>JALGBA010001042.1:0-614420 GCA_023970755.1 Azemiops feae | reverse complement strand
TCTGATGACTTTGCCCCCCAAATAACCAACATAGTCTTTCATACCTTAGGAAAGCGACATTTTTGCCCTCTATGGGTAAGGAGATACTACGGCCTGACTTTTGACCCACTTTGCGGTTAGGAAACAGTTAGGTCGACGTAAGGCTGCATTCTGATGACTTTGCCCCCCCAAAGAACAAACATAAGTCTTTCATGTCTTGGGAAAGCCTGACTTTTTTGCCCTCTTTTGGGTAAGGAGAGACTACGGCCTGACTTTTGACCCATTTTGCGGTTAGAGGAGAGTTAGGTCGAGGTAATGCCGCATTCTGATGACTTTGTCCCAAAATGACACCAGTGACCAACCCATGTGAGGAAAGCCTGACTTTTTTGCTCCTCTTGGGGTAAGGTTTATTTCCTTGGGTGGCTGCTATTCCAAAAGAACCACAGGAGCGCAGTCTTTGCGCGCCCTGTGTTATATATGGTCGCTGTAGTCCCTTGCAGGCTGCTATACATAAAATAACCACAGTAGGGCACCCTTTTCATGCCCTGTGCTATAGATGGTCTTTGTAGACCCTGTCAGGCCGCTATGGCCAAAATAACCACAGGAAGGCACCGTTTGCAAGCCCTGTGCTATAGATGGTCGTTGTAGTCCCTGTCCAGGCCGCTATGGCCCAACAATAACCACAGGAAGGCCCCGTTTGCAAGCCCTGTGCTGTGGATGTCATTTGGAGTCCCTTTCTGTCCGCTATTGCCAAATATTCCACATGGAGGGTGTAAGACCACAGGAGGGCACTCTTTGAATGCCCTCTCGGCCTATGCTCTTTTGTTCCTTTACTGATACTTTTCCTTTGCACTGAAAATGTATGATAAATTTATCCATTTTTATTAATATGCACCACTACCAGCTAGTTCAGGGGTCTTCAAACTTGGCACTTTTAAGACTTGTGGACTTCAACTCCCAGGATTCCTCAGCCCTCATGGCTGGTTGAGGAATTCTGGGAGTTGAAGTCCACAGGTCTTAAAGTTGCTAAGTCTGTAGACTCCTGAGTTAGCTGGTTTGCCCTTCTGAGCTCTTCCACGTGCACACAAACACCCCCAATCCCTTCCCTGTACCCTTAAAGACCCAGAAATCAAGTGCAATGCAAGAAAATAAAGAAACAGAAACTCCGTTTTTTTCTCTGTCGCCTCAGGCGTTCACGTTTCCACACTGTTGCAAATCTGTTGTCTGGAATGTTCCGGCGATTGCGAAAAGCTTTAGCTTTTTAATTAATCCTGTTTTACTTTCCAAGAAAACTTTGTAAAAGCCACAGACAGACTGAATTAAAGGGGTTAAAACTCATTACATTTGTTTAAAGCGTTTAAACCTTTCCTGGTGTCTTTTTTCCCCTTTCCCCACCCAAACCACGTTCTTTTATACCCTCTCCTCTCTCCCCCCTCCCTTTTCTTCAGTTCACCTCCAGCTCCCGGCAGGAGCACCAATCAGCTGGACCCAATCAGTCTCTCCTGCCGGCATCCAGCCGCCTCCTTAGGGACTTTTTTGCCCTCTTTTGGTTAAGGAAAGACTAGGGCCTTAGGTTTGACCCATTTTGGGGTTAGAATAGAGTTAGGTGAACCTAAGGCTGCATTCTGACGACTTTGCCCCTAAAATAACAAAAATAGTCTTTCATATCTTGGGAAAGCCTGACTTTTCTGCCCTCTTTTGGGTAAAGAAAGACTACGGCCTGACTTTTGACCCATTTTGGGGTTAGAAAAGAGTTAGGTCGACGTAAGGCTGCATTCTGATGACTTTGCCCCCCAAATGACCAACACAGTTTGTGATATGTTAGGAAAGCCTGACTTTTTTGCCCTCTTTGGGCAAAAACATTCAGGTACATTCCAAACAGGTACATTCCAAACTCAAGGGTAGGAAAAGAAAAGCCAAAATCTGTTGATTCGAAAAGGCAAGGAACAGGCTTGAGCATTAAAACCTGGAGATGACATATACAGAAAGCTTGAGTTCTGTGTTAGGCAGTAGTAGGAAGATCATCTGCACAGTATCTCTATGGCTTCTTGTGTACATATAATAAAGGAGCTTATCTAGCAGTGTCAGGTATGTGCAGCATATGCTTTTATCTAGCTTCTCACAGGTTTCTGGAAGAATAGAGATTTATAGTTGCCCCTAATGTGAGGTCTTGCCTGCTAGCACTTGTAAAAAGCAGCAGTACTGCTTAGGCCAGTGATGGCGAACCTTTTAGAGACCGAGTGCCCAAAAACTAGCCCCGCCCTGCTCCCCCACCCGCCCCTGCTCCGCCCTCGTCCTGCCTGCTCCGCCCCCCGTCCCGCCCATCCGCAGGGCTACTCACTGCCTCCATGGCCCTCCGCAGATCGCCCAGGCAACCCAGCAGTGCCATGGCGGCCATGCCCTCCGCCCGCGCCCCGCAGCATCAACTGCGCATGATGGGGCGCGAGGGCGGAGTCTTGTCCCCGTTGCCCGGCTGCCATGTCCTTGGCTGCGCTGCTCCGCGTGGGCTGCGCTTTGGGGCAACTCTCCTCCGGGGGGGCTGCTGGTGAGGAGAGGGCTGCAGGGGGAGGCGGGGCTGGGGCGACGGCACGCGTGCTCACAGAGAGGGCTCTAAGTGCCGCCTCTGGCACGCGTGCCATAGGTTCGCCACCACTGGCTTAGGCAATAATACTGAGGCTCTATAGCAGGGGTCCCCAACCCCTGGTCTGTGGACCGGCACCAGTCCACGGCATGCCAGCAACCGGTCCGCACAAACAAGCAAAGCCCCATCCGTGGGATGCAGGCAGCACACAAAACCAGGCACCCCCCAATCTATGGAAAAACCTTTCTCCACGGAACTAGCCCCTGGTGCCCAAAAGGTTGGGGACCTCTGATCTATACTACATTCAGTTAGCACTGTTCACCTCCTACCAATATATCATAATAAAATGAATCCTAAAAAATCAGCATGCAACATTTTTATTGAATAAAATTACTCATTACTATAATCTCCTCTGGAAATCTTTCTCCGTGGCTAACTTGCACATTATTGCGGGCTATTCTCTTGAATTTGTAATGGATTATTGATTATTGTAGAACTTTTAGGTTTCAAAGTTTAAGATTATAAAAAAAATAAAGCGGGGTAGCCAAAAATGAGTGTTTCAAAATGCTTTCTGCAAAACTCTTGAATCAAGAAAAAAGCTATCACACATACTGGCATCTTCATTTTAAAACTTGTACCGTTAGAAAGAAGAGGGGAGGGACCTGTAGCACACAGCTGACCACTGAAGTTATCAATGCTCTTTTATATCGCCCCTCCCGAGTAAACTATCTTTGGCAAATCCCAAATTAACACATAAGAACTGGATGATTACAGAATAACAGAGTTGGGAGGGACCTTAGCGGTCTTCTAGTCCAACTCTCTGCATAAGCAGGAGACTCTGTACCATTCTGGACAAATGGCTGAAATGATGAAAATATTAATTCTACAGAGGGGGAAAAAAACCTAGAAACTGTTTTCCCATACAGTATTAAAGCAACAGCAATGGGTGCACAGAGGTCAGGTCTGGGTTTTAGAGTATTCTGAATGTGTATTTATGTAAACACACACACAAACACACACAGACACACAGAGAGAGAGAGACAGAGAGACAGAGAGACACAGAGAGAGAGAGACAGAGAGAGACAGACAGATAGACAGACAGACATAATAGGATACTTGAGAAAGAAAGAAAAAAATATCCACATTGCAACATATTGAGAATGCTAAGGCCATGTTTTACAATAAATTCTAGGACAGTAATTTCATGTTAGAGCATCTTTGAAATTCTATTAAATTTTTACCAATTGCTATAAAAGGCTATATATAGTACTGTAATGTAACCAATGTCACCTGAGTTTAACCTGATAAAAAGTTGTATCTTTTGTGCTGATAAAGCAATGTTCTTACTTAGCACTGGATCTAACAGCATTGTGCTGAATGTACATTTTAAATAAGAAACCCAAGCATATTCAGCAAACTTAGGGATACCGCAAATTTTCCATTCAAGAATGAAGAAAATACAGTATTAGGAAGCTTAATAAACAAAAGTCAATGGCAAAACAAATACATAATAGATATGGGATTTTGTTACAGAAACTTAAGTCACAAATCCAAACAAATCCTAAATTTAGGAATATATGCAAATTAATAATTACGTTTCCTCAAACTTAAAGAGAAACCCTTCATACATGCCTGTAATACCAGTTTCTATTTCTTAGCATTTTATTATCCATATTGCCAAGTCTCCTCAGTTTTGCAATGCGGTTCACTAAAATAATATCCTTCAATAATGATTAATAGGCCCCAATATTTCCCTTGGCTGATGGAAAATGCCTTGATAAGAAAGCTGGAACTATAAAACCAGGGAATTCTTTTTTCCTTCCTCAGAACAGAATCTTTTTGATTTTAAAGGTCCTGCTTCCCTCCAAATGATAAATATACCACTTCACAAATGATCTATTCCTTAAAAAATAACCACTCTTTATTGCTACAAACTCTCTGTCCAACAACGTGTGTTTTTCATCAAGCTTGGAGACACATCTCGTCTATGAAAATTCTGTTTCCTTCCATGAAATTACAGTCTAAAAATGAGATGATTTTCATGTTTGTGTTAATTGGGTACTGGCAATGTGTGGGCATTGCCATTAGTGTTAAAGTGGTAGGATGCTGGAAGCATGCAGCCTGATAGGGAGAAGGGATCAAGTGCATGGCTAGCCTACAGTTATTGCGCAACCACAAAAGGCTGACCCACACTCCCACCCCCACTTTCTTGAAACCTTATCTAATTGTTCCCAGAAGTAGGCTGCCAGACTGAAGAGACTCCTGTATTATAAGTAGAAAATAATAAAGTAGTTAGCTCGAACTCTTCACATTTGGATCTGGTTGTTTATACCTGACATATGCAGTACAGGCAAAGGTGCACATAGAAAATAGCCATACTATTGTATGAGTTTTTCTCACATTTTCTATTACTGGTACAATGTCCACCTGTGCATGACTCTCATCATTTTTGACATGGTCAAGAAAGAAAAAAATCTAATGACCAAACAAGCATCCACATCTCCATGGCATGTAAAGGGTAATCAGCACTTTGGGTGGGTGGCCTGCATTCAATACCAGACAGTGCTACTGGAGGATTGTTGAATTGGCACACACCTATTGCAGAGTACTCCAGTGATCTCCTTCTACACACCTACATTGCATTCATTCTCACGTGCACTACTTCATTACTGACACTGTCACTTTGCAGATGGGATCCTAAGTTAACACTACTTACCCAGCTCAAGAATTGCAAAATGCACATTCTTAAGACTTCAAACAGCAATTTTCCCCACCACACTTCTATAAATGCAACCGATTTGTACAAATGCAACACATGCCAAAAAATTTTTAATTTGCTTCTTTCAACATGTAAGAAATAAGAAAAAAAATCAAAGAAATGATTGGTCCACTAATGGGAGAAGATGGCAAGGAGGTGACGGGTAATGTGGAAAAAGCAGAGAACTGCTTTAATTCATTCTTTGCATCTGTTGTTACCCAAAAGGAAAAAAATAGTCCAACCTATCAAAAACAGCTGAAGACGGGATAGGAATGCAAGTAAAAATAGGCAAGGAAATGGTAAGAGTACACCTATCCAATCTGGATGAGTTCAAATCATGAGGACCAGATGGATTGCATCCCAGGATTCTGAAAAGAGCTGGCAAACATGATCTCGGAACCACTGAACAGAATATTTGAAAGTTCCTGGAGCACCAGGGAACTGGCAGAGGATTGGGAAAGAGCTGATGTAGTTCCAATCTTCAAAAAAATGGATCCAGGAAACTACAGACCAATCAGCTTGACATCAACACCTGAAAAAATCCTGGAAAAGATAAGCAAGCAAAGCGATTACTAGAAGCCAACATGGGTTTGTTAAAAACAGATCATGCCAGACAAACCTTATTGCCTTCTTTGACAAAATGACTAAATTAGTGGATTGGGGAAATGCTGTAGACATAAGTTTACGTAAGACTTCAGTAAAGCAATTGACAAAGTAGACCACAGCCTCCCTTTTGGCAAGACAGAAAAATGTGGGACAGACAGCATAACCACCAGATGGGATTCACGACTGGCTGGCCAACCACTCTCAATGTTTAATCCTCAATGGAACTACATCTACATGGAGGGAAGCATCCAGTGGGGTATCTCAAGGCTCTGTCTTAAGACTTCTACTCTTCAACATTTGCATAAACTATCTAGATGAGGGGACAGAAGGGGAGCTCATCAAATTTGCAGATGACATCCAGCTGGGGAATTGCCAATATTTTAGAAGGTAGATTCAGAATGATCTTGACAGATTTGAGCATTGGGTCCAAAGATGGGAGTTCAATGGTGAGAAATGTAAGGACCTACATCTAGGCATGAAAAATTAAATGCACAGGTATAGAATAGGCAGTACCTGGTTCAACAGTAGTAACTGTGAGACAGATCTAGGTGTCCTAGTGGACCAACAGTTAAGTATGAATCTGCAGTGTGCTACAGCTACGAAAAAAGCCAATGCAGTCCCAGGATGCATCAACAGAGGGATAGCATCAAGATCACTAAAAATGATAGTAGCACTCCATATAGTACTGCACTTGTGAGACCACACTTGGAATACTGTGTCCAGTTCTGCAGGCCATGATACAAAAACAGGTGCTGAGGCCCTAAAAAGAATGCAAAGAGCAGCAACAAAGAAGATAAGAGGTATGGAGCTAAATCGTATGATGAATGATTGAGAGGATTAGGTATGTCTAGCTTTTGAAGAGAAGGGTTAGGAGAGACATAATTGTCTTCCAGTATTTGAGGGGCTGTCACAGAGAAGAGGGTTTTTTTTTGACATTCTCCCAAGCACCTGAGGGCAGGACAAAAAATAATGGGTGGAAGATCATTAAAGAGAGATCTAACCTAGAACTAAGGAGAAATTTCCTGACAGAATAATAAATCAGTGGAATGGCTTGCCTCCAAAGGTTGTAGGTGCTCCATTACTGGAGGTTTTCAAGAAGAGATTGAACAATCATTTGTCTAGAATGGTATAGGCCTGAACAGGGGGTTGGACTAGAAGATCTCCAAAGTCCCTTCCAACCCTGCTATTCCATGTGAATGGAATATTGAGTGAATATCTGTGGCAGCATCACTGCATGTCAGAGTGTTTAAGGATGAGTTAGTTCCCCACACTTTCTGCCTTTGTGAACTAGCGGGAGAGGAGAGGGGATGATTTCGTGTGAGCAGCGGGCAAGCATGCGCCTGCTGCTCCATTTGCGCAAGCGGCAGGCACATGCGCCCGCTGCTCGTGCAAGTGGGGAGACATGCACACACATTTGCCCAGCACTTCCGCAACCCGGTTCTGAACAACTCAAGGCAGTGGGCCCCGGCCTGGGGGTTGGGTACCCTGAGTTAGTCCATGACCTCATCACTACAAAAGTGACAAAAGATCATGACTCTGCAGACCAGAGCCATACAAATGTAATTCTGCCAGACTTGCCTAGAGAGAGGATATAAACACAGACCTCAGTAATCTGAGGAAGAAACTAGCAGACATTAAAACAATAAATCTGACAAGAGTCTCCCAGTGCTGGTAGTGATAGGGAAGTCCAGCATCAACTTAACACACATGCCCTTGAGATACTCACCTTCTAAATCACCTCACATTGCTGCCTCTACTTTGACTTGGACATGCATACAGTAGTGGCCAAAACTGTGGAAACCTGTTGGGAAAAGTGTACGGTAGAAATGCCACCTTTGGTTAAGTTTCCACCAATTTTTCTTCTAATTTCTTTATAACTGTAGCCTTGTTCACTTAATAATTCTATTTTACATCGCTTTCTGGGCAACCAGTCAACTCTTTGCACCATTACTTTAATTTTATGACGTTTTACAAGCTCACTAAATGAAAGAACACAAAAAAACCCAACCAACTTGATAGCGATCACATAGCACACTGACAAATGTCCTCCTCTCAGCTTCAATACATGACATCAATAACTGAATCCTACTGATCTGATTGGCTCATTGCCAAAACAAGATGACACCTGATTGGCTCTCTAAACACTCATGCTCATTGGCTACAATCGGATGAAGGAAAGCTACCTGAGATCAAGCTAAGCAAGTTGTGCTTCCTTTTTCTGGTTATTTGGCTATAACTTTTCATAGAATACAGTACAGATAATTGAACAAACTATGTTGCATTACATTCCTGATTAAATTATCTTTCCATTGATATATAATTTTATGGTACTACTCCAAAAGAAAAGTGGTGTTATTAGCCATCAAACCTCAAAAATACACTTTTCCCAAAAGGTTTCCACAATTTTGGCCACCACTGTGATGCTGTCAGCACATTTCTATGACTTTCTCACCAATAACCGTGGTGGTGATCTCCAACTATATTCAAGGACAACCAAAAAAAAAAAAGCCCTTCCTTGCAAACAAAACAACTTTCAGTCAAGTTCCACAAAACCCAACCTGGAGGTATATACCCTCATTGGCTTCCAAATCTCAGCTTATCCTGGTCCTACAGGAACCTGATACTCAAGAGAAACAGCTCCTCCTCCATCTCCTCTCTCACTGGAAAAGCCAAAAAATACTCCCCCTCATTAAAGAGTTGAGATCTCTACTTGCCCATGACCCACATTTTGCGGCCCATATTGGTCTGATTCGTCTGGTCTCTTCATCGGAACAACAAGCTCACCTGCTCCCTCGTGAGAAGGAATGTTCAAGGCAGAGAAGGAAGAGCAGGAATTAGATAGTACCCCAAACCCCCAGAGGGAGAAGCTATTAGCCCTGCAAAAATTACCCACCCAGTCCCTGGCTCGCAGTGGCATCTGCTTGACATCCAAGTGACCAGCATAGGGTTATCCTTCTAACTTGGAATGTGGCTGGGTGGTCTGTATCCATCAGAGATCCTAGCTTCACTAACTTCCTTTCCTGCTGTGACATCATACTGAATCATGAAACATGGACTGCTGATGAACTGTTATTAAATAGATTTCATTCGTTTTCAATTGGGGCAGAGATAGGTGTAAAAGATGGAAGAGCAAAAGTGTGCTTGGGAGCTTCTAATCTGCACTATTCTACATGCCACATCAAGGCCCCTTCCCATACGCAAGTCATACGCTATGACAAAATTAATCTAATTTAATCGCTGGGCCCTAATTTAATCACCAATAATAAATGCCTATGTGCCCCCCAATGAAGCAGAAACCCCAGATTAGAGCCTTGTAGTCTGAACTGAAGACGTATGCTGCTGAACTTATATTGTTGAATTCAAATCATTTGTAGTCCTAGGAGAAGACCCCAATGCTAGAGAGGGCCCCCAACAACCAATCTACACACAGCACAAATTCCCCTCCCCCCAACTCTGCAGATAGTGGATTCCTCCTCCGTCATTGCTCAAAGACCCAAAATCAATATTTGCAGATCTCTGCTTGGCTCAAACAGCCTTCAGATTAAGCCTCCACATCTTAAATGGTGTCCTAGAAAGTGATCATCCAGTTAATTTCACTTACCTATCTGTCCCCAGAATTAATGCCATTGATATATAATTGTCAAGGCCCTACAGTTAGGGGGGAAAAATATTTGATCCCCTGCTGATTTTGTACGTTTGCCCACTGAAAAGAAATGATCAGTCTATAACAGGGGTCTTCAAACTGGCTGAGGAATTCTGGGAGTTGAAGTCCACAAGTCATAAAAGGGCCAAGTTTGAAGACCCCTGGTCTATAATTTTAATGGTAGGTTTATTTTAACAGTGAGAGGCAGAATAACAACCAAAAAACCCAGAAAAACGCATTTCAAAAAAGTTATAAATTGATTTGTATTTTAATGAGTGAAATAAGTATTTGACCCCTTCGCAAAACATGAGTTAGAACTTGGTGGCAAAACCCTTGGTGGCAATCACAGAGGTCAGATGTTTCTTGTAGTTGGCCACCAGGTTTGCACACACCTCAGGAGGGATTTTGTCCCACTCCTCTTTGCAGATCCTCTCCAAGTCATTAAGGTTTCAAGGCTGACGTTTGGCAGCTCAAACCTTCAGCTCCCTCCACAGATTTTCTATGGGATTAAGGTCTGGAGACTGGCTAGGCCACTCCAGGACCTTAATGTGCTTCTTCTTGAGCCACTCCTTTGTTGCCTTGGCCGTGGGTTTTGGGCCATTGCCATGCTGGAATACCCATCCACAACCATTTTCAATGCCCTGGCTGAGGGAAGGAGGTTCTTACCCAAGATTTGACAGTATATGGCCCCATTCATCGTCCCTTTGATGCGGTGAAGTTGTCCTCTCCTCTTAGCAGAAAAACACCCCCCAAAGCATATTGTTTCCACCTCCATGTTTGATGGTGGGGATGGTGTTCTTGGGGTCACAGGCAGCATTCCTCCTCCTTCTCCTAACACGGCGAGTTGAGTTGATGCCAAACAGCTCGATTTTGGTCTCATCTGATCACAACACTTTCAACCAGTTCTCCTCTGAATCATTCAGATGTTCATTGGCAAACTTCAGACGGGCCTCTACATGTGCTTTCTGGAGCAGGGGGACCTTGCAGGTGTTGCAGGATTTCAGTCCTTCATGGGTGTAGTGTGTTACCTATTGTTTTCTTGGCGACTATGGTCCCGGCTGCCTTGAGATCATTGACAAGATCCTTCCGTGTAGTTCTGGGCTGATTCCTCACCATTCTCATGATTACTGAAACTCCATGAGCTGAGATCTTGCATGGAGCCCCAGACCGAGGGAGATTGACAGTTATTTTGTGTTTCTTCCATTGTGAATAATCACACCAACTGTTGTTACCTTCTCACCAAGCTGCTTGGTGATAGTCTTGTAGCCCATTCCAGCCTTGTGTAGGTCTACAATCTTGTCCCCGACATCCTTGGACAGCTCTTCACCAGAACCTCCAGCTGACCTGGATGCTGTAGATCACAGGTGTCAAACTCGCTGCATCACGTGACGTGTCGTGACGTATCGCGACTTTTTTCGCATTGCCGGAGCTGGGGTGGGCGCGGTCTCTTCATGATGCAACCGGCCCGTGGGCCAGCAGTTTGAAGACCCCTGCTGTAGATACTGGGACTAATCTCTAGAAACTCAGTCTTCTTGATAGTGTGGCGCAAACTGGATTGGCTAAGGCGGTCATTCCCTGTCTGGATTGCAGCATGGCAGTGCTTCCCTGGTAGTAGCCGTGAGCAGGATATCTTCGCTGTAGAGAGCAGGATGCACTGTGATGTAGACATTGCATGATGGTATCCATGAAGAGAACGAACAACAAGAGCGATATCACCAAGCCAACCTCCACAGTAAACCTGTCAGAAAGGCCGGTGGCACAAAACACTCAGCAGATATTAAGATCCAGATTCATGTTACGATTAGCTTGGGTATACCATGGTCACATAGCAAATACCTTATCAGATAATGTGAAACATAGTCAAAATCTTTTTCTAGGTTGAGGAAAGCCTGGTTTAATGACTTTTTTTCCCCTCTCTGCTTCCCCACGAGTCTGCAAGCTGCAAAAATGGTGTCAGAGGTACTCAAACCTTTGACAAAACTGCACTGGTTGGTACTGATTTCAATGATGTCTCGAAAATTTTCATTGTCTGTGACGAGAGGATTGTTTGGAGTAATCTCTGGATCACTTCTGTTCTTGAAGAACTGTGATACAAGCAGTAGGAATCTAGGCAGAGTCCACAATGCCACAAAGAAGTGAAATGAGCACATGACCAAAATATTTTTTTCAGTTTTGCCTTTTCCCCCTCTGTATTCCATGCTTGAATTAAATCCATATAATTTTGAGTTCTTGAGAACTCAAAACATTGTCACTGCTGTGATAGTTCACGTTTCTAATAAAGATTATTACCTGCTTGGGGGTAGGGGATGGGAATGCATATAGAGATAAGCAAACAAGAAAACTATTGTCTCCATTGTTGAACACATCATCTTTGTCCCCTAAATGCTTTCGTCATGATATATATTAGAGGAGAGACTACCTGGAGTTCCATTTTCCATGTCTATTCTGCTACTGCTATTTACACAAAAGTTTAAAGATAGAACTTTATGCTATGTACATAAACAGGTTAAAGCCATTCCCTTTTGGGATGGTGACCACTCGTGCTTCTCTTTTTCTGCTTCAGCCTGGCTTTCATTCCAGTTTTGCCAGTTTAATTCTGTTGTGAAGTTTGCTGATATTTAATAAATAAACCTCTAGCTGTATTTTTTTAGCTGTATTGAGCGGCATGTATGTTTGCTCTGATCTGGATGTAAGGATTGATTGGAAATGTGCTAGGCACAAACTAAACTAGAAATTTCCCATTATGGTTTTCCAACAAGAGGATTTTTTTGTGCCCATCAGGAAGCCAGAGTTGGGCTCTGAGCACCTACAGTACTGCAGTCACAAAGAGGGAGCTGCTGTTAAATCTGTTATCAGAAAACTATAAATATATTGTAGAGTGAATCAAACTTCATGATGAACATTTCTTTTGAGAATATAATTGCCACACCAGCATGAGCTGAAAGATAAAATTGAAGGGAATTTTCTAAACAAACTTAAAGGGAGAAATATAATCTGTCATTATTTCAACAGAAAGGGGCATATTAAAGTATAATGCAGTTTACAGAAGTAAGACCCATACAACAGAGAGAGAAATGAGTTCAATGTATTAAAAAAATTATGTCTGCACAGGAACTGCAAAACCAACAAGGTGCAGACGAAGAAACAGTGCTTTTCACAGTGCTTTTGTTAGTTCTCACTAAAAATTGGACACGATTTTGAATTTGAAAAGAAACCAATTTTTGCTGGATAGTGATGCATCAAGACAACGTATCTGTAAAAAGAATGTGTTTATAAGTCTTGATGAACCTTACCAGGAAAAAGTTAATTTAGTTAATGGATATTGATTGACATACATGGAAAAGGCAGTAGGAGTGAACTAAAATACCTGATAAATCATAATGAAAACAGAAATATAACATTTCAAAAAGTGAATCATCTATCCAAATTGGATGCAAGTTACTTAAGTTTATGTTACCTTAAGCATTGTGTTGTAAAATGCTACTGAGAAATGGACTTTGGACCTCTGGAAAGGACCATGTAATAAAAGTAACGGAAAAACACAATGAATCTAATTTGCTGGAGCTTATGCAATCTAAAACAAACAAGGTAGCAGGACACATGCGTAATAATCCTATAAATGGCAAGATTTGATCACAGATGTCATGTCATGAAAATAGAAAATGAGGACTTAGCAATTGGCCTGAAAGTTTGTCACTGCAAGAAACAAAGGGAATTAAAATGTGATTGTTACTGTTGTTCCCAAGATGTTCCAGCCAGGCTGTTCAGTAAATTGTTGCTCTTTTCAATTTTGCAGCTGTTTTTCCCAGGTGTTGTCAGAAGGTTAGCGATCTGTCCAATGTTACCCCCCAGATCCTTCAGAGTTATTACACTGTAAAACAGGGCTCCAGAACCTCAATGAGGGCTGGTAATCAGCATACCTATTGCTGAGGTGGGATGTGTCTACTTCTATTTTTATTAGGCTTGGTTGGAGGTGCCATTCTTTGAGTAGTCATCCAGTCATCCAGCTTCTGGAGATTTTGAGAAAGAATGTCCTCTGCATCATTGAAGTTGGTGAGACTGGTGTCATTGGCATAAATAAATTTCCGAGAAACAGTTTCAGGCAGGCCATGGATGTAAAAGTTAAAAAGAACAAGGGATAGCACTGATCTTTGTGGTAGTCCATTATTCAACTTATATCTGCTTCTGTCAAGTTCTGTGAAAACTTGACATAGCCTGTAACTCAGCATGCTGTCAATCGAAGCAATGATGATGTGACAAGGTATAACCTTGATTAGTTTCAGGAGAAGTCCTTCTCTCCAGAGAAGGCTGCTGAGAGGTCAAAGAAAGAGACTTTTTTCATTTTCTTTTGGAATCCATTCCCCCAGTAGGAAGTTAATGCAAGGACTTCCATCACTACAATCACATTTGGGACTGAGTCCAGCTTGTTCTACTTGAATTACAGATTCTACTTCTAGGGCTGTTCTGTTAAGTGAAGCATGAAGTGAAACACATGGTTTTTAAGCAAATCCAGTTTCTCTCCCCCCCCCCCCCATTGACTCTGCTTGTCAGAAGCTGTCTGTAAGTTCACAAATGGTGATCATATGATGCTGAGACGCAGCAACCATCATCAATACATGCTGATTGCCAAATGGCCAAATCAAGACCGCATGACTAACAGGGCACTATAATGGTCATATGCGTGAGGAACAATCTTATGTCACTTTTTTCAGCATCACTGTAACTTTGAATGGTCATAAATTGAAGACTATCTGCATCACGGTGCACTGAGTATACATTTCTTGACAAAAATATTTGCTGTATGTAAGTTGTTAGGCTGACATCTTCTGGTAATAGGTTGTAACGCCTCAGAGTGAAAGAGAAATACTGAAGGAGGTAATTTATAAGGGCCAATCCTAATATAGCAATTAGGTCTGTATAAGGCCTGCCTCACCCATTTTGCTGTCAATTCCCCATCTTGTGTATAGCCTGGCAATAACTTGTTCCGTCAAATGCCCAATTCAGGAAATTCAAAGCTTCACCTTCACATTGTCTAACTTAGAAATATTTTAATAGATAATATTTTAATTTGTTTAAAATCAATGGGGGGAAAAATTCCATCAAAATTATGATGATATATTCATAGATATTAGTGAGCTAGGTCTTTAATTTTCTTGTAAGGGCCCAGAACTTCATTTTTCACCAGAACAATTATAACATATAAAACAAAGCTACATTTCTACCCAGATATAAACATTAACAGCAACCTGGAAGGCTTTGAAAAAGAATGTTAGCCAACTTTTTGTCCTGCCATTAGTTCAAAACCATCCTGAACAGCCTCATTCCAATCCAGGACTCACGCAGGGATCAAAGCAGAGATCTACAAGGTATCCGCTGGAATTGTGCAGGGCTTCATCCTTAAACAGAAGAAGAATGGATGGGTGTGCACATAGAGCTTATCGACCACATCTTAAATCAAATGCCTCTTTCCCAGGGAATATGCTGCTGCACAGCGCATTCACATGGTTCTTTACAGCATGAAGCTGCTTTAAGGTGCTATCGAAACATTCCAGCTACATCTCCACTCCATCGAGTACCTTTTTCCCTTTCACTCTGATGTGGTGGATAGTATCTACAGAGATACAACATGAAAAGTAAGCATATTGTACAGCAAGGTTATCAAGTAATGCCATTTCACAGACTTCTTAAACCTGGTGGTATACAATGAAAGAAACAAGGGTAAGTAAGTCTTGGCATTTGAATACAACATTTTGAGGTAAGAGAGCTACAGTGTAAATTAAGCATAAAATAATTGTATCTAAATATTCATTACTTCAAGTTAGGTGTAAAATCTTAAAAAAATGTCATGTTTGCTTTTCTTTCAATTAATCTGTTTAGCGGTGGGCTGCAATCCAAATGAGGGTTGCCACGATCCTGTGGATAAATTCTGTTCAAGCAAGAGGTAGGACATGATGAATTGAAGTGAGCTGATTTGACATCAAGGGGCGAATTAGACTATGATGAATTATGTGAGACTCCTACTATCTTTGAGATTTATCCCTTTCTTCTGCCTCTTTCTAACTCTCAGCATCTGACCCATCCCTTTCCTGTAGGCTCACAGGAGCTTTGTCCAAATATTTTTTGTGTCACAATACAAATACACTTCCCTGTATATTAAGACTGTTATTAAGGATTATAATTGTGCTATGTAGAAAGTCTGGCTTCAGTATGTGAAAAAGAAGACAACTGAACATTTCTTTGAAGCAGCTGTGCTACAACAATTAAATATTCAGGTGATAATTGATGCAGTCTATTTGAAAATTCTGAAAAACTGTAGAGTTTTAAACAAGAATAATGTAAACTACAATCAGACATTCCAGCAAAAAATGTTTTGTACCACAAGCCTTATGTTGCTTGGAATACTTGCAAAGCAAATAAAACTGTTTAGCACCAATGAGGACCTGGTAAACCCCAAAAATATCCACTTGATGCTCTTGACCTAAGGGATGAATTTATAAAAAATAATAATTATCAAATGGATCTCTTCATACATGACAACTAGAACATGATTTAAGATGCAGCTTTTCAAATAGGCTGTCAAATTCGTTTAAAACTGAATCGTTATTATAAAGCAGAGTTCTTAATGTTTCCTGGGTTCCAGCTAGTTATCAGATGTCCTAGTTAGTAAACAATTAGCAATGTATGAGAAAGAAGCTCTCAATTAAGGCTCATACTTTGGTCTTTTCTACTCACAGCAAATAAAACCAGTAGAGACATAAAGAGAAAACTAGCTTCCTCTAAGCTGAACAAGTCTTTGATCTGGCCTACAGCATCTCCACTTTGTCTAGTTAAATTTAAATTCAGAACCTCGATACAGTTCATCAGTTGTTTTGGCTGAACTTTCTCTGCCTTCCTTTTGTGAATGAAAAAGAAGGTTGAATGGAGAAGAAGCTAAAGAAAAGGATGAGGGGGTAAATTCTCTGAAAGAAATGAAGTCTGTAAGTGACTTATAATAAAGTTTAACTGATTGAAATTATCTAACACGTCTAACACAAATTCAGGTCATGCCACCTGTTTTCTATTAACACTCTTCTAGCATGGGGTAGTGTTTTTAGTCAATAAAGGCCAGGAGCTTACCCAAAGTACTTCAATTCACAGTTGTGTATAGTCTAATCCTGTATCTGCATAGTTATATGGCTTTTTAAAAAGATCTTCTCTAGTAAAGGCATTAGTATATTTCCTGTAAAGGTTACTTATCAATATCCAAGGGCTTACTATAAATGTAGTCCTAAATCATAGCACAAATAAGGCTAGAGAAGTTTCAAAATTGCAAGCTACCCCACCCAATTGGCTGTACCCCATCCAAAGTTTCTGAATAATCACATCTTGCCACCTTGTTCAAATATTAAACTGTGTTTAACCATTTACTGTCAGCCGTAACAGCACACCATTGTAGATAAAGTTGCTTCCTTTAGCTAGTGTTAAGATTTCCTACAGGTTTAAAAAGCCATCACAAGCAGCATGAAATCAGCCACAGCTGTGCAACTTACATTAGAATAAAGAAATGGGAGTATCTGAACCCAAGCCCTACTGTGCCTTCTCTTCACAGTAAGTTATTGAAAAGTTTTTGTTAGAAAGCGAGAATCTGGCAAAAAAAAAAAGAGGAACTGTAAAGGGAAAGAGAAGGGCGAATTAAATTACACAATCACCATAGGAAATGCACAAATTTGAAATTTAAAATGTATCATCTGCAGTTCTTCTGTACAACGCACAACCCTTTGGATATGCAGCCAAAAAGCTACTCTGGAGAGGCATGCATACTGCATCCATCAACACCTGCTTGAAAAAAATACTGCAGTTTCATACAAGTAGCTGCCTGATCGTGGGTGGTCTCTGAATTATGAAATCACCGACATAATCACTCATGTCTTAGTCACCTCCTGATTGGATTACTGCAACATGTTCTACATGGGGCTGCCCTGGAAGAACATCCACAACCTTCAATTGGCTCAGAATGTGGTGGCCCTGTTATGGGAGTTCCTCATTATACCCATGTGACATCTCTACTTTCCAAGGCGCAATGGTTCTCATTAGGCTTCTGGTTGGAATTCAAGGTAATTATCATCAATAGTGTCTCTGGTGGCATAGGACTGGGTTATTGGCAAGATTGCCTACTTCCTAGAATATATATACCTTCCCTCACATTGAGGCAATGTCATCTTATGGGACCTCAGAGGCATTTCTGGGTGGCAGCCCCTGTTTTTGGAATAACCTGCCTTCTGATATATGATTGGTCTTGATCCAGCAGGCCTTGAGGCTCTTTTCCCAAGACTTTGGATCTGGGTGACTGGAATCTCAATTTGTCTGTTGCAGTATATTTTTAGTCCAGTTGCCATTTTAAGACTTATCGTTGGCTTTTAAAGCAGAATGTTTTTTGTAGATCATTTTTATACAATCCAGAGCCACATTGTAAATAAACAAAAATAGCACACTCGCATGTGCTCCAAAGCATAGTTTCACCTCCAGTTCCTCATGCATATATTTTCCTGGCATTATGCAGCTATTATGCACACAGAGAATGTAAAAGGCATCATATCCTATCCAGAACCAAAGATAAATAAATAATAACTCAGCCATTCAGCTAAATTATAAATGAAGATATCTTAGTGAATTTCTTGATATTCATCTAACCAAAAGGTAACAAAGTATGGATAAGTGCAATAAGCCTATTTTTATCAGAAGCTGTTTCCTAGAAAATAATTTAAATAACATGAGTTGAGCAAAGAGTATTTAAATGTGTATTTCATAGATTTATATGGCCACCTATCTTATGTACCATTACTCTAGGTATGTCACATCAACAGCAATAAAAACATAGAGAATATAGAGTTGTAAGGGACCTTAGAGATCTTCTAGTCCAACCCCCTGCTCAAAAGCAGGAGACCCTGTCCCATTCCAGACAAATGGCTGTCCAATCTCTCTTTTTTAAAAAAATCCAGTAATTGAGCAACACAATTTATGGAGGTAAGCCATTCCACTAATTATACTCACTGTCAGGAAATTTCTCCTTAGTTCTAAATTGGATGAATCCTTGATCAAGTTTCCATCCCTTACTTCTTCAGGAAATAGATTGTGTGACAGCCCCTGAGATAGTGGAAGATGCTATCATGTCACCCCTTGTCCTTTTTCATTAAACTACACATATCCAGTTCCTGCAACCATTCATCATACTTTTTTGCCTCCAGCCCCCTAATAATCTTTGTTGTTCTTTGTTGTTCTTCTCTGCACATCTTTTTTTGTATTGTAATGACCAAAACTGGGCGCAGTATTTCAAGTGTGGTCTTACCAAGACAGTATAAAGTGGTACTAACACATCCCTCAGTTGATGCAGCCTAGAACTACATTGGCTTTTTTGGCAGATTCAGCACACTGCTGGCTCATTATTTAAATAGTTAAGATATCTAGATCCCTTTCATAGTTACTGCTGTTGAGCCACATAACACCTGTGGATTTGGTATTCCTGGCCTAAGGGTAAAACTTTTCTCACAGCCGAATTGCATTTTGTTGGTTAAGTGTCCAGTGTTCAAATCTGTCAAGATCCTTCTGGATCTCGAGTCTATAATGTTGGCTATTCTCCCCCCCCCCCACTTAGTTTTGTCTACAGATTTGATGAGTTCCCCTTCTATCATTTAAATCATTTATGAAGATGTTGAACAGTACTGGACCGAAGACTAAAAGCTGTGGTACATAAAAGAAACAATAAAAACACAACATCTAAAACACAATTAGTGGCACAGGAAACCAAGACTCTTCAATAATTAAGCGAGCACAATCACTGAGCCCCTAGCCCCACTTTAGCTCAATGCCTGGAGGAAAACCAGTTATTAAAGGCCTGCTACATGAGATGGCTGAGGGTTTTCCACAGGGCAGGGGTTGCTACTGAAAAGCACGCTCCCCAAGTCCTGCAACATTTAACAGAAGGGGCCTGAAGCGTGTCCACCTGATCCCACGTAGTAGGGAGGACAATACCCCTCAGGGAGAGATGGTTGCCTGAGCAACCTGGCCCCATGCATGAAGGGCTTTAAAAGGGATAATCAGCATTTTGCAATTGCACCTGGAAAGAAACTGGAAGCCAGGGCAGTTTGCACAGCAGTAGTGTATAATATGGACAGCATTTTTTTTTCCCACTCGATAATAATGCATTAAATCGTAATACAAAGATCCAACACTGGACTTCCTGTTTTTGTTTTTAAAGAACTAAAGGGAAAGGAATGTAATCAGATAACAGCGTTCAATGAAGAAAATGACCTCATCTCTCCAATGATGTCACTGCCAAACAAAGGTTCAGTTGTTGAGAAACATTGGGGACAGAAAGAGAGCCGTATTTCCCAATCGGAGTTAACAGCAAATGAAAGGGGGCAAGTTCAAATAAGGAAAAGTGAGTAACTCTACTACCTTCTTGATAAAGCTGCCCCAATTTCTCATTTATTTTTTAAGGCACGGGTAGTTTGGCACTGAGAATACAACAGAAATAAGTATTTCTGTATCTTACATACAAGGTAGTCCTTGAGTTACGACCACAATTGAGCCCAAAATTTATGTTGCCAGCAAAACATTTGTTCGGTGAGTTTTCCCCATTTTACGACTTTTCTTGCTACCGTTGTTAAGTGAATCATTGCATTTATTAAGTTAGTAACATGACTGTTAAGCAAAATTTGGCTTCCCCGTTGACTTTGCTTGCCAGAAGGTCTCAAACAGTAATCACATGATCCCAGGAGACTGCAACCGTCCCAAGCATGAACCACTGAATTTTGATCAGGTGACCACGGGGTTGCCGCAACGGTTGTAAAAGTGTGAAAACCGGTCATAAATCACTACTTTCAGGGCTGTTGTAACTTTGAACAGTTGCCAAATGAACTGTTGTAAGTTGAGGACTAGCTGTATATTCCTACATCCTATGGCAGGGGTAGGCAACCTTGGCTCTTTTATGACTCGTGGACTTCAACTCCCAGAATTCCTGAGCCAGCATGGCTCAGCTTGGAAACCTCTCTCTTTCCCCTCAGCATGGCTGGCTCAGGAATTCTGGGAGTTGAAGTCCACGAGTCATAAAAGAGCCAAGGTTGCCTACCCCTGCCCTATGGGCTGTATTCCTTAGGATAGCTGCTAAATAAGTACTTGTAGTAAGTCACTCATTAACTTTCCAAAACCTCCTACTTGCTGATGATCATAACTACTGCTGGAAATAAACTGTGCCTGGAGAGAGGCCAGTTCTCCCTGTTAGAGCAGGGGTTCCCAAGGCCCGGTCCATGGACCAGTACCGGGCTGCAGCATGCCAGCAACCGGTCCGCACAAATAACCAAAGCCCCATCCGTGGGATGCAGGCAGCACACAAAACCACGCACCCTCCGGTCCGTGGAAAAACCTCTCTCCACGGAACCGGTCCCTGGTGCCCAAAAGGTTGGGGACCTCTGTATTAAGAGTCCTGTCTTATTGCAGCTCCATTCTGACAAGAAACAGAGCGACAATTAAAGCCGCAATCCTTCACACATTTGTGCTTCATTGAAACTAGACACATTCTTTAATAGACTAGAATCAGTTTACATCATAGCTTTGCTCTTGACTGAAAACATTTCCAAATCTATAATTGGGTTTAAGAGATATACACACTGTATGTTATATTTTTAAAAGCAAAGTAACGTTTAGACGAGCTGACCCTATAATGCCGGTATAAAAAAAACTGGGGGAGGGACATGCTAGGTTCTACATTTTTATTATTATTTTGGGCTTTAGAGACTGCAAAGGCCATAGTTACAGACATCATGATAAAAAAAATTCAGAAAGTTTTTCCCCTTTCTGATGTATAGCATGTTTATAGAAAATAGATTCATTAAAGAATACTGAGACTTTTACATTTGTTTAACAAGACTGAGCAATTGAATTTTACAACCATAATCTGGGGCTGTTCTGATAGCTGCAAAATAGGATCTGAAACTGCATGCAGATTCAGGTTACACAATCCTGCTATCACATTAAAAAAAAATCTGTATTTAACCTATGTAATGTAGCACCATATTCAATTTTACTTAGCTCAGATTCTTAATACTCTTTTAGACAGGCAATTCTAAATCTCTCTTGTAGTGCATTTCCTTCTTACCCAGTCCTGCTAGTTTGCATTATAAAAGGGATTATATATCCAAAGAAAACTTATAATGCTTGAGTGTTTGCTTTTCCAATATCAAATACTAGCTTCAGAAATAATTTACTTTGATTATTCTTTACTAAGGGTTCACTAGTTTTAAAAAAAATCTTATAGCTTCCTCTCTTCCAAACAATAAACAATTAACCAGCAAACTATATTAACAACCTTTTACAAACCAAAACTGAGCCCAACATTTCTGTTAAGTGAGACTATTTGTTAAGTGAGTTTTGCTCCATTTTACAACCTTTCTTGCCACAGTTGTTAAGTGAATCACTGCAGTTGATAAGTTAATAATATGGTTGTTAAGTGAAACTGGCTTCCCCATTGACTTTCCTTGTTAGATGGTCGCAAAAGGTGTTCACATGACCGTAGGACACACAGCAACGGTCATAAGTATGAGTCAGTTGTCAAGCATCTAAATCATGGGGATGCTACAAAGGTCATAAGTGCGAAAAACAATCAGAAGTCTCTTTTTTTCAGTGCCATTCTAACTTTGAACGGTAGCTAAACGAGCTGTTGTTAAGTTGAGGAGTGCCTGTATTTATTCCTATCTGTTCCATTGAACTTTCAGAAAGATCTCCTCATACGCAGTTCACTTTCCTGCATAAGACTGCAACAAATCAGGGTGAACAGAAATAATTTTCATCCATTACCAATGTGCCTCGAAGCAACAGCAACTGGATTCAAGACAAACAGGATTACAGAAAGATAGGTATTTAAGATTTCTGGGTAATGTTTCTAAGATAAAAGCTTGCCTTTTACAGACATTTGTTTTTAAGTCCTTTCATTTCTCCAAAGTAAACAGTGCTGGGATCAAGACCTCATAAGGAGACTTCCCATTTTTCTTTCCCATCCATCCTTCCTATTAAGGATAGTTTTTCTACCCTGTTATGCATTCTAATGTTTTTGCCAGGAAACACAGAAAGCTGAATGTTCTCTCTTTTCAAAAGCAAAGAAAGGATTACAAAAAAGCAAACACTCTTGAAATCAATTCGTAGAAGCAGACTCAAAAGGCAAAACTCTCCATTTTTCTTCAGGTTAAACTACAATCCAATATATTCTTAAACGATTTTCTCAATAGTGTGTATATCTAAGTCTGTAGATAATACAATAAGCAGTATCACAATTTAAAACTTGGCTCGCCTGGATCTTCAGGTGAGTAATTCTAGTTAAATTTGGAATGAACAACCACAACTCTGGCTGTTTTTCACAGCTGGAGCAAAACCTAATTCCCAACAAAGGGGACTATTATCTATGTCCAGAAAGAGACCTGAAAGAAATCTATCCATAAAATTGCTGGTCACAATATATATACTAAGGCTGTATATGCTTCTGATTCAGTTTCAGAAAATATTCTTCGGAATATAACACCTATCTGTAATTCTTTAAAGCAGTCATATCCTTTGCATGACAAAAGGAGCAAAGGCATATTTTCAAGAATATTAAAAAGGTCCCCTGAACTCTTCCTAGTTCTTCCTAAAGCTGGTCTTAAACACCAGTCTTTACATAGACGACTTTTGAGTCTCAAAAAAGAACCTACTATCCTAGTAAGCACTGCCTCTGTTTTTCCCCATGGACATCATAGTAATTGATAAGTTTCTTTCCCAATATTAATGAAGAACTCAGAAGCTTTTTCTGAACAGGCAAACTTTTATAAGACTAATGCAACTGTTAGGCAGACACTGAGGTAACAAAATAAGATATTCTTAAAATCCACCAACAGATCTGCATGTGGTGGCTCTATCCTCCATAGCAATGATGCTAGTGGATGTGAAATAAGGCCTATAGAATCTATATAACACTAAGGTTTTGAATTTTTGGATCCCATATTTACAACCATGGCCAGCTATTCTTTTTTCTATAGGGCAGTACTTCTTGAGGATGGTTAAGAATTGGAACAAATTAACTATTAAATCCTGGTAGAAGAAATGTTTACTATCTTCCTAAATGCAGGAAGACTATGAGCCAAATGTGACTCCCTAGGGCAGGGGTCTTAAAACTTGGCCCTTTTATGACTTGTGGACTTCAACTCCCAGAATTCCTCAGCCAGCATCCACAAGTCATAAAAGGGCCAAGTTTGAAGACCCCTGCCCTAGGAAGTAGATGCCACAGCCTGAGAGCCAAATGGTAGAAGACCCATTTCTATGTACTCAAGAATTACACTGTAATGGTCATATAATATTGAAACTGGGGTCACTGTAAGTCAGTGGTGGCGAACCTATGGCACGGGTGCCAGAGGTGGCACTCAGAGCCCTCTCTGTGGGCAAGCGCGCCGTCGCCCCAATCCTAGGCCTTCAGCTGGGTTTTATAAAACCTTTTCGCTTTAGGCCTCCACCGCCGTGTGCAAAAAAAAAAAAAAAGGTTCAAATCAGTCAATTTCAACTTCTCGCGGGGAAAAAAAAGATCTTGCAAAGTTGGAATTGATTGATTGAACTTTTTAGTCCCACCCAGTCTGCCATTACCACCGCAGCCATGCCCACCCAATGGGCCACGCCCACCCAATGGGCCACACCCAGCCAATGGGCCACACCCACCCGGCACTCGACGATGCGTAAGTGGGTTTTGGGTTGCAGTTTGGGCACTCAGTGTCTAAAAGGTTCGCCATCACTGCTGTAAGTAGATATCCAACTGTACTTTTTCATATGATTGCCCTGTACCAGGGCAATTTTGATTGCTACCATAAGTTTATTCTCTGTCAAGTTCAGAAGCTTTGATTCTCATTTGGTTTATTTCAAAGAAAGCAATTAGCATAAGCTCAAAGTAAGCCAAACTCTTATTTCAGTTGGATAGAACAGCTAAATATAAAATTGAGCTCCTTATTTCCTTCTTTTCATGGGCACAAATTGGAAAATTATGTTCTAAATTTATTATCTCCAGGGATCTTGAGGAATGCACTTGTAACATACCAAGTTAATAGGGAAGCAACTTCAAAGTAAAATAACTGCTTGTTCCCTTAGAAGTGGAATTCAGACATTTAAAGCAGGCGGGAAAACGAAGTTCTATACTTAATAATTTTGGGCAAGCTGAGGACCACAAAAGGGGTGAGGTCATATCATGAAGTTTGAGGGAGGTGTTCTGAAATTTTGGAGGTGTTATTTTGATTTTTTTCCCTAATTGTGATATACCTGTTTTAGAACATACACTTTTTCAATTTTCTACCTTAAAATAAGAAAAAAGGGGTTGTTTTTTTAAGCACACATCAACTGGTTACTCTCGATTTTAAGGTTTTGTTTTTATATGCAGCACACATACATGCATAAACAAAACACTCTTCGAATGTATGATCAATTGATGTAGAATTTGATAGAATGTTCTGGAGAAAGGTTTGGAATACTAAGTTACTGGTTCTTTACAATCCATTCTATAAATGGAAGTTTAGTATAATCTCATAAGACTAATATTCCTTCATTTTGGAAGGCCTGGCCTAAGGATTTTTCCTTTTCCAAAGGAATAGCTATGTCTCCAGTAGGGTTCCTGTAAGAATTACGTATGTGGGGTTGGTAGGTAGGATGTCCAGACATACTACAATAGTAGACGTAACTGAAGAAAAGAAAATACTTAAGGAAAACTAACAATGTCTGGGCCAGCAGAGATGGATCTGTAATTGAATTATGACCTCAGAAGTCAGGTTTATGCAAGTATTCAATAAAATTGACAAAAGTAAAGTTTTCATGGAAATCTGGATAAAGATTATACTGAATTTATTTAGAGAACTGTAGAAAAAACAGTGTTAATTAAAATATATTTTGTATTTATTATTTTAAAGGTAGCTTTAATTTAATTAATCAGATTGCTCATCATTAAGAACATAAATGTGTTGTCTTTCAATTATCACTTTATTTTGATAGGTCAAATTTATATGGGCATGTCACAGGAAGTCATTTTGAGCGGCATACACTTTCTTAAAAAGCAAGTCACCTGTCCTTAATGCAATCTAGCAATTGTACTTAGCAAAGAGCTCATCTATTTTCTTTCCATTTAGGCAGTGCACAAAGAACACAAAACTGCCAACAGACCTCCTTAGATTTTCAGACTTTCTTGTGGGCCTATTCTAGGGACCATTTAGTTCATAACTACACATACCACAGAATATTATTTATTTTGCATCCAAGTGCAAGCAAGATAGATATATTTAATTTTATTTTCAAAATGTGCTAACAGTGATCAATCAGAAAGATACACCAGATCACAGTTCAGATTCCATGGCATACATGTTTATTTGAACTGTGTCTCAGTTTTTAACTAAGTATATATAGTATTTGTAGTACTTGCTTTAATTGCTTGAACTGCAATGTACCTCCTTCGCTATTCCTCTTTTCTATTAGGAGATAAAATCACATTCATATTTAAAACATAGTAATTTCACCCTGGAGGCCCCTCAAGCATTTTGACTGTTTATAACAATTCAGGTTTCAACATGCAACAACAGGATTTACATCTTATTCAGTTTTAAGGAAACAAAACCAGAATACTGTTATTATAAAAAGGCTAAGATATAAACAAAACTATACTCAAAACACTTTTACAAGCATTCTGATATAAGAAATAACTGATTTCCTTTTAACAGTAAACAATGGGAAACAGTTAAACATGGGAAACTGACTCCCTCTTAATCATCCTCCACATTTTATGCACAATTGATTTTACTTCCTGATTGGGGATATTCAGAAAACAAGATAAAAATCTGTTTCAGAACATAGAATAGCAAAAGCCGAGTGTCCAAAAATTTACTGTATGTGATCCTGTATTATTAACAGCTTTAAACTATTACGGCTGAATATAAAAATGTCAGAAAACTTCCAAAATAAAGCAGCTACAGGTGGTACTGAACAGAAAAATCAGATTTGACCAATATTCTTCAAATTAACTTTGATGTAAAGTCACAGACACTAATTCCATCCACCACCAAACCATTCTAGAAATATTAAAGGATACAATAGTACAGTGGTGGCGAACCTATGGCACGGGTGCCAGAGGCGGCACTCAGAGCCCTCTCTGTGGGCACGCGTGCCATGCCCCAGAGATGGCAACCATCCCTCTTCAACCAGCCACCCACTAACTCGCCGAGGTCCCACGTGGCCGGACGCATCCCAGCACCCATGCGTTCGCTGGCCTCTGTGTGCGGGGGCCGATGGTGTCAGGTAGCAGCCGCCCTGGCCCGCCTCGCCTTGCCCTGTGACAATGGCACCCCCACCCTATCTCACCTTGCCTCGCCTCATCCTGCAGGACGAACCTCCTGCCTACCGCTCCACCTGCCAGAGACCCCCTGGATCTCCCCCAACCCTGCCCACAGGTGTCCCCACGAGCAACATCGAGGTGATCACACCCGCCTTGGCCACACCCACCTAGTCTGCCATGACCACAGCCACGCCCACCCAGTGGGCCATGCCCACCCAGTGGGCCATGCCCACCTGGCACCCAGCGATAAATAAGTGGGTTTTGGGTTGCAGTTTGGGCACTCGGTCTCTAAAAGGTTCGCCATCACTGCAATAGTATCACCAACCTCATTACTGGAAATAAATCTCATTCTTGGGCTTATGGGAAGAAATGGTGATGACTATGGCAGAATAACGTGGACTGGCTCTTTGTTACTCCTTTCCAAACAAAGAGAGGACTTGGGATCACTCACAAATGTTCCAGAGTTGCTCCCTAGGAGGAAACTGCAAAACAGCAGTCTCCAGTGGGTTTTGAATTCTGGGAGATGAGGGAACGATATCTTAGCCCAGACTAACTTTTCAAAGCACACTGTGTTCGCACACTTGCTGTTCTAAATGAACTTTGGAAATTGATTATTAATTGCTTTCTGGCCATTAGGAACCCTTGGATCGACAACTTACAATAGCAGTGAGCCTTTAGCAAAAGAATTTCTAAATGTAAATTTTACTTTTTTTTAAATAAACAGGATGATTAGAATGTTTATTTTAGAAAGTTATAAAGGGAGGAAGGGTCCAGATGGATTTGAAATAAGATTTTGAAATTATAAGAATCCTTTTCGTGGGAGAATTATTTTATTTTGAATTCTTAAAAGAAATAAGATGGGAGTTTGAAGGTTGGACTGTAGGGGAACCAAAAAATCCAACTCCTAGGACATTATTTGATGAGCCTTTAAGGATTTGTTTATAAAGAGATGAAATATGGTAAGAAGTGATCATTTGTTACATTGTAAAACAAGGCAATTACTAAAACTCGTGAGTTTGCTTATAACAGTGATGGCGAACCTTTTAGAGACCGAGTGCCCAAAAACTGGCCCCGCCCCCCGTTCCATCCCCTGCCCCGCCCCCACCCCACCTGCCCGCAGGGCCACTCACCGCCTCCAGGGCCCGCCATACATCGCCCAGGCAGCCCAGCAGCGCCATGGCGGCCACGCCCTCTGCCCGCGCCCTGCAGCATCAACTGTGCGTGATGGGGCGTGAAAGCAGAGTCTTGTCTACGCTGCCTGGCTGCCATGCCCTTCGCTGCGCTGTTCCACATGGGCCACGCTCGGGGGCGACTCTCCTCCAGGGGGGCTGCTGGTGAGGAGGGGGTCGCGGGGGGAGGCAAGGCTGGGGCAACGGCATGTGTGCTCACAGAGAGGGCTCCGAGTGCCGCCTCTGGCACCCGTGCCATAGGTTTGCCACCACTGGCTTATAACCTTAAATTGGGCACAATTGTACATCATAGGGCAACAACGTAGCTCAAATGGGCTAACTTACAGGATGTGTCCACAATCTGGGACCCATGATTCCCATGGGATTGAAATTTTGCAAAGTTGGGGCCACTTCATTACTGCCACGCTCACAATGTTTTTTTTTTCCAAAGGTCCCTACCAGCTTCCTACAAGAAAAATCAATGGGGAAGCCTGCAGGAAGTTGGAGGTCACTCTGCTCCCACTGTCCCTTTCCTGCCTGTGATAAGGAACTATCTCTAAAATAAATGACCCAATGGTCATGGGTCGGTCTAGTAAGTTACTAACATTGTTTATATGTGTTGTGATGAATGGGAAAGCCATTTCTTCTTCTTTTAAACTATATTCTTAATGCTTCTTTAGTATATTTAGTTTGTATTAGTTTTATAGCTTTTTAATTGTAATGTTTAATAAATTACTATTAAAAAAAAGAAATAAATCACATTCTTCGGTATGTTCGTCTATGCTATACTTTACCAGCAAACCAATCTCTATGCAAAAGAATAAATGATTGCAAACTCAATGGGAAAACATTTTAATTTGCAAAGATTTTTTTCAAAAATGTTAATTACAAAGTCTAATCAGGAAATAGTTATGCTAGAATTCAGAACTGTAAGAAATTTATTACCATTTCTCATGAATTAAACATAGATCACATTTAATGCCCATCAATGAAGGAATGCCAGTATCATAACTATTGCTCTAATTACAGTAATTCTATTCCCCCTCTCCAGAAATGGCTATGTCCATGATCTATAAAAAACTTAAAAGTTAATAAAGTTAATAATTAATCTATAGTGTCCTACAACGGTTGTTTTCAAACAAGCATAGATTCTTTAAAAATGAGTGATCCTGAAGATGTGACATAATGCTTCAAGCATTAGCAAGGAATATGTAATGAAATCAAGCATGCAAGGGAAGAACAGGTATCCAGAGCCAAAACTATTAAAGCAATAAATCCCATCATCTTTAGGCCCATCTAAAATATCTCTGCACATCAGAAGACAGCCTTCTGAATTTAATACGTGTGTAAGAATGTATACAACTTGTATCACAGAAAACTTAAATTATCAAAGAACCAACAATTTAAGACTGCTCAAATCCCATTAAACATCTTAATGCTAGTTTTGCTGGAATTGCATAGATGGGACTATCAATTGGAAGGTTGTAAAACAGTTTATACTACATATAATGCAAGATTGTAGCTGTCACATCTGCCTTTGTAGCAGAATAAGATAACCCTAAACCTTTAGAAGCTTATTTGGGGGGATGACAAAATTATATAAAACAAGGAATTTATTTACGGAATATACAAGCACTCCTCATTCACCAATTGGCCATTTAGTGACCATTCAAAGTTACAATACACCCCTCCAAAAATCTAGATTATGTTGTGGTTCTGCAGTTCCAACAGCAGCACTAGCCCCATGGTCACATGACCACATTTTGGTCACTTGGCTACCTGCTCACCTTTACAGCGGTCACCTTTTTGGCCTGTTTCTGGCAAAAAAACCTAATGGAATTAATAGATTCACTTAACAACCACTGCTTTCGTTTAACAAATGCATTTATTTTTTAAAAAAGTTGTACAATCAGGTTGGAATTTGGTGGAAATTCCCAGCTCCATTACGGTTGTAAGTCAAGGACTACCTTTACATGGCTACCTATCTATATAGTGATCCTAAGCAGCTCACAACCTCCAGACCATACAGCCTCCAAGCTCAACCTCACCCCCAACTCTTATTCAACCACAGTATTAATTCTCTGTCTAGAGAGAACTTCGGGCTTTTTACTGAGGACTTCTGCTTCTATTTGACAAGGCAATTTCCAATTGCCATGACTGGAACAGAAAGTAATACTACTTTTCCTTGGGAGTATGGTAAAATTGTTCAGATTTTGTATATAGATATTTTCAAATTGATGGAGAACTGAATATATAACGAATTCATGACCACATACCATATTGATGGCCCAAATATCAGGAAATGAGGTTTGTAGTGAGAAAATCTCCGTGTCATTTCTTCCCTTATTTGAAAGGAAGACACACAGCCACATACACAACCTTGAGCTGCTTTGAGAAAAGATGGGATATAAATACAATCAATAATCTAATAAGTATCTGATTAGGCCCATTCTCTCTCAAAAATACAGAAAGCAGCTTACCAGATACAAGATAGGATGTGAGGAATGCAGAGTGTTTATCCCCAATGTCTTTCAAGAAACAGCTATATTAAAAGTTACCGATTATACCTAATTGAAGTTGCTGAACAAATAGCACCTTCTTTCCATTGTAGTCTCTAAGTAATGCCTCTCATCTGATCCAGAGTGTACCCAACAGAAAAAACTGAACTTTACTGGGCTGCAGCAAAGTGCTATAAGCAACAATTAGTATTTAACTGTATTGTGATGCTATAGTAATGCTATTTTTTTTTTAAAGCAATTTTTTAATTCTATTCATAGGCTACTGGCAAAATATGAATTTCTTATAGTATTTTGATCCAAAGTAAATATCTTATAAAATGAAAAATTTCTGCTCTAAAAGTTGGAGATAACTTTATATGATCTCCCCCCCAACACAAAATTTAAACTACTAACCCTTTTCTTTAGACTGCTAGAAGAGAAATCCAATGTTAAGTAGGGTAGGTTACTTAAAATAACCGGTCCCTTGTACTATACGTACACCTGTTTTGGACAATATCAGTGGGATCAAGATTATGATTAATTGATGCCTATGAAGTCAGCCATTTTTAAGCACAAATCATGCATTTTTCTATAAATCAGATTAATACCAATAGCATGTAGACTTATGTACCACTCCAGTGCTTTACAGCACTCTTTGGGCAGTTTACAAATGTCAGTATACTGCCCTCAAAAATCTAGGTCCTCATTTTACTGACCTCAGAAGGATGAAAGGCTCAGTTAACCTTGAGACATTCAGGATCGAACTGCTAGCAGTTGGCAGAATTAGCCTGCAATACAGCATTTTAACCACTGTGCCATATAGCTTAGTAGTTAAATGAAAAATCTGGAAATTAAACAGCTCCAAAAACTACAATCAAACCATATAAGAACTTCTGCCTACACACCACATTTATTTTCATAAATATGACGTAAGAGAACTCAAACAATTTTCCAGTGAAAGCAATGTCCAAAGGAGATACTCATTTAATAGGGAAAATGATAAATGAATTAGGTATTTTGCTTATAGTTCCCTAAGAACTATAGTTTTGCAGGAACCATTGTACTAACATAGCTAAGGTCTATTTTGCATTGCAAATCATTATTGAACAGTATTTCCTGAAACACAGCATTCTTCTATGCACACTAATGCTTTATCAAATGCCTTATTTCTCCAAACTTGTATCATATCACAGAGTAACCAGAAGTCAATATTATGATGGAATTAGCTTGGCATTTCTTAACTTTGTGAATATGGCAAAAATATACTAAGCATTATACAATCAAAGGCTGCAAATAATCTCTTGATCTCACATTGTTGACTTCAAGAAAAAATAAACCCTGCTATAACTAGACATTATAGTCATTTATCATCTGTAATGATTTTATAAATGATTGCACTAACATGAATACAGGAAGAAATATAAGAAAAAGTTGATGCTAATATCTCGAGCAGACTCTTAAGTCTAGAACTGTTAGAGGATCTATGAGACACAAATATTAGGAAAGTAAGTATCAGGAAAATAGGATACAGGTAGTCCTTGACTTATATTCATTCGTTTAGTGACGGTTCGAAGTTACAATGATACTGAAAAAAGTGACTTATGACTTTTTCACACAACCGTTGCAGCATCCCATGGTCACATGATCAAAATTCGGATGCTTGGCAACTGGCTCATATTTATGACAGTTATGGAGTTGGGTCCTGGGGTTATATGTTCCAATAAGAAATATACAATATAGTTAATTTGAAGATAAATAATGCTATATGTACTGCAACATGCGTGAAAGTAGTATGTGTAACTTCATGGTGGCAAACTAAGTTAATAAGTAATTGTGACAATAGCTCAAAGACCATTTTAAGTAGGTAGTACTCAAGTTGATGGTAATTAGAACTAGATTTTTTGTTGCTAAAGTAACACAGCCGTAAAACGTGACATCATACGACATTACTTAGCAACAGCGTTTCCAGTTGTCATCCTTAAGCAAAGTCGTTAAGTGTGATGACCCTTTGTGACCTCCCATCGGCTTCTCCACTGACTTTGTCAGAAGCCAGTAGTGAAGGTCACAAAAGGCAATCATTGCATGACTGTGGGACACTCCATTGTAATTGTGAGCCAGTCACTGAGCATCCAGATCATAATCATGTGATCGCAGGACCGCTGCAATTGTTGTAAGTACAAGACCTGTCAGAAGTACCACTCATTCAGAGCCATCGCCACGTTTAAACAAATGGTTAAGTGAGGAACACCTGTACAAACAATATAAAGGTTTCTTCGTCCTTGTTCCATTTTCCTTTTCTAAGCTATATTGTTCAGTTTTTTTTGTCAACTGAAAAAATAATTTCTAATACGTTGGTATGTATCACCCTAAAAATTAGAATGTCTTACCATAAATGTAATGTCTGTATAGTTACATAGCTGTAAAAACACTGTATCAATTGGTGTTAACAATATCCAACCAATACATTTTTGGATTTGATCCTTACTATTGTTTTTAGCACGTTACTTTCTGAGATTCTGAAAGGCTGTTATATAGCTTACTGTAGTTACAACTACAGTAAAAGCACTGTGATATAGTAACATAATGTGCAAACAAAAATCTGCCGAGCCCAAATAAGTTCTTGCCTATAATATCTATTTTGTGTGCGTGTGTGAAATCCACTTTAAAACAATCACCTAATGTGCAGTCTCTGATATTTGAAGTGCAGCAAATATATAGAACTCCAGATCTTACTGCACTGGAATTCCAACCTTTCTTCCCATAAGAAATAAAAGCAAAACATCAGGGCATCATTAAACTGAAGACAAGGTGGGATGGGTGACAGAAGAAATTATTTTTCTCTTCATAAGAAATGCATCATACAACAGCTGGCAGAAAAAACATGCCAGGGAGAACAGCAACTTCCATCCCAAGCAAATCTATGAAGAAACATAAAGCACCAACAATTTCAAACATTTGCTTCTCTAGGTGAGAGAAGCAAACACCACTTCAGGGAAATACACCCTATATCTTATTTGTTCATATATTACCCTATATCATTTCAATATCATAACAAGAACGGTAATGCCAATAATGGACCTCTTAAGAGTTTCTAACTGTGAACAAGTTCTACTAGAGTGAAGAGCATCTCCACTAAATGGTAGCATCACTGATGAGAAACAAACAATCTGGAAGCAAGTTTTGAGTCCATATTTGGAAATCTTCAAGTCCCTCCAAAAGGTGAGTTGCAGACAGCTGCCAGTTTCTTAGAACACACATATCCCTATAAAAGTCTGCCACAATCGCAACTGATTCCTATTTACTCAGGAAGGAATTTAAACGCTGAGTTTAGGTCAGGGATTTCCAACCAGGGGTGCTCGCCCTGTGGGTGTGAGACGATATTCCAGGGGGTGCAAAATCTTGGATTTTCAGAATTATAGTGCCTATGCATAATTCGTTGCCGTTATTTCGAACTTTTGTTAAGGGGTGAGAGGATATATCAGAAGCGTTCTAGGGGTGCAGGGTATAGAAAAGGTTGGGAGCCGCTGGTTTAGGGGGAGGAAGAGATGAGTGCTTCCTCAAATGTTTCACTTCCACTGGTCAGAATTAGCATCTTGGGTAGCCTCGCACTAGCCACCCAGACCCCAAACAAATCGCACCCTAAAGACTGCCCAGTGTTTTCCTTCCTTTGTCCCCTTGCAACTTTCTGAAAGGCATTCTTCGCCTCCCAGCCAGGCCTTTTTGGAAGAAGAGCCCCGGCCTAAGAAAGCCCCATTGTCTCCGCCGTTCCGCTCGCCCCCTCCACAGAGAGCGCCCTTGTTCTCGCCTCACACGTGTAGCGCGGTACCCACGCTACGCGTTCCCCCGTTCCCCCCCCCAACAGCAGCAGCCGTTCGCCCGAAGCCCCGCTCCTCTCGGCTTCCCGGGGGCTCCTCCTCACGACCCAACCCGAGTCACTGGGGCAGGGGGCCGGCCGCTCCGCTCCCGAAAGGGAAGGAAAGTCGCCGTTTGGGAGTGGCCGGCCTGAGGCGAGGCGACCGCAGCCGGAACGGCGGGCGGGCGAGGAAAGGTCACGCCCACATCCTCACGTCCCGCGTGTCTCGGCGCGGGGGAGCCCCGGCTGAGGAGGAGGAAAGTCGTCTCGCAGCCCCCCCCTCGCCCGTCAGCCTGCCTTTCTCCCCCCCTCCCCCCCTCCCGGGAGGAGAAAGTTGGCGGGCGGCGTCTCCTCGTCTAGAAAAGGCAGGGAGGGGCCCGGCCCGGCAGCCCTCACGCGCTCGCGCCAGGGGAGAGGGCAGCCCGCGAGGAGGACCGGCGCGCGCCCAGCAGAGGGGCGGGGGGAGAAAGGTGGGGGGGAAGGAGGGAGGGGGGAGTGAGGGCAGCTGGCCGGACAGAGCCCCCCCTCCCTCTCTCTCTCTCACACACACAGACACACACAAACGCGCGCGCGCATTCCCATTTCCAGGGGCAACCGAGGGGCGGGGGAAGTAACGGCCTCAAGGCGCGCACACACGCACACAAACATACACACACACACATCCTCCAAGCCGGCCCTGTGAACAAAAGCCTCGGCAGGAGGAGGAGGAGGAGGAAGAAGCCGCTGAGGGAGACGCGGCAGAGCGGTGCTTGCCTGGCTCCTACTCGGGGGTGTTTCTCTCTCCTGAGCAGGTGGGCCGACTTCCCCCTGGCGTCGCCCTTTGCCGCCCCCCCCCCCCCTCGGAAGGTGCTCCGCCGCAAGCGCTGTCCGCTGAGGTGGCGCCTTACCTGGCGGCGGCGAAGGCGACGGTCCTCCCGCGAGCTGGAGAAGGCGCTTTCTCCTCCTCCTCCTCCCCCGCCTCCTCCCGGGGTGGTGGATGCTGCGGGGACTTAGCCCAGAGACTCCCCCTCCATGCCGGCGACCAGCATCGGCCGCCCACCCCGCGCCACGCCGCCTGTTGCTGGCTCCGAGAGCGACGGAGAGGCTCGGGAGGTTCTTCCTTCTCTCCTCGCTCCTTCCCTCTCTCGAGAACTCGGCAGCCCCAGCGCCGTTTTCCCCGCCCCCGGCGCCTTCCCAATTGGCGGGCTCCTCTCAAACAGGAACAAACCTTCCGCTCGCCCATTCGCCGAAGGCCACGCTACTCCTCTGTCGCCGCGTCCCTCCCGCCTTCTGACTGGCTGGTGGGCCGAGGGAGCCTCGCCGCCCAGCCCGTGCGCAAAGGCGGGGACGCCTGAACCTCCAATCGTATCAAAGGGGTGGCAGTGCTCATCGCTGATTGGGCTTTTGAGCACGTTTCGTTTCCTTGTCATTGGTCAGCACTGAAGTCACTCCTAATACTTCACCAGCCTGTCCTCCAGCTCTTGAACGAGTAAAGGGACCACCGAGCAGCCCCTGTTTGTAAAGCAGTTTTTTTCCCACCTTGGGCAACTTTTAGAGCAGGGGTCTTCAAACTTGGCCCTTTTATGACTTGTGGACTTCAACTCCCAGAATTCCTCAGCCGTGCTGGCTAAGGAATTCTGGGAGTTGAAGTCCACAAGTCATAAAAGGGCCAAGTTTGAAGACTCCTGTGTGCGGATTTGAAAGTTCCACAATTCCCTAGTCAGCAGCTGCCCAGAGAATTCTGGGAGTTATACTCCAAACATCGTAAATTTGCCACTGATGTAAAAAAAAATAGAGCTGTCTTAACTGATTTGCAGCTACCTAAACAATAGTCCTTGCTGACAGGCAATGAGTAAATTACCCAATACTGTTCGTTTTCTTTTTTCTTTTCTTTTTTTTACAGATATTTATCCCCTTTTGCCGAATTCCTGAAGGGTAGTTGCGGTATTAGACTTTTGCAGCAAAAACCAACAAAACACTGTAATATACAGGCTTTCTTACAAACCTATTTATCCAAACAGAGCAATGTTATGCAAAACTCTGAAAGAAATTAAAGGCAAGAGATAAGAAAACATAAACACATTTAGTTTAGCTTAAACTCTTTCATACTGTCTGGCAAATAATCATGACTTCCATTAAGTTTATGCACGCCTTAGAACCTTATTTGTTCCGTTCAATTACAACTTGTTCCGTCTTCCCCTCAGGATTTGCTTGTTTTCTTTAGATATTTGTTTTGCCATTTGATATTCATTAATTCATTCTTGACTAAGCCACTTCAACATACTGTTGTATTCAAACCACATTTAATGGGCACCTGTTAATTCTTATCCTACCACACAAAATTCTTAACCAATTATTTCCACTGTATTGAACTTTTAAATATTTTTCTTGATGAATCATACCCCACTTTGATAGTTCTTTTTGTTTTGTATTGCATCAGAGAATTTGAGAATTGGACAATAACCACGATAAAAATGGAACTGTGTATATTTTATGAAGAATATTCCACTGTCACAATTAGAACAAGTAGTATTCCATGCTGAGTATCTAGTTCTACTTTCCAATGGAAGGTTCACATATCATGCTAAATAAACCAAAAGCAAAGCAATCAATGTGATAGGTGAACCAAGCTGTTATAGCTTGTAAATCATGATTTATGTATTAGGGTTTTGAGCTGGTCAGCCAACTGTGGCATCTTTATTAGTTCATCAGCTGCTTAAGGTCATGTGCAAACTAAGTTGGACCTTATAAATAAGTTTTATAGCTGCCTCCCAAAATGATATAGCCTTTAAATATATACACTGTAAGAACCAGAGGAGTGAACAGCTAAGCAATCAGGGCAGATTAGACAATCAGGGCAGATAAGACGAGCATCCAATAATTTATATCACTGAGCATCCAATAACTATCAATTTATTGGATACGTTAGGGGAAATAAAATAAATGCTACATGATTCCAGGACATAGGAAAGTCTTGTCACAAAGCTTTTGTCAGTTCACTCATGAATATGGGCAATTTGCCCACTTGTACTTAAGCATAGTCTCAACATGATCCGGCAACATCTTTTTTCTCTGTGTCTCCATAATGTTGCTTTCATCTGATCCCTAGTCTATGAATGAGACAGATTTAAATTAGCTATACTGGTATTGAAGCCATGCACGGATAGCTGCAAGACTGTTAGCCTCTGTCCTGCATTATCTTTCAGGGAGAGAACAGGTGAACAGAAGCAATTTGTGGAAGAACTGGGATCAGCAACGGGTACAGCTATTTATCTGTTCACTGGAGTTTTCTGCCTATGAATGAAATAGTTGGTGACTGTTTCATTAGCAGTGCAGAAATTCCTGTCATGGTAGTGCCGTATTTCATTTATAAATTAAATTATAGAAGATGAATCAATAAATTGAGGAGTTGCAATAATAATAATAAATAACCAAAATAACAATCTTAAAATATGAAGTTTTTTTAAAAATAAAAGTGAAAATAAAAGAAACCAATAAATGCTCTTTTTTTAAAAAAAAAGAAAGTATTTTCTCTATAAAAGGATACATAGACAGTAGTAATGCTACAACTCGCCAAAGCTTGTCTTTTAATAAAACATGTTAGTGGCGAAACGTGCTACCAGATTCCTTCTGTTTTTTTTTAAACCTTTTTCTGAGATAAGCCTTCTAAAACAGAGCTGACCGAAGAATTTGCCAACAATTTTATATTGCTTCCCTCGTCTTACTCTGCTCTCATACCTGAGATAATCTACTTATTTATCAGATTATTTATATAGCTACCTTAGCTACATAAATAGCTCTATAGCAATTCAGATTTAAAAACAGCAAATAATCAAAGTGCATTGTACCTTTTATATAATAAAACATATTGCCCTAGAGCAGTGGTAGGATTCAAATATATGAACAACTGGTCCATTCTGGGCCTGGGCAACAAAAAATTAGCTACCGGTTCTGCCGAAGGGGTGTGAACCGGCTGAATCCCACCACTGCCCTAGAGGCAACGTCAAAACCTAAAAACAGTAAAAAAACAAAAACAAAAACAAAAAAGCCAGTCCGTAGAAGTGTAAAACCTTCCAACCAATGCCCTGGGAGAAAACCAGTTCTTCAGGTTTTTAAGCCATACTATTTTAAAAATAGTATGGCTTAAAATGCCTTACTGCAAGGGTCTTCAAACTTGGCCCTTTTATGACTTGTGGACTTCAACTCCCAGAATTCCTCAGCCAGCATGCCTGGCTGAGGAATTCTGGGAGTTGGTCCGCAAGTCATAAAAGGGCCAAGTTTGAAGACCCCTGCCTTACTGTATGCCAGACATGTCAAACACAAGGCCCGGGGGCCGGATGCGGCCCGCGAAGTGGTTTCATGTGGCCCGCGAAGCCATCCTGGAAACAGTGAGGGAACGGCCCCCACTGCCTTGGCCCTGGCCCAGGCCGGCCAGGAGCCAATGTACAATTTTGTGGTGGCCATCTATGCTGAAACGCATTCAGTCTTAGCTCCACAAGGCCGTCTGGAAACAGCGAGGAATCAGCCCCTGCCGCGTCGGCCCCGCCCCCTGGGTGCATCCTGGGGAGGCTCCTCCAGTGGACCATGCCTTGGCACTTGCCCTGGTCCCACCCCCTTCTGCCAGAGACCCTCAGATCTGTCCCACTCCTGCCCAGGCCCCCTTGACACGAACGATGTAGAGCTGGCCATGCCCACCCAGTAGGCCACACCCACTCCATCCACGCCCACCCGGTAGGCCACACCCACCCTGGCCATACCCATCCGCCCCCCCCCCGAGGGCAACCGCAATGCTGATGCGGCCCTCAGTGAAATTGAGTTTGACACCCCTGCTGTATGCAATGGCAGAGGAACAAATGTATCAAAGCAAATCAAATAAACAAACCAGCTGATTTGGTAAATGAAAGTTTAGGGAGAGTTGCTAGAAGTAATGTTTCGAGGCCAGCAGCAAACGACTAAAACTGAAAAATCTCAGGATACGAATTTCATAATTAGCATGGTGAATCCACTGTTGGAAAAGGAAATTCCTTACTCCTATCAGGCACATCTGGCTGCAGCTTTGTTTTTTCATAACTATTTATAGGTATTCTGGAAAGTGCGTCACTAACGGGTTCCTTATTAGATTAGTATTTGTAGAACTTCTCAGGGAGATTTCAAGTAATTCCAGTAGTTTAAATGGCCGGAATATTTGTAACTGTTAATGTACAGCCTCAGAATTATGCATCTGAGGAACCTGAAGGTATATTTTGCAATAGTTCATAAATAGTGAGCAGCTTTTCCCATCACCTAAATGTATCTGGATGTACACATCAAGGTATATCCTTTTGATATAATAATAATAATATAATAATCGCCATTTGGAACACAATACGCCAGATATCGCAGTTGTAGAGAACCGAAGCGTACAGCTGATTGATATTGCTGTACCAGGAGATGCCAGAGTTGAAGAAAAAGAACTGAAAAAAATTACGAAATATCGCGACCTGGCCATCGAAACTGCGCGATTATGGATGAAACGTGTAACAGTGGTACCCATTGTCATCGGGGCACTGGGAACTATGTCCAAAAACTTTGCAAAATACATCAAGAAACTGCAGCTTCCTGCAATAACCCCAGCAATGTTACAAAAAACTGCGCTACTCGGAACATCTTATATTTTAAGGAGGTACCTGGTTGATACCTAGGATGCTGGTAGCAACCCGTGTCAACCATCAGCACCAGCCAACTTGAATGTTCAGTTGACTGAGGTTCATGTTTAATGAATAAAAGATAATAATAATAATAATAATAATAATAATAATAATAATAATAGAGTTGGAAGGGACCTTGGAGGTCTTCTAGTCCAACCCCTTGCTCAGGCAGGAAACCCTATACCAAGGGTGTCAAACTCGCCACGTCACGTGACACAACGTATTTCGACTCTTTTTGCATTGCCGGCAATGGGGTGGGCGCGGCTTCGGTATGATGAAACCGGCCTGCGGGCCGGCAGTTTGACACCCCTGCCCTATACCATTTCAGACAAATGGTTGTCCAGTCTCTTCTTAAAAACTTCCAGTGTTGGAGCATTCACGACTTCTGGAGGCAGGTTGTTCCACTGATTTAATTGAAATGTGAGGTGACTTTATTAAATTTATGTTCATACCATGATAATAGCATGGGGTAGGTTTGACACAGCTATAAGGATTTCTATTGGATCAATATGAAGAGGGATATTATACAGTCAGGAATTAACAAGTTTTGATTGGTTCTCGCTGTATAATTTGGTTCTTATTCTTCAGCTATGTAATTTCTCATTTTTTAAAATACATTGGAGCAAAGAACTGTTGATCGCTTCTTTCTGGACAAATCTGCTAATTGTATGCTATGTGTGATTTTACCTATGATCCAAATAACAAATGCTTGAAAAGAACTTTTCTGCAGTAAACCCCGATTAGTATATAGAAGGTTATTCGGTTCCCGGTTTGTTTGTTTGTTTGTTTGTTTATTTAAAACATTTATATAGCTACCCATCTTATATCAAACTCTGGGCAGGTCCCAATAATCTATTACAATAATATTAATAATAAAGCAACATTGTGAATAAATATATTTTAAAAAAGCATGTTAAACTTCCCACACACAGTTCCTCAAAAATAACTTCTCCACCACCTCACCCTATCCCAGAGCTTGGGGAGGGGGGGGGGGAACGAGGTCTTCCGTGATTTTCAGAAGACTAGACCAGGGGTAGGCAACCTTGGCTCTTTTATGACTCGTGGACTTCAACTCCCAGAATTCCTGAGTCAGCATGGCTCAGCTTGGAAACCTCTCCCTTTCCCCTCAGCATGGCTGGCTCAGGAATTCTGGGAGTTGAAGTCCACAAGTCATAAAAGAGCCAAGGTTGCCTAACCCTGCACTAGATTTTGATGCCTGATGCTTTTAGGAATACAGGTAATCCTCAACTTACAAAAGTGTGTTTAGTGACCATTCCAAGTTACAATGATACAGTACTGAAATGACTTATGACCATTTTCACACTTATGACCATTGCAACATCCCCATGGTCTTGTTCTGTTGTTCTTTAGCTTATATATGTCTTGTATACCGGTGTGGTCAGTTGGTTGCGTGATTGGCCGTTAGTTTAGCAGGGATAGGCAACCTTGGCTCTTTTATGACTCGTGGACTTCAACTCCCAGAATTCCTGAGCCAGCATGGCTCAGCTGGGAAACCTCTCCCTTTCCCCTCAGCATGGCTGGCTCAGGAATTCTGGGAGTTGAAGTCCACAAGTCATAAAAGAGCCAAGGTTGCCTACCCCTGGACTAGACAAATAGAGGCCTACCAAACCTCAGGTGGAAGAGAGTTCCATTGAGCCCGGGCTACCATGGAAAAGGCACGTTTTGTGGCTCCCACAAGGTGGCAATGATTAAGGGAAGAAGGGACTAGGAACGTGCCCACCTTTTCTGATCTGGTAGGACAGGTAAGATAACCTTACAGGTAGGCAGTCCTGGAGATAACCTGTGCCATATAGGGCTTTAAAGATGATAATCAGCAGCTTGAATTGCACCTGGAAGCAACTGGGAACCAGTACAACACACAACAGCGGTGTTATATGGGTAAACTCAGGGGCACCCATCACTGTGCATGCTGCTGCATTCTGGACCAGTTGTAACTTCCAGGGGGTAATCAAGGGCAGCCCCACGTAGAATACATTGCAGTAAGTGATCAAGGCATGAGTGATTGTGAGCAAGACCTCTCGGTCCAAGAAAGGGTGCAATTAATGCATCACATGAATCTGTAAAAAGATCCTCCTAGTCACAACATAGAAGATTCCCAAACGGCGCACCGCTCAGGCTGGGGGAGATCACCCCATCCAGAGTCAAAGAGGAAATATCATCTGGGCCTGGGAGCCAAAAATCCAGAGCTACTCCATCTTGCCAGAGTTGAGTTGAAGCTGGTTCTTCCCATCTAGAATAGAATAGAAGGAACCCTGGAGGTCTTCTAGTCCAGCCCCCTGCTTAAGCAGGAGAACCTATACCATCTCAGACAGGTGAATGTCCAGTCTCTTCTTAAAAATCTCCAGTGATGGAGCGCCCACGATTTCTGGAGGCAAGCTGTTCCACTGGTTGATTGTCCTCACTGTCAGGAAGTTTCTCCTTAATTCCAGGTTGCTTCTCTCTTTAATCAGTTTCCATCCATTGTTTCTTGTCCTTCCCTCTGGTCCTTTGGAGAATAATTTGACCCCCCTCTTCTTTGTGGCAACCCCTCAAATACTGGAACACTGCTATCATGTCTCCCCTATTTCTTCTTTTCTTTAGATTAGCCAAACCCAAGTCCTGCAGCCGTTCTTCAACTCCAGGCATTCAGCCAACACCACTACAGCATCACCTATCTGGCTAGAGGTGGAGATATACAATGGGATGTCATCAGCATACAGATGATACCATACCCCAGTGTCCATGACAGATGAATCCCCCAGCAGTTTCACGTAGAGTTGAATAGCTTGAGCCCTGACGGGCTGAGGCCTGGAGCTCAACCTCTCCTCTTCCATCAACCCCAACTGGAACCAGCCAAAGCAGATGGAGGAGAACCCAACCCTCCATTTCCCAACCCTCAAAGCTGGTCCAGAAGGATACTATGGTCAATGGAATCAAATGCCGCTGTTACGCTTTAATTGAAAATTGTTCTCTTCTGTCAGAGTTTTAATGCTGTTTAATGTTTATCTGGCTTTCTATTTCACTATTTAATATTACTGTCCTGATAGTTTTTTACACTTCTTTTAACTGTGTTATGTAGATTTTTTAAAAATGTTTAAAAGTTTGGTCTAGTACAGGGCTGGGGAACTTTGGCTCTTTTATGACTTGTGGACTTCAACTCCCAGAATTCCTGCTGGCTCAGGAATTCTGGGAGTTGAAGTCCACAAGTCATAAAAGAGCCAAGGTTCCCCACCCCTGGTCTAGTGGTTAAGGCACTAGGCTAGAAATTGGGAGAGTGTGAATTCAAGTCTCCCCTTAGCCACAAAGGCCAGCTGGGTGACTTTGGGCCACTGGGGCCAGCCATGTCTTCTCAGCCCACAGGGTTGTGGTGGGAAAAATAGGAAGAGAAAGATGTGTTGGAAATATTTGCCGCCTTGAGTTATTTTTAAAAATAATAAAGATGGGATATTAATAAAGTGAATAAATACATAACTAAATAAGTGTACTGTTATTGTTCTCTTATATGTTGTCTGGCAGCCTACTGTATATGTACAATTCTTATGTATATTAAATAGATAGTATAATACATCTCAATAAAAAAGAGGTGTAACTTTTTGAGGGCCGAGCTTTGATTTATAAGCTGTGGCAGGTTCGTGTTAAAAAGTGGGGGAAATATAGTCAGAACAAAAAGCAGGAAAACATTTTAATTTACATTTAAACTCACACCAAATTGAATTAAGCACAATTAATATGACTAATATCTACACAAACTGTAATTTTATCTCTGCTGTTACGTTAAAAATTATATTTCAAACTGCAACCTCTACATACAAGCTTATGGGGAAGAACTTGTTTTTCATTGGTGCAACAGAAGAAAGTCAAAATGAAAAAGCTTTCAAAAAGGCAGATAGGTCAACGGAATAATATTAACAGATGAGCAAGACATGCTGGGGGGGGGGGGAACTTTGCAATGGAATTTGAAAATCTAATTGGAACCTTCTGTGTCCCCTCTCTATATACTTAAGTATCACCCTTAAAATTACTGAAACAATCATGTTTAATATAGAATTATTTCTGTTTATTTTTAGCAAGGGAAGATATATTAACCATGAAGAATATGCAGGTAGTAAAATTAGTCAATTGCTTATTATTTTTTGTTTAATTCTGCTGTATTCAGTGTTAATTTTGGGACCAGCAGGGATATAATATCCAATAGGCAGGGAATATTAGAGAGAAACTGGTTGGGATGAGTAGTGCTTTTGCCAGATAAGATTATTAAGTCAATATGGACAAGAATGTCTACAAGAGAGAAAAAGAGAACACATAGATAGGAAAGGGTGCCAAGACGCTGACACATGTATATCGAGAATTAGCCCTGACCCTGTTGGCCTTTTATAAGGAATACCTGGTTTTGCTAGAGAGCTTGTGGCCCTTGGTGTGTGGTAGAGCAGGGGTCCTCAACCTTGTCAACTTTAAGACTTGTGGACTTCAACTCCCAGAATTCCTCAGCTAGCAAAGCTGCTGGCTGAGGAATTCTGGGAGTTGAAGTCCACAAGTCTTAAAGTTGACAAGGTTGAGGACCCCTGTGGTAGAGCCTACACATCATGGTTGTATCATTATGTTGGTTGGTTTTTTTTTTTAAGTTTCAGCTGCCATATATGTAATTTCTTGGTTTGTTCATATTTTAATCTTGATTGTAATCATTGTTAGCTGACCAGTTATGTACTTGAGATGAGCAGCTGAGTAAGTTTAATAACTAAATAAGTCTTGGCTAAATAGGTTAGCAAGCTGTCTGAAAGTCTACGTACATTAAGGATCGAGTTCAGAGGAGTCCCACCTTAACAAAGTATAGACTGTTGCTATTCTGGGACCCCAGTATTTAATCTTATTATTTCTTAACGGAAAGTAACAACTATTTAGAAAATAAGAATATTTTAATGAAATAATATGTTAAATAATTTTAATAAATAGAATAATTCACCATTGCAGACTACAGAATTTTGAGGAATGTTTAGTTTTAATTTGTTCATTTGTCATTTCTTCCTTTTCTAAATGCTTAAAATTAATGGTACAATAAAGTGAAAGATAAAAACTAATATTTATCAATGTCCTTCCTTCCTTCCTTCCTTCCTTCCTAGTTCATTCTGGCAATCAAGGATCAATGAGTGGTATTCCAAAATGGTAATCAAGAATCAAAAGGGTCAGAAGTAGTGCACAGTTTAAAGTGTAGTTATATTCACCTGTATCTTGCTAATCTTGTCCCCCCTGGTCCTTCTCTTCATTAAACTAGACATACCCAATTCCAGCAACCGGTCCTTATATGTTTTAGCCTCCAGTCCCCTGATTATCTTTGTTGCTCTTCTCTGTACTCTTTCTAGAGTCTCAACATCTTCAAGTGATCTTATCATGATTTCACCAAGATAAGAATATCTTCCAAGAACCGAAAGGCCATAGCAATCTCACCTGTAGCCTTTTGAGCTGTTTGGGATGAAGGACTTGTTGCTAAGAGGATCAGCATAATAACAGAATAACAGTGTTGGAAGAAAACTTGAAGGTCTTCTATCTAGTTTAACCCCCCCACCCACCCAGCTCAAGCAGGAAACCCTATGCCATGTCAGACAAATGGCCGTCCAATCTCTTCTTAAAAATCTCCAGTGTTGGAGCACCCACAGCTTCTGGAGGCAAGTCGTTCCACTGGTTAATTGTTAACTGTCAGGAAATTTCTCCTTAGTTCTAGATTGCTTCTCTCCTTGATTAGTTTCCATCCGTTGCTTCTTGTCCTGCCCTCAGGTGCTTTGGAGAATAGCTTGACTCCCTCTTCTTTGTGGCAGCCCCTGAGATATTGGAACACTGCTATCATGTCCCCCCTCGTCCTTCTCTTCATTAAACTAGACATACCCAATTCCAGCAGCCGTTCCTTATGTTTTACCCTCCAATTCCCTGATCATCTTTGTTGCTATTCTCTGTACTCTTTCTAGAGCAGGGGTCCTCAAACTTGGCCGCTTTAAGACTGGTGGACTTCAACTCCCAGAATTCCCCAGCCAGCAAGTTTGAGGACCCCTGCTCTAGAGTCTCAACATCTTTTTTACATCGTGGCGACCAAAACTTAAATCATGCAACCCCCTCAAACGACCATTTGCAGTCGAGCGTGGACTTGATTGAAAAAGCATCGCCCCTCGCCCGCAGCAGGATGGTGGGGAATAGCAATAACAACCTACGCCGGCTCCCTAAGTTTTTACCTCTCGCGGGGAGACTTCGCAGCGCCTCTCTCGCCCCACCTCGATGCTTCCGGGGTCCTTCTAGCCGCCTTTTGTCTATGGAAAGCACGGCGCGCGTCCTTCCTGGTGCCCTTCCGGTTTCTGAGCCGGAGTTCCGGTTTCTGGGCTCTTTTTTTTGCCCTCTGGCTTGAGAGTGCTCTGCAGTGGGACTTGGGGGAGGGAAGGGGAGGGGGCGTCTTTTTTTCTTTTGTCTTTTTTTCCTCCCGGTGTTTTCTGCCCCATAGACCGAGCTATGGAGCCGTCTGGTCAGCCGCGAGGTCCCGGATCCTACGGTCCCATGGACGGGGTGGTTGGCAAGGTAGCTTTTTTCCCCTTTCTCAATGCCGGGGGAGAAGGCGGCGGTGGGGGGGAGGGGGGGAAGCGAAGGATCGAACCGTGTCTTCTCCCGCCGGGTTCTTCCATCTCGGACGAGCAATTGGAAGGTTGTCTCTGCTGAGGCTTGACGTTGATGTTCTTGCTCTTTGGGGGGTCCCCCCTCCGCTTCCTCCCCCCCGCCTCCTCCCCCCACGCAGGTCGGACCCAGAAGGAAGGAAGAACATGCGGAGTTAGATTAGGCATTAGCGCAATCCCAGCCTTCCTAGCTTTAGAGCAAGTAATATTTAGAATAGAATAGAGCTGGAAGGGACCTTGGAGGTCTTCTAGTCCACCCCCTGCTCAAGCAGGAGACCCTATACCAGTGCCTTAAGCACTAAACTGGCTCTCAGTAAAAAAAAATAATATTTAAAATATTTTATTCCACAAGTCATAAAAGGGTCAAGTTTGAAGACCCCTATACCAGGGATCTTCAAACTTGGCCCTTTTAGGACTTGTGGACTTCAACTCCCAGAATTCCTCAGCCTGGCACGCTGGCTGAGGAATTCTGGGAGCTGAAGTCCACAAGTCCTAAAAGGGCCAAGTTTGAAGACCCCTGCTATACCATCTCAGACAGGTGACTGTCTAGTCCAGCGGCTCCCAACCTTTTCTATACCCCGCACCTCTAGAACGCTTCTGATATATTCTCACACCCCTTACAAAAGTTCAAAATAAGAGCAATGAATTATGCATACTGTATATACACTATAATTTTGAAAACCCAAGTTTTTGCACCCCCTGGAATTTCGTCTTGCACCCCCAGGGGGTGCGAGAACCCCCGGTTGGGAACCCCTGGTCTAGTCTCTTCTTAAAAACCTCCAAATATTTCTGAAGGCTGGTTAATTGTCCTCACTGCTAGGAAGTTTCTCCTTAATTCCAAGGTTGCTTCTCTCTTTGATCAATTTCCAACCATTGTTTCTTGTCCTGCCCTCTGGTGCTTTGCTTTAGTTTGACACCCTCTTCTTGGTGGCAGCCCCTCAAATACTGGAACACTGCTATCATGTCTCCCCTATTTCTTCTTTTCTTTAGACTAGCCAAACCCACGTCCTGCAGCCGTTCTTCGTATGTTTTAGTCTCCAGGCCTTTGCTCATCTTAGTTGCTCTTCTCTGAACTTTTTCCAAAATCTCAACATCTTTTTTGTAGTATGGCGACCAAAATTGGTTGCAGTAAATAGCAGCTAAACTTACTGCGTTCCTGCATTGATGGATAACTTTATGCAGGCCGTTCTTTTAAAAGGGTTCAAATATCCAGCTTTCCCCAGGACAGGGAGTCGATCTATCAAACATCTGGAATGGCAATCAAGCCAGGAATAAGGATGTAAGGAATGGAATAACACGTTAATATCGACCTTCTAAGGATGAACAATACGAAATTGTACCATTTTATCATGTTTATAATCACAGCAATTGTATTTATTGTTTATATTTTGAAGAGTGAGGTAGGGCAGCACAGGATAAACCCCCATAAAGCAGAGTGGCATGAAATAAATAGCCATCAGATCAAACAATCTTTTATGTGACAATAACTTTATTTGAGCAGGAATGCTATTTTACACATTTTAATGGAGCAATAAAATCAATGGGAATAAAATATTTTAGATATTTTTTTTTACTGAGAGCCAGTCTGGTTTAGTGGTTAAGGCACCAAGCTAGAAACAAGAGACAGTGAGTTCAAGAACTGCTTTAGCTGTGAAAGCCAACTAGTTGACCTTGGGCCAGTCACTCTCACCTCAGGTTGTGAGTAAACTAGGTTCTGGAGATGACCACCTGATTGCTAAACTATATAAAATGTTGCTTAAGGTGAATCTGGAAGAAAAATTTGGCAAAGATTGTATGGTAAAATGACAAAAAAAAATTGGGTATAACATAACGCTAGCTAAATGGGAGAATGTATGGACCAATGGTTTAAAATTTACTTTGAATTACAGATTGAAAAATTTTTTTATTTGTTTTGTAAGGATAATAAGGGCGGGATATAAGTAATCAGATAAATAAATATAAATAAATGTGTATAACTATTGCAAGCAATTAAAAGTGTCAACTGCTCAGCTACATGGATGTTTTGATCCAAGAATAATTGAAAGTATTACAAAGTGAGATGCCTTTCTAAGGATTTTACGAATTTCTTTATGATAGACAATTGCAATGTCTGAAAATAATTATAATGTCCCTGGTATGTAGATTGTATTAAAATGCTATCCTTGGATATTCTCTATTTTCTTTATAGTAGAGAAAAAATTACCTAAAGTTTGGCTAAATCAGTGTTATAGCAAGGATGGTTGCAGCTTCCGTGGCATGCTGTAAGAGAACAGCAGACTAGGCTAGAAAGTGGGGTTAAATGAGTCATCAGTATGGAGTCATTGCGTTGCCTCCATTGATTCTTATCTAGTACTAATTTAGTTTTGATCATTAGTTGACTAGATTCTTGTACAGGGGTAGCAATAATAAACTCTTCTGTGCTTTGAACTCAACAAATGCTTCTGGTTATTTGCGCCTGATGCATACTCACATTTATCACAGCATGTATCTGAAAGTATACAAATCAAATGGTAAGAAATAGAAAATGTGTCATAATTCCACACTCCAGTTTTCTCTGGCGGATACAAAGACATCTCCATGAACACGTTTTTTTAAAAAAAATATACACACTGTTAAAAACATTGATATTTCTTGGTGCTGATATTTATTGCAGCTGAGATACTTTGAACTCTGATGCTTAGTGTTTTCTTTTTGTTTTCTTTTTAATCAAAGCACAAGCTAGATCATTCCTATGAACTCACACCAGAAGAATACAGAGTAAGCCGAGAATGCATTAGAGAGAGTTTCTTATACAGATGTAAGTAAAATGCTCCTTGTTTGTGCTTTTGTGATTAAGCAATGTCTCTTGCCAAATAATAATTGATATAAGTAATACAGCTTACACAGATGTATACGGTTCAGAGATGTTCCTGGTGCTTGTTGGTGGGGGATAATTCCATATAATTCACACATCTGTGATCCATTGGCCTTAACAAAATCTTCTTTCAAGAATGAGGCATTTACTCTAAGATGGTGAAAAAATCTAATACCAGTTATAAAATACGTATTTTCAACGCTGTGTGAAAATATTTCTGTGTTCCATAGTATATGTGACTTAGGATTTATGCAGTAGTGGAGGAAATGATTGTACAATTTTTCATGTGAAGCAGGATTCAATTCCACTCTCCATTATATGTCTCCTATTCCACACTTTGTGCCAACACGTACATATGCTGAGCCATAGACTCTCATTGCTAGATTACAATGACCGGATTCCCGCAAGACGATAACCTGAATTAAGCCACATTATGGCTTAGCAAGTATATGAACCCAGTTGATGTGTTGTATTTTTATTTCATCTTTATTTCACTTTCTAGAAGCTAAGAAGAAGGTAGACGCTTCCAGAAGCTTAGATTTAACAACTGTAAGATTCTTACAATAACTCTGTGAAATAGTTTGATTGAGAGAGAAGTGCATCTAATGAACTTGGTCAGAGAAATATTTGTACTTGGGTTCCCTTGCTTTAAATCCACTATTGACTTGAAAGTTTTCTGATTTGAATGGATCCTGTTTTGTACTGTCATAAACATTATTGACAGGTTTAGTGTTTGTTGCTCAGGATGTACTGAAATTTCACCTCCCCACGAATGTTTATTTTTTCCCCCCTTTTCTTAGGTGTGCCCTTCTCAAGTTTTGCCATGGCGATCACTCATATATTAATTCGTAAAGGTGTGTTCCAAATACCTTTAAATTTGAAAGTCTGCCATTTTTCATGTTTACTTTGTATTATTTTGCCTTCATATGCTGCTCTTCGTTGTAGCATTGTTTTATATCATTTTCTTTTCTTAAAAAGGTGGGGAATGAAATACTATACTTTTTTTTAAAAATGACCATATAAATGCTATGAATATATTATTGAACAGTACCTCAGAGTAATTATTGTTGTTGTTGTTATTATTATTATTATAGATTTAATCTTCAATTCGATTCACAGTCTGGGACTGGTAAAAACTTAACAGTTCAAGTCCTAACCAAGGACCTAAGAACTGTTAAGGTAACCTGTGAGTATATAGGCAGTTCCGAGTAAGGTGGTTTTTCGCAAAATCAGAATATTCAGGTCTAATAAGTTCAATGTGTCTAGGCCAGGGGTAGGCAACCTCGGCTCTTTTATGACTCATGGACTTCAACTCCCAGAATTCCTGAGTCAGCTATGCTGCCTCAGGAATTCTGGGAGTTGAAGTCCATGAGTCATAAAAGAGCCGAGGTTGCTTACTCCTGGTCTAGGCCAAGGGTCCCCAATCTTGGCAACTTTAAGATTTGAAGTCCACAGATCTTAAGGTTGCCAAGGTTGGGGACCCCTGGTCTAGGCAGTCCTTTGGGTATTGCTCCAAGGATTCTATTACTATTGATACAACCATTAATTTCTTCGTCCACAATTGCTCAACTTCAATTTTCAGATTGCGACATTTCAGTTATTTTTTCCAGCTGTTTATTATTATTATTATTATTATTATTATTATTATTATTATTATTATTATTATTATTATTATTATTATTATTATTATTATTATTATTATTATTATTATTATTATTATTATTATTACCTTGCAATCTGTATATCCTAACTCCGTGGTTCTCTACCTGTGGTCCGTGAAGGATTGAAAGAAATGTTATGATTTCAGTCTTGAGATTAAGCCTTGGGGGTCCGTAGTCACAAAAGGTATTTAAAGAGGGTCTGTGGTGAAGAAAAGGTTGAGAACCACTGTCTGAACTGATATATGGTGTTTAGAAATTTTGGAAAAAAGAATCCATTCCTAAGTTAACATATTTTGCAAATCTTTAATGATGACGTTTTTATTATATATCTAATTGGGGGGGTAGGGAATGAACCTAAGTGATATAAAAATGCTGAAAGTGACATAATTGCCTGGCTATTTTTTACTTAATAGTTTTGTATAGTAACTTCTCCTTTTTCCCCTCTTAATGTTGATTATCAGGAGTCCTTACAAGTCATCCAAAGTTCGGTGCTATACCAAAAATGGCATGTGAGTTTTCATTCATATTGGAATTCAGTTGTACCTGATGGCCCAAAGTTGATGTGAGGGTTCTCGTTATTTAGTTAAGGAGAGAAAATATTAAGCACCTTTTAAGAAATGCTATAAGAAATGTAATAGCTCAATAGTATGAAGGTTCAAAATTTAGATGCAAGTGGGCCTCTTTAAACATTGTCTATATTAGGGGTCTTCAAACCTGGCCCTTTTATGACTTGTGGACTTCAACTCCCAGAATTCCTCAGCCAGACACGCTGGCTGAGGAATTCTGGGAGTTGAAGTCCACAAGTCATAAAAGGGCCAAGTTTGAAGACCCCTGGTCTACACAATAGCAGTTTCCAAACTGTTTTGCTCGTTGATCCCTTCATTAAGTTTCTGATTGTTCATCTAACCCTTAAACATTTAGTATATGAAAATAATAAATACTAAATTAACTAATAGTACTATTACTAATATCAATACCTTGATACACTAGTCCCATCAATCTGGGGGGTCAACATAAAATCCTGTTCTATAGCAATGATATAAAATGATACATGTACAAATGCCACCGTTATGGCTTGCATTCCAGCTGTTGACACAAATACACAATTTTCAGCATTTGTGTAGCTAAAATTGTCAGGCATGTCATCATTTGCACCCCTGAATAAGACATCTATATACTCAGTGGTCATATCTCAGACTATATGCCAAGTAAAGTAAGGGCAGGATAGATAGATACGATGGATAGATAGATAGATAGATTAGATAGATAGATAGATAGATAGATAGATAGAGAGAGAGAGAGAGAGAGAGAGAGAGAGAGAGAGAGACAGACAGACAGACAGACAGACAGACAGACAGACAGACAGATGCGTAGATAGATAGATAGAGTACATAGATGCAGTAGATACAGTAGATAGATATGATGTAGATAGATAGATACGATAGATAGATAGATAGATAGATAGATAGATAGATAGATAGATAGATAGAGTAGATATAGATAGGTAGCTACAATAGAGAAAGAGAGAGAGAGAGAGATTTCTCATTTTCTTCAAGTTCTGAAAAAAATAGAAATACAAATATGAAAAGTAGGAGAGCGATAATATAACCCTATCCATGTAAACTTGCCTATAAACTTAAACTATAGTAAGGATTTTGGCTCTAGACTTGTAATAGTGATCTCATCAGGAGTTTATCATCTCCTTGTTGAAAAAGAGATAGAAAATAGAAATGTGCTGAAAAGTCATTGATAGTTTACTCTGTTGTATTGAAATAGATCTGAATGTTTTGTTGCTGACCTCTTTACTTAGCAGTTTTATAAGTTCTGTCATCAAGAAATGGGGTCAAATGCTTAGACAGTTAAAAGCATGTTTTAAGCAAGGGATTGTTTTTGTGTGTGTGTGACTTTCATGGATTCCATTTTAACTGTATTCTTTTGTTTAAAATGTCATTTTGTCAAACATCTTAAAGAGTATTTGCCTTCCTTTGTAAATAAGTTGCAGGAATCTGTGGCTGGTTTGCTGGGAAGATATCTTATATAAATGTATGCAAAGAGAAGTTTATGAACCTAAAGGATTCACCGTTGGGACAAATGTTGAAGAATGAATCACAGTAAGAATTTTTATTGAGTTAGATTTTCATTTCTAGAAAGAAAACCTGCTTTAAAATACCAGGGTCACTGTATACTGCTGTTTACTTTTCCCATTACAATAATACACGATTATGTCCTCAGAAAATGAGTATAGTCTACATATGAGTGGTATCAGCTTGAATTCCAAGACTTTTAAAAATATTAAATAGTCAGTTTCTTTTAAACTGGGACAAAAATCAACTTGCTGATAATCCTGACTGTGTTTGTTTACATTTGCCTTTTCTTTAGAATCAGAAAAGAAGGTTGTGAGATTAAAAATATATACAAATGGAAACATTGGGACATTTATTCAAGTCTTCCAAAAGGCAGTCTTGCTTGAAAGAGAAGACAGTTGGAACATATTTTAAGTGTAACATTGCCAAACCTAAGTACTTGAACTTTGTCTTCATGGAGAGATGTTTATGCAAGTACTTTTATTGAAGCTTGGTGGGACTTCAGATTGTTTGAATTTAACCGGAACTTGTATTTTACAATGTTGGTAGAAGAGAAGCATATGTAGAGGGGAAGAAATAAGTGCTTTTGAAAATAATAAATAAACAAACAAACAAATAAAAACACAAATAGGCCTTTTAAATAATCCGTTTTTCTTGAACCTTAACTATGAAAATTTAAAATCTCCGTTTCTTTTAACACATATCGGGAATTTTCTTAACTGTTTCCTTTTCCTGGTATACTGTACAATTAAGGGAAAAGGATAATCAACATAATAGGACTTGCAATAAACAATCTGCCATAGCATTGTGTAAGACTTTAGTTAGGCCGTGTGATTTTAAATCATCCAATGATGGTGTGTTTTTGCACCTCATGTTACTGTGAAAACAATAGTCTAGCCAAATCTAGTGTAATTTTTGGCCTTGATTCTGCATCTTAGTTTATATTTCTTTCTTCTTTTTCTTCAGCTTTCAAGATCCCGAAGCCCATATAACTTCCCCCCCCCCAAAAAAAAAAGTAACAATGAGAGCTTCTTAGTTCTGATACCCTTTCCACAGAACAATTAATGTTTATTTTATTTAGGATTTTTCATCCGGTCTAACTCAAGGAGGCAAACATACCTAATATTCCTATTTCCCCCACAACAAACGATCCTATGACCTGGCGCAGGTTGAGTCCCAGTTGGAGGAGGATTTAATTTTTTTTTTATTTATTTGTTAGGTTTTTAATCCACAGGTTGGGCAGAGTACAACAGAGCGAAAATACCATTATTATTTTTTGAAAGACGTAAAATTAAAATCCTCCACATGTCTGTCCAGAAAATATTCCTTCGTGGTTAAAAGTGTGATGGAAAGAATGTTTTTAAGAGTTTATGACAGTGGTGGCGAACCTATGGCACGCGTGCCAGAGGTGGCACTCGGAGCCCTCTCTGTGGGCACGTGTGCCGTCGCCCCAGCCCTGCCTCCCCCCATGGCCCCCTCCTCACCAGCCTCCCTGGAGGAGAGTCGCCCCCGGGTGCAGCCCACACAAAGCAGCGCAGCCAAGGACAGCCGGGCAGCAGGGACACGACTCTGCCCTCGCACCCCATAGCGTGCAGATGATGCTGCGGGGTGTGGGCAGAGGGCGTGGCTGCCATGGTGCTGCAGGGCTGCCTGGGTGATCTGCTGCGGGCTATGGAGGCGGTGCGTGTCTCTGCGGGTGGGCAGGGGGCGGGCGGGGGCGGAGCAGGCAGGATGGGAGGCAGAGCGGGGGCAGGGGGCGGTTTTGGGGCACTCGGTCTCTAAAAGGTTCGCCATCACTGGTTTATGAAATGTGAGGAAGGAAAAGGGTTGCTTGAAATTTCAGAGACAGCAGAGGGACCGCAACAGAGAAGGCCCACTGCTTGACCCGTGTCCCTCTCATCTCGTACAGGGTGGGACTCAAGTTGTTGCAAGTTTGCTTAGGAGAGATTTTAAGTATGGCAAAGTGATGTAACCTGGTTTTAGGCACTAATGGGTTTTGTGAGTCATCGCTAACATTTTGAGTGACATTTAAATAGAAGATTACATCTAGTGTTGTTCCTCACAATGGCAGGACATCCTACTGAATTCCAGCTGGGGCAAGATTCTTAACTGCTTTGAACTGTAAGCTATTAATAAGTATTAAAACATTGGGCTTGCTCAAATAGCAATATCATTTAGAGTTACATGCCATCCATAGCTCTCTCTGGGTGGTTTATAATGTCGTCATTATTTGCTCCCAACAATCAGGGTTCTCATTTTGCTAATCTTGGAAGGATGGAAGGCTGAGTCAACCTTGAGCCCCATCAAGATCGAACTCCAGACTGTTGGCAGAGGTTGTTGTTGTTGTTGTTAGTTGCGAAGTCGTGTCCGACCGATCGCGACCCCATGGACAACGTTCCTCCAGGCCTTCCTGTCCTCTACCATCTTCTGGAGTCCATTTAAGCTCAGGCCTACTGCTTCAGTGACTCCATCCAGCCACCTCATTCTCTGTCGTCCCCTTCTTCTATTGCCCTCAATCTTTCCCAGCATTAGGCTCTTCTCCAGTGAGTCCTTCCTTCTCATTAGGTGGCCAAAGTACTTGAGTTTCAACTTCAGGATCTGGCCTTCTAAAGAGCAGTCGGGGTTGATCTCCTCTAGGACTGACCGGTTTGATCGCCTTGCAGTCCAGGGGACTCGCAGGAGTCTTCTCCAGCACCATAGTTCAAAGGCCTCAATTCTTTTGCGCTCAGCCATTCTTATGGTCCAACTTTCACAGCCATACATTGCGTCCTCGGCTTAACGATCATTTGTTTAGTGACTGTTTAAAGTTACAGTGGTATCGAAAGAAAGAATTAATGACTAGTCCTCGCACTTATAACTACAGTTAGTCCTCGATTTATGGCCACCACTGAGCCCAGAATTTATATTGCTAAATAAGAAATTTGTTAAGTGAGTTTTTGCTCCGTTTTACGACTTTTCTCACCCCGCTTGTTAAGCGAACCACTCCGGTTGTTAAATTAGTAACACGGGTCGTTAAGCGAAGCTGGCTTCCCCATTGACTTTGCTTGTCGGAAGGTCGCCAAAGAGGATCACATGACCTCGGGACACTGCGACCGTCATAAATGTGAGTCAAGCATTTAAATGTAAATCACGTGACCAAGGTCTTAAGTGTGAAAAATGGTCATAAGTCACTTTTTTCAGTTATCACTTCGAATGGTCACTAAATGAATTGTAAGTTGAGGACTAGCTGCATTGTGTTATTTACTAATGGCTTATTTTTCTGGCAGTCAAAATACAATTAGTAAAACAATGTCAAATTGTTCTAGTGCGTTATACTCACTGATCCCGTTTTTATTTCAGTGTATCAAAACCAAACCACCACATTCAGCTTACTATTATGGATATCCTCAGGGTATTCTCTAAAATTTAAAACAAGTTGAGTTCAATGTAGAGAAACCTTTTAACATGTTAGGAATGGAAGAATAGAAAGAGTGTTGTGGGTGATTAATTCAAATACTGTACACCTTAATTTCTCAAGCATGTTTCTTCTACACTTCTTGAGAAATAGTGGTTGTGATATGCTTCTGATGCTCGTAGCTATTTTCAATATAATGTTGCCTTGTATAGCCAAACTGCTCATCTACTGTGTACATTTGTCTTTGATCGATTCCTCTTTGCTTCTATACATTTTTTATATACGTACGTTTTTTCTTCACCTATAAATATAAACTAAAAATGGGGTAATAGTACAAGAATTATGAACATGTTGTAAAACGACACGAGTTTTTTGAGTTTGAAAACACTGCTCCCACACACACAGTTTTCTTTTAATAATAGTATCAAAACGATGTCAGAGGATAAGAACAACCTCTTGGCTCCTGAACTACTGAGTTAAATAAAAACTTCACCCACTTCAATTCTGAAATTGGCCCCATTAACTTTCCTCCCCATTTCCATGTCCGTTAAGTTCCTCCTGAGTCATGTATCTCCTTTCCTTTCTCCTTCCTTCCTTTGTTCCCGCGATTCATTTTAAACTGTTTCTCAAACTTGGCAACTTTTAAGACTTCGGGGAAGTGAAGTCGATAAATCTTACGGTTGCCCAGTTTGAGAAACAATGATTTAAATAGTTGTCTTCATTGTTGCAAATTTTCATTTGTGTTGTTTTGAGGAAGAGGTTCCAACGGATATATATGTCATGGTTCCGACAGATGAAACTCTTCAAAGAACTTTGAGGCATTGTTTACCTTAAAGAATCTTTATTCGAGTGGCATAGCATCGGCACGTACATAGGCAAAGCCAAAATCTAAATTCCCCTCCCCTGAGCACATAGTATCAGAGCACAATTCCCTCCTCTAATTAACAATCATAAATCACATTCTCCAATTAGTTTGAAATGCAGGCTTTCCCTCCAGTTCTCCAGCCCGCCAATTCTTATCATCTCTTATTTCATTAACCTTGGTTCTCACCAAGTCCAGTATTATTATGTCTATCTAAACTCTCATGCACATTCCTCCCCCCCCCCAGCATCGTCTAACTCTAAAAGTAAAACGTAAGAAGAAAATGGTTGCATCTCTAACTGTTGTCAAGGCAAAAACATCCGATGTTAGCAGCGTTGACAATATATTTAAATGCTGTTTTTTTTAAAAAAACAGCGAAGCACTGCCAATCTCTCTTTCTCCACAGATCTAAAAACCAGCATTTAGAATCTTCAAGAGAGTCCTACTTTTCCGAAAGGGCTCCAGCGACAGACACGGCAAAGGCTCCGAGGGTCTACGAAACAGTCCCGTTTAGCTCTTCCATGAACGAATCTACCCCAAGTGGAATTACAGACAGCGTCCCTCAAGGTAGGCTCCTGTAGTTATTTGAAAACTTAAGCCTTCTTTAGGTTGTTGAAATACGAAGTATCAGTGCATGGTAAGTAGCAGCACTAAAGCGTTTGTACAGGTAGTCCCTTCACTTACAACCGTTCATTTAGTGACCGTTCAAAGTTACAACGGCACTGAAAAAAGGGACTTCGGACCATTTTTCATACTGACGACCGTCGCAGCATCCCCGTGGTCACGTGATCAGAATTCAGACACTTGGCAACTGACTCATGTCTATGACGGTTGCAGTGTCCCAGGGTCATGTGATCCTGTTTTGCAACCGTTTGACAAGCAAAGTCCTGCATGTATAGAGATGCCAAGCCGGGAAGGGCATTAGAGCAGAGGTCTCCAACCTTTCCGGGCTCGCCGACCGGAGGGAAGGAGAGCAGCTTTAAAATTGGCGTGCGTGTGCGCACACAGGGCCACACACATTGGCGCGGCACTAGCAGCCCCATTCGGCATGCGGCATGAGCTGGCGACGCGCATGCGTGAACAGCCGCGCACCCCCCACGGCAGCTAGCAGCCCGTTCGCACATGCGCAAATGGGCCGGCCAACCCACCTGGGCTAGCGGTGCATGCGCAAACGGGCCACGGACACCCATCCCGCACTAGTGTCCCTGTTCGCACCCATGCGCATGCGTAAATGGGGCTGCGGGCACTTGCGCGAGTGGGGCGGATGCGCGCCCATGCGTGCGCACACCGGCCAGCCATTTCCGCAGTCCGCTGGCCAAGAGCCCGCAGCCCATAGGTTGAGGTCAGAGGTCAGAACCAGCACATAAACAAATACCGTAAAAATGAAATCCGTTCCCCATTCATATACCCTCTTTGAAGTATGCTACTCTGAAAATTGATCAACATCGAAATATACAGTACATACGACATACTGAAAATTTTAAATCGTACAGAAGAGTTAGAACATTTGAATTTACCTCAGATATCATTTCAAGACAGTCTACTTAAATTTCTCCCAAAGTCAAAGCTTTTGCTGAAATCATAAAGGCTGCTAAAATAAATATATTTTGCAATCTACACTTCCTATCCATGTGCAGCAAGGCCTATTAATTTATTTGGTGGGGTTTGGGGTTGGTATTTCTTCTTCGCTTTAAGAACCTGAAGCTCTGGAAGAAGCTCCTAAAAAGAAAAGAATCACATATGAAGAACTCAGAAGCAGAAACAGAGAAGGACATGAGGCTGGAACTGTGCAGAAACCTGAAATCCGAACAAGCTCGTTACCAATAAAGGAGAAAGGTAAATATTCAATAGGGAATATAATTGGTAAATGGCACATTACAGCCAAAAGGAGCCAAATTTTTATATTGTGTATTTTAGCTGTGTTTGGAATACACAGCCATGAACTGGAAACAATATTTTTTGAATTTATTTTTACACCGATCATTTCCTTTTGTTGGAATCATTGCTTTAAAGTGCGTTGCAGAATTTTAGCATTTTTTTAATATATAAAAAAAATCTGAGCAGCCAATAAAGCAGGTATATTACCTTGCATTATTTCGTCTAGCGATCTCAAATAATAAAAAAAAAGGACTGAATCGCTAGGTTTCAAGGCACTTTGATTTAAATCAAGTTCTTATAATTAGCAAACAACATTGTCTTCAATCATGTTTCCCAAGCAACTACTTTCATAAAGAGTTATAAAATCTGACCAGTACTTACTCAAGCAGCCCACCAAGTTCTTAACTTTTATTGGTAAAATGGGCTACAGGATTACAGATCTTCTGTACGTGACTCTTTTCTTTTTTCTTTTTGTTTTTTTAGCTAAGATTAATAAGTATGGAGATGTTTGGGAAGAGTGAAAATGCTGAACTTCCTCAAGACCTGTCTTCGTTCCACTATTTCAGCTTAATCACTGTTGGTCAAATAGCTGAGTATTCTACTGCAAAATGGACATGTAATACATCTACAATAAAGATATGTTTGTTTTCCATTTGCACTCTTTTTTTTTTCTGAAAGAGTTTGTTACATGAAGCAGTTGTGTATAAAATGGAAAGTGTCTTTCAGCTTTGGACCCAGAACAGAAGTTCTGATGATCTGGTCTGGAGTGGCTGCAATTATGACAAAAATAAAATCTGGAAAGTTTTTGTTGCTCCAGTTTTCAGTTAAAGCAAAACATACAGAAAGCCAGGAATAATTTTACTGGTTCACATCTCCGCTGCCTTCTCCTGTCTTCCCAATGTGGCCTATACCTCCAGTCCAATGGTGGGATTCAAAAATGTGAACAACCGGTTCTCTGTGTGGATGCCGCTTCCGGAAGTCCATTCTGGGCTTGGGCAACAAAAAATTAGTTACCGTTTCTGCCGAAGTGGTGCGAACTGGCTGAATCCCACCACTGCTCCAGTCCAGTGTTTCTCAATCTTGACAACTTTTAAGGTGTGTGAAATTCAATTCCCAGATTCCTCCAGCCAGCATGCTGTCCCAGTTGACAAATACTGCTCTACAATAGGAGTTGGGCAGTCCCAATACTTCTACTTGTTCATGAGCTCAAGTATAGCCTGCTGAGGTTTAGAAGTGACTTCCATCTTGATTCTAAGTGGTCCTTAAGCCATTTAGGGCTTTAAGAGCTGTGGGGCTTATTCTTTTAGGACAAACGTGGACCCGTCCAGACTGGCAGGGCACCAATCAACAGGACAGATGTACCACCTACATACAGTATTTCTCACTTTGCTTGATAGAATTTCAGTTTATTGGCCCTCATCCAGTTTATTACCTTGCCCAAGTGTACCTTGAATTGTTACCCTGATTCAGAACACCTACTACTTCACTTTGTTGTTGTTAGTTGCGAAGTCGTGTCCGACCCATCGCGACCCCATGGACAACGTTCCTCCAGGCCTTCCTGTCCTCTACCATCTTCTGGATTCCATTTAAGCTCACGCCTACTGCTTCAGTGACTCCATCCAGCCACCTCATTCTCTGTCATCCCCTTCTTCTATTGCCCTCAATCTTTCCCAGCATTAGGCTCTTCTCCAGTGAGTCCTTCCTTCTCATTAGGTGGCCAAAGTACTTGAGTTTCAACTTCAGGATCTGGCCTTCTAAAGAGCAATCGGGGTTGATCTCTAGGACTGACCGGTTTGATCGCCTTGCAGTCCAGGGGACTCGCAGGAGTCTTCTCCAGCACCATAGTTCAAAGGCCTCAATTCTTTGGCGCTCAGCCTTTCTTATGGTCCAATTCACAGCCATACATTGCAACTGGGAAAACCATGGCCTTGACTATACGCACTTTTGTTGGCAGGGTGATGTCTCTGCTTTTTAGCATGCTGTCTAGATTTGCCATAGCTTTCCTCCCCAGGAGCAAGCGTCTTTTCATTTCTTGGCTGCAGTCCCCATCTGCGGTGATCTTGGAGCCCAGGAAGATAAAATCTATCACTACCTCCATTTCTTCCCCATCCATTTGCCAGGAATTGAGAGGGCCGGATGCCATGATCTTGGTTTTCTACTACTTCACTTATGTTAGATGAAACGGAGAGGTAAAGCTGGGTAGCATTTGCATATTGATGACAATATGCAGCTCACGTCCCCCTATGACCTCTCCCAGCAGTCAAGTGTAGATGTTCACTGGCAAAAGAGATAACAGAAGCCTTAAAGGATTCCATAACCAACCACTCTGAGGCAGAAGACTAATCTCCCAGGAACACCTCCTGGAAATGGCCATCCAAGTACCGGTGGGAACAGAACTATTATGTCCCCATATCTCAACTCCGAAAGCCTGGCTAGAAAGATAACCATGGTTATTGGTATCGAAAACTGTTGAGAAGTCCAGGAAGATCAACAAGATGGCACTTCCATTTTTATCCCAGTACAGGTCATCCCAAAAAGTGACCAAGACTGTTTCTGTCCCACAGCCTGGCTGAAATTGGATTGAAGTAGACAAGAAATCAGTTTGTCCCGGAAAACCAGGATCCTACAACTGGCTTGAAAGGCACTTAAATGTAGTAGTTGGATAAGGTACTACAGTCTCTTGAATTTTTTGCCACTATCAGGGCTTTTCCTCAGAAACTTTAATGGGTTTTGTTTAGGAAGGAACCAAATTCTGTATTTTCAGTGAGGACAATCCTTTCCACAACAGAGGAGATAATTTTATGTCCTTATGTCTTCGCTTGGGCAGTCTATCCAGAAAAGATCCCACAATGAATTTAATCAAAAAGTTAGTGGGGATCTTGCTTCCCCTGTCCTTCTCCCAGTTGTGGATCATTACCCAGGATGACCAAAATAGGACATAGAATCCTAGGGCTGGAAGAGACCTCAGACGTTTTGTAGTCTAACCACCTACTAAAGGCAGTAGTTGTCCTCACAACCACAACTGGCCCATAATTTTCTCATACATCACTGCATTCTTAAGTCAAGACACTATGTGACCGGACTTGAGTTTACAACAGGTTTTGTGATGTTCATTAAGTGAGTTACCACAGATGTTAAAGCAACTACATGGTCACAAGCCCAAATCTGTGCTTTCCCACGTAACTGGTTTAGTGAGTTTACTAATATTTCCCCAGCAATTCTCTGCATTAAAAAACCCAGAACTGTCCCAATTAAGTCCCACCATGAGCAGATCAATTCTAGTCCACAGATTATTGGTCAAAGAGTCCACAAGGCACCTGAAAGTTTCTCAATCAAAACAAATCCACTGGGCAAACTTAAATCCACAAGAGACCTCATGATGCAAGGAAAGTCCAGAGTTTCCAAAGCATCGCCTCCATCTGTCTGCTGTGCTAAATAGCAAGCTTCCGGTGCAGCCCATCAAGAAGGGTGAGGCTTTCTCCTCGCAAGTAGTTTGGCTGATGTTCTCTGCTCCTGCCTTTTCTCTGCCCTACGTGTTCCCGGATCAGGTGCAGAAGGCAGCAGCTCCTCCCTTCTTGTTGATCGGCTGCAGCCTCATGCTTTCCCCACCTGGAGCCTCAGCCAAATCCTTCGCAGACAGCTGCTTGGAGCCATCAGGCAACTCGGCTCCTGATGTGCCAGGAACTGGTTCATCCTTCCCCGAGCTGACATCCAGAGAGGTATCTGGGGAAGAGTCCGGGCGAGTCATCACAGAATCCAGCTTATCTAAATGGGATTTTTTGCCAGAAAATGACAAAAAAAAAAATTGCAAAATGTGATCATGTGACTATGGGACCCGCAACTGGGTGTAAATGCGAGGTAGTTGCCAAGCGCTTGAAATGTGATCGTGCAATTGCTGGGTTGGTACGGCAATTGTAACTTTGAGGATGGGTTGTAAGTAACATTTTTTTGAGTCTGTTGCAACTTCAAATGGTTACTAAGTGACCTATTGTAAATTGAGGCCTTCCTGTATGTAAATTTCTTACTCGCAAAAATTTGTAACCACAAACTCAGTACTCACTTATACATTTATTTACAGACATGCAGAGCAGCAAATCATTTGAATCACCTGATGCACATATTCCCAGCTGAGGCTTCAGCATTTGCTAATTCAGTATTCGTGGCAATTTTACAGAACACGAATACTGCAAGTAATGAGAATTCTCTGTATTTAGAGAAAATAAGCAGATTTTCTAATACAAAGGTCCCCAACCTTTTTGGCACCAGAGAGAGGTTTTTCAGCGGACCGGAGGGTGCCTGGTTTTGTGTGCTGCCTGCATCTCGTGGATGGGGCTTTGCTTGTTTGTGCAGCCCAGTTGCTGGCATGCCACGGACCGGTACTGGTCCACGGCCCGAGGGTTGGGGACCCTTGTACTAATACACAAAAATAATCATTTTATTCCAATATTCATAATTCTGTACAGTATATTCACACAGAGTGGGGAATACATTAACGTGAGTAAAATATTAATTTTGGTAATGTGTGCTTGTTTTAAGAAACAGAAGTATCTATTTTTTTCATTTGAGGATTTACTTTGCCTTCTTCATCTGTAGGAGAATATTTCCTAAAAGCATGAGGAGCAGATAAAAAAATTGAATTATGGTTTATTAAAAAAAAAAGTCACAGTGTTATAAAACTATGAAATCATAATTTTATTTCTGGAATTACAAAAAAGTGTGCCTTAAATAGCAGGTTTATGGAGCAGTAATAGGTAAAGGGGCTGTCAATTCATTCATTACATAAATTTCTATTACACTGAATCTGTTCACTCTGAACAGTTTATCAGATCAGTACTATGATTGGAGTTAAAAACATACAATAAGGCACAACACAGCAATAACATTTAAGCTCATCTATTCATCTCCACTCTGGCACGATGCGATTTTTGTCGGGATGACAGCCACTAACTAGTCAATTTTCCATTCTTTCTCCATCAGCCCTCCTAAAGAGCAACTGTCTATGCTTATCAATTTCCTGAATGCGGTACACTGGCCTCTGTATGACACAACATGTTACACTAGGTAAGTGACTGCCAGGCTCAAAACAAGTCTAATAAGTTATTCTCAAAAAACACAAAATAAAAGACTCAAGATTCAGAAGGACCTTGACAGACTTGAGCAATAGGCCCTAGCCAACAAAGATGCAGCTCTTTGCAGGTTAAGGTCCTGCAGTTAGGCAGGGAAAACTAAATGCACAGGTATAGAATAGGAGATACCTGGTTCAACAGCACTAACTGAGGGATCTAGGTGTCCTGGTGGATCACTGCTTAAGCATGAGACATCAGTGTGCTGCAGCTGCCAAAAAAGCCGATGCAGTCCTAGGCTGCATCAACATAGGGATAGTCTCAAGTGATAGTGTCACTCTATACTGCACTATTAAGGCCACACTTGGAATACTGCATCCAATTCTGGTCACCACGATACAAAAAAGACACCGAGACCTTAGAAAGAGTGCAGAGGAGAGCAACGAAGATGATAAGGGGTCTGGAGGCTAAACTATATGAAGAATGGTGAAGGGAACTAGGTATGTTTAGCCTAACGAAGAGAAAGCTTATGAGCGACACGATAGCCATCTTCCAATAGTTGAAGGGCAGTCAAGGGAAGAGGGTGTCAATTTATTCTCCAAAGCACCCAAGGGCAGGACAAGAAGCAATAGGTGGAAGCTCATCAGTGGGAGATTCTGGAACTAAGGAGAAATTTCCTGACAATGAGAACAATTAATCAATGGAATAGTTTGGAGGCAATAATAATAATACCCGGTCTTATTTTGGGGGAAACACGGTATTAACTATGGTCCTCCAATTTTACTGAAAGAGCAAAAGGCAGGCACACATAATCCACATAAATATCTGAACTATCTCATTACTGTAAGGCAGTGTTTCTCAGCCTTAGCAACCTTAAAATGTGGGATTTCAACTCCCAGAATTCCCTAGCCAGCATGCTGGCTGAAGAATTCTGGAAATTGAACCATATATCTTAAAGCTGCTAAGATTGAGAAACACTGCTCTAAAAAACCAAATTATCATTGTTAAGTATGGATTCCAAACAAACCTGCTCTGTTCTGGTCCAAATGGCACAAGAAGACTTCCATACCTCTGGGTACATTTTTTAATGTATAACATTTTCCCAGCAAAAAATGCCAAAACACCAACAACTATAACGGAAAAGCAACAGAATCAGTAACCTCTGATGAATTTTCCTCAGATTTTTTTTTTGTTTTTGTTCTGCATTGATCTATAATATGGGAAATCTGCTTTAATGGTGTTTCATTGCTTGTCATTTTGAGAGTGGGTATTAGAAATGCCTGGGGCTCTTTGTCTTTTAATGTTAAATTTGGATACTTCTCACAATTAAAACCTCACTGCACGAAGCAACAGGCCTCACAGTGCACAGGCTACAAATAGTTTTAATGAAATAGGCAAGAAGCATGGGCTACAGATCCTTAATTTATAAAAATAACAATTGTTTTAAAATTCTCAGTACAACTACAGGTTGTTCTCGACTTATAACATTTTGTAACACTTTATGACCATGGCAGCATCCCCATGGTCGTGGAATCAAAATTCAGACTCTTGGCAACTGACTCATAATTTATGACGATTGCAGCGTCCCAGGGTCATGTGATCCCCTTTTGCAACGTTGAGACAAGCAAAGCCAATGGGGAAGCCAGATTCATTTAACAACCATGTTAACTAACTTAACAACTGCAATGCTTCGCTCAACGACGGTGGTGAGAAAGGTCATAAAATGGGACGAAGCTCTTTTTAACAACTGTCTTGTTTAGCAACAGAAAACTGTGGCTCAATTGTGGTTGTAAGTGGAGGACTACCTGTATACAATCTGCTGAAATTTAAATGCTTTTAAGTTCTCTTGGAATAAAGGACTGTGTAGTAGACCTCGAAGAAAGTGTGCAGGGACGTTTTGGCAAATAAAAGACCATTCAGTGGTGGGAAAGGAAAAAGTGTGAGAAAGTAACTCCAGATAATCTTGTCTTGATTCTGTTTGGTGTAAGAAGGACAGAGGGAAAACTTGCTCAAGAGTCTGTTACTATATCCTATAACAGGGGTCTTCAAACTTGGCAACTTTAAGACTTGTGGACTTCAACTCCCAGAATTCCTCAGCCAGCCAGGGCTGGCTGAGGAATTCTGGGAGTTGAAGTCCACAAGTCTTAAAGTTGCCAAGTTTGAAGACCCCTGTCCTACAACAATGATGGCATTACTGGAATCTTTGTCCTATTTCCTGACTAGGCCTTTTTTGAAGAACTGATATGTGCATTCCCCACATGCTCTATGTTCGAGCAGTGTTTCTCAACCTCAGCAACTTTCAGACTTCAACTCCCAGAATTCCCCAGCCAGCCATAGTTATCTTCTAGTTTTCCAAGGTTGAGAAACACTGCATAAAAGAGATGTTCATTTTACTCCTTATGGATTAAACACTTTTCCTTTTTTCCTGCTGTAACTTCGCAGTCTTTCAAAACTTACCCACTACTGTATTCAAAGAAGCAGTCTTGATAATCCCTAGAAAAAGAAATCATTTTTAAGAAAAGTTTTTTAGGCTAAGAGAAAATATGGACCAGGTTTGCGCATTTCGTTAGAGAGAAATCTTGATCTGGTTCATGGATCAGCTATGTTTGTATCATCGGGTTTTGTTGATTTCTGGCAAAAAACATCGATTGGATAAAAATGGGTTTGCTTAGTGACCGTCATAAAATCAGGTGCTGTCACATGGTGACTTGCTGAATGACAGCAATAACGTACAACCATAATTCCATCCAATTAGATCATAAGTCAAAAGCTTAACTGTAAGCCACTTTAAAAATCAAAATTGCTCTAAACCTAAATTAAAAAAAAAAATTGCTCTAAACTAACACCAACCTTGCTTGGTTAATACACTAAAAAAAGTACATTTTACCTCTTCTAGCTGCAACAGCTGTCACAATCAAAAAATCAAGACATGAGAAATATTACCACTTAAACACATTTATTAAGCGGGAAGTCCGACTGAAATGTCCACTTGTAAGAAATAAAATAAAATAAAAGCCTAGATCAGGGGTAGGCCACCTTGGCTCTTTTATGACTCGTGGACTTCAACTCCCAGAATTCCTGAGCCAGCATGGCTCAGCTTGGAAACCTCTCCCTTTTCCCTCAGCATGGCTGGCTCAGGAATTCTGGGAGTTGAAGTCCACGAGTCATAAAAGAGCCAAGGTTGCCTACCCATGGCCTAGATTGTTAGTGCCTAACATAATGAAACATTTTTAACAAAAAAAGATAAAAGGAAATATTTCAAACCAACCTTACAATAATTCCTGTAGACCAGGGGTGTCAAACTGCCGGCCCGCGGGCTGAATGTGTCACGCCGAAACCATGCCCATCCCATTGCCGACAATGGGGAAAAAGTCGCGATACGTCATGACACGTCACGTGACATTGCGAGTTTGAACACCCCTGCTGTAGACAAACTTTGAAGGAATGGTACTATTTTCCCATATGCTTTATTTTTCAGATTAAATGTGAAAATGAAATAAAAAATTAAAAATCGCATATATTTTATTCCCGAAAAACCTCTTCTGCTTCCTCTGACTACTGAAGGCAATATTACAGCAGTTAAAAATCTTAAAGTGATAGATTCACTGCAGAAGTCATTATTTCACGACTGATATTAAAAAAGTGCCTCTGAAAGATATGTTTTCTCAATCGTGGGAGAAAAACGCACAGAGTTCACACATTCTGCACATAACATTTTTATGCATCCGGCTTTTTACAGTTCTATTGTTATATAGATTAGGGATTTTCTCCTAATACTTATTTATTACATGGAAATAGCAACTGATCATTTTTGCAAAATGCACCACTTATTAAAAAAAATCTACTTACCTTTAGTAATTAGTCCTTGAGTAATAAGCATACTTCCAAAGGATAGAGGAAGCGCTGTAAAACAAACATTGCAACAAACAATTTCAGCCTGGGTCTTCATTCCCACGAGCCCCCACTCCCAGTGAAGCACAGATGGAACTTTGTAATATCCTGGCCTTTTCTGAATCTGCTAATCATAGGCGCCCAGTTTATAAAACTAATTTAGGAAACTAATATTAGAAATTTTCATCTGGTTGTCTGCATCATGAAGGGAGAAACTGGTAAGGATCTGAAAGCAATATCTCCCTCTAATTCAGTGTTACATCTGCTTCTAATTCAGTGTTTCTAAACCTTAGCAACTTTTAGATGCGTGGACTTCATGCTAGCTGGGGAATTCTGGGAGTTGAAGCCCACATGTCTTCAATTTCCCAAGGCTGAGAAACACTGCTCAACTTAGAAAAATGAAAAAGCAAAACCATCCAAATTTATCACTGATATCATTGGGGATAGTAATTGCAGCTTCTTTTTTTTGGAAATGAGTTAGATAAGACCCAGAGTCATCTCTTTTTTTTTCCTTTACCTTCTACAAATATGACCACAGACAGATTTGAAACATTTCCTTCCAGTTTGATTCTTTTAATTTTTATGTTTGAACCGAGACTAGTCTTAGCTAAAGCCTGCTGAAACAAATCAACTTCAAACTTTAGTCAGTGAAAAAGAGTTTGTTTAAATAAATTACCTTTTTAAAGTGAGAATAAACTATGGTTAATTAAAAATGGAAGCAAACATTTCCGATCTTGCGGTTCCACTGGAGGTGTGAAAAAATAGGGGGGACCTGGGAGCACTTTTTCTGACTAACAAATGTAATTAAAAGCATAAGCTTTTGTGGGTTGCAACTCATTTCGTCAGATGTACAGAGAAGCTAGACTGATGTAGGATTTAAAGTGGGGTGAGGTGGTGGGAAGTGGGGTAGAATAGATTCCTTAAATCTAACATCATTCCTTGTAATGATAAAGACAATATGTCTCCAAATGCAATCACTGAAAATATCATTATTGGAATGTAATCTTGGTTTGGGATTTAAATCCTGTGAAATATGGAAGGATACTCAAGATTATTAGGGGTCGGTTATGGGAAGGAGACAATGCTGGGAGACCGATGTTTATATAGGAATATGCATGTGGAGAGGAAGAATAACTGCATGCATACCTGTATGTAATTAACATGGTTGAGTATAATAAACTAAAGTTACTATTCATCATATTTTGGGTTTTCAAATTATTTTTCAGTGAGTAATTTTGGTTGTTTTAAAAAGTGCAAGGGTTATTTTAGGTATTTTTTTTATTGCCTGCAATACAGAGTCTTACCAGATTGTAGCAGATATCTATGGAAGAAATAAATAAAAGACATGTACATTTACAGCCCCTGTCAAGTAACAAATATGGGCTTTGGAGCGAACATGTTGTCAGTTCCAAATATTAGTAATCCTCAGGTAGCCTTGACAATAGCAGAACAAAGAAATGTAGATAAAAATACAATTATATTTCTTTTTGTATCTATAACAAAGGAATATACCTCTGTACCAGAAGCTTTCTTCTTTACATCGTTGACTGATATTTTCAATCTCTTCCACAGTAAGGATTCTTGGATGACTAAGTAAATTCTGGAAATAAAAATCTAAATAAATAATAGTATGAGAACAGCATGTTGAACTACAAAGAATAAAATACTGAGGGTTTTTTTCCTATGCCAAACAAGAAAATTCTTGAATGTGTAGAACATTATGGTCTATAATTCAGTTGATCATTTCTTCAGTTGAATATTATTAAAATCTTATAAAACAAGTCAATTAAAAAAAGTTAAAGTTTGGGGGGGGGAAATACCTCAATTTAGAGTTAACATGATAATAATTTGTGATTGCGATTATGATTATATTGCTGCTAAAATACTGAATCACAATTGTAGGACTCCACATAGCAAGAGAGGTTGATCGACCTTTGACCCAGGGCAGAAATTAATCTCTGCAGAGAAGAAAGGACCAACCTGGGTCTTATTTTCTGTTGAAGAGAATTCAGTATTTACTGGAGTAGAATCCATGTTTCTTCAGTGATTCCAGCAAATCTGAACACCCGAAAGGTGAGTGTCCTACGAGAAAAGAATTCACAAAATAATCAAGTGCATTTCAAAGAAAACGTCAAATGTCCTTTTTACTATATGGTTAGTGTAATGCTGACTTTGAAGACCATCCAGAGGCTTCAATTGATCACACAGACAATGAAGAGCATGCCCGGACGGGGGACACCATATCACACCTCTGCTTTGGAAGCTGCACTGATCTCCAGTCTGCTTCCAGGTACCATTCAAGGTGCATGTTGCTACCTGGCATGCAACCTAGTTACTTGTGGGACCACCTGTCTCCCATACTACCTGCCTGGCAGATTCCATCTTGTACAGTTGGCAGGACCTGGGTCCCTCGGATTAAATAATGCCATCTATCCAGGCCTGCCCTCTGAAATGAGATTCCCCTCAAGACAAAAATCATCCTGGTCTGATGGCAGGTGCAGCCATCCTGGAATCAGGAGAACCTCTGGGGGGGGGGGAGGAATCCAGGCCCCCAGCTACCACCAAATGTTCTGCTTAGAAAGCCATAGGCACTGTTTAAGCAACTCATGTTGTTGTTCACGCCACCAGATGTCTCAAGCCTTTTTTTTTTTTTGCTGCAACACATTCACAAGCCAAAGCTCTTGCAATGGTTCCTGTACCCGATTTTAACGCAACAGCTGTGTTCCTCAACCTTGGCAACTTTAAGGCATGCTCTACAGCAGGGGTTCTCAACCTTGGCAACTTTTAAGACTTGTGGACTTCAACTCCCAGAATTCAGCTCCCAGAATTCCTCAGCTGGCTGAGAAATTCTGGGAATTGAAGTCCACAAGTTTTAAAGTTGCCAAGGTTGAGGACCCCTGATCTACAGCAGAGGAGGGGAACGATGGCTCCTTTAATGACTTATGGACTTCAACTCCCAGAATTCCTCAGCCAGCAGGAATAGCTGGCTCAGCAGGAATGGCTGGCTCAGGAATTCTGGGAGTTGAAGTCCACAAGTCATAAAAGGGCTCTCGTTCCCCACCTCTGCTCCACAGGGATCTATAATATACGTCCTATATATCGGCACGTTGGGAATAAGCAGGTGCCGCTATCGAGGCGTGCAACGATGGCTCTCCCTCCGTTCAAGCCTAGTCCTCGCCTCAAAGGAGGCGGCAGGAAGGGCGCTCTAGAGGGCCAGGCTTACCCGGGCGGCCGGTCAACCCCCTCGCCGTGTCTCTCCCGGCTCCCCCACCTTCCTTCCGGGCGCCCGCCAGCTTCTCCCCGCCTCCTCCGCCCCCACCGCTCGGGGTGGGCTGGACCCGCAGCAGAATCTGCCCCTGGAAAAGGGGCGTCTTTGCCACTAGGCCAGGCCCCGCCCTGCTCGTAGGGCGCGCGGGGGCGGGGCCGGAGAAGAAGCTTCGTGTCTCGGATTGGTTGAGAGGGTCGCTTGCAGCCTCTCTTTGTGAAGGGGCGGGGGGGATTGGCGCAGGAAGAGAAGAGCAGGCTGAGGGAGTCAGGTTGCAGGTTGCAGGTGAAAATCTGCAGCTACCCATAGGTCTTGCAGCAGGTCTTGAGCATGGGGTTGGACTAGAAGATCTCCAAGGTCCCTTCCAACTCTGATGGTCTGTGTTCTAGATCTAAACCAGGGGTGGGGAAACCATGGCCCCGTTTTTATGACTTTTGGACTTCAATTGCCAGAATTCCTGAGCTGCTGAGCCAGCTATTCCTGCTGGCTCAGGAATTCTGGGATTTGAAGTCCACAAGTCATAAAGGGGCCATCGTTCCCCACCTCTGCTGAAGAGCATTTCTTAAAGCAGGGGTCTTCAAACTTGGCACTTTTAAGACTTGTGGACTTCAACTCCCAGAATTCCTCAGCCATCATGGCTGGTTGAGGAATTCTGGGAGTTGAAGTCCACAGGTCTTAAAAGTTGCTAAGTTTGTAGACCCCTGTCTTAAAGCCCCTTGTGGACTTCAACTTCCAGAGTTCCTGAGACAGCCGTGCTGACTCAGGAATTCTGGGAATTGAAGTCTACAAGTTATAAAGGGCCCATCATTCCCCACCTCTAACCTCTCACATTTGGGTTACGTTTACCGTACAGATAGTCGTCGACTTATGACCACAACTGAGCCCAAAATTTCTGATATGAAGTGAGGCATTTGTGAAGTGAGTTTTTGCCCCATTTTACAACCTTTCTTGCCACAGTTGTTAAATGAATCACTGCAGTTGTTAAGTTAGTAACTTGGTTGTGAAGTGAGTCTGGCTTCCCCACTGACTTTGCTTGTCTCGAGGTTGCAAAAGGGGATCACAAGACCTCCGGGACACAGCAATTGTCATAAATAGGAGTCAGTTGCCAAGAGTCTGAATTTTGATTCCACAACCATGGGGATGCTGCCATGGTTATAAGTGTGAAAAATGGTCATAAGTCACTTTTTTTCAATGCTATTGTAACGTTGAATCATCACTAAATGAGGCTCATCCTAGTTTCCTCATCCACACTTTAATCTGCAGTCATTAGGCCCCACATTGAATCCCAAACAAAGGGGGGGGGGCAAAATTATCAGAATGGTGACTGTGCAGTGTGGCATTCATGCATAAAGGACAAGGCTTTGATCATGCCTCATAGCCCCCATCTTGACTTTCTTCTCTCTCTCCCCTCTGTGGATACCTCCAGAGCTGCTTCAAAGTGTGTTGTATTTTTCTGCACAGTTAGGTAACTTCTAATCCTGGTTCATTGCTGGGGGAGTTGAAGCACAACACCTCTGTAGCACATCTGTGTTTGGGAATGCTCTCAAGAGCCTGTAACTCGACCCCCAGAAAATGGTTCTAATTTGGGAATTAAATTGCAGTGGAAATTCCAGTCATTCTGCATATTTGGCATTTGAAAGAAATGGTGTTGTTTTTTTTAATGATTAAACTCCAAGCACCAGTGTTCTCAAACATTTAGCCTTATTGCCAAACTACACACCTGACGTTGGCTTTCACTCATAAAAGCCAAATTGGCAGAACCACCTCCTCAACTGTAATGTTATTTTTAATTACAGTCATGAGGTAACTAAGTGCTAATGTTTTAAAGAAGTTTTCTCTTGAATTTAAGGGTGCTTAAATACAACAGGCCTATATCAGTTGTACTGAATACAAGTAATCCTCAACTTACGACCATAATTGAGCCCAAGAATTCTGTTGCTAAGTGAGACATTTGTTAAGTGAGTTTTATGACCTACCTTGCCACTGTTAATTGAAGCACTGCAGTTAAGTTGTTAAGTGAATCTGGCTTCCCTATTGACTTTGCTTGTCAAAGGTCCCAAAAAGTCATCACATGACCTTGGGACACTGCAACTGTCATAAATATGAGTCAGTTGCCAAGTGTCTGGGTCAGGATAATAATTTAATAGCTAAACAGCTTATGTAAAGAGGCAATTATAGGATAATGCAATAATAGGAATGATTCAGCAGGTGTGTGTATCCCTTTAAGAGCCTGAGTATAAAAGGAAAGTTTTTTGCTGGAGTTTTTCTCTCTCATCCGTTTGACTGCTGTAACTGCTATATATTGGAGTTTGCTGAATTATCACGTGTATGCATTTTATTTCTAATGTATATTTGTAGATATAGTGTAATATAAACCACTATTTAAATACAAGCCACTGTGTACTATATTTACTCCTGGGTTTCCTCAGCGCAATAAGACTGTGCATGCTCTGACAGTGTGAATTTTGATCACATGACCCAGGGGATGCTGCAATGGTCATAAGTGTGAAAAATGGTCATAACTCACTTTTTTACTGGCACTCTAACTGAATGGTCCCCGGAAACTGATTGACATCCTTCTTGGTCCTAATACTGACATATGTCCATAGGAAGTGAAAGGGGTGGGTGGGAAGTCCACCCCAGAACAGAACTACAAACATGTACCAACTTGGAATCTGTTTCTATGAAATGTTTAACACCATAGGCATCTAAATATTAAAAAAAGAATGGTTCTCCCCTCACATAATGGCCTTTTTGTTTTTCTTTTCATAGGCACAGTAAGAGGGGTTGGTCCGTTTGGCTTACAAACATGGTAGGTAGCCATTGCTGGCAATCTTCTTGCTGTTTTTACAGTGTGCGTGTGGCTCCACACTGGAAAGGCCGATCTACTTGGATGAAGTCACAGGCTGAGTTGTTTAACATTACAGTATTTGTATCCTTGGAGAAGCTGGAAGTTTTTACATGCCAAACATGTCCTCTGTTGCTAAGCATTTCATTTGCTATTGGAATAACAGTTATTTCACATTAGCTTGAGGATTGAAGATGTTGCTGCAGCAAATGATAGCTGCTGTGCTGGAGCAGAGTGGAAGACTATGAAGACTGCTAAAAAAGCTCAGTCCTTTGTTTCAAGCAGCTACCCTTAAACTGTATTATTTGAATTATCCTATCGCAACTGATTGCAAAATCATTTGGGATACTGCATGGGAGCCCTCTAACATACAGTCATGTTAATTATATATATTATTAGTTGTGTGTTTAATATTCATTTTAAAATAGATTGATAATAGTCTCAGAAGAGTCAATCATCCAACTGAAATGATTTCAGAGAAATATTAACACATTTTGTTGTTTCAATATCCTTAGACTAGACTAGAGTCTAGACCAGGGGTAGGCAACCTTGGCTTTTATGACTTGTGGACTTCAACTCCCAGAATTCCTGAGCCAGCCATGCTGAGGGGAAAGGGAGAGGTTTCCAAGCTGAGAGATGCTGGCTCAGGAATTCTGGGAGTTGAAGTCCACAAGTCATAAAAGAGCCAAGGTTGCTTACCCCTGATCTAGACTAACACTCTCAATAAGTGTTACATTCTGAGAATTAATCCAGACAGTGCTTTAAATATTTATTTATTTATTTATTAAATTTGTTATGTGATCCTACTGAAGTTCCTGAGGAAATATATCTCAGTATGAGGTTAGTGTGTTTTAAATGTATTTCAATTTAAGAGTGTAGTTTAAAAATAAATGATCCTGGTTTTGATTGAATAACTTGAGAGTGGTGATCCAAGAAAATATGAAAAATGGGTCCCTTTAAGATTAGCTGTCCATATCTGTTAAGAGTTAAATAATCCTTTCCTAGATTTATTTTATTTTATTATTTATTAATTAAACTTATATGCTGCCCAACTAATTGACAAGTGACTCTGGATGACTTACAACCTCATAATAATGGTGATAATAAAATATTAAAATGTTAAAACATTAAAAAACAAGACCGTTAAATATTAAAAACGGAATAAAATATTAATGCTATATTAAGTAAAAGATTGTGGTAGATTAATGGTTACTTTTCATGTGTAGATCTAAGGCGTACAGAAAAACTGCATATATGCTTCTAAATTTTACAACCGAATATCATTTACTCAGAAGTAAACCTCCCACAGCTCCTTAGGATGTATTCCTAAATAACTACAATACAAGATTGTAGCATTTGTTCTAAGCACGTTTGTCAAGAAAAGAGAAAACAAGCATTATATGGTGGGTGAAAAACAAATAAACTAATGTCAAAATAATACTAAAGTTTGCTACTGCCAGTGACGTTAATTATGATGTAAAAGTACAGGACTGGGGACGGATTACAATATTTGTGTGAGGTCTTCTGAGTTTGTAAGATTCACTACTTCTGCGCAGCTTTGGATCCTACAAAAAAAGGACACAATTATCATTGCAATTGTAGCTTTCACATAAGGACACCTTTAATACCTCATGAGCACCCCTAGTGCCCTCAAGTGAGCTAGCTAGAAGGGTGAAATGTTAAAGCTCTTCAGCCCAGAACTTGGGGGCAGCAGCAGGGGAGTGTGGCAATGGGAGGCCACTGACTGCCGCAGCTCTGTGCCCTGCCCGCCTGCTCACCTGCCCACCTAGCTCTCCATCCCCGAATTCTCCCTGCGGCAAGTTCGCCATGCGGAATTGCCCTGCGGCAACCTGGCAGCGGTGAGTTAGCAGAAAGAACTTGGCGGTGGCGAGCTGGCAGTAGTGAACTGTCCATGCTGGCCACACCGAGTTTTCCTAGACCAGTGATGGTGAATCTTTTAGAGACCTACTGCCCCAAAACTGCCCCCGCCCTGCCCTGCTTGCTCCGTCCCCCGCCCGCCCGCAGGGCCACCCACCGCCTCCACGGCCTGCCACAGATCACCCAGGCGGTCCAGCAGCGCCATGGCGGCCATGCCCTCCGCCTGTGCCCCGCAGCATCATCTGCATGCAACGGGGCACAAGGGCGGAGTCTTGTCCCCGCTGCTCGGCTGCCATGTCCTTGGCTACGCTCTCCGCGCGGGCCGTGCCCAGGGGCGACTCTCTTCCGGGGGGGCTGCTGGTGAGGGGGCCGTGGGGGGGAGGCAGGGCTGGGGCGACAGCGCGCTGCCCACAGAGAGGGCTCTGAGTGCCCCCTCTGGCACGCGTACCATAGGTTCACCACCACTATCCTAGACCTTGTGGGACCATAGGATGCAGAAGACAATGTATTTCTGTACTTAGAAATCTGTTGCATACTTGAGAAGCTAGATCATAAGCTTTGGCTCCAACCGATGGGAACGGGGCCAGCTCTCCTCACAAAATCCTTGCTGTAAGAAGAACATTTTGTTTGCTGTGTTTTCTGTTTTACTTCATTTATGCTTGTAAAAGCAAGACATTGGTGCTATGAGTGTGCAGCTGAATCTCCAAAGATCTTCTGAAGCCATTCCAGCTGGCAGGGGTCTTTGGGAATTCTTTGCCAGCTCAACTATTCACTAACTGTTTAGATCATGTCCTAAAATGCCCTCTTCTGTCCCAGCACAACTACAGCAAAAACATTTTAAGACATGAAATCTTTTTCTTCTGGCTGCACAGAAGATTCTAAACATTTGCCCTCTGCTCTAATCATACATGGTGTAAAACAGAGGTCCCCAACCTTTTGGGCACCAGAGACCGGTTCCGTGGAGAAAGGTTTTTCTGCGGACCGGGGAGTGCATGGTTTTGTGTGCTGCCTGCTTCTCGTGGAGGGGCTTCATTTGTTTGTGCGGATCGGTTGCTGGCATGCCGCGGCCTGGTACCGGTCCATGGACTGGGGGTTGGGGACCCCTGGTGTACAATACTACTGCAGCTAAGCCATCTGTAATTCTTACATAAGCATTTAACTTTACTGTCATAAATGGGTATAATTTACCTGTTGTGGATCCTGTAAACATACTCTGAATAGCAAAAACGTTCTTTGGCTTATCAGTTGCTAAGGAATTTGCTTGGAGCCAGTTTTAACCCGGAAGCACTATTGACCATCCTATTGAGAGTTGATTCTTTTAGTTCACCTTAAAATTGTTGCAGAGAAATTCTCATTTTGAACTGTTGATATGTTTAACTGTGTAACTGTTTAAATGTGAAAGCAATTATTATGCTACTAAAGTTATCCATATTGCATTTGGTATAAAAAGAATAGGGTTTTTTTTTCAGAAAGAGGGGGGGGGGGAATCCTAAAATTTAAAAGGATTTTAAATTTTAACAGCTGGTTCTGTTGAGTGTTTACATAAAATTAACATCGCCGTAAAGAACCAATCTAATAGATATTGTGTGTTTTGCACTGTTTAGCATTATTAGTGTACAGTAACATGTCCATTGAAACTTCATTTCTGAGTCATACAGCAGGGGAATATTAGCAATTTCATTATTTGACATTCTATAAAACTTAAATAATTATCCATCCATCCATCCATCCATCTTCTAATTTCCTCCTAAGAATAAGGTTTTAATAAGGAACAGAGAAATGAAGTAACAGGATCACATAACGGTTGCTGGAATTGGGCATGTCTAGTTTAATGAAGAGAAGGATGAGGGGGGACATGATAGCAGTGTTCCAGTATCTCAGGGGCTGCCACAAAGAAGAGGGAGTCAAGCTATTCTCCAAAGCGCCTGAAGGCAGGACAAGAAGCAACGGATGGAAACTAATCAAGGAGAGAAGCAACCTAGAACTAAGGAGAAACCTCCTGACAGTTAGACCAATTAACCAGTGGAACAACCTGCCTCCAGAAGCGGTGAATGCTCCAACACTGGAAGTTTTTAAGAAGAAACTGGACAGCCATTTGTCCAAAATGGTATAGGGTTTCCTGCCTGAGCAGGGGGTTGGACTAGATGACCTCCAAGGTCCCTTCCAATTTTTTATTAATTATTAATTATTATCATAGATTCTAGCTTGCTGTAGGGTTAACGACTGGAGCTTTCTAGCTTGAAGTTGAATCATGATAGCAATAGCACTTAGATTTATGCACCGCTTCATACTGCTTTACAGCCCACTCTAAGCGGTTTACAGAGTCAAGATCTTGCTCCCAACAATCTGGGTCCTTATTTTGCCGACCTCGGAAGGAGGGGAGGCTGACTCAACCCTGAGCCGGTGAGAATCGAACTGCTGGCAGTCAGCAGAATTAGCCTGCAATGCTGCATTCTAACCACTGCACTACCACAGCTCTTGGTTGAAGCTGGTTTATATTATACAAGGTGTAAACAAAGAAAGTGGCTCAACGAAGTCATAGTAGAATTTAGCAGTGTTTATTGCTGAAGGTCAAAATCTGCAAAATGCTTGGTAAGATGCTGCAGTGCCAGCACTGTCCCTCTTATATAAGCATATGCTTTTTAATAAAATCTGTCAGAGAATGTGCTATCTTGTATGAGTTTTAATTATAAGCCTGTCTGGGAGGATAGTTAACTTTTGATTGATTGATCATGTGCCATCAAGTCAATATAGATTATTAGAGACTATCCAGATACATATTCTCCACGAAGATCTGTCCCTAACTTGGTGCTTCAGTGCCACATTCCTCACCGCTGTGAGTCCATCCACTTTGCAGTTGGTCATCCTTTTGTTCCCTTTTCTTACAATGACTTACTGTATTTTTTTATAAAAGATTTGACAATTGCCATGTTACATTTTTTTAAATTAAAGGATTAAATATGAGGCTTGGTTTATCGATAGTTAATATTAATACTTGAAAAAAATTAGAAACCACTTATCAAGAAGACTGTACCTTCAGTTGCCTTCTTTCCCATCCTAACAATAAGCTGAAGTGAAAATTAATTTGGTTAGTAAAGAATGTAAAATAGATTTGAATCAGGAAGGAGATTGGCTAATTTATGAATCCATGTCAACAGAACACACTCTACTTGGAAGATTTTCTTGGAGGTAAAGGAAATAAACTGCTGTGGGAAGTCAGCCCCCCAGAGAAGGAAATATTAAAAGGGCAGAAAAATATATTTCCTCAAAGGATCTTAAAGAGGCAGAAAAGCATGCCCAGTTTTTCTTAATAGTCCCAAGTCTCCCTCCCCCAAGCAGAAACCAGCTCTGTAGAAAGGCAGATGTAAATAATCCAGGAAGGTTGAAGCTAGAAGATTAAGAAGACAAAGACACCTAAAATCTACATACCCCACCCAAACTCTAAGACAGGACATAATAGGATTAACCAACAGATGCCAAAGGGCACACTCAGACTCAGGTCAAACTTCGTGCCACAGGAACAACTCTAAACAAAAGGCTCCAGAGGGTATAAAAACCCACTCCCTACATGTGCTTGCCCTCTTTTCTTCCAGAGCCATCTTCCTGTCTGGCTCTCCTCTTCAATAAACTGCAACCTTCTTTCTAAAGCAGTCGCCATGTTGTTTATTCCTGTCTTGGACTGAACCATGATGAAGACTTTTCCTTCAACAATTTGGCACCCCAGATGGGACTCCAAGCTAATCTCTCCAATGGACAGACTGGTAAGTCCCATCTGGGGTGCCAAATTGTTGAAGGAAAAGTCTTCATCATGGTTCAGTCCAAGACAGGAATAAACTGCAACCTTCTTTCTAAAGCAGTCACCATGTTGTTTATTCCTGACATGGACTGAACCACAATGAAGACTTTTCCTTCAACACTGGTTTATTCATTCCACAGTATAGCTCATACATGAACAAATTGACTTTGCTGCACGTAATGCACAATATTTCTATTCCAAATAATATTTTACATAGAAAGGATTTGAGCATCTTCAATTTATGGAGTGGAGAAGATATGACCAAACAATGGGCAAGAATGGAGAATGTAAGAGTGAGCCTAAAGTTGAACACCAGGACTTGGGGAGAGTCCCTAAAGCAAATATAACATCAAAGCATATCATTATCTAAAGTTTGAAGGTGCATGAGATGAAGGGTATATGATGCCCCCAAGCCACACTGACAGATGGTGCCATTTCCCACTAATGGAAATAGTTGCTTTTTTAGAATGATTTTTAGAATAATTCAGAAGTGGTGGCAGCCTTGGTGCACCCTGACCTTCGACCCTAGCCCAGTGGTGGCGAACCTATGGCACGCGTGCCAGAGGCGGCACTCGGAGCCCTCTCTGTGGGCACACGCACCGCCGTCCCAGCCCCGCCTCCTCCCACGGCCCCATCCTCACCAGCAGCCCTCCGGAGGAGAGTCGCCCCCGGGCACGGCCCACGGAATGCTGCGCAGCCAAGGACATGGTAGCTGGGCAGCGGGGACAAGACTCCGCCCTTGCACCCCATCGCGCGCAGATGATGCTGCAGGGCACGGTGGAGGACGTGGCCACCATGGCGCTGCTGGGCTGCCTGGGTGATCTGTGGCGGGCTGTGGAGGTGGGTGGTCCAGCGGGCACAGCGGAACGGGGACAGGGGTGGTGGGGTGGTTTTGGGGCACTCGGTCTCTAAAAGGTTCGCCATCACTGCCCTAGCCCAAAGCGAGCCCTGTTTACATGTTTATTAATTTTATTAAGGTCATGAGTTTTTTTTCAAATAAGCCCTCAAAGATCAGGGTTGGAGTGAATCAGTAACAGAATACATTTTAACGGGTCACAGTCTTCTTGTATACATGATATTCTTTCTCAAACTTGCAGTTAATATATGCAGACCGAAGATAAATTGATAGTGGGAAGTGAGCCTATAAGTCATTGAAAATTTGAATTAAGAGAAACGTCTCATTTGCATACTGCTCTTTATAAATCTTTTTTCATTTTGATGTACACATATCGCCTATCTATAAACATTTTTTTTAACTTGGGATACTGTATCACATATTGCCACTAATGATTATATCACAGTCACTATTTCTCCAACCTGATATTCTCTTGATGTCTCGAATTGCAACCCTTTTGCCCATTCCCCATAGCCAAACACCACACTGGCTGAAAAACTATAGGAATTGGAATCTAGCTTGTGGATACCTGGATGGCAACAGGATGCGGAAGCCATAGTACCCTTTTACAATCCACCCTAATATATTATAAAGTTAATGGTAGTTACTGCAAAGGATTTTTAACTAAGCCCAATGACGTATCTTTTAGGACAGGGGTCCCCAATCCCCGGTCCGTGGACCAGTACCAGGCTGCGGCATGCCAGCAACCGGTCTGCACAAACAAGCAAAGCCCCATCCGTGGGATGCAGGTAGCACACAAAACTACACACTCTCCGGTCCGTGGAAAAATCTTTCTCCATGGAACCGGTCCCTGGTGCCCAAAAGGTTGGGGACCTCTGTCTTAGGACATCAAACACAATTCTAAATACTAGAAGAAACCTACAATTATGTAAGCCAAGATAATCTTGTTTTGTGTATGCATCACAATTACCTGTTTTGTGTCCAGATTAAAATCTATTACCTACATGCTTAGCGATGAACACATATTTTATGCGTTATGTTTCATAACTCACAGGTTTCTTGCCAATTCCCCTCTCTTCCATATGTCTAATTGTCTCTCTGATCTGGTATTCAATTTCTCTCAGCTTTAGGCCAAAGAAAGATTGGTTGTCCACACCCTGAGTGCCATCTACAGGACACACATTATGAATACTTAAGGTTCAACTATGAGATCTGGTATCTCCTTTCTTCCAGCGCTTTTCCAGTACTCTTTATCAGGTTCTTAGAATTTTGACAGGAATAACACATTGAAGTTCTTTTCCTGTACTCTATCAGGTTCTTAGCTAGTGACACAAATAGCACATTCCAACTTTTGATGGGGAAAAAACCTTCATATCCTCAAATAATCCCACAATTATGCCTCTATAATGCAAATTTTAGATGACTGTTCTTCAAAAACACAGGAAGCTGACAACAAGCCTCCTTCAAAGCATGCTATGAGTTTTCTGGCTCCTGGGGAGTTACATGGACCAGGCCATGGAGTTAACTTACAATACCATCAAATTGGTTTTTCATTATCTTTCATGTCTCAAAACTGCTTTTTCAAAAGGCAACTGGACTGGGGAAAAAAACAGTCCAGTTGCAAAAGCACTCGAGACAACTATGATCTGGATGACTGAGAATCTCCACAGACATTATCTTTCTTTCAAAAAAAAAAAAATCTAAATTACCCTAAAATGCAGCAAGGTCTAGCTCAGGGGTCTTCAAACTTGGCCCTTTTATGACTTGTGGACTTCAACTCCCAGAATTCCTCGGCCTCAGTGCCTGGCTGAGGAATTCTGGGAGTTGAAGTCCACAAGTCATAAAAGGGCCAAGTTTGAAGACTCCGTGAGCAAGCTAGAAAGCGATCCTGCCAATTCCGCCTAAAGTCCTCTTAATTCCATCAATGGTCTGCGGTCTTTTCCTTTTCGCCAATCAATTCACGGATTGGACGCGGCCTCCGATCGTCCCTGTCCAATCAAAGCCGACCCCCCCCTCTCCGTGTTACGGTTCCTCTTTCGCACGCGCTTGCTCCGCTGATTGGCGGAGGCGGCTGCCCAATGGGCGAGGCGGAACCGTGGAGTCAAGGGACGCGGCTGGCTCCGTCCGGCCAATCGGGAGGCGCGAGATCCCTGCGGTGGGCGAGCCGGATAGCGAGAGGGCGTGGCCGCCGAGAGTGCCGTCGGGACGGCCGGGTCGAAAGAGGCGGGGCGAGGGAGCGGCGTCCAATGGCAGCTAGCGGGGGGCGTGGCGGACGGCCTGGCCTCTGCCTTGGGGAGAGCCGAGCGGAGTCGAGAGGGAGGCGGTTGGAAGCGCCCGCGCGGGGCAGGCTGTGGGGGTGCGCACACGCGCTACGGCCGCTGCCCAAAAATGCACTCGGATGCCGCGGCTGTCAGTAAGTGGGTCGCCGGGCGGGCGGGCGCGCGGGAGCGGCCTGGCAAGCGGCGGGCGAACCGGCGTTTGCCTTTTTCGGGAGGGCGGCGGAACGAGAACGGCGGCGGCCAGGGGAGAAAGCGACTGGTGCCGGCGGAGAGTCCGGGGATGCATTGAAGGCGGGGGGGGGGCTCCCTGTGACGCAGTTCGCCCGAGGAGGCTTCCGGTTACGGCGGCCCCCTTAGTGCTCCGCTCCCCCCCCTTCCCTTCCCTTCTCTTCTCAGCGGCGGCCAGGTTGAGTCGGCGAGCGGGGCAGGGATCCAGGGCCGGCGGGGATAGAGTTGGGGAGGGGGGATGTAGAAAGAAAGGAACACCCCGCTCGCCTTCTCTCCCCTCACTGCATGGTGGGAGTTGGAGTTCCCGTCCGCCGTGGCTGCGCGGCCCGGCCTGGCCCGCGGACTACAATTCCCAGAGTGCATCCCGCGGACAGCTGTCTTGACTGTCTCCCCCCCTCCACACGCCCCCTCCTTTCTCCACCGTTCGCCCCTCTTTGGGTCAGGGGTGCAACTGGAGCGCCAACCCAGGCACGCCTTGCCTCTCTGCAGGTAGAGGGGAGGGGTCTCTGCAGGGCTCCCCTTGAAGGGGCAGTTGCATGGGGTCGGGGGTCCCCCCCCTTTTTTTTTTCCTTTTTGGGAGGGAAATGAAGCTGGGGAGGCGATCCCCTAACGTGTTCTCTCCTCCCCTCTTTGGCTCGCTCTTCATCACGTTGAAGCTTGGACGTTTTCTAGGGTTTGGTCTGCGCTGGACAAACTTCATCATGGTTTGATTGACACTGATCAAAGAAAAAAAAAGGAGGGGGGGAGAGGACGCATTAATTCTCTGTCCCTTTATACAGGAGACCCCAATCTTGGCAACTTTAAGACTTGCAGACTTCAACTCCCAGAATTCCCCAGTGGAAGTCCACAGGTCTTAAAGTTGCCAAAGATGGACACTGGCTGGCTGGGGGATTCTGGGAGTTGAAGTCCACAGGTCTTAAAGTTGCCAAGGTTGGGGACCCCTGCCTTAATACCTATAGGTCTTGCAGCAGGTCTTGAGCATGGGGTTGGACTACTAGAAGATCTCCAAGATCCCTTCCAACTCTGATGGTCTGTGTTCTAGATCTAACCCAGGGGTGGGGAAACCATGGCCGCGTTTTTATGACTTGTGGACTTCAATTCCCAGAATTCCTCAGCCATCATGGCTTGTTGAGGAATTCTGGGAGTTGAAGTCCGTCCACAGGTCTTAAAGTCAGCAAGGTTGGGTACCCCTGCCTTAATACCTTTCTTGGAGGTCAACAGAAGCCGGTAATTTATTTCAGGATAAACCTATTTATGTAAGTTGCTGTTGCAATTTAATTTGTTGCTGGATAGCCATTTGGAAAGAGAGAAATCCTATTGGATTGTTCATTGACCGGGGCCATTCTAATACTTGGGTAAATTTTTCTAGGTCAGTGGGTGTGTTTTTTTAAAAAAAAAATATTCCTGATTTTTCTAGGCTTTGTAAATGGGGAACTTAACATTCTTGATTTTGTAAAGAGGCTTATCTGAATATGCATGGTAGACATAGAGAAAGGGGTTTTCTCTGTTGCTAGAACAGAATAACAAGCTGCTAATGGTCATTAAAGGTTAGTAAAAAGAAGAGCCTTCCATCTAACAGTGATGGAGAAGGGAACAGAGTGGCAGAGAAGAGCCAAATCCCTCTATTCCAGGGGTCTTCAAAATTGGCCCTTTTATGACTTGTGGACTTCAACTCCCAGAATTCCTCAGCCAGTATGCCTGGCTGAGGAATTCTGAGAGTTGAAGTCCACAAGTCATAAAAGGGCCAATTTTGAAGATCCCTGCTCTATTCCTCTCTGGCCTCTTGTCACCTGCATGAATCTCTTGTCTGTGGTGATCAGTGAGTTTTTAAACACAAGGCTATTACTTGAATCAAGCTTGTCCATGCAGAGTACAGGACATAAATATTCTTCTTGGGCATTACAGCAAGTAATGGATAGTTCACACTGTAGCCCATAATGTATTTTTTTACTGTATGTAAAATTCAGAATTCTCTTTTGTTTGTTCTGGGCTGAAAAAACTATCTTACTTTAAAGGTAAGAATGTAATTAAGCTAGTCAACTTGGTGGTTCCCATAGAAAGATGAAAAGTTCTGCAAAATCTCCCTAATTCTTGTTCAAAAATAATATTATTTCTCCATGATATTGCTCAGTTTATTTTTATGAATATTCTGTATTCATTTTTAAAAAGTATAGAGTGACAAAAAAAAAAAAACCTTGGAAGAAAGTCCTGTAAGAACTAGCTGCTTCTGAAATATGTGTGATTTAGTTACGCTTCACTAGAGAATTTTGACCTACTCAAAGAAGGAACTTCTTAAATTTTGTCTGTGTATACTATTAGTAAACAAAATTATCCACCCCTATTATTAATACATTATAGATTTATATCAAATTCCTTTAGTTTTTAAAACTAGACCCATGTCTTCAAAAATTTCAACAATAAGTAGCAGTAAACTAATTTAGCTGGCATCCATTGAACAGTTGAATAAGTTTAGAAGTGCAGACAGACGTCTGAGATTATTGCTGAATGCTTGGAAATTGAGAGGAAAGTGGCTATGTTGTAAGATTAGAATGCAGAATACTTGGAATTAAGGCTCACTAAAAAAAACAGATTACTTCCAAATAAATTCTTTTAAGAATTCAAGCTGCAGCCTTACAGGTTTTATGAAGGGATAACCCCTACTGAACTTCAAGGATAGACTGTACGTAGTTCTGTTGCTTGATGGTATTTTCTTCCGAGTAGGTAGAAATGCATCCTCATAGTAACATGTAAAATCGCACTTCAGCGTGTTTATTAAAAAACACTGAACTGAAATATGACTAGAAGTAAAGTACTCTATTTAGTCTTGCTGGTCTTTAATTTGTGGTGCCATTTTAACACATCACATTTAAATATGTTAAGCTAATTTATTCATTTTGTTTTCTATTAAAAGAAATAGGTTGAAAACCACTTCTGCAAAAGATCTCAAGGGGAAGCTTGTTTCAGAGGGCAGGTACTACTGTAGAGAAGGCTCATTTCCAGGGTCCCAATTGATGTCATTGTTTAATGAAAGGAAAAATTTGGGTGCCTTAAACTTATTGTAGGCTTATATGTAAGTGTGAAAATGTCTTGCAAAGAACTAATCCCCCCCCCCCCAATTCCCTGGTTCTGGAGACTTAGCATATATAATACTTGAATAGTTCAGTTGCTATAACAAGCTTCATCTAAAATGATAAAATGATGACAATGGGAACGGCTTCAATTAGTCATTTCATGTGCTGTATCTATATTGATCTGTGATTAATATATGTATGTATATATTTGTGTATATGTACGTGTGTGTGTGTGTGTGTACACACACCATATGTATGTGTATGGTATATATATTTTCTTTTGAGAGCGGGCATCAGAATTTCATTTTTTAACGTGTGCCAGTGTGTTTACAGTAAAAAGTGATAATAAAGGTTATATGTGACCTATAAAAATTGGAAACTGATTATTTTAAAGTCTACCCCTCGTAGTGGCTAGTCTCAGTTTCATTTCAAGGATTTTCAGAAGCTGCATTTCTTAAACACCACCATCCAAGTTAAGTTGGAGCCTGTGAGAGGCTTTGGTGGCAACTCCTAGGTTCTCAAATTGCTTGGCATAGGATGCCAGAATTTCTCCTCATTTTGCATCTTTCAGCTTTTAGTCCTTCAATTTTGCTGCAAATGGGTTTTAAATGAAAACTTTTTAACATTGTCTTACTGATACTTTTTGAGCCTATTTGCTAATTATGTTCTTGTATCTTAATGTCATTTTACTGTAATATATTGTTTTAATAGTAACATCTTGAGCACTGCTTGTACTGGAGCACCAAGCCATAAATATATTAAAGGTAAAATGAATAAGTGGAGCTAAAGCTTTTTGAGCAGATAGCAGGGTTTGGTTGATCTTGTTGGCTCTGAAACTAATTAGGATTTAACCTTGTTAGTATTTGGAATGGAGTCCTCTAGAATGCAGTGCTGAAGTTCGAAGTTGAGAAAAACACCCTAGAAGAAGGCAGTGGAACACCACTTTCATAATATCAGGAAATTACACAGGCATAGCCAGATGGCCACCAGCTCAACTGAAAGTTTTATTTTTGTGCCTTTCTGATGCACGGGTTTGACTTTGCGCTTGGAAGCTAAGCAGCACCTTTCCTGATTCATATTTTGGTTTCAGGGCTGTGAGGTGGAGGAATGTAATAGCAAACCATTATTTATTTTTTTACAGCTGACACAAAAATATCATGAACGAATCCATGAATCATCAGGACCAAGCTCAGTTTGAAGGAGCTATGTTTAAGGCCGATTGAAATAATAAAAAAAAACACATTCCAAGCAGACACGGTTAGGCAGGTAAAGATGGATGCAGACAGCATTTCAGAGCACGTTTCAGAACTTCAATGCAATGTCAAAAAAATCTTTTCATGAGCATTTGTTGCATGTCGACGAATGAAAGTAGCTCAATATAAGAAAGCACTGAAATTTAACCCTAAGCGGGCTTGAACCAAATGGTAATTTCAAGCAATGGCCTTTGCAGAAAAAGTTCACCACCACCATCAATTCCCCCAGTAGGAAATAACGGATATTTTGACTTCCTTAGGGAACTCCTGAGTCACAAGTGGGATGCTGGCAGGCCGTATATTTACTTGAACAGTATAATGCAGGGGTCTTCAAACTTGGCCCTTTTTATGACTTGTGGACTTCAACTCCCAGAATTCCTCAGCCAGGCACTCTGACTGAGGAATTCTGGGAGTTGAAGTCCACAAGTCATAAAAGGGCTATGTTTGAAGATTCCTGGTATAATGCCTGAGGAAAACTGGGAGAACTTGAATTTTAGGCTCCACATTTTAGGCTCTGACCACAGAATTGATTGGATTTTCCTTTTTGAGAGCAGAGAAAATGGCCTAGTTTTGGAGGGGCTAATGTAACATTGAATTATTTTTCTTATGCTCCTTGGAAGTAGTTGCAGCTCTCCCTCATTGTAAAGCTCTGGTTTTAGGAGAGAGAAGAAGGGAAGAAGAAAGGGAAATCATTGAATGTGAAGTATTCAAAGGTTTCTCACCTGAGCCCATCCTTGAACAAAATGTACATCAATTCCTGTGGTGCTAAAGTGTTTCTTTCCTGTTGCTTGCAATTGTCTTTCCACCCTCATTTCAGCCCAGCTGGCCTGTTGCCGATGAAGCATTTAAAATGTGGAAGCCCTTTGACGGGATAGAATAGAATATAGAATAGTCTTTATTGGCCTAGTAGTGTTATTGGACTCACAAGGAATTTGTCTCTGGTGCATAAGGCCTCAGTATAGGTCAGGGGTAGGCAACCTTGGCTCTTTTATGACTCGTGGACTTCAACTCCCAGAATTCCTGAGCCAGCCATGCTGAGGGGAAAGGGAGAGGTTTCCAAGCTGAGCCATGCTGGCTCAGGAATTCTGGGACTTGAAGTCCACAAGTCATAAAAGAGCCGAGGTTGCCTACCCCTGGTATAGGTACAAGCAACAAAGTGACAAATAAATCATAAGATACAACCAACAAAGCAATAGTCACAAAATACCAACAGGAGAAGGTAATAGGAAAGATAAAAAAGATAATAGTAATACAGTCCTGCTACACGGTTAGATATCCTTTGGTGTAGGACAGTGCTGTGGGAATTATGTGTTTAGCAGAGTGATGGCATGGGGGAAAAACTCTAGTTATTTTGGTATGCAATGCTCTATAGCAGCGTTCTGAGGGGAGAAGATGAAATAGATCAGCCGTCCTCAAACTTGGCCACTTTAAGACTTGTGGACTTCCTCATGCTGGTTTGGGGAATTCTGGGAGTTGAAGTCCACAAGTCTTAAAAGTGGCCAAGTTTGAGGACCCCTGAAATAGATTATGTCCAGGATGTGAGGGGTCCGTAGATATTTTTTCAGCTCTCTTTCTTGCTCGTGCAGTTATACAGGTCCTCAGTGGAAGTCAGGCTGGTAGCAATTGTTTTTTCTGCAGTCTTAACTCTCCGTCGAAGTCTGTACCTGTCCTGTTTAGTTGCTGTACCAAACCAGGCAGTTTGATTTGCCCAATTATAATTCCTGTTATAGTTGACAATTTAACCACACAAGGCATCCTGTGTGTAAACACTGACATCTTCTGCTCCTGTTTTGTGAACGTGTTTGTTTTCAGATGCCTGCAGAAACCATTTTAAAAAAAAATATAGCACATTCAGGATACTTCTGGTACCTAAACAGTGGTGGGGGAAAAAATGTCCTTGGCTATGGCAGTACCTGCATTTGAAATGTGTTAATCTAATTGAAATAGATTGTACTAAGCCATCATTTTGTTTGTTTGATTCATACGTCTTGCTAATCAAAACAATCTGTTTCAAATTAGACTTACGATGAACTAGGACATTTTGCTTTACTCAGTCAATTGTAGCAAAAATCCTGAATTAATCCGTATGAGCATAGATGTATTAAAGACATGTTTAGCTGTGGCATCAAATCTGTAGACTCTGTAGTATCCTTATAGTGTAATCTGTTTTGGCATGATCAAAATGTCCTTAAGGGCAGAATAAATTAACACAAGTCAAGCGTTGTTCTGATTTAGTCTTACATTATTGCATTGAACTTGATGAAAAGATCTGAAGTTGTGAAGTCCTTGGTGTATATGTGTATATGTTGAATTGTGAGCCCTTGATGGTCTCTGAGCTTGATTGTTTGCTTGCAGACATTTCATTACTCAAATAGGTAACATTATCAGTGCTAGTGAATGTAGGGTTTGTTTATATACAGTAATTTGCCCTGCCAATGTTGGTGGGTTGATCTGAAGTTCTGGATAGTGAAAAATATCAAGGAATATGAAAAATTACACAACCACTCAAGAAGACTCTTAGATTTCCTTTCTGAAAACATGTTTTCTTATTTGAATAAAGATTGCATTTGCATAGTACTAGAATTTATTTTTCAATCTATTTCAGAGTTTACAATTGTTTTTGTTGTACTGTATGCATTTATTATAGTTTTTACTTACAAATAGTTTTCTAGTGTATAGTATATGCATATGTGCATCCTCTGAGAATATATGTATGGGGGATATATTCCCACTTTGTAACAAATCATGATATATTGCCAAGTGTGGTGCATAATAATGGTGTTAACATGTAAAGTTCTATGTTTCTTGGTGCCAAGGTATTTTGAGGGCCACTTTTTCCAATCTGAATTGACCCATCCAGTACCTTCTTCACAGGAGATGGTCTTGGCGATCCCACATTTCTAGGAGATACAGGTAGTCCTCAGCTTACAACTGTTCATTTAGTAACCACTCGAAAGTTACAACGGCATTGGAAAAGTGACTTATGTCCATTTTTCAGACTTTTGACCATTGCAACAGCCGCATGGTCATGCGATCAAAATTCAGAAGCTTGGCAGCTTGCTCATATTTATGACAGTCGCAACATCCTGGGATCGTGTGATCACCTTTTGTAATCTTCTGACAAGCAAATCAATGGAGAAGTCAAATTCACTTAACAACCGTGATTCACTTAAGCCCTGTGGCAAGAAAGGTGGTGAAATGGGGCAAAACTCACTTAACAAATGTATCACTTAACGACAGAAATGTTGGGCTCAGTTGTGATCATAAGTCGGGGACTACCTGTATAGGGGCTGAAACCAAGAAACATTGGTCCTAACCCAGGGGTAGGCAACCTTGGCTCTTTTGTGACTCGTGGACTTCAACTCCCAGAATACCTGAGCCAGCATGGAAGTCCACGAGTCATAAAAGAGCCAATGTTGCCTACCCCTGTCCTAACCTAATGGAACTGCTTCCCTTTGGACATCAGATGAACCTCCATCATGATGACCTTCTGGAAAGCATAGAAGGCAGAATTAATTTGGAGGGGCTCCAGTGATTTAGCGTTTTCTTTCTTATAATTTTGGTTGGTGAACACTGGAAGTGTTAACAGTGTTGTTTTTATAAGTGATCCTTTATAGGTAATGATTGTGTAGCTCTGTTGAAATGTTGTTGTTCTCTTTTGTTTCTTTCTTACTTTTCCCACCATTTACTTTGCTTTATGTTCTTACCGTGGACATTTAATTATTTATTTTGCGTCACGTGTACTATGATATTTTTTGCCTTGTAAATTGCCATGAGTTTGAATTGACGACATCATCCCTTTACAGATAGACACATGCATATTTTCGTTTCTATTCATTGTTTTTTTATCTAATTGCACGCTGCCCAAGTTGCTTTTGATGAGATGGGTGATTATATAAGTTTGATTAATAAATAAATGTATAAATAAAACACTCTAAACTCAGGTTAGGGTAAACTGTGGATGAGAGTTCAACCCAAGGTTGCCATAACATATAACCTAAGCATCATGGCTTTGTTGACTTACCAGTTTCATATAACAAGCTACATGATTAGTTTACTTTAATCACAATTTAATATTGCATATTTGAGTGTAGACTCAATGCGTGGCATATTTTGTCTACTGGATCTGTATTTGCACAATAGAGCCCTTTCTCAACATTGCTGATAATTAGGAAGTTTAATCTCTCTTAGTAATGCTTGTCATAGTTTTATCTGGCTGTGGCTTAGGGTTGATTTCTGGGGGAAATGGTATTTTAGTGTTTTATACTGTTTTGTACTGTAGGACTATTTATCGTGCTTAGTTTATCTTAAAAGAATGTGAAAGTGACTTGCTGAGTTAAATTAGAGTCTTCTCTAACTTGGTAGCCCTGAATTCTGTGGTTTTTAAGGATGCTTATTTTTAATAACACTGTACTCCTTTGCAAATGCTTGTTTGTACTACCTGGAGTGAACACTCATGTGTGTCAGTTCTTCCATATCTACAATTAGTAAATGAAGCGGTGTAATTTTATTTATTTTGACACAGTACGTTAAATTTTGTCTTCCTTTGATAAAGAGTGGAACTTGGGATAAACCAATGTGTTATGTGAAATATTAATTTGTCGGTCTTGTTTTGTAACAGACTGTGAGAATTTTTTTCTCTTCAAGCTGATATATTTTCTTGTTCAGGAAACCTCTTTGGGACTGAAAAGTATTCAAGCTAGCAAAACACTTATAAAAAGCGTGTTCAGTCTTTACAGAATGCAAGCTTCAGAGTGCTGGATGAAAAGAAGAACCTATGCAGTGGTGGGATTCAGCCGGTTCGCACCACTTCGGCAGAACCGGTAGCTAATTTTTTTGTTGCCCTGGCCCAGAATGGACTTCCGGAAGCGGCATCCACACAGAGAACCGGTTGTTCGCCTATTTGAATCCCACCACTGTTGCAAAAAAAAACCCCTGCTTTGGTATTTTCCCACTGTTTACTTGCAATTAAGCTGTATGCTGTTTATTCACATTCACATTTGTTTTTTGTACCCAACAATTTAAGATTTTCTTATTCTGTGTAATGAGGCCGTGTTTTGCTTTGCTAGGGAAATCTATTCACGGCATAACTAGCTATTTAGTGGAGACCAAGTTGGGATTAGGGTTCTTTTTGGAAATGATTCAACCGAATTTAGGAATACTTTTTGGAGTTATAGTGGGCTTTTTGGGGGGGGGGTGTTGTTTCAGGGAATGACTCCAAATGTATTAACGTTGCTTTTAATGTTAAGGATGTATCAATAATCCCTTGTGCTCCCAAGTTCATACTTGGCTCTAGAGCTTCCTGGCTAAAGACACCAGTGCCTCTGCGGGTCAAATCGGGTCAGAATCTTATGACTTTCACTTTATGACATCAATAATAATTTGACCATTCTCCTCAGTTCTAGCCTGTACATTTAAAGTAGCTGTGCAGAAAAAAAACAATTATTCCACATATTTCTTTGCAGAACTAATAAAATATAAATTTTATGCCATTTTTTTGTTTCATTCCTAGATTTTCAGCTGAACTCTCATCTGTCAACACTGGCAAATATTCACAAGATTTACCATACTCTTAATAGGCTGGTAATTACTTACGTTTTTGGAAAATCATAGTTATTTAATGTGAAATAGATGTTTGAATATTCTTCCTTTGTTATTTTGCAATCAGCAATGAAGACCTGTGTAAATTCAACTGTGCGTACTGTCATTTGTGCTAATTCTTTTTTCTGTATTCATCTTTAGATTAATATTCAAACTTTATATGCACAACTGGTATGTTCCTTCATTCTTCCATTAAACAAATACCCATCTGATTCTACATACCTTAGGATTCTTATCCTGCTATTCCTACTATCCTATATAGTCTTACCCACTTGTGGGTTGCATATCAGTATAATAAGCATGCTGTATGATTATCAGAAAAGAATGAAGCCAGAGCTCTTGGTACTGATTTTGAAGGCCCCCCCCCAAAGTTTTTCTTAGTAAGTTTTAATACTTTGGGGGTTTCGGTATAATGGGAATAGTTATATTATTTAGATATGTACTTGTTTATGTGTTTTAATATGATAACTCAATTATATTTCTGACCATAGGACCCTAATTAGATTATTTAGAACTGCTTATCCTTGTCAATATAAATGTATAGTGTAGGGTATAAATATATTAAAACACATATCAAACTATTTCTCTGCCCCCTTCTTTCTAGATGCATTAGGAAGCTTGCCTATCACGATAATATGGTCAATTGTTGAAGTATTTATAATAGGAACTAAGAATTAGCAAGTCGTTGATTTTTGTCATGGTTTCACAGATAGAGAAATGAAGTTAACTCACAAATTACAAATGGGAGAAGATGGCAAGGAAGTGATGAGCACAGGGAGAAAGCAGAGCTACTTAATTCATTCTTGTCTTCAGTCTTGCTTGCATGTCTTCAAGCAAGAGGGGAAAAATAGCACAACCTGCCAAAAACAGAACCGTAAAAGACAGACTAGGAATACAATTTAAAATAGGTAAGAAAATAGTAAGAGAATACCTGTCACCTTAGATGAATTCAAATCACCAGGACCAGATGGATTACATCCCAGAGTTCTGAAGGAGCTGTCAGAGGTGATCTTGGAACCATTGAACCAATTCTTTCAAAGATCCCATAGCACTGGAGAACTACCGGAGGACTGGAAAAGAGCTGATGTGGTTCCCATCTTCAAAAAAGGGAAAAAAGTGATCCAGGAAACTATAGACCAATCAGCCTGACATCAATCCCTGGGAAGATCCTAGAAAAGATAAGCAATAGATCTGCGAATACCTAGAAGCAAGCGAAAGTTATAATCAGAAGCCAACATGGGTTTGTCAAAAACAGATTACGCCAAACAAATCTTATTTCATTCTTTGACAAAGTGACTAAATTAGTGGACCAGGGAAATGCTGTGGACATAGTATACTTGGATTTCAGTTAGGCATTTGACAAAGTAGACCATAACTTACTTCTTAGTAAGTTAGAAAAATGTGGGATAGACAGCATCACCACCAGGTGGATTTGTAACTGGCTGACAGACCTCACTCAACGTGTAGTCCTTAATGGAATTACATCTACATGGAGATAAGTAAACAGTGGGGTATCCCAAGTTCTGTCTTAGGCCCAATACTCTTCAATATCTTCATAAGCAATTTAGATGAGTGAATAAAAGGGAACTTAGTGTGCTGCACCCAAAAAAGGCAATGCAATCCAAGGCTCCATTAACAGGGAGAGAATCAAGATCACATGAAGTGTTAGTACCACTTTATAAAACCTTACTAAGACCACACCTGGAATATTGCGTTCAGTTTTGGACTCCACAATATAAAAAAGATGTAGAGACTCTGGAAAGAGTGCAGAGAAGAGCAACAAAGATGATTGGGGAGGGGGAGAAGGCTAAAACACATGAACAGTTGCAGAAATTGGCTATGTCTAGTGAAAAGTAGGCCTAGGGATGACATGATAGCAGTGTTACAACATTCAAGCGGCTGCCACAAAGAAGAGAGGGTCAACCTATTCTCCAAAGCACCCGAAGGCAGGACAAGAAGCAATGGATGGAAACTAATCAAGGAGAGAAGCAACCTAGAACTAAGGAGAAATTTCCTCACAGTAAGAACAATTAACCAGTGGAACGGGTTGCCTTCAGAAGTTATGGGTGCTCCATCACTGGAAGTTTTTGAGAAAAGATTGGACAGCCATTTGTCCAGAATGACGACATAGGGTCTCCTTCTTGTGCAGGGGCTTAGATGAGAAGACCTCCTAAGTCCCATCCAACTTTGTTATTCTGTTAAGATGCTTTTCTTACAGTCTGCTCTTTGGATAAAGCAGCACCAGCAATCTTTTTCCCACATGCTTCCTGCTAATGGTAATAATCATGGACGTACTCCATCTAGCTCCCAATGGTGAACCAAGCAAGGGATTGGTTTTAAAACAAAGCTAGTTTCTTATCACAGAGAAATGGTCTGGCAAAGGAAGATCATGCACACAGGCCTTTGAGGGAAGTAAACTCCAACATTGCCTTTGTTTATTTGGTAGATCTCATATTTTACAATCCAGAGATTTTAATTCCATTTTTTCAAACAGTTAGTCTAAAATAGACTTGTAGCACATACATGAGCTTGTTCTGGACCTTCCTCTACTTGATATAATGCAAAACAACTGGAGGGTACTTGGTTGCTTAGTATCTGCTCCAAGTCTAGACCTTTTACAGTATATCCAATTCCTGTATTATTTTAATCCAAAGGTGTTTTTAATCCCACTGTTAATATCAGTTACAATCAGGCTGAATTTATCTTGCTGACTTTGGGGGGGGGGGAATCAGGCTGCAATGTCTTATTCATTATTCGCTTATATGGAAAGGGGTTTGAAATTCTTAGAAGTGAAACGAAATCTGGAATTTTGTTGAACCCATACGTTTTGCAGTAATTAAAGAGAAATAGCAAAACAAGAATATTAATAGGAATTTTGATGATAAAACACTTAAGAATTTTCAACCAGAATAATTTAAAGCAGAAAAGTTTACATGTTTTTCCTCAGATAAGAAAGTCAGTCGTAGCTGTCTGTAGTCTTTGACATTTAAATCTGGTGAGGGCAAGTAGGAGGCCAGAATAAGATAGCTGTCAATATCTGAACCTACAACGCAATATCCAAACTCCCAGTTAATTAATTTAAATATTTTTTTCAGAATTTGACAGAAGATACTAGTCAAGACGATCACCAAACAGGTAGAGTTCTTAACGTTTATATGCATTACACAATTTTTAAGAATGTTGAGTGAAAAGGAAACCTTATTAAGTTTTTATTTGTCAGGCAAATTTGTGTCATTATTTCTATTAAAATGGAGGACCGATTTATAAAATGGGGTGATAGATTGTTTTAAAGGTGTGTTAATGTTTATTCAGTTATTTAATATTGTTATATCAATTACTTTTTATATCTAGCAAATGTTCAATTAAAACAGTAGACTATTGTAGGCTGTGTTAAAAACATTTGATCAGTCATGGTTTGTTTAATTATCTTCAGTGAATAAATCAGAGTGGCTGAGTTCACACAACATGTAAATCATAACCACCAGTAAACAAACTGTTGTAACTGAGTTTGCAAAACATGCTAAGAAAAAGACCAAACAATTCCCATTACAAACGCTAATATATTATACATTTGTACATTATATTAGGCTTAGTGTTGGTTCCTAGCAGCTTCTGAACTAGTCTGCAAGTATCTGATTTTCAGAAACACTTTGCCATTGCTTGCTTTCTAAGACTGGGAGAAAGTATCACTGGCTCAAAATTACCCAACTAACTTTGTGCCTTAGGTGGGATTAGAACTCATGGTTCCCTGCTTTCTAACCTAGCGGCTTAACCATCGCGCCAAACCAGCATGTATACATCAGATAAGGGCATTATAATAATGGCAACTTTATTTTCATATCTTCACTTAAGTTATAGATAATTCAGACATACATGAAATTGGGGGGGGGGGCAAGAGTTACCTCATTGTCATCAATTCACACTTCCATAAATTGAATTGCATTTCCAATTGGTTGACTGCTTACTGGTTTAAAAATCTTTAAAAACAACTGGTTTTTCGCCTCCCTGAAATATTTCATGTTTGTCTCTTTTTCCTACATTCTCTTGCAGGAAACCTGAGATCTTGCAGTTCATCAGACAGCTTTAGCAAAGTGATGCCTCCAAGGAAAAAAAGGCGACCTACAGCGGGAGATGATCTGACAGCTAAAAAAAGTAGACACGATGGGTATGTAACCTTTCCTATTCGGTCATTTTCAATTAAGAAACATGACATTTGGAAGGGCAGCAAACCAGGAGAAGATGGTTGAACTTTCAACTCCCACCAGCAACTTATTTAAATGAAATTTCTAGGCTTTCTTATGCCCTGCAGGCCTGGCACAATATAGTCTCATTATTTTAAGAGTCGCCGTCAATGCTACCTATTCTTCCTTAAGAAATTATTTAGGATGACAGATTTCTCTGTAGATTTTATAATTTGACCTATGTATTGTACACACTTTGATTATGGCGAGGGGGGGTGGCAAAATGCTAAAGAACCCTATAAAACAGAAATCTCACAACGATGAGCCTTAATTTGTAGTAAGTAAGCGAAGTAAGATTTGGTAGGCGAGATTTGTTTCCTGCTTCTGGTTGTACACGTAAATCGTAGGGAAGAAATGTTTTGGATCGCAGTTGAGCACAGCGTTTGTGCTCAATTGCGATCCAATTTGTGAAGGATGCGTGTATATAATGTATATTTTTACTCGTGGTTTTTACTTGTGTGTAGTGTGCACCGTGGACAGCACTTAATTTTGTTGTGAGATACACAATGATAATAAAGATATTCTATTCTAATTCTATTCTATTCTATTCTATTCTATTCTATTCTATTCTATTCTATTCTTTTCATATTCTTTCCATATTCTATTCTATTCTTTCAATATTCTATTCTATTCTTTCAATATTCTGCTCTGTTCTGTTCTGTTCTATTCTATTCTTTCCATATTCTATTCTATTCTATTCTATTCTATTCTATTCTATTCTATTCTATTCTATTCTATTCTATTCTATTCTATTCTATTCTATTCTATTCTATTCTATTCTTTCCATATTCTGTTCTGTTCTATTCTAATTCTAATTCTATTCTGTTATTCATTAAAGCAGCCTATTTTTTTTTTCCTGGGCTTCAGTGCAAGTCTGAAAAAAATCCTTGTGCTGTAAGAATTGCAGCTGATTTGATAAAGCAGCCACCACTTTTTCCAGGGCCATGCCATCCATTGCATCTGTTTAAGGCTTGTCTTGAAAGTGCTTTAAATTCCAATGTAGAATTTGGAAGTTTATGCAACTGATCTTATAAAATTATTTATAGTGTCAGAACTCTGAAAGTGAGTGGGTTGACTAGGGACAAGAAGTTACTTCAAAAGCTTGCAATCTATCGACATTGGCATATCACTTTATAGAACTGTGAAACACCATGTACTTAAGCTTTTTCTCTTTTTTTTCAGCGTGTACAGAAAATATGATTCTACCAGAATAAGGTCAGAAGATGATATGTTTTCAAGTAAAAGGTGTTTAGAATGGTTCTATGAATATGCAGGCAAGTACTCACATCTGCACATCTTACTAAGCAAGAATTTGAAAGGAAAAAAATCAATTCCTATTTGAAGTATTAAAAATACCATTTTTTAAATTAAATAAGGATGACTTCAAATAATTTTACCTTTCTTCAAAAGTGCAACTTAACTTTTGATTTGAAATTATAGTCAGTTTTGCAGACCCTTGATAGATCCATTTATGAAAATCCAAAGGTGGTTTTGAGGTGCTGTATTTTAAACATTTGAACCAGTATCTCTTCTTGGTTAATTGGAGCAGTGGATGTGAATCTGCAATGAAGTAAATAATAAAATTTGATTCTGTTTTGATGAACCTTTGGGCTCTTTGAATATTTGCATGTCTTGACAGCTGTGTGTGGGACTGAGACAGAGAAAGGAGTTTTTGATCTTTGGACCTGCGCGGCCTATTGTGTGCCTAAGCAGGGTTCAAGAAGCCACATCCTTGTAAGACCTGCTCTTTTTGTACAATCCAGACAATTTGGACTTTCATAATCAAGTAATTGTAAATTTTGACTAGAAAATAATCTTTGTCATTTACTTGTAGGAACAGATGAGGTTGTGGGTCCTGAAGGAATGGAGAAGTTCTGTGAGGACATCGGGGTTGAGCCGGAAAACGTACGTTCAAGTTCATTTATAGGTAGCAGGGAACCAGTTCGTGCTTTTCCCGTTTCCATTTTTTTTGTGATTTATTTCTTCTGTCGCTCTACCCTGAACCTGATGAGGAACTTAACACATTAATAGTGCTGGCACAGTCTGCTTATCCATTGTGTAATTAAATGGCAAATATGGTTGCTGTTACCCTCTAGCATGTGGGCAGCTCTATCGCACAACTTCCGTTTGTGATTAGATAATTGTAACAAATGGTTCCATATGTCCATGCATGCAGGATGCATGTTATAGTCCAGGGGTAGGCAACCTTGGCTCTTTTATGACTCGTGGACTTCAACTCCCAGAATTCCTGAGCCAGCATGGCTCAGCTTGGAAACCTCTCCCTTTTCCCTCAGCATGGCTGGCTCAGGAATTCTGGGAGTTGAAGTCCACGAGTCATAAAAGAGCCAAGGTTGCCTACCCCTGTTATAGTCCATGAATGTATACTTTCCAGTTTGTTTAGGAATACATACATCCAGAAACAATGTTGACTTGCATTTGGATGGCATACTTAAAAATTTGCTCTGGTAACAGGCTATCACAAGAAAACCGCTTCTTCACCTACCAATGAGATGGATCATTGGGCGTATGTGGGGCAGAAATTATATGCATTTACCATTTGACTGTTTTATGCTAATCATGATAGGAAAGTGGCCCATTGAAATGGTTTGATATTTTTTATGTTTTTGCTGAAAAGAAGAAATTACTTTTCAGCACTCATCTTTCCTTTTTATGGTTCAGATATTTTTGTCTTTCCACTCACCACTGAACGCCAACACTGGAAATATCCCCTACACTTTTCCAAGTCTAAATACTTGAAAAAAATGGAGCTCTATATCCCTTCTGCCCCATCCCTGTTTGCCAGTACAAGGCTTTGAAGACTAGATGCATTAAGAAAAGCATTGAAGAAATATAAATTCTCCTGTTTGGTTATACCGTGTTTCCCCGAAAGTAAGACCTAACCGAAAATAAACCCTAGGTTGATTTTGGGGGGTGGGCCTAATATAAACCCTACCTCAAAAATAAGCTCTAGTTTTGGGGCGAGGCACATGCCTAAAAATTGAGCTGGGGTGCAGGGGGAGATGGAGCTGCCCCACGTGCCACATTGCAGCCAGTCCTCCCATTAATTGACACCTGCCTCACCTCACTGGGCCACTTTTTCTGTGTGTGTCCCCCCTGCATTTCACTGTCAGAGGCCTTCCAGAAAGGCCTCTGTAGCTGAGAATGGAGCTGTTGTGATTCCTCGCCAGCCAGTAGATCTGGCAGCTGAGTCTGAGGAATCAGAGGAGGAGGAGGAGGGGCCTGGAGTGACATCAGAGTCAGAGGAAGGCTCTGAGGAGCTCCCAGACTTACAGTCGGACGAGGAGCCTGGCCCCTCTACTCGCGCTCAGGCTGAGACACAGCTGTGCTGGGAGCCTGAGTTGGACAGTGATGAATCACAGCTGGGAGATATGCAGGATGCACGAAAGCGCAGGCAAGAGAAGCGAGTAGGACAGAGGAATGCAATGGGGCGGCTCCAAAGCAAAGGAGAAGGCATTAGGAAGCCACGCCTTGGCGGAATTATAAAAGGGAAGGTGTGGGAGGTGCTGGTTGCCGAAGGCAACCATTCATGTTGAGGATCGAGTTTCTGTGGACTGTGTTTGTTTGCCTTGGACATTGACTCAGGTCTGTGAGAATAAAAGGGGTTGGTTTTTTCTTGAGGTTTCTGCCTGTTTCTTGGAAGAGGGGTTTCTCCTTGTGAGCATAACAAGGACTATCATAGCCTGGGACAGAACAGGAGCTCCGGGTTCTCCCCCGGGCTGCATTTCACCATTAGAGGCCTTCCAGAAAGGCCTCTGCAGCTGAGAACCAAGCTTTGGATTGAATCCATAGCTCGGTTCTCGGCTGCAGAGGCCTTTCCAGAGGCCTCTGATGGTGAAATGCAGGCCAGGGGGTGCCGTGCACGTCAATCCGGAGCTCCATTCTCAGCTGCAGAGGCATTTCCTTCGGCCGCAGAAGAAGTGGGCCAGCTGGAAGTGGGGCTGTTGGTGCCACCGCTGCGAGGTGAGACTGTGGAAAAGGCACCGCCCCTCTTTTGAAGGCAAAAAATAAAAACAACACCGGGTCTTATTTTCGGGGAAACACAGTAATAAACTTTTGGGCCTTTTGTTTCTTTATTTTTAAACCAGGTAGCCATGCTTGTGTTGGCTTGGAAATTGGATGCTCAGAACATGGGTTATTTTACATTGCAAGAATGGCTAAAAGGAATGACATCCCTGCAGTAAGTATTATTTCTATTATCAAATGTGAAATAGCTCCAGTAGTGATCTATTGTCCTCTTGCAAAAATGAACCTCGCACGTCTATATAAAGTAAAAAAAAAAACCTGTACTTTCTTAGCCAATAATTTTGTGAAGCTGCATATAATATCTAGGAGCTGTGGTGCAGTGATTAGAATTCAGTACTGCAGCTCAACTCTGCCCACTGCCAGGAGTTCGATCCTGACCGGTTCAAGGTTGACTTAGCCTTCCATCTTCTGAGGTGGGTAAAATGAGGACCCAGATTGTTGGGGGCAAGAGGCTGACTCTGTAAACTGCTCAGAGTGCTGTAAAGCAGCATGAAGTGGTATATAAGTCTCAGTGCAATTGCTACTGCTATCTATTTATGTGGTTTTATTTACTGTTCATTCCACAAGACTTGAGGCAGATGACAAAGAATAAAAGAAATCTATTCAATAAAATTGGGATCATTCAGTATTAAAAAGCTGATCTTAACAGGAATACTATGAGGCCTAAAACATTGTGGAACAACTGTTTTTTAAGCAATTTCCAAAAGGCTGCAGGGCAGTTGGGGTATTCTATAGCTCAGGAGGCAGGTGTTTCATGGCATGGGGGCAGCTACATAAAGAGATAACAGGGAGCCCAGCCCTTGAAATTGGATCTGGAAATGGCCATAGCATACCGTGTTTCCCCGAAAATAAGACTGGGTCTTTTTTTTTTTATGCCTCCAAAAGAGGCACCAGGTCTTATTTTCGGGGGATGTCTTTTATACTCACCTCCGGCACTGACAGGCCCGTCCAGCCGGTCCACTTCTTTAGCAGACGAAGGAACAGCATCATTCTGCAGCTGCATTCCGGCCTGCATTTTGCAGTCAGGCCTTTCTGGAAGGCCTCTGCAGCCGAGTACCGAGCTATGGATTCAATCCATAGCTCGGTTCTCGGCTGCAGTGGCCTTCCGGAAAAGGCTGTGACTGAGAAATGCAGGCCTGGCTGCAGAAGAGGCCTCAGAAGAAGAAATGGGCTGGCGAGGAGAGGCCTAAGTGGGTGCGGGGCATGTGGGGCAGATCCACACCCCTACTTCCACCCTAGCTTGATTTTTTAGTGTGTGTCTCACCCCAAAACTAGGGCTTATTTTGGGGGGTAGGGCTTATATTAGTCCCCTCCCCAAATCAAGCTAGGCCTTACTTTCGGGGAAACACAGTAGATGTTATGTGGCTAAATCTACCATATGCCCCATTCTGGACACATTAAAACGTCTTAGTTGTCTTCAAAAGCAGTCCAATGTAGAATTAATTACTCTCAACATGAAGCAACAAGGACATGTGTCACTGTACTCAGTGTTTCTCAACTGCCAGTAGATAGGTCTATAATGATTTGCCATGGCCGACTCGCTCCGGCCTACTTGCCATGGCCAGCTCATTGCAGGACAACTTTCCATGGGACAATTCAACGTGAGATTAATTCCTTTTATTATTCATCAAAGCGTTACAAAAACTGGTAGTCCCAGGAACGGTTTCCTTTGATAGAAGAGATAAAATCATTTTGATGAAAACGTGGCCATGAAAAATAAAAGGAACCAAGTGAATCCCACAGGGAGCTGTCCCGTGGCAAGTTGGCCGTGGCGAGTTAGCCACGGCGAATTGGCTGCAGCAAGATGGCTGCAGTGAGTTGTTTCATTCTGAGCTGGGCAAAAGCCTTCTGGCCATTTTTATGTGCTGCCAGCAGGGATTGTGAATTCAGGAAAACACCCAAATTGCGTCCAGGGGTGGAGGGGGGGGTGCAGTTCTGTCTAACTAAAATTGGAACTCAGGCATTGTCCTCAATGAACAGTTTTTGTTTCGTTTTGACCTATCCAGGCCCTCACTACTTTCAGGGACTGGGTTTGGGCATAGCATTCCTGGCCCTGACAATGATCAGCATATTGAAAATGCTGCCCCTCAATCTGATCGATGGCCTTTCTCAGTGGTGTCAATGTTAAATGTTAAATAGCATGGGGGAGAGGATGGAGCCCTGTGGAATTCTGCACTGGAGCAGCCACCCATTGCAGCGCTCCTTCTCACACACGATGCCTGAGATTGCCTACTTATGAGGGAATGAAACCACTGCAAAACAGAACCAGAAAACTTCATCCTTGTAGAGCAGGGGTCTTCAAACTTGGCCCTTTTATGACTTGTGGACTTCAACTCCCAGAATTCCTCAGCCAGGCACGTGTGCCTGGCTGTGGAATTCTGGGAGTTGAAGTCCACAAGTCATAAAAGGGCCAAGTTTGAAGACCCCTGCTCTATCCTTATTGCAGCTTTTTATTTTTAAATTGCTTTCATTATAATATTTATATATAGTTTTTATGTTTTATGTCTAATTGTACACCATCCAGAGTCACTCTGTGAGGGAGACGGACAGTTTTTAAATGTGATATATAAATATAAATAAAAGGAGGTGAAACTTTTGATCAGCTCCTCTGATACTACCTGATTACAAGTAAAGTTCTATCCCAGGGGTCTTCAAACTTGGCCCTTTTATGACGTGGACTTCAACTCCCAGAATTCCTCAGCCAGGCACATGTGCCTGGCTGAGGAATTCTGGGAGTTGAAGTTCACAAGTCATAAAAGGGCCAAGTTTGAAGACCCCTGTTATAGACGCTCCAGAGGGATGCTATCTACCAGCAGGAATCACCAAACCCTTTGGATCTAGCAAGTTCAGGGAGACGGACATTCTTATAATCAATCAGTTGCCCCTGTGGAAATTTAGCATGCTTATGAAGTGCATGCAAATCAGAAAGTGATCTGACCGTAGCAAAAGACTGATGATGATGATGACCTCAATTTCTGGATCATGCTACCTTTGCTTCAAAGGTCTTGCATCTGAGTGCGTGTAAAGGCCAAGATTTCTTGATATCTCATGATTGTCATGGGGGAAGTAAACATTTAGGCCCATCCAGACTACATGTCTCTCCACCCCAGGTCAGGGAGATTCACCCTAACACTAAAAGGCTGTGAGAATCTATTAGTACCTTTCAAACAGTTCCCCTGCTCTCGGGGTCAGCATAACATGCAGGCAATCTCTCCCTGTCATCTGTGTGGCAGCACTTCCGGTTGTAATCAGTCTCAAGAACAGTTAGCATCATGATCCGTCCTTGGCCCACTTGCCACTCCTTTCAGTTGCACTCACACATACACTGTCTGCCTCCAGAACCTATACCAGCTCATGATCACCCTTTCCCCTGAGATTGTTCTCCCACTAAGTCCCAAGTAATGGGGTTGAAGCCCCTCCCCTCCTGGGGGGAGAACAATTTACTGTGCCCCACATGTCTTAGGACAGAGGCCCCCAACCTTTTGGGCACCAGGGACCGGTTCCGTAGAGGGAAGTTTTTCCGTGGACCGGAGGGTGTGTGGTTTTGTGTGCTGCCTACATCCAATGGATGGGGCTTTGCTTGTTTGTGCGGACCGGTTGCTGGCCTGCCGTGGCCCAGTACCAGTCCACGGACCGGAGATTGGGGACCCCTGTCTTAGGAGACTGCCCTAGACCTTCCCCTTTCATGTGTTGTAGATGGATTTCTCTCGCATGCTAAGTGAAGAAATGCTGCTGTGTACTGTAATTTTGTGAGAGTTGTTTTGGGAAGACACTTTTCATATTTTTAAAAACAAGGGATTTACAACTTGTGGGGTGATTGTAGCAATCTGTCTCATAACATTACTATTCATGAGAATTATTAATTTTGCAGATGTGATACAACAGAGAAGCTAAGAAATTCTTTGGATTACTTGAGATCTTTATTAAACGAGCCTATGAATTTTAAGCTTATTTATAGATACGCATTTGACTTCGCACGTGTGAGTAGCCTGAAATTCTGTTAAATCTTCCAGTAAATTATGGCCAAAATGAGAAAACCATGTGGGGTGCTTTATTTTCTCTCCTGAATTGTTCGCTTTAAAACAATTACTCTTGATTTGAAACTGAGGGAAGAAATTAACCTTGCTAACCTGAAGGGCAAAATGCATTACATTCTGGTTTGAAGCATATTGTGAAGAGGAATTGAGGTTGTTGACCCATTGCAGAATACAACCTATCCAAATCCATGCATGTTGCCCCAGAGTCTTCCAAAATTGCATTTTTTAAGTCATGTTAATAATATCATAGAACATTCAACCCCAAAGATGGTTTTTGCCCTCAAACCAATCTTGTAAGTCATGGAAGTGATGCCATTTTGAAATATTTGCATACCTCCAATATTTTAATGGGACAGGAAGGGAAGTATTAAATATATGGGAAGTTGCCATATGGTTAGTATTTAACTTTCATTTAACACTTAAGTGTTAATTTTTAAAATGCTTTCTCTTGATTCTTCCTGCTTCTGAGATTGTGTATTGTACTTAGAGTCCAGAAGAGGCCTTCAGTCTAAAACGTTATATATCCCTGATTTTTTGAAGTTGATTATTGTAACAATAAAAAGCTACTATTCCTTTCTATTATTGTAATCACAGAATGGGATAGTATAATTTATGCAGATAGGAATATGTCTCTTAATATGTGAAAAAGTCACTTCCTGGGGTTGGAAGTACCGTATGTCTTCATACTGAAGATAGCATTAAATACCTTAACAAACTCTAGAAAGAGTGCAGAGAAAAGCAACAAAGGGGTCTAGAGACTATGTTTAATCTATTAAAGAGAAGGATTAGGTAGCTGTCTTCTAGTACTTGAGGGGAGAGTCAACTTACTCTACAAAGGACCAGAGGGCAGGACAATGGATGGAAGCTTGTTAAAGAGAGATCTGGAACAAAGGAGGAATTTTCTGAAGTAAGAACAATTCATTAAATCTTTAGGAATTATAGATGTAGCTTGACTGCACATGCATTGATGAAAACAAAAAGCAAGGACATACTAGATAAAGATAAAAGTTGGATTATACTTTTTTGAGGATTAAATTGAAACGGCTCTTAGCTCAACTAAGCAATATTTTTTGTTTCCTTCTGACAGGAAAAAGATCAGCGAAGCCTAGATATCAATACTGCCAAGTGTATGCTAGGACTCCTCTTAGGCAAAACATGGCCCCTTTTTCCAGTATTTCATCAGTTCTTAGAGGTACAAGTAGAAAATAACTTTTTAAGAATTTTTTTAAAAAAATGCATTAAAGTTAAAAGTGAGAATTGACAGTGAATTAGTTGGAAATGTTGCTACCTAGTATATTTACAAATTACAAAATGCAAATACTTATATATATTTAATTTTTGCTTGGAATTTTTGCTCGGAGTAATGGCCATTCACTTGAGGTTTGCTTGTTAAATTGTGTTTTTATTGTAACGGTGTCTTTTACATCAATTATGTAATTTTGCAAATGCAATGGATGTAAATGATGGACATCTACATCTAACAAAATGCCCCAATATAAGATCCCTTATATTGAGGCTGAACTAATACCCAACGTATCTATTTGGGATTTCTGAAAAGGAAGAACAGGCCTGCTTACTTTGAAAAAGGCAAAGATTTCTTTAAAATTCCCCATGCAATGAATGTATCCCAGAAAAATGGATTCTTGATGATGTCTTCCTTTCATCTGATTTGGTCTTGTTTGGGGGCGGGAGATAATTTCTGGTATGTTTGGTATCCTTAAATGTTATAGCTATAATATTTATATTATAGACTCTAGAGCAGGGCTTTTCAACCTGTGGTACGCGTACCACTTGTGGTACATTAACGAGTGGCAGGTGGTACGCAGCCCTGCCTAGCCAAGTGTAGTGGGGGAGAGAAAGAGCCAGCACAGGCAAGGACTTGTAGTGAGAGTCCTCTGGAGCTGCAGAGGCACGAAGGAGGGAGATGGAGAGTGGAAGGATTCTTATGTGCTTTTGTGACTTTGAAGTTCTGGGATTTGTGTTCTTAAGGAGTGTTTGGCAATTTCTATTTGGCTGATGGCTGATGTCTCGTGTTAGCTTCTATTGCTCTGCTATTGTTAGCTGTAAGTTTTGCTGCAAGGGATTTTGAAGTATTTTTCTCCTGAATGGATTTTGCTTCTAGATTCCTTTACTTATGAATGGAGCCATTTGGGGAGGCTGCCTTAGCCGGCAGCCAATACTTACTACATTTTTTTTTCTTCCTTCCTTTCCTTTCTAGCCAGTAATTCTTAAAGGGGAATGTGCCTTTTTAAGCTAGTTCACTCAGCAGTTTGTCTTTTCTGTTTCTGGAGGCTTTTCCTTGTTTGATGAATATATGGAAGAGAAAAAATATGGGGTGGGTGGGTTTCAAATTCTTCCTTCAGAAGGAGGTGGGCATGAGAAAGAGGGAGGCAGGGAAGGAGGGAGGGAGGGAAGTCCTGCCTTAGCACTTGGCCACCAGCAGCCCTGCCATTGACTTTACTTGTCAAAAGGTTGCAAAAGGGGATCACATAACCCTGGGACACTGTGACCATCATAAATATGAATCAGTTGCCAAGCATCCAAATATAAATCACATGACCCTGGGCATGCTGCAATGGTCATAAGTGTGAAAATGGTCATAAGTCATTTCAGTGCAATTGCAACTTTGAACAGGGTTTTTTTTTTGGTCAAGTTTTTGACACCTTGCTAGGTGGTACTCAAATATTGCCATATCCTAAAAGTGGTACAATCGGTGAAAAGGTTGAAAAGCCCTGCTCTAGAGCATTACACCTTCTATTATATTTGCAAAATTAGCTTTTGCATTTTTAGTTCCCAGTGGCTTTGTTCCAAAAGCGTTTTGAATAACTGTTATTTTTTGTTTTAAGTAGCAATCTAAGTACAAAGTTATCAACAAGGACCAATGGTGCAACGTTCTGGAATTCAGCCGATCCATTAATCTTGACCTCAGCAACTATGACGAAGATGGAGCATGTACGTATTGTCAGGAAAGACAAAAGAATCATTTCACGTCGTAATCTGTGATCTCTATGCCTTTTTTTTTTTTTTTTATGTTTTTTGTAATATTTTTTTTTTAAAAAAACATCTCCTTCTTTCTTTAAGGGCCAGTGTTGCTGGATGAATTTGTGGAGTGGTATAAAGAGAAACAAATGACATAGGAATTTTAACTATGCACAGCTGCTCAAGAGCTTTTGTTACTACAGTTAATGTCAACCATTAGCCATAAACTTCTCTTTGTATATAAAGCGCATGCTGCTTTTCCTGCACTGTATCCCATTTTCAGGGATTTTTTTGGTGTTTGCTGTTTAACAGGCCAGCTCTGCTTGCTGTGTACCATTGTTCTCTCCGAAGGCTGCTTTGCATTTTGTCTACACTACAGATGGTGAATTTGCCAGCATCCTCACTGTGACTAATGTGAATATTGCTGTCTAAACTTTGTATATGTGTATAAAAAAAAAAAGCTTCATCTAGGAATGATTTCAGCAGGAAAGGTATTATAAAAAATAATTATGTTGCATTCAAGTAACCATGTAACTTAATTTTTAATTTACTTGGTCTCGGGCATAGCATTTCCGGGAAAGCGATGGGGGTGGGGGGGGAGGGGAGGTTTGCCTATGTAGAACTATTGCTAGTTAGTTAGTAATAGTTGTTTTAGGATGCCAGTTTTTGAAGGAAAACCCTGCAGTATGATTTCTTTGCCAGTGCCCAACTTCATTTTTATTTAATAAGCAATTATTGGCTACCTTTTTAATTGAATCTCTTAATCAATTGTTACAGCTTGAACAGAGTTGTACATGCCATAGTAACTTCCATTTGGTGATCATGCCGATTTCCTAAGAGTCAGATGCTGCAGTTTGCGAAGAGGTATAGGCTATCTGATTAAACATCTGATTAAAAAGGGTTTTAGACTCGTAACGTGGCACATTCTTTTATTTTACTGTTGTTCTTGTTCCCAGAGTGTTTTGATGATGTGGATAAAGACAGAATGAAGTCTTGTTTCAAAACACAGCCTAAATGTATGAATATATTTCAGAGACTGGAATCAAAGCTTAGCCTGAAAACTCGGCATGGCTACATTTATTCCAGGGATTGAATTTTCAAGGCAAAATGCCAATTACGAGCAACATCTACTCTAAGCAGCAGCACCACTATTTATTTGGGATCATTTTATCTGTTTGGACTGGAAAGTTCAAAGAAGTAGATGAATGAAGTAACTTCCTGTGTCACCTTTTCACCAGTCTTCATTATACAGTTCAATGTACATTTCTACAAAATTTTTACTAAGGTAGCTGTAGACTTATTGAAAATGCATTCAAAAATCCACTGGTCTTTGTTCAATCAACCAAGAGTTCATTGTGAAATTTGTAATAAAACATGAGCTTGCCTTTCCTTTTACAGAAAGTTAAAGCTACATGAACATTCAGAATTTAGGAATATAGTTTAAGCTTCAATAACAAATTAGTACAAACCACTTTTTTTTTATTTTCAAAGCACTGAAGGTATTTGTAAAAAAAACATGTATAGTAGCAACGCATAAAGCCTCTTTAGGACTGGATAGTTCTAAACCAGGGGTAGGCAACCTCGGCTCTTTTATGACTCATGGACTTCAACTCCCAGAATTCCTGAGTCATATTGATGCTGACTCAGGAATTCTGGGAGTTGAAGTCCATGAGTCTTAAAAGCCGAGGTTGCCTACCCCTGTTCTAAACAAACAAAATAAGAAAAATAAAGGACTGGAATCCTAAGAGATCCACGTACAAATGTGATTCTGCCCTTAAGAGGAGCTGTGGGAATGGAGTTTTTCTTTCTTTTTTTGATGCCTTCGTGAGCTTCAGAAGGCTTGGGAGCAGGGATTGAATGGGGCAGAGCTACACAAGCTATTGACCAAGTAGTAAGATTGGAAAGATCAAATGGAGGCAGTTAACAATACTTTTCACAGGCTATCAGTTCTGTTTGTCCAAAGTAGAGTTGGAAGTTGGCTGTGCAGTTCCCTTCAGCCAATCTCTGTTGAGAACAGGCAGGTAATACCATGAGCCAGTGCTTGCTTCCTTCAATACCTCCTGACTTCCATTCTCTTATTATTTAGTATAGCCATAATCAAACCCTTATAACTGCCCAACTGGGAAGATACAAATACTGGATGGATTACAGGCTAATTTGGTTGAGACGTAAAAGGACTTTCAGTAACAAAGGTAACAGCCAAAGAACTTTATGAGATCTAGTTTTTATAAAGGGAAGTGTAAGGTTAACAAACTTGTGTCTAGTTCATTCTTGGGACTGATTCTCGCCTTTTTCTATTTACATGTACACATAGCAAAAAGTACCTGATCAAGTTGTATAGAGAGCAAGAGAGGGCACACTTCAAAATTGTACTGTCTTCCATTTAAAAATGAAGCAGCAATTGGGCCCAGAAATCACTGTTAAACATGGCCTGTTAAGGGGCAGAAGCAACTGGCTGCAGTCTGTTTTCCTTTGTTCATGAGGAGGCCTCTTTATGGCTTCTATTACAAAGTTGATCAAGAGACTTACGAGTCTTATGTTTTTTTCTCAACAATCATGCACAAACACAAAGAGAATTGGCCTTGCCTGTAAAAGCAGGCTCATCTAAGACATGTTTTATTAAGGGCACTATGCTCGCAACTTGGTGTGATATACAAGAGGGAAATGAGAAAAAGGTCCACTTGGTATATGGATCAGAAGGGTATTTTGAATTTTTGAAATACCTATTTAAGCAATCATGCTCAGAATGGCACTGATTGGGGGGAAATTGCATTTTCTGGAAAACTGTTGTGTAATGCTGTCAGAGTAACGTTAATCGAAGCTGTTCGGTTTTTATTCATTTTGAATTTTTTGGCATTTTTAAAATAGTATGATTGATTTTTTTTGTTGTTGTTAAAGGAAAAAAGGCCGTACACTGAATTGGTTAAAGCTGAAAATATCTTTTCTACAGAAATGCTAGCAAGATGTGTATGCATTATTCTAATGTGAAATTCTTAAAAAAGATAAAGCTTTTTAAATGACCAAGTGAATAAACATACATGAATGGGCAAATAGCCCATAATAAGCAGACCGTCTATATTGTCCAGTACCAAAGACTGATGAATCTTTTATGCTTTTATCTTTCAGAATCAGAAATGATATTACCAATTCTAATACCTACTGTTATTTTTACCATTTTCTTTTAGGGGTCGGGTCAGATAAATTCAAATTGAATACTAAAAATGTAACCATCTGAAAGATTTTTGGTTTGTACAAACCAAATGATCTGTGCTTTTTGTAAATGTGAGGAACAAAATTGTGAAAGCGTTCCATAATTTACTATAGTATAAATTTACATAAAGCATTTAATTAAACGTGAATAGTTTCCTGCTTTCCTTTTTAAACAATTGATATTAGTCTCATGCTGAGACTTTGCAGATACATTTTACTACATAAACACAGTTTTAATTCTATGCTTGTAGTTAAATTTTCTCCTATGCTCCAAGTATTGGCAACTTTTTCCCCTCTATTGCTTTTTAGAGAAATCAGCATATAATAATATTGTTGAATTCATAATGGGAGAACTTCTAACAATACTTAAATATTTGGTAATATTTAATTAGCAATACTCAAATGCTTTATAATTGATAATAAAGATTTGGTTTGTGCCTGAGTAAATGGTAAGTGTTAAATATCTACTGATATTTAAAGCCTTAAACTTTGTCCTTCTCACATGGTTGTGTAAATGCATAAAGTTACTTCACTGATTTACACTGACTTTCTGGGAAACTAAAAAAAATGGGTTTTGTAACACCCTGTTGTGACAGAAGCAGTGTACCTGCTTTTTTGTCTTTTTAAGTTTCCATACAGCATACCGTAAGCGCGCACTTTGCCTTATTGCAGCTGTGTCACCTTGGAATTTGGTACAGTGCAGTTGTGTATAAATCTATTATCTCGCTAATAAAAACCTGGTTCAGTCTTGATAACGTGCATTAGGAAAAAAAAAATTCTAGAGCAGCGTTTTTGAAGCTTGGCAACTGTGAAGTCCTGCCGTGTGGACTTCAGTTCCCAGAATTCCTCAGCCACTTCGAGTCGAAGCTCACACATCTTAAACCTTTCAAGTCTGAAAAACGCTGCTCTGGAGGTATGTATGTTGTGCCTACAGCTGTCTGTGCCAGCCCATTTTGCCCAGGGAGAGAGAGCAGGAATTAGTCAATCCCAAAGTAGCTATAGGATGTTATTTGTTCTCATTTGATTTGAAGATCACAGACTAAGTCTACTTCATGTTCCCAAGGCTTCTGATTCATGCCGAGTAACGTTTCAGCACCTACATAACAGACCAATGTTATTAGACAGGACATGGGGCAATTAGAAGAGAGAATGTACTACAACTTTGGGGACAATTCAGAGTTTTAAAAAAACAAAACAAAAAACAGATCAATTTACATTGTTTATTTAAATGGAAATTTTACAAATGCACATCAGAACTTCCTTTGGCACTGGGAAACCCGAACCTCATAGTGATAACGATGAAATCTAAGGCATAAATGCAGTCTTTAAAAACCCTGCTTTAAAACATACACAGTGTAGCGCAGTTTAACAAATACTCCATTTTATATAAATTATTAGTAGCAAACTTCAAATAAGAACAGCACCACAGTAGAAAAATAAATGGGTGCGTGATGATCGTTCAGTTTAATTTTTAACTGAATATTATTTAATTATTAAATACCATTAATATTATCTAAAAGGATTCTGAATTTTGTTCTGTTACCTGTTGTGTGCCTATAGATGGTTTGAATAATAAAGACTGGAAGCTTTAAGTTAATTGGAATATTAACTGTTATTCTATCTAAGCTGCAAAACAGCAAAAATATTCCTCTACAATATGTTCCAAGAGTTAAAATGAGTAAGTGGTAGCAATAAGTACAATAACGTTTTAATCCCAATATTTCATTAAAAAAAGCTGATGCCATTAATGCCTGCCCCATGTCCTCCCCCAAAAGCCTGAGGAAGAATTTATCATACAAGGCTGTATAGTGCTCCAGATTAAATTTAGAAGAGACACCAGAACTTATAGAATGGGTCCCCAACCTTGGCCATTTTAAGACCTGTGGAATTCAACTCCTAGAATTCCCCAGCCAGCATGACTGACTGTGGAATTCTGGCAGTTGAAGTCCACAGGTCTTAAAGTCGCCACGGTTGGAGACCCCTGTTATAGAATTCACAGGAGTGTGAAAACAGCTGTATCTGTTTCCCAGTTCGCTCAGCTGCAATGTGGAAACTTTGAGGGAGACTTTTTCAATTGCCTAAATCTGGGAACACACAATTGCTTTAATGAGACTCTGACAGATTCGGTGTTTATACTCTTCATTCTGTACATTCCTATTCATCTAGTCTTCACAACAGTATCTATACCCTGCTGAGAACATTTTCAATATATGTACGGGCTTTTTATTAAAACTGCACACATTAGTTTACTAAGGAGCTGATGAGTCATTGTGACTACGAATCCAGTATTCGATATTATAAACTGGCGCAGTCACTTAATTCTTCCTATGTAAACATCAGGGACCCAAAAGTTGCTGCGATTCTTTTTTCTTTCACATGGCCTGTTGAAGCCATATGACCCCAAAAATAATAATAAAATAAAATCAAAAAGATGCATTATTCTAATCAAAACCTTAACGTGTTTAGTACGTATATCCGGTGAATTTGATAGCCCGTTGCTGAACTAAGTGTTCCAAACATTTCATAGTCCTCGACTTACAACTGTTCCTTTAGTGACCGTTCAAAATTACAACAGCACTGAAAAAAAAGTGACTTATGACCATTTTTAACGACCACTGCGGAATCCCCATGGCCACGGGATGAATATTTGGATGCTTGACAACTGATTCATATTTATGACGGTTGCAGTGTCCCGTGGTCACGTGATCCCCTGTTGTGATATGACAAGCAACATCAAATGGGAAGCCAGATTCACTTAACAGCCGTGTTACTAATTTAACAATCGCAGTGATTCATTTAGCAGCTATGGCAAGAAAGATTGTAAAATGGGGCAAAGCTCATTTAACAACTGTTTCTTAGCAACAGAAATTTTGGGCTCAATTGTTGTCATAAGTCGAGGACTACCTGTACTCATATTTAAAAACACCCTTGTAAGGAAAATCATTATCCACATGTATAATATGTTAATATGTAATTAGGAACAATTAAATAGAAAACTAGATGCCCGATATCAAATATTAGACTTTGTCAAAGCAGTTGCCAAAGCCTAGTGGCAGATACCATTCTTGTTGTTAAACTTTTTGTTGTTAACGTTGTTAAACTTAACATTTCATTGTGATATTAAAGCAGTGTTTCTTAACCTTGGCAACTTTAAGATGTCTGGACTTCAACTCCCAGAATTCTCCAGCCGGTTGAGAAACCCTGCATTACAGCATATACAGTCTGTAACAAAATACTCCATCAAATAACATTTTTTCATATGTTATGAAATGAGTTAATCGTGGAACAATAAATTTGCATTTAAAATGTTTTGCAAAACTTAACACCATCTTTTAATAGTCTTAAAGATGGTGAGGTTTGCAATTTTTCTTCTCTTAATATTATCTACTTTTAGCCTCTTGAGATGCCTTTGAATACTTCCACAAATAAAAATGATTGCAAACCACGGAACAGAAGCACCTCTAGAGTGATGTGGATTTGAGGATTTGTTTATTTTTTTATTTTATCAGTTCTCATACCAATTTCTGTAACTTTTATGAAACATTTAAACAGGATGTAGCGTTAAGGCATAGATGAGGACTGAGGACCCAATAGAACTGAACATTAATTCAAGTGCTTGCACAACATTGGAATACTATTATCTCTTCCCTACATGGCACGCAAGTATATACTAACAGTATTCTAATTCAAATTAACTCTGAAATCAAGTAAAAAAACAACCACCCGGATTTCAAAACAACACTACTACAATTTCTATTCAGTACTGCTCTTCTGGAGCAGCCCAGCAGGGTGGCTTACAATTAAATTAGGCTTAAATCAAACTACAACAGCAGAACATAGCAGATGTGCTCAACAAATGTATTTGCCCGTGTTTATTTTTGTTTATTTAAGAACATTTATATGACTGCCCACTCACTCTGTGATTCTGGGTGGATTACAAAAAATAAACCGGTGTTAGCTAGTGATTTCAACCCAGAGCTTCACTGCTGCATAACAACGGGCACAGAGCGAAGAATCGGGCAGAGATTTGCCCACAAGACTAAATTCCATGCCACAAAATATGTGAGGCTATAAATTAAACATTCTCTGTGAACTCTTGTTAAAACTCCAAACTGCAAATTGTCCAGCTGCATTGGTCTATTGCACCGCCTTTCAATTTATCGCTTCTCCTCTAATGCAAGCAGACCACAATTTATTTCCTGCACACTATTACCCTTAACAACTTCTCACTTCAAGTACCATTCAGGCATTGGAAAGTCTAGCAGCAAACGCAGCATCCGATTTCCATGTGGATATAATCTGTTCCAAATGATCATTTCTTCAAATACGTCAACAAAAGTACCAAAGTCTAGATATCTATCTATTCATTACCTCACCAGCAACTTTCAACGCATTCTCAACGTATAGAAATTGATTTGGGAAAAGGAATCTTTAATATTTAACAAAACGTAGTAAACAAGACCAAGGTTTTTTTTCTACCATTTGTACAACTTGATAGAAACAAATAAGAGATCTGACCCCCTACACCAGGGGTAGGCAACCTTGGCTCTTTTATGACTTGTGGACTTCAACTCCCAGAATTCCTGTGCCAGCCATGCTGAGGGGAAGGGAGAGGTTTCCAAGCTCAGCCATGCTGGCTCAGGAATTCTGGGAGTTGAAGTCCACGAGTCATAAAAGAGCCAAGGTTGCCTACCCCTGCCCTACAGAAATGCATATATAGATACAGTATGAATACTTGAATTCTACTGCTTACTACGATGTCCTACTATATTTGAGGTAACAGTAGCTTTGGTCTAGCAGTTTTAAATATTCCACATCCCTCTTAGAAGGATCAGTGCCTTGATGCAGCCCAATTGCTTGTGTACCCAGCTATATTAGTATATAGTCAAAGTTGCAGATGATGCTCTGTGACTAGCTCCTCATTAGTGACCTTCTGTTGATAATATCCCATTTCAAAACTGAAGCTGGGGATGGAAAGACTGAGTGAAGAAGGACACAATATAAGCAGATAAAAGATACCTTCAAACCACTCAATCTCAATTAGCAATAAAGCAGAATTTTATTTGCAGTAAACCAATAAATTTCATGCACTCTCACAAGGCAGACTTAAATGTTTTTAATTTTGTTCAGTTTTCAAGGGACTTCTGCCAGAGGCATTTTCAAATGCCATGCCTAAGAAACTGATAAACCAAAAGTCTTAAAATATTTTAAACTGTGGGATATTTTCCAAAATGAACCAACGGCTGTTTGGGCAGAAGCAGAGGTTGGTAATACTATCGTGAGTTTTGCCAAACTCAAATTATTCAAAGTACTACTTGGAAAAATTTGATTTTTTAATTTAGTAGGAAAAGAGAACAATAGCAATAGCACTTAGACTTATATACCGCTTCACTGCCCTCTAAGCGGTTTACATAGTCAGCCTCTTGCCCCCAACAATCTGAGTCCTCATTTTACCGACCTTGGAAGGATGGAAGGCTGAGTCAACCTTGAGCTGGTGAGACTCGAACTGCCAAACTGCTGGCAGTCGGCAATCAGCAGAATTAGCCTGCAGTACTGCATTCTAACCACCAGGGTTTTGATAGTCCAACGACCTATAGCTGCTCAATCATAGACATAGACTGTTTCCATAATCAGTTTCCATAATGATTTGAATTCCCCAGCCAAAATTAGAACATGGAATTCAATACATATAAATTTCAAAAAACAGATGCCTGAATTATAGTGAGACCAAATAAAGGTCTAAGTATAATGTCTGAGAAATACACATTTGCAAAGATAAAAATACCAGAAACAAAAATGAATTATATATTAATGTTGCAGGAGTCTTTGCCAACAGCTCTAGGGGCCATATTAACAAATCAGCTGAAGCATGCTGCCCTTGGCAAACCCCAAAACAATTCTTCCAAATTATTTTTGAAACACACACAGGCTTATTTGGCAATTTTAATTGAACAATACCTCGAAGTACATTCTGCACTTCTGTTTAACTGCCTTACTAAAATGCACTTCTACCCAGCAAGGAACATGATTGGCCTAATCAACAATGCTACCTGTGGAGATCTGTGTAGGAGAAGTGCTTCATTTAATATTTCTACAAATAACTAAAAACATCCTTGCAAACATGCAGTGTCTTGAACTTAAATATAGTGATTTTTCTTTTCCACAGTGCCCACGTTCGCCTCTAATATGTATTGCCACATGGGTTCATAGCGGTTTGACAACCCATATTATGGCTCTTGACTGGAATACGGAATAAGGTCCCATCAGAACACATGCAAAGTTTGTAACGTTCCCAGTCACCATTGTTAAATTGTTCCTTGTGAGAAGAATTTGGCAGTCGGGATACGTTGATCATCATACTTCCATTCAGGATAATGGAGTTGTCCTAGGAAAGGAATATGTGTAAATCAATAAACATGTAACTTATCTTCATAGTCGATACTTTAGAACAGAGGTCCCCAAACTTTTGGACACCAGGGACCGGTTACGTGGAGAGAGGTTTTTCCACGGACCGGAGGGGGCGTGGTTTTGTGTGCTGCCTGCATCTTGCGAATGGGGCTTTGCTTGTTTTTGTGGACCGATTGCTGGCATGCCGCGGCCCGGTACTGGTCCACGGACCAGGGGTTGGGGACCCCTGCTTTAGAATATATGATCCTTTTTCAATTTGTATCAATGGAAGATTTCAATTAGTCCTACTCTTAAGAGCAGAAACACTTTCCTAACTTCCTACATAATATCCCTTAATATTGAACAGCAATGGAGGGAGAGAGCATAAGATCTTATCACTGCATTGTAATTTTTCTGCTTGTTTATGGAGTTGGGATGCTTGCAGAATATATTCCTAATATAGTCTGACGCTAACTGGCCTGCTCTGGATTTCCTGGATTAATGTGTGGAAGAGAATGATCAGTCTTCATGCTTTCTGAATATTCTAAGCCTGTTCACAGTTTAAAATACAGGTAGTCCTCACTTAATGGCTACAACTGAGCCCAGAATTTCTGTCATAATTCACTGCGGTCATTAAGTGGGTTACCATATGACTTTACTGTTTTACAACCGATTTTACGATGGGCGTAAAACTGGTCACCAGGTCATTAAGTAACATCGTTGTTAAATCAGTTCTGAATTGGCATTTTTTGTGGCAGCTGATGAAAACCCCGCCAGAAACTAGCGGCTCTTTCTGCTTGCAAACAGGGACATCACAGGGTGCTTTTTTTTTTTTTTTAGTTTTTGTTAAGCTTTAACAACTTATTCTGATCATTACTGTAAGCAGGAACAAACACACGTTTTGAACAAAACCTTCTCATTCTGAGTGTTTAGTAACCGGTGCTGAAAGGAAGACAGGAGTGTGCCACTGTTAACTTTCAGCATTTGTGGAAGTTTTTTTTGAAACGCTCAAAACATTTCCAAAATGTGAGGAGTAACTTGTTTGAACCACTCAAAACAAAAAGTGGTTCAGAATATTTCAGGAATTCAAGAAAGATTCATTTCATGATATTTTTAGCACATTGCTAGTTCTAAACTCCCATGTGCTTTGGAAAAATGGGGTTGATGCATCATTTGCTAGCTGTGAAATGTTGCAGTTACAATACATCAAAGGATGACATATTGGAAAATCGCTGCTTAAACCCCTGACGTACTTCCCTTTTGAGGGAGGATTGAGCCCACTTCATTATTGCTACTACAGAACTGAACTTGCTTTACGTACCTTAGCAGGAGGGCAATAATTAATGCAGAAACTACAACTGGTTGGCTATAGTTTTAAGGTAATAAAAATATTTTGATTTAAAAAGTTTTCTTTTAATGGAACTGAACGATTGCTTTCATTTGCACACTCAGAAGGGGACACTGTCTTCTTATTCTTCTGCAAAGGCACTACTTAGTTTTAATATTCAAATATCCTATAGTCGCTTCAAAACATAGCTACAAGTGTATGGGTGCGTATAATTTATTCAGGAATTCAACAGAGCATTTTGTGTATGAGCTAGAAAGCGTTTATGCACGAAACAGATTTAAAGGCCAATTGAAAGATTAAAAATATAGTGTGTGTGTGTGTGCATGCAAGTTTAAGTTCACGAATGACAAAACTGAACCAAATGACATTCCTTTAGTCGAGCGACTACATTACAAAATAGCTGAAAATTCTGGAATTACTTACTGCTTTCAGTTCCAAGTTGCGTCCCATGGAAAACTTAATAGTTTTGCCCGTAATAAACACTCCTTCATTTCCACGGACAATAGCACGCCCATCAACTTTTATATTGAGATCACTGGTGGCATTGCTTGTAATCTAAGAAGAAGAAAAGAGAGAGAATGGCTATACAATGTGTTTACTAAACTAGTTATCAAGTTTATAAAAATATCAAAATATCTTGTGTAAAAGACACCTTGTGCTTAAACAGGGCTATTCACTATTTGCACTTTGATTGTAACACATAAATAATTGTTTAGGATTAGCAGATCTGGATTTAAAAAATGCTCCCAGATCTGAATTTTAAAATTCTAGATTTCTATCTTTATTTGTCTGTTGTCTCGTTTGGACACTTGTTACCGAAACTTAGTAGCTTTATCTAAACCAGGGGTCTTCAAACTTGGCAACTTTAAGACTTGTGGACTTTAACTCCCAGAATTCCTGAGCCAGCCCAGGGCTGGCTGAGGAATTCTGGGAGTTGAAGTCCACAAGTCTTAAAGTTGCCACGTTTGAAGACCCCTGATCTAAACACTACAGAGCAGCGCTAACTGAATTCTGTATGATTTCTTTTTTAAGTGATATGGTTAGATTTGGGTTCCATTTCAGTACTATCACAGCAACTGCCATTCCCCAAGATCTGAATTGTCCCTATCTTGACCGTGTTTAAAAGGTCTATGAAAAGCTGGCTTGTTTGAGTCTTGCCGTTAGGATGGGTGGCGAGTCTGTTGAAAGGGAATTTGCGGGGGAGGGCGGGGGCTTAGTTTAAATGTTTCCTCTTTTGGAAGTAAATGTTTTTATTGCTCTATTTTTTTTTTCTTACAGATAGTCCTCGACTTACAATCATAACTGAGACCAGAATGTCTGTCACTAAGCAATGTGATTGTTAATGTGATTTTTGTGACCTTTTTTGTTGCAGTTGTTAAGCAAATCACATGTCATCAAGCGATTCTAGCTTCCCCGTGGACTTGGCTGGCCTGAAGCAGGGTGGGAAGGGCATAAATGGTGATCTACCATTGTAAAAACCTGCCAATTGCCGAGTGCCCAAATCGGGATCATGAGACCGTGGGGATGCTGAGATGGTTGTAACTGTGAGGACCATTCTTAAGTCGCTTTTTTTCAGCACTGTTTGTAACAGTGAAAGTTGCTAAATGATTGGTCGTTAAGTCGAGGATTGCCTGCACTGTTTTTATTGGCCATAGACTGCCCAGAGTCTTTGTCTACATTTGACAAATAAATTACAATTAATAAAGTAAGTAGCATGTAAAAGTAGTTGTAGAATAGACTATAGTTGCAGTAACCTGTTTAGATAATCTAACCCAGGGGTAGGCAACCTTGACTCTTTTATGACTCGTGGACTTCAACTCCCAGAATTCCTGGCTCAGGAATTCTGGGAGTTGAAGTCCACGAGTCATAAAAGAGCCAAGGTTGCCTACCCCTGCTCTAACCCGTGATTTAAATGTACTATCGTTCCAAGGTTTTTCTGTTAACTATGCTTATCTAGGTACATCTGTTATCATTTGCTTGTTTATTCTATGTGCAGAATACGAGACCCTACTTTTGCAAATTTATATGAATCTCAATAAAAATATAAATAAAATTATGAATTTTAGATGTCATTATTTTTTTAAAAAAAAACCAAACATATTACATACGTTTGCAGTTGGAAGTAAGCAAAATATAATCCATACCCTTTCTGTAGATGCTTTTTGGACATTTAAAATTTTTACTCCACTTGGCAAATGAAACTCATGGGTATTGTAGTCAGTGCTAAACAAAGTGTTTTGAGTTCGTGGGTCAACAAATTCCATTCCGATATCACTGGTGATTGAAGTTCTGTTTTTCTCCACACTAAGTTTTGTTTCCCCCTGCTGAAATACAATCTTTAAAAAAAGAAAGAAAGAGGGTGCTGAATTTAATAACAGAGAATTTATTATGCTTAAATTATTAATTGGTAGTGCTTTTTCATCTTAATAAGCAATTTATCAATTCACTTTAAAAAGGTATAAATGCAAGACAGCATCCAACAAATTGCAGTGAACAAAACAATAAAGAAAACTGCAATATCCAGCATCATAGAAATAAAAGTCCACAACCAAAAGAATTTCACTAACCAGCAAAGCAAGCAAGTAACCAATAACAAAAACCCAGATTTTTGACTATCAGGGATGAATAGAGCTGAAAGGGACCTTGGAGGTCTTCTAGTCCAGCCCCCTGCTTAAGCAGGAGAACCTATACTATCTATCTCAGACAGGTGAATGTCTAGTCTCTTCTTAAAAATCTCCAGTGATGGAGCTCCCACGATTTCTGGAGGCAAGCTGTTCTACTGGTTAATTGTCCTCACTGTCAGGAAGTTTCTCCTTAATTCCAGGTTGCTTCTCTCTTTGTTCAGTTTCCAACCATTGTTTCTTGTCCTGCCCTCTGGTGCTTTGGAGAATAACGTGATCGTAGCAGTACAAGGGTCTCCCGGGGGGGGGGGGGGAGGTATGCCACAAGAATCATGATTAAGAAGATTTTCCTCTTGGTTAGATTCCAGCCAAACATCATTCATAATATGAAGCCAAACCTCAGATAGTGAACGTTAGACACTTACCGGCTGATTTTCTCCCACAATCACCAAATCTTCGTTCCGTCGGCCTCCCACTGTGCTCTTATACAGTGGATGTATAATCCCCATATCAGAATCTTGTTTAAACCGCAGTAATCCGCTATCATGAAATTCCATGCTATCACAGCCACTGGGTCCAATGCGAATTACAGTCCAAATTATGAAGGTGATCTAAAAAAAAAAAAAGTAAACATTACTTGTTACAGTTCTGAAAGATTAGTGTTAGTTGGAAAACCTCTGAGCCATTTGCAAATGTTTTGACCTTCTCGAAAGCTTTTGAGAAATGTTTGTGCTACAGCAAGCTTGAACGATGTCCATGAAAGGCAGTATAGCAGTATAGGAAACAATGTCCTCTACTTAATAACCATCCGTTTAGTGGCCAATGTGACAACCAGGCACTGAAAAAAGTGACTTATGATCGTTTTTCACACTTATGAACATTGCAGCGCCCCCCTGTGATCACATAATCAAGTTCGGGATGCTTGATAACGGGCCTGTATTTACAACGGTCTCAGTGTCCCGGGGTCATGTGATCACTTTTTGCAACCTTCTGACAAGCAAAATCAAGGGGGAAACCAGATTCACTTAACAACCGTGTTACTAACTTAACAACTGCAGTAGTCCACTTAACAACTGTGTCAAGAAAAGTCGTAAAATGGGGCAAAATTCACTTAATAACTGTCTCGTTTAGCAACAGAAATTTTCAGCTCAATTGTGGTCATAAGTCAAGGACTACCCATATGAGGAGTGGCTAAGATTCTTTCTTTTATAAAATGAAAAATAAAAGGTATATTTAAAACATGATTATTTTTTCCTCCTTGCATCCAATATTTTAGCTATCAATGTTAATGAAATGGAAATTGTCTAGATGAAATTCTGGACTACCTGTTTGGATGTGATTGTTTTGAAGTCTTGAAACGGGCATTATAATTAACCTTATACATTCTTTTTCGCTTTTTCTGTGCACATTCTTTCAAAACTCTATTAGAAATTACTGTAATTGGGTCAAAATGTCTCTGAGGAACCTCTGCGAACATCACTCTTATTTTACAGATATTAGCTACTTATTCAGCTTGTAAAATCATAGTTTTTCTAAAGTTTTCTATAACCCTATATTTAAAATCTAGAATATATCTGCAAGATCATACAATTTCATGTTGTAATCTATACCTCTGAAGAACTGTTAACTTTCGCCTAATAGGGGGGGAAAACCTATACCTTTCTCTATAATATCCCGCCTCTTGATATAGTACCAAAATCAAAAATAGTCATGTAATAGAAAAGTTGTCTGTGTGAATCCTGCAAACTGACAAACAGCTGTGAAAGAAGAGCATTGGGTTTTACAAAATTTTGCAGGCTGTTCATAATAGTTTTTTTTTCATTTGGCAACATCCCACTGGGCATGAACTTTATGCAGTAGATCTGGAGTTCCTTTTTTTTTTTTTTTTGCAAATAATCTTACATGTGCAATCCGAAACATAGCCTGAGATTAAACAGCACTTAATAATTAATTTTAATAATTGATATCAAGAGTCAAAACTGATTTGATTGCACATAACTAAACAGTCGCAATGATAGAGTTTGAGCATAGCATGTACATCAAAGAATGATTTAATGGTATGTTTTGAGTGGTGTGCAAGCAGTCAAGTGGGACTAGTCCACTTTCAAGTTATTTGGAGCACAGAAATGTTCTATGGAATATAGTTTAAGAATTCCCAGAATTCCCCATCTATATTGGATGAGTATTTTGAGAACTGCAGCCTCAAAATATCTGAAAGGCACCACATTTGGAAAAAAAAATATCGGAGTCAAAATATCCCCTGTTTTCTAGCCAGGATTACAAACAACTTGCATGCAATTTTCAAATACTTGACAACTTTAAATGCACAAACGAGAAGCAGTCTCAAGAGCATGGAGCAAGAATCAAACATTTATTCGTGCAATCTACACTTTTGCACAAGCCTCATCAAAGTGTAAGTCATATGTCACATATTAGGTGCAAAGGCTAGGTCTCTATGCTCTGGCCAGTAAGTGTTAGTAACTGGGATTAATTACATACCATCAGTTACTCTGAATAGTAACAACAGACATCACCCTGCCAACAAAAGTGTGTATAGTCAAGGCCATGGTTTTCCCAGTTGCAATGTATGGCTGTGAAAGTTGGACCATAAGAAAGGCTGAGCGCAAAAGAATTGAGGCCTTTGAACTATGGTGCTGGAGAAGACTCCTACGAGTGCCCTGGACTGCAAGGCGATCACCAGCAGTCAAAAAATTGACTCAAAGGCACATGTATACATCCACACACACACTACAGAGCTTCTGGGGACAATTCAAGCAGGGTCTTTTGCTTCAAACAGAATCTTATCCCGCTAGTATCAGGGGTAAGCAACCTTGGCACTTTTATGACTCGTGGACTTCAACTCCCAGAATTCCTGAGTCAGCTATGCTGACTCAGGAATTCTGGGAGTTGAAGTCCACGAGTCATTAAAGAGCCAAGGTTGCCTACCCTTGTGCTAGTTCATACAGGACATCCGGTGTGAGAGATTTGGGGAAGCGTCAGCAGTCAAATATCCTGGATTTGTAGGATGCCTTCCCACCCGATATTAAGGGAGTATATAGATCACCTTACACCAGGGGTCCCCAACATCCGGTCCATGGACCGGTACTGGGCCGCAGCATGCCAGCAACCGGTCCGTACAAACAAGCAAAGCCCCATCCTTGGGATGCAGGTAGCACACAAAACCACGCACTCTCAGGTCTGTGGAAAAATCTTTCTCCACAGAACTGGTCCCTGGTGCCCAAAAGGTTGGGGACCTCTGCCTTACACTTCCAAAATCAACTAGCAGGCTCCGGTACGGTTGAGGGAACCTCCACCTGCTGTTTTTTAGTGCGTGGAATCAGGAGGTTGACTCATTCTGTCCCTTGATCAGGAAGCAACATGGAGCCTCTCCTGTTGCTAGTAAAGTTCTAACTGAATATTGTCAAGTAAGATGCATTTTATAGATTGTTATACTTACAGTTAAATTAATGACAGCCAAGATAAAAAGGAGGACCAGCACACAAATCGCCAAGTTGCCTTTTCTGCCTCGCAAGCCAGTTTTGTGTAGACGGCCTTCATCAATCGGTATGTATCCCGCCTTGAAGTTACTGTTATGCTCTTTGTTAATATTTCTGCGTTCCACGGCTTTTTCTCGCATCGATTTCTTCACGGGGCCATTTGAGCTTTGCTAAAATTTCAGACAAACACATCGTATGGAAACCGGATTAGACAGTATTTCATTTCTGCCATAATATGATGATCATAAAAAGAACAGCTCACTAATACTTAAAAACGTTTTAAAACGATCAGAAAGCATCTACACAGAGTATATCATTTATTTTATTTGCAAAATGATTACATTCTGGGGAAAGGGCGCAGAAGTTGAAAAATACTTCCATGGCCATTACAGAATAGGTAGTCCTTGAATGACGACCCTAATTTTCAGTTGTTAAGTCATAAAATAGATCACCATATTATCGGACCTCATTTTATAACCATTTTTTGCAGTGGTCATAAAGCCATGATTCTTAAACGAACACCAGAACCCATTGTTTGCCATGGGGCCGTTTTTATAAAAAAAACTATTTCTGGAAAAACTGTCCTAAATACAGTTAGATGACCATGGGGGAAGGGCAATGTCAGGATTTTGAAACTGGATCATAAGTAGCTTTTTTTTGGGGGGGGGGGGAGTCAGTCATAACTTCAGATAGTTGCCCAGTCATTAGTCAAGGACTCTCTGTACTTTCCTGCTGGGATATATATACAGTCAGGTTCATATATATTGGGTTACTTTTTTTTTGCATTTGGCCTCTGTACACCAACCACCACATTAAATTTGAAATGAAACACTCAAGATGTGAGCAAAATTAAGGCTTTCAGCTTTAATTCAAGGGGTTTGACCAAAGTGTTGCATTAACCATTGAGGAATTACAGCCATTTTAATACACCCATCCCGAGCTTTGATGGCTCATAAAAGATGGGACAAACTAACAAAATTATGAATATAAGGATTGTTTTTAATACTTGGATGATAAGTCTAACCAACACTAAAAGTCCATCTAGTCCAACCCCCTGCTCAAGCAGGAGACCTTTACAGAATCCTAGAATAACAGTTGGAAAGGACCTTGATGGTCATCTAGTGTCCAACCCGCTACTCCATCAGGAGATCCTTACAGAATCACAGGGTTGGAAGGGACCTGGGTGGTCATCTAGTCCAACTCCCTGCTCCAGTAGGAGATCCTTACAGAATCATAGAATAACAGGGTTGGAAGGGATCTTGGTGGTCATCTAGTCCAGCCCACCGCTCAAGCAGGAGACCCTTACACAATCATAGAATTAGAGAGCTGGAAGGGACTTCGGAGGTCATCTAGTGCAACCTCGTTCAAACAGGAGACCCAGAAACACACACACACACACACACACACACAATCAATACCCTAGGCTCCAAAATCATCCCAAATATTGAGGCTGGCCAAAAAACATATCATTGTCTCAATATATCTGAATCTGACTGTATATTTTCCTCTTCTCCCCAAAGAAAATGAAAAAGAATCAAGTCATTTCTCCTCAATATCTATTTTATAACTAGATTGTGCCTATAAATCAGCTAGACCAACAACTCACCAAACTTTTAGCTGCTAACTATGCTCGCCATCCTTAAAATAAATGGAACATGAACTTCTAAATTTAGGATTAGCTTGAAAGAAGGATAGATGTATGTTATAGTATTAACTGCATTTTTTTTTAGAAAGGTCCACTGGCCAAGAAATAAGCAGACTTGAAAATACTGTATAGGTAGTCCTCAACGTAGGACTACAATTGAGCCCAAAATTTCTACTGCTAAGCCAGACATTTAAGTTAATTTTGGCCCATTTTTACAACCTTTGTCTCCATTGTTAAGTAAATCACTGCAAGTTGTTCAGTTAAGTGAATCTGGCTTTCCCCACTGCATGTTAGAAGGTCACAAAAGGTGATCACAGGACTCCAGGACACTGCAACCCGTCATAAACCCGAACCCGTTGCCGAGCATCTGAATTTTCATCATGTGTGCATGGGGAGGCTGCAACGGTCTTAAGTGTGAAAAATGGTCCTAAGTCACTTTCTTCAGTGCCCCTGTAACTTCAAAAGGTCACCAAATGAACTGTCGTAAATCGAGGACTACCTGTAATTTATACTGAATGAACATGGGGTGCACAGACAGACTCCTCAAAGTAAAATCCTTAAAAAAAATATCGCACCTTCAACCATAAATATTACTCTTATTATTTTTTAATGTAGTGACAAGGAAATCCTCTCTCTCTCTCTCTCTCTCTCACACACACACACACACACAAAAACAATGCCTTTAAAAGGGAGCGTTATTCTAGGTCGGCCTTCTCGTTTTTTGCCAAGCTCGCCGGCCCTTTCTGTCCTCCCCAATCCCCGCGCGGGGCCGCCCCGGGTTTTTCTACATCTCCTCCAGCCTCCGCGTCCTTGTTCCAGGGAGCTCAGGAGCAACGAGCCCGGTCGCGACCCGCCGGGCGCTGGCGAGAGGCTGCCACTCGTAGCGGTCTATTTTTGCTTTGCGCGGGGGGCCGGCCGCGCTTACTTGGGCAGGAATCTCCCTCGGACGCCGCTCCGGGCGTGGTTCTCCGGCAAGGGAGCAGCCAGCCAAGCGTGCAAATCCACCCAAGCGCATGATTTATTTTATTTTATTTCATTTCATTTTATTTTATTTGGGAGGAGGAAGGGGGAAGAGGTATTTTAAGGATCCCTTCCGAAAGCGCAAATATAACGGGCGGTGAGGCGAGGAATGCCTCAAAAAAGAGGCGCTTGGCTATGGCGCCGCCGAAGCGAGCTTTTCTCGCCCCTACGTCCTCCCTCCAGCCGCCGCCGGGCTTGGTCGGACGCCTTCGGACGACTCCCGGCCGCCCTTCTTCAGCTGCTGCGAGACCCGGGGGCAGCTCGGACCCACCACTTAGTCCCAAGCGGGGTGGGGGGACGGAAGACTAGCCCCAGCCACGGCCGCCTCTGCTTTGCGCCAGGTTGCCAAAGCGCAAGAAAAGCGCCGTCGCTCCCTTCTTTTCCGCGAGAAGTTCAGCCTCGGCGGCTTCCCAAATTCCCTCCCTCCCCATTGCCTACAGACCTGCTCGGAAGCTGCCGCCGCCGCCGCCGCTGCAGAGGCTGGAAGAACCGCCATCTTCGGCTGTTGTCCTTCCTTGGCCCGCAGGGGGAGCGAGGCTGGGCGGCGAGGCGCTCGACGAAAAGCTGACGCGGAATCCTCCCCCGGTGCGCGCTTTCTGCCGGCAGGCGGTGGGAACCGGAGGTCGAGGAGAGGCCAGCCCCGCAGTTGGATCTCCGAGGGAAGACCCAGGAGAAAAACAGCGCAGGCCGAAGAGAGGGAGAACGTAGAATAATAGAGTTGGAAGGGATCTTGGAGGTCATCTAGTCCAACCCCCTGCTCAAGCAGCAGACCTTATACCATTACAGCTAAAAGGCTATCCAGGCTTTTCTTGAAAGCCTCCAATGCTGAAGCACCCACAACTTCTGAAAGCAAGGCATTCCACTGGTTGATTGTTCTCACTGTTAGGAAGTTTCTCCTTAGTTGTAAGTTGTTTCTCTCCTTGATTATTTTCCATCCATTGCTTCTTGTCTTGCCTTCAAGTGCTTTGGAAAATAGGTTGACACCCCCTCCCCGTCTTTGTAGGAACCCCTCAAATATATTGGAACACTGGTATCATATAGCTCCTAGCCTTTCTTTTCATTAAGCTAGATATACCCAATTCCTGCAAACATTCTTCATATGTTTTAGCCTCCAGTCCCCTAATCATCCTTGAAGCTCTGCATTCTTTTCAACATCTTTTTTATATTGTGGTGACCAGAACTGGATGTAGTATTCCAAGTGTGGTCTTGCAAAGGCTTTGTAAAGTGGTACTAGAACTTTGTAAAGTGGTACTAAACAAATGCTACACATATCCATTGTGATGTCTTATTCTCTCATTCTTGGGCGTAAATGGATACGCAGCTCGAAAGGATAGCTGCAAAAATTTTACCTTCGTTTAATGAAAATACCCTACTCTGGCACAAGAGATCCCTTCACACCTTTTAGAATTTGGCCTCCCTTTTACCTTTCCCTACAGGACAAGATTTGCTAGGAGTTGCTTCCCATAGACTGGATTTCCCCAAATGTACCGCTCAGGGAATTGGAAATGTTATCATGTAAGTCGCCTGGAAGGCACCAAGTTAGAGAAGGCTGATTTATAGGATTGAAAAGATCTTAAATTCACAAAATGGAAGGATTGCAAAGGAACCTAGAGATCACCTAGTCCAGGGGTAGGCAACCTTGGCTCTTTTATGACTCGTGGACTTCAACTCCCAGAATTCCTGAGCCAGCACTGCTGGCTCAGGAATTCTGGGAGTTGAAGTCCACGAGTCATAAAAGAGCCAAGGTTGCCTACCCCTGACCTAGTCCAACCATCTGGTGACCTTGCTTTATTTTGTTTTATCTATGTTATTTAATTAATTTTATTAAATATTTTAATGTCCACAGCTCTCTTTTTTCCAGACTAAACATCAACATTTCCAATAGTTCCTGACAGATTTATTTACTGTAATGTAAGGCATTGCTGAAGTCTGGACTCGCTCTAGTCCGTGTTTCTCAACCTTAGCGACTTTAAGATGAGTAGACTTCAACTTCCAAAATACCCCAGCCAGAGAAACACAGCACTAGGTGGTCATTCATAGCATGCCTTTCCCAGAAACAGGACACAATAATCTGTGTACAGCCCAACCAATGCAGGACAGGAAAAAAATGACTTCTCTCGAACTTAATGTTATAACCCTTTTTGCACATCAGGATTGCAGCTGCATGGAGAAAATGACAGTACATTCTTCTCTAAGTGCTCTCACAGAAATCAATTTTTAATAATCCTTTCCAGAGTTTTGCCTGATATTGATGTCAAAGTCACCATTCTGTAGCTATCCTGATCCTCTAGTTTTCTCTTTTTCTGGAAAATAGAAAAAAATAATAAGATGGCAATGTTCCTAAGTTAAAATCTTTTTTAAATGTTTTCATTCATCCTTGGCACTTGCCTTTTGCAATGAAACTGCATCAGTCAATAAAAATGATATTATAATGGATATGATACATATTAGATATGATAGATGTGCTAGAAATGATAGACAGACAGACATGCATGCATGCATGCAATTGGATTCAGGTCTGGATTCTGGCTGGGCCCTTCTAAAACTGACTTTCTTCTGGTGATTTTTTTTGTTGATTTGGAGGTATGATTTGGGTCATTGTCATGTTGAAAGGTGAAATTTCTCTTAATCTTTAGCAGATGTCTGAAGGTTTTGTGCCAAAATTGACTGATATTTGGAACTGTTCATAATTCCATGCTGACTAAAACCCCAGTTTCAGCTGAGGAAAAGTAGCCTCAAAGCAGAATGTGCCACACCATGTTTCACTCTGAGTATGGTGTAGTTTTGGTGATGCGCAATGTTTTTGTGCCAAACATACTTTTTGGAATTATGGAATTAAAGTCCAACCTTGTTTTTTCATCAGTTTTGGAGGGACATCTAGTTCTTGGTAATGTCATTGTTGTGTCATATCTTCTCCACTCATGGATGACTGTCTTCACTGTGTTCCATGGTAAATCCAATGCCTTGGAAATTGTTTTTTATATCCTTCGTCTGACTGATGCCTTCCAACAATGAGATCCCTTTGATGTTTTAAGCCAGCGATCTTCAAACTTGGCCCTGGCTGAGGAATTCTGGGAGTTGAAGTCCACAAGTCATAAAAGGGCCAAGTTTGAAGGCCCCTGTTTTAAGCTCTTTGCAGACCACAGCTTTTGCTGTAAGAGGCAGCTGAGTAAATGTCAGAAAAATTCTTCTAGAACAGCTAAACTTTATATGGCCTTGATCAGGGCCACTTTAATTGATGGCAAGTGTGTACTGACTACTATTTAAAATCTGTTTGAATGTTAGGTTAATTCTGACCACAGTCACATCCCCACTTATAAGAGAGTCTGCACACTTATGCAACTACATTATTTTTTTATTTTCCCAACTAAAATATTTCAGGTTTCTTTTTCAATTGAATTGTAGGCCTTATGTGTTATATTAAAAGTGGAAAAAATTCTGAAGTGATTTATCTTGGTTTGATTTTTCTACATCTCAAAAAAGTTTCATTTTAACGGTTGTGTAGACTTTATATCATTGATAGATAGATAGATAGATAGATAGATAGATAGATAGATAGATAGATAGATAGATAGATAGATAGATAGATAGATAGATAGATATAGATAGATAGATATAGATAGATAGATAGATAGATAGATAGATAGATAGATAGATAGATAGATAGATAGATAGATAGATAGATAGATAGATAGATAGATAGTGAAGGTTTGTTCTCCGAGCTTGTGGGTTGGTTTCCGAACATTTCGTTACTAGGCTAGGTAACATCTTCAGCGGAGTTTAGGGGATGTCAGTGTCGGTGTTCTGTTTATAAGGGCTGCAGGTGTGGATGTGAAGCCCTTATAAACAGAACAGTGACACTGACACCCCCTAAACTCCACTGAAGATGTTACCTAGCCTGGTAATGAAACGTTCAGAGAACGAACTTTCACCCTCATCCTACACCCAAGCTAGATATTTTCCACTATTGCAGATAGATAGATAGATAGATGATAGATAGATAGAAAGAAATAGATATAATAGATGGTAGTAGATGGATAGATAGATACTGTAGATAGATAGATAGATACTGTATAGATAGATGGATAGATACTGTAGATAGATAGATAGATAGATAGATAGATAGATAGATAGATAGATAGATAGATAGATAGATAGATAGATAGATAGATAAATATAACATGGTAGTAGATGGATAGATAAGATACTGTAGATAGATAGAAATAGATATAACAGATGGTAGTAGATAGATGGATAGATACTGTAGATAGATGGATAGAGATAGATAGATAGATAGATAGATAGATAGATAGATAGATAGATAGATAGATAGATAGATAGATAGATAGATAGATAGATAGATAGATAGATAGATAGATAGATAGATAGATAGATACCGGTAGATGATGGATAGATGGATACTTTCGAGATGTAGGAGAATAATCTGAACAAGAAGCGGCTTCATTTTCCACTTCCCTGTAATGTTAAGATTTTATCTTGCGATCTGAAAAATTAATGCATCATTTTGAAAAAAAAGGCGCCCGAACTCTTGAGTCATTAGAATGAGGCTAGAGGAGGGTCGCCTACGCGCGCGACACGCGCGTCCGCATCCTTCGCGGGCGGATAGCGGTGGCGGAAGCCTCTTCGGAACGCGGGAAGCGCCTGGGTCTCTCTTTCCAGCCGCGAGAGACCGAGGGCGAGCGGCCTGCCCAAAGCGCGGCCTTCGCGATGTTTTGGCCCATGGCCTGAACCTCTAATAATGGGATCCCTTCTCTTCTCCCGCCCCATAATCGTTCTGGGCGCTTCCCAGACTCCCCCCTCTGGAAAGCTCTCCAAGGCGAGGCACCAGTGGGTCAGCAGGGGTGGAAGGTGGCAGCGAAGGGAAAGATCCCGTGTGTGTGGGGGGGGAGAAGGGATCGAGTGATTCAGAAAGCTGCCTTCCAACATGTTTCATTTCCAAGCTCCCTCTCCTGGGCTGCTCTCGAGGAAGCCGCTTCTCCCCGCCACCCTGAGGCCGGAGGGAAGGAGCGGAGGAAGGTGGGGTTCTCGGCCGTTGCTACAACCAAAGTAGCGGGCTCTTTCCGCGCAGCCGTGGCGTCCCTGACATCCGAGCAAAAGCAAACGTCAGTTTGTTTAACAATCACTTGAGTATAAAACGCTCCAATCATAGAGGAGGCTCGCAAGGACAAATCCCGGGCTGAGCCTCTTTGGAGGCCACCCTCAAGTGAAAGGCCGTCTCCTTCGCCGGGACCTCCGGGGTGGCGAGTAGCGATAAGCCCCGGGAGGAAGAAAAAATAACCGACGCCCATTGCTTAGGTTGGGAAAGAAGCCCCACAAGCCTAGACTCTCTCTTCGCCCTTTCTGTCGCCATCTCCGGGAGGCATGGCTGACACCTTGAGGAGGTTGATCAACAACGAGACCTGCAGGGTTTTGCAGGAGAAGCTGGAAAGCTGGTATAAAGACTATTATGTGAGTGGGTAAAACGCCGGATTGATATGAGCAGTGTTTGTCTTTCGAGAACGCATCTGGGGACGGGGAGGTGGCTGGTGTGTGTGTGTGTGTGCGTGTTGAGTGTCTAGAGAGCATCCTCTATTTATTTATTTTTAACGTGGTGCACTTCATCACTGGAGGTTTTTAAGCAGACTGGACAAGTCACTTGTCTGAAATGGTATACAGGGTCTCCTGCTTGAGCAGGAGCGGGTTGGACTAGAAGACCTCCAAGGTCCCTTCCAGCTCTATTCTGATTGAATATTATTTTTCCTTCCGGCGAAGGGAGAGGGGCAAAATGTGTGCCGGGGGGGGTGTAATGATAAGCTTCCAAGGCGGGCTATCCAAGAAGGAGATCTTTTCGGAGAAGGACGTTTCTACCCAAATCCTCCTCTTAAGGGAAAGAAAAAACCCGCCACAATCCGATTCGCGAGTGGCGCTGAGAACCAAGTTTATGGCGGGAGGTGGATCCGGGCTTCAATGGATCTTGGAGACCTCTAGCGATTTCCCGGGAAAACAGTAACCAAGGACGCTGGATTTCAGCGCCAAGAAGGGAGGGAATGTTGTGGTTGCCACCGTTACAGAATGTAATGGTATACTGTCCCGACAACATCTTAGACCGGCGATTATTTGTAACTATTGATTACTCAAGTTTCTTTTCTTCCTCCCACACCCCAGTTTGGCACGGATCGCCCTTGGTCGACCTTGGCTGATCTAAAAACGCGACTTGGGTGGGGAAAACACCGGATGAAATTCCAGGGCTATAAGCTAGACTGGAAAATTGAAAAAATCTCCCAGTGATACCAGTGGAAAACCACTTTGGTACCCTTAGCAACTAGTCTACGTGGAGTTGCCCCTCCAGTCACCAGATGGCAGATACTGAGTTCAGTTTGGACCAGATTTACACCCTTGGTTTATAGTTCCACAGGCATGCCATTCCCCACTTAGCGTCTGCATTTCACCTGGTTGGAATGATATCCTGTAAAATCTTTTTTAAGTGTTAGATTTTTATTCTGCTGATCTTCCAAGCTGCTCAGACCAAATTACTTGGAAACCAGCTCTTTGTTTCAGCCAGCTCTCCTTTTGTTCCTGCAATAGTCTTCTGAGGCAGGCTGAAGGTTGAGAATGGAATCTGTCATATTTTTAAATTTTATTTATATCCCATCTTTATTATTTATTTTATGCCTGAGGGGACTAGAACTCACAGTCTCCTGGTTTTTAGCCTGGCACCTTAACCACAAGTCCAAACTAGCTCTACCCCTGGAAGTAAATAGTAAATGGCTTAGCAACATCTGCAATTTCTGTTACAATTAACTGTAATCCATCTTCAGGTCAACCTCAGAGAATGAGAGCTTATGACAATCTGTGTTGCTCTGCCAGGACCTACTCATTCTTTCCTCTTAGTAGCGTTTTAATATTTTATTGATGAATATCAGTACCATTTCAGGCTTCTGGATTTATACTGTGCATCTAGTTTTGGGATGCGTTTGTTATTTTTTGAAATGAGTTCTCCATACACTTTCTTTAAATGCACTAAGATGAGCTGGAGGTAATTGGAAATTAAGGATATGTTTACCCCTACCCAATTGCGTCTGCAGTCTGAGAGCTCAGAGTTTGGCCTGTTGAAATGACAACCCTTACACTGTGAAGAGTTCAGAGTTTGTGAAGCTGTATCTGCTAGGGCTCATTCACACATGCCAGTCATCATTTGATGCTGCAGTCGGGTCTGAATGAAGCCTAACATTCCACCTCGTGAAACCATGTTCCAATAGACTGTATAGATCATAAATCTTTTCCCAGTTTCTGTGGATGCAAAACCTTATTCCTGATTTAATGTTTTATCTAAGAATCTACATATGTCCCACTTCACTTGATTCCCACCAGCTTTCCTGTCCCATTTGATTGTTTAAAAATTATAGGTCAGTGGGAAGAAAAGCACAAACTTTGCATCAATAAAGCCTTTGAAATAAAGCCTTTGAAATCCACAGTTAATCATTTTATGAATAAGGGAGTCTCATAAAGCACCCATTTTTGAGTATGTACTAACCCAGTTCCAAATGTGCTGGGAGCAAAAAAATTATTCTCTCTTTTTATGTATTATATAAAAGTACATGGAGTAACTGAAAATAACATATCGTATTTGGAAAATAGTTTTATTTGCTAATGAAATTAATTAGTGTGAATGTAGACTGATTTTTTTCTCTGTACTATACTCTGCTATGACAGTGTGGTTCACATCTTAATCCTTGATTTATTATGATAAACAGTACATACAGGTCCATGTGCCAGGTAGTCTTTGAGTAACCAAGGAAAACTTTCTTATGATCAGTATGGCCAAAAGTAAGGGAAAAAACTTTCCCCACATTTATTATAATTATACTCTACTCAGCAGGAGTGATGTATGATGTAAAATTGTACTTCTGACTCAGATTTGTTCTATTTGCTAAGAATGACTGGTGAAGGAATAATATGGATAAAACTGGATTAATCGAGAACATTTACCTGATTTTCAGATTAACTCATGTAATAAAAATTTGACACAGTGCTGTGAAATCATGGAACTGAACGCCATGATTCAGGGACAGCTGTTTTCGATTCTCAATCAAGCTTGTCAAGAAGGTGAGATTACCTAAAAGACTCCCTGAATATCTGGAAATATTGAATTTGTCAGACCTGAACACCCTGCTTTTACAAAAAAAAAAAAAAAATCCCACCCTGCTTGGAACTGCCTATTAATTTCCTTAGGCACTACCTTAATCATTCCTAGGTCCTTGATTAGGACTTGAATTTCCCACCAGGCTTAGACTATGAATCTTATTGTAGATTGCCCACACATAATAATGATGACTTTATAAAAGCAAGCAATATTTAAAATATGAAAAATATAAGATTTGACATAATCTTTTTTTTACTGAAATTGTTGATGTCTTTAATGGGAAGAATGCATCTGATGCGTTTCATCAAAGACACTGATATTATTTAATAGTAAGTCACCATGCTCTTCCAGATTCAGTCTCTTCCTATTGGCCCTCCCAGTCATTTACTGTCCCCCCCCCCTTGACTCTTAGCACTTTATCAACTCTTTGGATAATCCCATCAACTCTTGGGGTCTCTATTAATCACTTGGGGTAACCTTATGTATCGTACATGTATGGCGTGTGTTTCTGAAATGGATTCATACCCAGTCATTTAAAGCATTTTGTCATATATATTTTATCAATTTATCAACTCAGGTGGCAATTATGAAGGTATGGAAATAATAAAATCTCGTCTCCTCCCATGGTTGGGTACTTGCTTTTCTAGCCCTTCTTCTGGAAGCACCCTGGATACATGTTCTTCTGTATTACAGGTAATTCTTATTTTTTTAAAAAAAATATTTCCCAATATAAAAATTAAACCAAAAGTTTGCATGGTTTTGATTCAGAAATTGTATCTTTTATCATCAGTCTTTAAAAATGTGCTTGGGAGTTCAGACTTCAAATGTAGAATTTGAAATTGATGGCAAAAAACACACACATTTATCTCTGGAGAAATCCTTGTTGAAAACACAATTTTATGACGGATCTTCCTTCTATCAAAGATTCTGCATTGCAAAAGTCACTTTTTAAGTCATTTTGCTTGGTCAGTGAACACTTTACACAAAGTGCTAGAAGTATATGTTAATCTAATCTACATGTGGCTATTTTATGGAAGAGTTCCCCAGGTTTGTATTTGTGGTTTCATATTTATATATTTATGTTGAATATCTTAATGGGAAAAGCAATGCTATAGTTGAGAAAGTGGATTTGACAAGGCTAGGTAAAATGCACGAAGCAGGAGAAGAATTTCAAATGACGGAGGATTTCACTTAGATCAGGAGTGGGGAATCATGGCCCTTTTATGACTCGTGGACTTCAACTCCCAGAATTCCTGAGCCAGCCAATTGTAGGAGTTGAAGTCCACGAGTCATAAAAGAGCCATGGTTCCCCACACCGACTTAGATGAATATGGCATGGCTGAGTATCTAAAAAAGTTAAATTATGGCAACTGGAGCAAAGTTTATTCAAACTGAGATGTTATGTTACTCACCCATATAAATCTACTTGAGCAGACCTCCAAGGTCCCTTCCAGATTCTATTCTATTCTATTCTATTCTATTCTATTCTATTCTATTCTATTCTATTCTATTCTATTCTATTCTATTCTATTCTATTCTATTCCATTCCATTCCATTCCATTCCATTCCATTCCATTCCATTCCATTCTATTCTATTCTATTCTAAATTTACTCAGACATCTCAATGTTAATAAACTTTGGTCCAGTTGCCATGATTTAACCTTTTAGGTACTTTTGACCTGGATGATTGAGTCTTCATTTACACATGACTGAGTGTGTAGTCTGAAAGATCTCACACCTTTTCTTCAAGAAGCATTTTATATATCCTAGTTCTACTTTCTTCAACTTCCAGAGCTCTCGTCAGTGGCCATATTGGCTCTGGAATTCTGAGATTTGAAGTCCACCTTCCTGGAAATTGCCAAGTCTGGGAAACCCTGGTGGAAAGATTTGGAAGTTATTGGTGACACTACCTTTATTCCAAGTGTTCTCCTTCACCCCAAGTGTGTAAGACAGATACAACTCCCATAACTCTGTTGTTTTCCGGCACATTAAAAAAAAAGGGGGGGGAGATAAAGATTAAAAAGGAAAGCATTTTATAGTGTGACCTATAAGATGTGCAGCTAGGGGAATAATTTCTTCCTCCACTTTGCCTTTGGAAATAGTCTAATTTTATAAGGGAAAAGTAAAACCAAACTTGCATTTTGTGTTATTTTTTAGTCTTAATTTTATAAGGGAAAAGAAAAACCAAAAATGGTTAATTAATTAAAAAAAGGGGGGGAGATAACACAAAATCAATTTTTAAACCTTCAGCAAGAAAGAAGAGAAACATTTATATTAGTGTTTTTCAAATCTTCGAAAAACTTTGAAATGTGTTGACTTCAATTCCTGGACTTTTCCAGCCACACTGATTTATATAGTTTGGTATAACCATTTCCAAAAACTTTCTATCTCAGTTATTGATGGATTTCTCCTCCAGATTCTTGCGGGTTCCAGTCAGTTAATGCTGAAGTAGCGGGAGAGATGGAACAAAATACAGTCCATGCATACTGAATAGTACTTGGGTGTTCTTGCCATTGGAAATAATAATTATGACAAACCAAAAATATGATCTTCATGAAGGATAATTAGCTGAAATGCGCTGGGCAATCTGAGTGCAGTGTTTTTCAGCCTGATAGCTGTGCTGGCTGGAATATCTTAAATGTTACACATCATGGTGTGGGCTGCATATTTCATATAGAAGGTCCAAAACCTTAAACATCTTCAGCTGAAACATTAAAGCCACGACTGAAATATCCTTGTTCCTAAATTATGCTGCTGAACTTAATATATTTTGAAGGATCTGTCAGCCAGGAAAAAGCTATGTTAAAGGAGGATCATGTGATCTAAGCATGCTATTTGTATTGCAATGAAAGCAAAAAACCCTTTCCCCCCCAAATATTTGCCATTCAATTGGATTCCTCTCCCAGGGATTTGGCTGTCCCCTTTCTGCAGATGTTTACTGTTTTAATTAAACAAGTGTATTATCAGCTCCAAGCTGTGATTGGGCGAAGATGGTGAAATGCAGGCTGTGATGTTGCTGTGTCAGGGGTTGCAATGGCAGGCTTGAGGTGGTTGTGTCGCAACCTCACAACATATGAATCTTTGCTTGACCACCCTTAAACATTAAACCACTGAAATTAATTCAAGCTATCTGCATAATTTCTCACAACATTTCTGGGATGTACTAACTTGTCGAACAAATGCTCTTTCGTTTGTAATGTTTAGACTTATGTATATCTGCTTGTAGGAATCTCTTGAGAAAGACAGACTGCTGAGGGAATTAAGCAGCGTTCGCAGCTTCGAAGTTGAGCAGCTGGAAAAAGAATTGAGCGCCACACGGTTACAGCTGAATTTGGTGCATCAAGAGTAGGAAAAAACCCTTTTTTTGTCCTTCTATAAGTTGAAAATATTGAATCCTGTTATGTACAAGTAACTGAGCGGCATTTACAAGCAAAGGCCTCCCAGGTACGGCGGGACACAACAGGCAGGATTTTCAGCCAGCGTGGCTAGTACCTGGGAATTCTGGTGGATTTTAATTTTTTTTTTTAATCCTGCCTTTATTGTTTTTTTTTTTAAATAATTCAAGATGGCAAACATACAGGTAGTCTTTGACTTTGTTGTTGTTGTTAGTTGCGAAGTCGTGTCCGACCCATCGCGACCCCATGGACAACGTTCCTCCAGGCCTTCCTGTCCTCTACCATCTTCTGGAGTCCATTTAAGCTCATGCCTACTGCTTCAGTGACTCCATACAGCCACCTCATTCTCTGTCGTCCCCTTCTTCTACTGCCCTCAATCTTTCCCAGCATTAGGCTCTTCTCCAGTGAGTCCTTCCTTCTCATTAGGTGGCCAAAGTACTTGAGTTTCAACTTCAGTATCTGGCCTTCTAAGGAGCAGTCAGGGTTGATCTCCTCTAGGACTGACCCGGTTTGATCGCCTTGCAGTCAAGGGACTCGCAGGAGTCTTCTCCAGCACCATAGTTCAAAGGCCTCAATTCTTTTGCGTTCAGCCTTTCTTATGGTCCAACTTTCACAGCCATACATTGCAACTGGGAAAACCATGGCCTTGACTATACGTACTTTTGTTGGCAGGGTGATGTCTCTGCTTTTTAGTATGCTGTCTAAATTTGCCATAGCTTTCCTCCCCAGGAGCAAGCGTCTTTTAATTTCTTGGCTGCAGTCCCCATCTGTGGTGATCTTGGAGCCCAGGAAGATAAAATCTGTCACTACCTCCATTTCTTCCCCATCTATTTGCCAGGAATTGAGAGGGCCGGATGCCATGATTTTGGTTTTCTTAATGTTGAGTTTCAAGCCAACTTTTGCACTCTCCTTCTTCACCCGCATCAAGAGGCTCTTTAGTTCCTCTTCACTTTCTGCCATTAGAGTGGTATCATCTGCATATCTTAGGTTGTTGATATTTCTCCTGGCAATCTTAATTCCAACTTTTGATTCATCTAGCCCTGCCTTTCTCATGATGTGCATATACTGTAAGTTAAATAGGCAGGGCGACATAATACAGCCTTGCCGGACTTTTTTCCCAATTTTGAACCAATCAGTGGTTCCTTGTTCAGTTCTCACTGTTGTTTCTTGACCCGCATATAGGTTTCTCAAGAGACAAATAAGATGGTCTGGTACTCCCATCTCTTTAAGAACTTGCCACAATTTGTTGTGATCCACACAATCAAAGGCTTTAGCATAGTCAATGAAGCAGAAGTAGATGTTTTTCTGGAACTCCCTAGCTTTCTCCATGATCCAGCGTATGTTGGCAATTTGATCTCTAGTTCCTCTGCCTCTTCGAAATCCTGCCTGTACTTCTGGAAGTTCTCGATCCACATACTGCTGGAGTCTAGCTTGTAGGATTTTAAGCATAACTTTACTTGCATGTGAAATGAGTGCAATGGTGCGATAGTTTGAACATTCTTTGGCATTGCCTTTCTTGGAATTGGAATGTAAACTGACCTTTTCCATCCTGTGGCCACTGTTGAGTTTTCCAAATTTGCTGGCAAATTGAGTGTAGCACTTTTACTGCATCGTCTTTTAAGATTTTGAATAGCTCAGCTGGAATACTGTCACCTCCACTAGCTTTGTTGTTGCTCAGCTTTCCTAAGGCCCATTTCACTTCACATTCTAGGATGTCTGGCTCGAGGTCAGTGACCACCCCATCGTGGTTATCAGGGATGCTAAGCTCGTTCTTGTATAGTTCTTCTGTGTAATTTTGCCACCTCTTCTTAATCTCTTCTGCCTCTGTTAGGTCCCTGCCATTTTGGTCCTTTATCATGCCCATCTTTGCATGAAACGTTCCCTTCATATCTCCAATTTTCTTGAAGAGATCTCTGGTTCTCCCTATTCTATTGTTCTCTTCTATTTCTTTGCACTGTTCATTTAAGAAGGCATTCTTATCTCTTCTAGCTATTCTCTGGAATTCTGCATTCAATTGGGTGTATCTTTCTCTTTCTCCCTTGCCTTTCGCTTCCCTTCTTTCCTCAGCTATTTGCAAAGCTTCCTCAGACAGCCATTTTGCTTTCTTGCATTTCTTTTTCTTTGGGATGGTTTTAGTTGCTACCTCTTGTACAATGTTGCGAACCTCCATCCATAGTTCTTCAGGCACTCTGTCTATCAGATCTAATTCCTTAAATCTATTTGTCACCTCTACTGTATATTCATCAGGGATATGATTTAGTTCATACTTGAGTGGCCTAGTGTTTTTCCCTACTTTCTTCAATTTAAGCCTAAATTTTGCAACGAGAAGCTCATGATCTGAGCCACAGTCAGCTCCTGGTCTTGTTTTTACTGACTGTATAGAGCTTCTCCATCTTTGGCTGCAGAGCACATAGTCAATCTGATTTCTGTGTTGACCGTCTGGTGATGTCCATGTGTAGAGACGTCTCTTGGGTTGTTGGAAAAGAGTGTTTGCTATGACCATCGTATTCTCTTGACAAAATTCTATCAGCCTGTGCCCTGCTTCATTTTGTACTCCAAGGCCAAACTTGCCTGTTATTTCCGTTTATCTTTTGGCTTCCTACTTTAGCATTCCAATCCCCCATGATGATAAGGACATCATTTTTTGGTGTTGATTTTATAAGGTGCTGTAGGGCTTCATAGAACCGGTCAATTTCATCCTCTTCAGCACCAGTGGTTGGGGCATAGACTTGGATTACTGTGATATTGAATGGCTTGCCTTGGATTCGCACTGAGACCATTCTGTCATTTTGGGGATTGTATCCCAGTATTGCTTTTCCTACTCTTTTATTGACTATGAAGGCTACTCCATTTCTTCTGAGGGATTCTTGCCCGCAGTAGTATACCTGATGGTCCTCTGAATTAAATTCACCCATTCCTGTCCATTTTAGTTCGCTGATTCCTAAGATGTCGATGTTCAGTCTTGTCATCTCTTGTTTGACCACGTCCTTGCCTTGATTCATGGATCTTACATTCCAGGTTCCTATGGAAAAAAAATCTTTACAGCATCGGACTTTCCTTTCACCACCAGATGCATCCACAGCTGAGCGTCCTTTCGGCTTTGGCCCAGTCGCTTCACTCTTTCTGGCGCTACTAGTACTAGCCCTCTGCTCTTCCCCAGTAGCATATTGGACACCTTCCGACCTGAGGGGCTCATCTTCCAGCGTCATATCTTTTTGCCTTTTAGTACTGTCCATGGGGTTTTCATGGCAAAGATACTGGAGTGGGTTGCCATTTCCTTCTCCAGTGGATCACATTTTGTCAGAACTCTCTGCTATGACCTGTCCGTCTTGGGTGGCCCTGCACGGCATAGCTCATAACTTCATTGAGTTACGCAAGCCCCTTCGCCACGACAAGGCAGTAATCCATGAAGGAGAGTCTTTGACTTACAACCATTCATTTAGAGACCCAGGTGACAACAGCACTGAAAAAAAGTTAGTTTCAGCTGGTCCTCAAACTTACGACCATTGCAGCATCTCCAAAGTCACGTGATCAAAATTTGGGTACTCGGCAACTGGCATGTATTTATGACAGTTGCAGCCCTACAGGGTCATGTGATTGCCATTTGCGACCTTCCTATGTTAGAGGTCTTGCAAAGTCAATGGGGAAAGCCAGATTAATAGTAGTAGTAGTAGTAGTAGTGGTAGTAATAATAATAATAATAATAATAATAATAATAATAATAATAATAATAATAATAATAATAATAATAATAATAATAATAATAATAATAATAATAATAATAATGTTGGAAGGGACCTTGCAGGTCATCTAGTCCAACCCCCTGCTCAGGCAGGAATCCCTATACCATTTCAGACAAATGGCTGTCCAGTCTCTTCTTAAAAATTTCCAGTGTTGAAGCATTCGCAGCTTCTGGAGGCAGGCTGTTCCACTGATTAATTTCAGGAAATTTCTCCTTAGTTCTAGGTTGCTTCTCTCTTTGGTTAATTTCCATCCGTTGCTTCTTGTCCTGCCTTCAGGTGCTTTGGAGAATAGCCTGGCTCCCTCTTCTTCGTGGCAACCCCTGAGATATTGGACCACTGCTATCATGTCCCCCCTCGTCCTTCTCTTCATTAAACTAGACATACCCAATTCCAGCAACCGTTCCTTATATGTTTTAGCCTCCAGTCCCCTAATCATCTTTGTTGCTCTTCTCTGCACTCTTTCTAGAGTCTCAATATCTTTTTTTACATCGTGGTGACCAAAACTGGATGCAGTATTCCAAGTGTGGCCTTACCAAGGCATTGTAAAGTGGTATTAACACTTCACGTGATCTTGATTCTATCCCTCTGTTAATGCAGCCTAGCACTGTGTTGGCTTTTTTGGCAGCTGCAGCACATGGCTGGCTCATATTTCATTGTCCACTAGGACTCTGAGATCCCTCTCACAGTTACTACTATAGAGCAAGGTACCAGACTATACCTGTGCATTTGGTTTTTCTTGCCTAAATGTAGAACTTTACTTTTTTCTTTGCTTTTCTTTGCTTAATGATTGGTCGATTCCCTTAACAACTGCAATGATTCGCTTAACAACCATGGCAAAAAAGTCATAAAATCAAGCATACCCACTTAACAACCACCTTATTTAGTAACAAATTCTGCTCCAGTTATGGTTGTATGTCAAGGATTATTTGTATTTAATACTCCTCCTATTTTCCTCACAACAACAAACCTGTGAGGTGAAATGGACTCAGAGAGAATGACCGGCCCAAAGTCATCCAGCCAGCTTTTGGATCGAAGGCAGAACTTGAATTCATAGTTACCTGATTTCTAGTCCAGCACCTTAACCACTATACCAGGGGTCTTCAAACGTGGCCCTTTTATGACTTGTGGACTTCAACTCCCAGAATTCCTCAGCCAGCGTGCCTGGCTGAGGAATTCTGGGAGTTGAAGTCCACAAGTCATAAAAGGGCCAAGTTTGAAGATCCCTGCACTATATACCAAACTGTCTCTCTTCTTCTTCTTTGTTTTTTGTCATCTCCCATCATTCTGGAGTATATCAAATGAAAAAAAGGCTGCTTAATATAAACTGGCATGTGTAGATCGTATTGTATTGTACAATGCGAGGTATTTACTATACAATTGGCGTAACTGTATTCATTGACTGTGGAAGTTAAGGTTTTTAATGGGATTGTGATGTGTCTTTAGTCATCCTTTGTTTCTGTGGATTTTTTGGACAAATCCCTACGATTCTCTTGGCAACATCTTTGGAAGTGGTTTGCCATTGCCTTCCTTCTAGGGCTGAGAGAGACTGACTGGCTCAAAGTCATCCAGTTGGTTTCATGTATAAGGCAGGGTTAGAATTCAGGGCTGCCCAGTTTCTAGCACAGTGCTTTAACCACTACACCAAACTAGCTCTCAGCAAGTTTATACGACAGGTTTATATACCTCCTAAAGATATAGAAAAAAATAAGCATCTATAAAGTGGTTCTCAGATATCTTAGAAAAACATGGCTGTTTCCTTATTTTCCCTCAAATAGAAACAAAAATGATTTTTTTTTTTAATTTTCATATGAAGGAAGAAAAATGTTTTGTTTCCTTGCAAACCTCATAAATTATGAGTTGGACATCAACCATAATTATTAACAGTTGATTTATGTTTATGTGTAGAAGCATATTATATTCAGAATCATGTTGAATTATACATATATTGTGAGCAAAATTGACCTAAACATAAATTAATTTATATGGGCTTAAATTCTTCTAGAGGTAAAACCACAAATATTTACAAGCACCTAATTTAAAAAAAAAAAAGTAACAAGAAATGCTTTTTTTTTTTAAAAGATGTAGTTTGTAACCTTTATTGAGCTATTTCTTTCTTTTCCAAGATATTTTTAACACAACAGACATTGAATGGCTCAATGAATAAAATCTAAGTGGTTTTGCCCTGTATGTAATTGAGAATTAGTTTGGTTGATCAATGGAATGTCAGCCTATATGGTATATATACGAAAGATTCATACATCTTAAAATAGTATTTTATATTAGGAAAATAAAGTAGAAATATTTCCCTTTGAAACTGTAAAAATACTCATATATTGTACTCCAAAATAAAGTACATGTGTGCGTGTGTGTGAAAAGTAAAGATGGTCATTATGGTAGATAAATTACATTTAAAATGAGAAGTTCCGTTTACTTGAATATATAATAATTGTGATAGGTTTTTTGTTGTTGTTGTACAGTCTTCCCTCGTTTTAAACTTAGGATTGTCTTACTTTTGGATAAATACAATCAATTTTTTCTCAGTTTAGATTTATTAACACATACATAATAAGCTGCCAAGTCTTTTTTGATTATGACAGGTACAAATGATATACTCTCTTTTCTTGATATGGGTTTAAAGAAATTAAGGAAATCCAGTATCATGAAAGGGACCTTTTATTCATGCAATGGTCCTTTCCCACCTCTTGTCCAGTCTCTGCTGTGGAGATTAACTCTCCAAAAGCTATTTTGAAGACATCTGATAAAAGGAAGCTGCAGGAGAAGGGACTGCTCCCTCCTGTTTATGTGATGGCATCTTTCCCTTAGCAAGAATGCTTTACAGACTGTCTCTCCCGACAATATTATCCCCACCTTTTTAAAGTGCACTTTCATAATAGCAGAGAAAACAACTGCAATGAGCTGTCTCAGTGCAGAGTTTGTGTTTACTACAGTCTCTGTATGAGAGGACATGAATTACTTAACTCTAATTTGCCTACTAAATTGAGATTTGGGAAGGATTCAATAATCATACGAAGGAACCTGTTTGCTGTCGTATCAAACCAATGGAATGAATTGGCAATAGTGTGAGATTGTCAAACTGTCAATCAGGTGTTGAAGGAAAAGTCTTCATCATGGTTCAGTCCAAGCCGGGAATAAACAACATGGCGACTGCTTTAGAAAGAAGGTTGCAGTTTATTGAAGAGGAGAGCCAGACAGGAAGATGGCTCTGAAAGAAAAAGAGAGAGCACATGTAGGGAGTGGGTTTTTATACCCTCTGGGGCTCTTGAGGTTGTTTCCTGTTCCTGTTTGAGGCTTTGTATTTACTGTGTCATGTACTTTGACCTGTGTCCCTTTGGCATCTGTGGGTTAATCCTATTATGTCCTGTCTTAGTGTTTGGGTGGGGTATGTAGATTTTAGGTGTCTTTGTCTTCTTAATCTTCTAGCTGGGGGCCTCCAACCTTCCTGGATTATTTACATCTGCATTTCTACAGAGCTGGTTTCTGCTTGGGGGAGGGAGACTTGGAGCTATTAAGAAAAACTGGGCATGCTTTTCTGCCTCTTTAAGATCCTTTGAGGAAATATATTTTTCTGCTCTTTTAATATTTCCTTCTATGGGGGGCTGACTTCCCACACAGGGTTGACATTTTAGGTAGAATCCATAGTTTAGCCCAGGGGTCTTCAAACTTGGCCCTTTTATGACTTGTGGACTTCAACTCCCAGAATTCCTCAGCCAGTGAGGAATAATCCTAGAGTTTCCACTTAAAAGCTTCTGAGAAGCAAACAGTGAATAATGTTTACATGGTATTTGGAAGAGCTGCTTTCAAGACAGAGTAAACAGCACTAACTTCGATTGGGTAATGGATGGACAGATACCTAAATTGCCTTTTGAATCTGTGATCCAACTACAGTCTCCGAAATACATGCAAATATCATTCATTGCAAATTGTAGCTTCTGCAAAGAAAATGTATGAAAGATTTTTGTAAATTATTGCGCTTTTGTTACACATTTGTGACTTTTCAAATTGTGATTTAGGTTACACTTGCCTGTGCCATTCATATATTTTGCTTGCATCTATTTAACAATCATTTAAGGTAAATGTGATTATTATATTATGATGTTTTCTCCAGAAAGTAGAACAGGGGTCTTCAAACTTGCCTCTTTTATGACTTGTGGACTTCAACTCCCAGAATTCCTGAGCCAGCAATGCTGGCTGAGGAATTCTGGGAGTTGAAGTCCACAAGTCATAAAATAGGCATGTTTGAAGACCCCTGAAGTAGAGGATTTGGGTTTGGTTGATGGCGACTTTTGTAGTACTAGTTTGATAAAGTGCTTTACCTGTTAATAAATTAAGTCAGCCTGTTCAAAGCTCTCATCTTCCAAGGGGTTTATTGGGATCGCAGTTTTTCGATACACTGCACCCTGTTTCATTGAACAAACTAGAAAAAGTAGTGACTTTACATTTAAAGGTATATCTTTGGGTATTAAATTCTCTTGCAGTCTGACAAAAGCCCAGCTGGCTCTTGAAGACACAAAGACCAAATCAGCCACTACACTTTTGGCAGCAGAAGATGAAATTGTTCAGCTAAAAACAGAGTAAGGAAAAAAAAAACCTTATTATGCAGGGCTATTTATAACAATTCCTATTTGTCCAAATTTTAGATTTTTCTAAAGGTTTTAGATTTGTAATGCAACAAACAGTCATAATTTATTGATCTGAATTACTTTTGGACAGATATAGATGATTGTTCTTACAAGTACCTGTTTTTGAATATTCAGTATGTAAAAAGAAACATATATGATGCCTTACGTCTTGAATGAAATAAAGGGACCAGCTTGTTACATTAGAGTTTTAAACTAATTAAGGTGCCAGGGTTACAGTAGTGGCCAAAATTGTGGAAACCTTTTGGGAAAAGTGTATTTTTGAGGTTTGATGGCTAATAACACCACTTTTTATTTGGAGTAGTACCATAAAATTATTTATCAATGGAAAGATAATTTAATCAAGAATGTAATGCAACAAAGTTTGTTCAATTATCTGTACTGTATTCTATGAAAAGTTATAGCCAAATAACCAGAAAAAGGAAGCACAACTTGCTTAGGTTGATCTCAGGTAGCTTTCCTTCATCCGATTGTAGCCAATGAGCACGAGTGTTTAGAGAGCCAATCAGGTGTCACATTGTTTTGGCAATGAGCCAATCAGATCACAGTAGGATTCGGTTATTGATGTCATGTATTGAAGCTGAGAGGAGGACATTTGTCAGTGTGTTATGTGATCGCTATCAAGTTGGTTGGGTTTTTTTGTGTTCTTTCATTTAGTGAGCTTGTAAAATGTCATAAAATTAAAGTAATGGCGCAAAGAGTTGACTGGTTGCCCAGAAAGCGATGTAATATAGAATTATTAAGTGAACAAGGCTACAGTTATAAAGAAATTAGAAGAAAAATTGGTGGAAACTTAATCAAAGGTGGCCTTTCTACTGTACACTTTTCCCAAAAGGTTTCCATAATTTTGGCCACTACTGTACATACACTCAATCTCAACTTGAAATTCTCAGTACAATCTGCAAATCTTAGATTGATTAAAAGAAACCAGGTCAAACAAACAGGTTTTGTGTGACCTATGGCCTTTAAGTAGAGCTAACAGAGTTTTATTAGGTTTCGATCCTAGGGTATCGCATGTATTTGACTGGCCAAAAATATTTGGACATATTCCTTACATTTACACCCCTCTGACCAAACAGATAGAGAAAACTGGTGCTGCAAGGCTCTTCATAGAATCATAGGCCTGGAAGGGACCTTGGAGGTCTTCTAGTCCAACCCCCTGCCCAGAGCAGGTATCCTTATTCCTTCATGGACAAATGGTTGCCCAATCTTTTCTTGAAAACCTCCCAGTGATGGAGCATCCACATTGAAGATGAAGCATCTTCATTTCATCTCATTTCATCTTATTATCTCATCATCTTAATCCCAAAGTATTTCTGCATAGTTTGAGATAGAATTCTAGGTTGTTTTTTGTTTGTTTGTTTGTTTGTAAAGCGTGAATAGTTAGACTAATTCTGCATTTAAAATGTAATGTTTTTGTTAACTTTTTTTCTGTTTTAGCATTTACATTTAAGGCACTCATTCAAGTTATTTTTCACTAAAGTTCTTCAAATGTTTAATGTCTCCTTATTTATTCTAACATGCCTAACAATTGGATCCTTCTGTGTTGCATTTCTAAACATTATTTTCCTGGCAAACACATGGCGTGGTTTTTGTAATTCAGCTGCTCTGCTCTATTAATAAGGACACAGATCCTCTCCACATGTGGACTACAAGTTCCACAATCCTTTACTATTGGCTAAGCTGGCTGAGACTGGTGGGGGTTGAAGTTTAAAACATCACATTGGACAGTAGATAGCCTAAAACGTTTTTTCAGATGGCGAAATGGCTTAATTTTTCCTCTAACTACTAAACTCAAAGAAATGTAACATAACTTGTAACATCACAACAACTTCAAAAGGCCTCTTTGTAATTTTAACAGCGAAAGCAGCAGTTACGAATAAAAGTTGATGGACATATCATAACAGAAAGCAGCACATATTTTTTAAAAGTAAAAGGTATGTGAATCGTAGACACACCATAGATAAAATTTACAATTGGAAATGCCAATACCAAGCTTGGATTCTAAGATAAATGGCCATACTACGGATAGGCTTATCATTCCTGAGCTAAACTATGAGTATTACCTGAATAAATTCATGTAATTGAAGCGAACAATATCAAATTTTAGGCCTCTCTCTTTTTTTTTTTTTAAAAGCAGGGCTTATAGTTCACACAATGTGAGACTTTGGATGCTTCTGATGGTATCTGGCATTGCAAATTGACCATGTTTGAACCATTTCAGCGCAGAGCAAATGTGGCATAATGGTTAAAATGTTGGATTGGCCCTGGGGATATTAAATCCCACCCACAGCCAGAGAAGCCCCCCAAATACCTTTAGCCTAGGGGTAGGCAACCTTGGCTCTTTTATGACTCGTGGACTTCAACTCCCAGAATTCCTGTGCCAGCCATGCTGAGGGGAAGGGAGAGGTTTCCAAGCTGAGCCATGCTGGCTCAGGAATTCTGGGAGTTGAAGTCCACGAGTCATAAATGAGCCAAGGTTGCCTACCCCTGCTTTAGCCCAACCCACCTCACAGAGGTTTTATTGTAGGAAAAATGTACACAGGTAGTCCTTGACTTACCACCTTTTGTTTAGTGCTGTGGCACTGAAAAAAGTGACTCGTTTCCATTTTTCACACTTATAACCATTGCAGCATCCTCACGGTCATGTGATCAAAATTCAGAGGCAACTGGCCTATATTTATGACGGTCGCACCGTCCCGGAGTCATGTGATCCCCTTTCGCGACCTTCTGACAGGCAAAGTCAACAGGGGTAATACACTTTACAACTGTATTACCAACTTAGTAACTGCAACAATCTACTTAATAATTGTCTCGCTTAACAACAGAAATGTTCAGCTCAATGGTAGTCATAAGTTGAGGACTACCTGTACTGCACTGAGTTCCTGGTTAAAAAGCAAGTTATACATGTAACACATAAATAGGTACTGTACATCTGATGATGGGAGATTTTTAATTCTTAATTTTGTGTTTTTATTAAATCTCAAAATGCTCTTATATCAATGAGTCATTGTGCCGGAATTCTTCAGTTTGCTTGGTGATTGGCCACCCAGGATATTGTTTCCACCTTCTGTTCTGCATTTTTGCCTATGATTTAATTTACGAATAAGTTACCTAGATATCAAGATATTCCTTTGTGTATTTCCTTCAGAAAAATTCTACTTGCTCTCTGATTCCTATTTGTAATCAGTTCCGATAATAAAAAGAATTTATAACCAAACACAGCTAGCCAAGTCAATATGTTGCCAAAGTGACACCAGAAATTATTTATATTGTTCTGGTTTATTGAAATTATCATTAAAAGTGGGTACTTTTAAAAATAAGTTCTCAGTAGAAATCGATGGAGGTTTCTCTACCGGGTTGTATGAAGATAACACTAGGCTCTAAGCAAATAAAGAATTTCTGCTTTCCTATTTTCCTTCTATATTATAAGCCAGGGGTCTTCAAACTTGGCCCTTTTATGACTTGTGGACTTCAACTCCCAGAATTCCTCAGCCAGCGTGCCTGGCTGAGGAATTCTGGGAGTTGAAGTCCATAAGTCATAAAAGGGGCCAAGTTTGAAGACCCCTGTTATAAGCTCTCCTCGATGTTAAATTATGCTGAATGCCTAAAAATGGAGAAAGGGTTTCTTTCTATTTCTGAGGAAAGAGTAATCCATTTGCAGACAAGCAATCCTTAATGAATGGATTTCTAATATAGTCAATAACTAGATGATACCCAATTTAAATACTAATCCACATCCAAACCAGATAATCTCATTAACCTTAGCCCAGGGGTAGGCAACCTTGGCCCTTTTATGACTCGTGGACTTCAACTCCCAGAATTCCTGAGCCAGCCACGCTGAGGGAAAAGGGAGAGGTTTCCAAGCTGAGCCATGCTGGCTCAGGAATTCTGGGAGTTGAAGTCCACGAGTCATAAAAGAGCCAAGGTTGCCTACCCCTGACTTAGCCAGTATTGCCCATGGAAATGGATGATGGGAGCTCTGTCCATCTAAACTGCTGAGATTTGCTTATGATGATTTTTTACACTGTTATTAGCATTTGGGTTCCTATAACTGCCTACAGAAGGAGATGGGCAGAATTAATTTCCTTGCCTCTTCTCTCCCATAACTGCCAAACCTACTAGCCCTCAAAGATAGGGAGGTCATTTTGAGAAGAACAAAGCATGGAGATTGAGGGGGAAAGATATTTTGCAAAAAAAAAAAAAAATCTCATTCGTGGAAGGTGATGTTTCTGCCTAATTTTCGAGATCAGATTCTCTCCACATTAGGCCCAAAGCTCTACAGTAGTTGACTTGGCTTAACAAGACTCTTCTGATTGTTGAAGGAATATTTTTTTTACAAGGTTCCTAATAGGAACCTTTTTTACAAGGTTCCTAATAGCCAGCTTTCTTCTATGGCCTCTTCTCTAGGCAAATCTGGAGAGCCACCCCATTTATGTTAAAACCTGGATCACATTGCCTCTGCTTATGCCTAAGAACGGGGTCTTCAAACTTGGCCCTTTTATGACTTGTGGACTTCAACTCCCAGAATTCCTCAGCCAGGCATGCTGGCTGAGGAATTCTGGGAGTTGAAGTCCACAAGTCATAAAAGGGCCAAGTTTGAAGACCCCTGCCTAAGAATGTTACTGCCCTGCCCTGTAATTTCATACTACATAATTTTCAGGAAGTTAAGCAAAAAACCAAGTGAGACTTTATCTTCTAATATTAGACTGGCCTTACTTATAAAACGCTTAATTCCAAAGATGGCGGTGCTGTATTTTTTACATATAAAAAAAACTGTATACCGCTTGAATGAAATTGGAAAGCTTATTGTCTTAGAGAGCTCTGACAGTTTTTCTATTATATATCTTCAGATATTTATGACTTTCAAATTTTTTAGAGGTTTATTGGGGTGTGACACTGAGTTGTCAAGGGGCTGATGGCATGCTGAAAGTTTTGACAACATTCTGTTCGTGATATTCCACACTGTGATTTTAGCGGCCGTTGTACTGAATCTTCTGAACAATTTCACCTGTGTGCTTGTGTGATGTGTGCAGTATTATATTTACTCAGTATTATATTTATTTTTAATTTTTATAGTCAGTGGTTTAGTTTGAGTTCAAGTGGGTAGAGAAAAATCAGCAAAAGACATGTGGGGAAAGTTGAACTTGTTTGCAGGACAGTGCAATTAAACAAGGGTATGAAATTTTTTAAATGCCTCGTGTTGATTTTTAATAATGTAATCAAACTTATATCCAGAATCTTGTGCTTATTCCCACTGTGCTCATTCAGGTTTATTTTCTAGTTAGGCTTATTTAAGATTGCAACCTAAACGTTTTGGGTTTTTGTGTGTTGATGCTGCAGAATGAGAGGCAATGAGCATAAGCATAGCTTAATAATAGCTGTGCTGGTCCAGTATATAGCTATCTGGTCCAGTATATAGCTAGCTTAGGAATTAAGAACTGTGTGTAGAGCAAGTAGTATTTTAAGGGTTAAAATGCTGTTCCCTTAAGGAATAGCCTTCTGGGTAATGTAGTTTATGTTTACCAGTTAGAAAACAGATATAACCAAGTAACATAAACTACATTACCCAGAAGGCTATTCCTTAAGGGAACAGCATTTTAACCCTTAAAATACTACTTGCTCTACACACAGTTCTTAATTCCTAAGCTAGCTATATACTGGACCAGATAGCTATATACTGGACCTGCACAATAGCCAATTGTAAAATAATAAGCCCCAAGGCCACTATTGTCATGCACTTGAAAGGAATTCTAAAATGTACAGTTCCACCAGGTATGCTGTGGGGTCTTTAGCCACTGTCTGGCTACAATCTATACATATGTTCCCATCCTATGTCATATAAAGCATCCCATTTCATTTGAAATCAGTGGAGAAGCTACTTATACGGAGCTTCATATGATCGATAAGAGAGGAATAGAGGCTCCCTATCCTTGAGTAAAGGGTGTGGGAACTTTTTTTGGACTGGAAGGTAAGGCCTATGTATAAAGGGGAGTGGGTTGGAAGTTAAAACCAAGGAAGAGAACAGGATACACACATTTATGCAAATGAGCAGGATCGGGCAGAGAGGAGTAGGAGGGCTCTACTATTGAAAGGGGTAGTTTCTTTTGAGTTGACAAGACTAGCTGCTTTCTCTTACCACTTTTGGAACTGAAGTAGATTGGAACCCTGCGTGTTTTTTTTTAATATATCTCTAAAGACCACAATATTCCTCAATGTGTATTTGTAATCTTATAGCTAATAATAGGATGCCGAAAGTTCCACGTGGCTTTCGAGTGGCTAAGTGTTTTTTTTTTTTAAAGTTAAGGTTTACTTTAAATGGTGAGGGTAACAATTGTCCTTTGTGAGTGGAAACTCTTGAATTCCTCCTGCTTACCGCTTTTTAGCTTTCTGTGTAGATGTTAATGTGATACAGAAGGCAGAGCATAATTTCAATATTTCATTTTATCTGTTTTTTTTGTTTTGTTTGTTTTTTGTGGTTAAGCCTAAAGGCTTCTCGGGCAAAATCAGATTGCACTTTGGAGAATCTAGAACAGCTGGATGAGTACGAGAATCGGCTTCAAACGTTGAAGGATGAAATTGCTATCCTTCGGGCTGAAAAGTCTCTTCTTCAAAGCAGGTAAAGAGCTCTGAAGCTTTGCAAGTTTTGCACATTTGCAACTTCTGATAGCCAAAAAGCACGCTTTTTTTCTCATCGGGTCTTCTTTAAGTAGATCTATTTCTACGTTCATTAGAGATTCTTGGTCTTCTTCCATTCCATCTGTGATGGACTGGAGAAATGGTTACATGTTTTCCGGATCAAGAAAGAATGTTCAGATGCTCTGTGCTTGAATATTTTGCCAATCACTATCCAGTTTCCCATGCTCTGAAAAGCTCATTATAATTATTTATTTATTTATTAAATTTATACAGGGCCCGTCTCACCATGGAGAGCGACTCTGGGGATTATTATATTTCCTTGATCTGGGGAAAGAGGCCATAAATCTCCATTAAATCTCCAATTCTGCACTCCTGCCTGTCAATTCAATATGAAACATCTTCCTCCCAAAGAGAAATAATTGTATCTGCTGAAACATAATTTTTAAAAAAATATTAAACATTTCTTGAATTTGGGAACATTCAGGAAACTAATTTGATGTATCAGAGATTCAAAAGCTGTAAAGTATCTCATTCTGATAAAAAATGTAGAACACTAGACCTTTAACATAACTTTATAAGCCATAATAAGTTTTCCTAAGAACAATAGAAACAATAATATTATATTCCAAAATATATTTTTATTAACTATTTGGAGCAAAGTATTTGTAGCGGTAAAGATTTTTGCCTTCCTGCCATTTGGCAAATCTGTTTCAGACTTGTACGAAGTCGGTCTTCTTCTCCAAGACTTGCCCGGAGTAGATCTCCTAGTCCACTTTCAGTACGAAATTTTTCGCCCAGCCGGGGAAGACTTAACCATGCTTTACGCCACGCTCGTCTTGTGGAACGTTTCAACGACGCTTATTCTCAGGAACGCCTAAACGCTCAAACCCTCTTGAGGAGCTACACAGATGATCTGGAAACGGTGCAGAGAATAATCTATACAGCTGCTGTGGTATGATACGCAAATATTTTATTTAATACCATGCTCATTAATTTGACAAGTGCAAACGGATCATAATCTGCTCAGAAACATCTCAGGTGGTCAATGGTATTAAGTATCTGGGGGCACAGGTAACTAACAATCTGATTTGTTTGCTTCATACGGTATCTTTAGTGAAGCGTGGAAACCAGCGTTTGCATTTCTTGTGTCGGATGAGGAGAGCACATCTTTCTCCTTCTGTCCTGGCCACTTTTTACAGAGGCACGATTGAGAGCATCTTAACAAACGGCATCACTGTCTGGTTTGGTGGCAGCAGTGCCTCAGATAGAAGGTCCATACAGAGAGTGGTAAGGACAGCCGAGAAGATTATAGGAAGCTCACTTCTCGTTATTCAGGATGCTGCTTATAAGCGCTATGTGCTTAGAGCTAAAAGCATTGTTAGAGACCCGACACACCCACTTCACCGTCTGTTCCTATTGCTCCCCTCTGGGAGGAGGTTTTGAAGTATTTATAGCAGAAGTACTAGATTGTGTAACAGCTTTGTTCCTTTTGCCACCCATCTTCTAAGTTCGCAGGATTCTTTTTATATATATATGTGTGTGTGTGTGTGTATGTATATGTGTGTATATGTGTATATATGTGTGTGTGTGTATGTATGTATATATATACACATTCTAACTAGACTGTGATGTTTCTTTATGTCATATATGTGTGTGTATGTGGATATATGCATAAGGATATTTTTTTTGAGAGCTGAATGCAACTTAATTTTATTTTAATGCTAATGCTAATTAATGTACATTTAAAGAGACAATAAAATTTTTATTCTCCTCTTCTCCTCCCTTGTTCCCTTCCCTTTCGCCTTCCCCTCCCCTTCCCCCTCTCCTTTCCTCTTCCATTCCATTCCATTCTGTGTTGGAACTCCTGCTCTCATTACTGAAATCTGAAATGCTGACATTGGTTCAACAATATGCTTATCACAGAGATATTTTATGAGGAAGGAGTTCATTTGCACATGAAGCCTCCCACCAGATGACTTATAAGTGGCCACTGCTGGCTTTTTTAGAGTTCATTTTAGCAACTTGTATTTTTTGTGCCCTTAAAAGAAGACCCATGGTTTGTTCCTCTAATTAGTTAACTCAGAAGTCATTAGCAGCTGCATGAAATCTCTGAAACCAGCTCTTAAAAAAAACACATAGCTGGCATTGGCTACTAAAAAGAATAACTAGTATGCATGCTTGGATATGTTCATTACAAACTATACACCACCTCAGTTGGAATACCATATACTGTGTTTCCCCGAAGGTAAGACTTACCCCAGAAATGAGCCCTAGCTTGATTTTTGGGGGTGGGCCTAATATAAGCCCTACCCCAAAAATAAGCCTCAGTTTTAGGGCAAGGCGCACGCCTAAAAATCAAGCTAAGGCAGGGGTGTGGGAGTGGAGATTACGATTGCAGCCAGACCTCCCATGGATTGACTCTTTCCTCGCCGGAAGGAGAAGCTTCATTCTGCAGCTGAGAATGGAGCTGGGCCTGCATTTCGCAGACGCCTTTCCGGAAGGTTTCTGCAGCCGAGAACCGAGCTATGGATTCAATCCGTAGCTCAGTTCTCGGCTGCAGAGGCCTTTCCAGAAGACCTCTGACTGCGAAATGCAGGCCGGAGCTCCATTCTCAGCTGCAGAATGAAGCTGCTCCTTTGACCACAGAAGAAGCGGGCCAGCTGGGCAGGGCTATCAGTGCTGCCGCTGCGAGGTGAGTGGAAAAGACATCCCCCCGGAAATAAGACCTGGTGCCTCTTTTGGAGGCTAATAATAATAATTAATAATAATAATAATTAATAATAATAATAATTAATAATAATAATTAACAATAACAACAACAACAACAACAACAATAATAATAAATAATAAATAATAATAATAATAATACCGGGTCTTATTTTCGGGGAAACATGGCAGTACCAGTATTTGGGCTGCAAAAATCAAAATGGCCATTAACAGGCAGGAAGGAACATTTTCTGTATCTGTACTGCCACCTAGTGGGTTTCCAAAGTTTTGCAGCCTAGACACATATTTTATCTTTAGAAGATTTTGAAAAAACAAAGAGCGTACATTGTGCTTACCTTTTGTTAATTAGATTATTTTAATTTAGTTAACTTTAATATAGACCATTCATTGTAAATATAAAGACTATCCTTATTCTTTCTGCATATACAGCACAAACGTACCATCTATACTTGGTGTTTTGCAGCCAGTAATCCTGTTTGCATCAATTCTGTAGATTCGAATATGTTTTTGCACATTTTAAAAAATATTATTAATTAGAATTTTTAAAGCATTGCGTCAGTTTAACAGAGCTTAAAATAGCACAGATTGACAACTGTATAAGCTATTTTATCATAAGATGCGGTTATCTGCATTGCCTGGGCATCTAAATTTAACTGCTCTTCTCTCGTTTGCAGGAGTCCTTCTATGCAGCAAAGAAGGCCTTCAGACAGTTCAAAATGCGTGTTAGAAAGACACTGTCCCTCAGTTATTCAGGGCCTGAACCACTTGAAGATATCGTGATGGACTATATAATTCGTCAGGAAGATCTCTATGATGTTCAGTCCAGCGTCAGTGTAAGTCTGGGGCAAAGTGATATCGCTAATAAAACACTGCTGCTTTCATAAACTGCAGCTTCCAAGTAATCTACAAAGACAATTCCATGCAAGCCATTTTACGGTATGTTGAGAGCACGAGTCATTGTTGCCAGGATACCTTTTCCAAGAAGAGTCACAATAGGTGTCCCAGAACAAGGCTGACAAAGTCTCTCCCACCCATGGCTTTCATCTGCTGATTAACTAGAAACTATGGATCCTGATCAAGCATCTAAACCAGGGGTCTTCAAACTTGGCCCTTTTATGACTTATGGACTTCAACTCCCAGAATTCCTCAGCCAGCATGCCTGGCTGAGGAATTCTGGGAGTTGAAGTCCACAAGTCATAAATGGGCCAAGTTTGAAGACCCCTGATCTAAATGGTAATCTGGGCTAGAATTATGTCACTGGACATCATTAACGTTGTTATATCCATTAGCAAACTAATGGTTTTCCTTGTCCAGCAGTTCCATTTAGATGTCGAAAAGCTCGAAAAACTGTCTTACCTAACTTAAAAGTGACCAAAGGATTTTCTACAAAAGTAACTAATATTTTTTCTGTCCTGGGTTACGTTTAAAACCAATCTAAAGGGATCCAGATTGTGTACAATACTTAATCCGAGACTTTAGATACATTGTCCCATCATCTTCTCCAGAACGTTCTTCCACTTAGGCTAGATTCCCTCCAGCCTCATTCCTCAGAGCTCTTTGGTAAACAAAGGAGAGCTGAAGTACAGCACGGATGTCAAGGTCAATCGTGTCACGTGATGTATCGTGCCTTTTTTTGCCTTTCTGGAGCCGGAGTGGGCGTGGCCTGTGCGTGACGCAAACGGGGCCCCGAGGGCCACCAGTTTGACACCCCTGAAGTACAGCAACTCAGTGGAGGAGTTGTGGCAGGCGGGAGACTAACAAAATGGTTCCTTACACTGACCATCAGCTTGGTCTATGACGGGTAGGCAACCTTGGCTCTTTTATGACTCGTGGACTTCAACTCCCAGAATTCCTGAGCCAGCCATGCTGAGGGAAAAGGGAGAGGTTTCCAAGCTGAGCCATGTTGGCTCAGGAATTCTGGGAGTTGAAGTCCACGAGTCATAAAAGAGCCAAGGTTGCCTACCCCTGGTCTATGAGGAAGACGTATTCACCAGGGATTATATCTCAAAGGTGTCGTGAGAACTTGACAAATCCACCAAGTCTAAATGTTAGAGCCACGAGATCCTTGGGATCCGTACACCTTGAAATCTGTATCCTAGGCAGGTAATAAAGTACTACTTAACAGGACCTCAATAAGGTTAATTCTGTTATCAGTGTTGCCTGCGATACATTCCATAATGACATTCAGTATTATATGGCTCTTTGAGGCTGAGGCTTAAATAACAACGATTATACTTTTCTTCTAATAAAATACGGTTTGTGTACCATGAGCATTTGGAAGAGGAGGGTCAAAAGAGGATGGCAGCCATAACCAAGTGATTGAAGCCCAACCCCTTTATTTATAAGATAAGATAAGATAAGATAAGATAACCTTTATTGTCATTTTTATATTGTGGGCACAATGGCACACATCAAAAATGAAATTTAGTTGCCCGCTCTCAAAGTGAAACACATACATGACACACACCTAAAACATACTATGTACAACATATATATAGACCCACATCCCTACATATACATAGCAAATAAATATTAAATACTGTCCATCTTGAAATACTGTCCATCTTATGATGTATTAGGGGGCAGGGCTTCAGTTCTGTGGTCACGGCTGCCATCTTGCCTTTTTTGACCCTTCAGATACCTCTGAAAACATCTCTGTTCCTAACTATGTCTGACTTCATTGCCTCTTCAGCTGCATAGCTGTGGCAATAGGAAATCTTTTAAGTCAAGCCCTAAAATAAAACTTTAGTGAAGTAGTACATAGTAAACCATTTCACTCATTTAGTTAAGTTAAATGGAAAGTATTACAACGTGGTTTGTGATAGATGCCAGTATGTTGATGGCTTGATTTTGAAAAAAAATAAAAAAATAAACGTTTAGGAAGCCACTTAGTCTTAACCCGGTCATTCTGTCATTTTGTGTTCCAGTTTCCAATGGCCTATCTGCCATTTATTTTTATTTTTTTTGTTTTTTTGTAATTTCCAATTAGTTTTCTCTAGGAAATAACCACACGTGTTTCATATACTTTCAGGAAGTCATCCGTGCACTGAACATCAGCCCTAAGATTTCTGTTCCAGGAGTTGATTTCATCATGATTAGTAGTTTAATACGAGAGTTATGCCGGATAGCTTTTTCCATGCAGACTCTTGATCCTCCCCTTGATGTTGCTTTCGGTACAGATGGAGAGCTGTTCAGCGAGTACAAGTAAGGGGAGCAAAGTATGCGTGTTTTGCATTCCTAATCTAAAAAAAAAAGCAAAAAAGATGCAGAGACACATTTGTCTCCCTGAATGGAGACGTGATGAATTAAAAACCAGACTCAACGTATTACACCTTAATGGAACTGCATCTACAGGGAAGGAAGCATGCAGTGGGGTACTGCAAGGTTCCATTTTAGGCCCAGTATTCTTCAACATCCTCATAAATAATTTAGATGAGGGGAACAAGGAGAACTCATCAAATTGGCAGACAACATTGGCAGGAATAGCCAACACCCCAGAAGACAGGCTCGAGATCCAGAAGGATCTCGAGAGACTTGAACACTGTGCCCTATCTAACAAACTGAAATTCAGTGGTGAGAAAAATAAGGTTTTACACTTAGGCAAAAAAACACACCAAATGTATAGCTGTAGAATAGGTGGAACCTGACTCAATAGTAGTAACAGGAAGAGGAATCTTGGAGTCCTAGTGGACAATCGCTGAAAGATGAGCCGGCCGTGTGCTGCAGCTGCCAAAAAAGCCAATGCAGTCCTAGGCTGCATTAACAGAGGGATAGAATCAAGATCATTTTTTGAGAGCTGAATGCAATGAAATTTCATTTTTAATGTATGCTGATTAGTGTACATTTAAAGTGACAATGAAGTTTCTATTTTATTCTATTCCTATTCTATTCTATTCCTATTCTATTCTATTCTATTCTATTCTATTCTATTCTATTCTATTCTATTCTATTCTATTCTATTCTATTCCATTCCATTCCATTCCATTCTATTCTATTCTTCATTCCATTATTCTATTCTATTCTATTCTATTCTATTCTATTCTATTCTATTCTATTCTATTCTATTCTATTCTATTCTATTCTATTCTATTCTATTCTATTCTATTCTATTCTTCATTCCATTATTCTATTCTATTCTATTCTATTCTATTCTATTCTATTCTATTCTATTCTATTCTATTCTATTCTATTCTATTCTATTCTATTCTATTCTATTCTATTCTATTCTATTCTATTCTTCATTCCATTATTCGATTCTATTTTTCATTCCATTATTCTATTCTATTCTATTCTATTCTATTCTATTCTATTCTATTCTATTCTATTCTATTCTATTCTATTCTATTCTATTCTATTCTATTCTATTCTATTCTATTCTTCATTCCATTATTCTATTCTATTCTATTCTATTCTATTCTATTCTATTCTATTCTATTCTATTCTATTCTATTCTATTCCATTCCATTCCACTCCACTCCACTCCACTCCACTCCACTCCACTCCACTCCACTCCACTCCACTCCACTCCACTCTATCATGTGAAGTGTTAATACCACTTTATAAGGCCTTGGTAAGACCTCGCTTGGAATATTGCATCCAGTTTTGGTCCCCACAATATAAAAAAGATGTTGAGACTCTGGAAAGAGTGCAAAAAAAGAACAACAAAGATGATTAGGGGGCTGGAGGCTAAAACATATGACGAATGGTTGCGGGAATTGGGTATATCTAGTCTAGTGAAAAGAAGGACCAGGAGTGACATGTTAGCAGTTTTCCAATATTTGAGGGACTGCCACAAAGAAGAGAGGGTCAACCTAGTCTCCAAAGCACCAGAAGGCAGGACAAGAAACAAGAAACAAATTTCCTGACAGTGAGAACAATTAACTAGTGGAATGGTTTGCCTTCAGAAGTTGTGGGTGCCCCATCACTGGAGGGTTTTAAGAAGAGTTTGGACAGCCATTTGTCTGAAAGGATATAGGGTCTCTTGCTTGAACAGAGCTTGGATTAGAAGATCTACAAGATCTCCCAGCTCTCTTATTCTGTTACTTCTGCATGTTATTTAGGGAATGTTATAACACCAAGAACATACAATTTTGGCATGCTATGTTCTACGCTTGTTACTTGTTGTCAGTCTACAAGATAGACCAGACTAAGAAGCCAATAAAAATATATGTCTGGATTACTTTTATGGTAACAGCTATAGGAACAGAGTCTTCATGGGAACTTGTCCGAGATGTGTCTCAAGTTACTGCTTTGGCCCAGGCTTAAGCTCCACTTATCTGATCACTATCTTGTTGGCAGCTCTTTCCCTTGTCCGTCGAGCCATTCTTTATGCCCTTAGTGCTTGCATACACGAAGAGACTCGACCTTTTATCGCAAGCATCATCTGATGTCTACGGAGATTCTCAGTCATCCGGGTTCATAGTTGTTCCAAAGAAGCTTTTCCACGAAGCTTCTTGGACGAGAAGCGAAACGTCTTCAAAGGAAAAACAAGAAAGTCCAGTTGCCTCGTGAAAAAGCATCTTTGGGACCAGCGTCATCTGATGCTTTTCCCTTAGTCCACGTGCCAGAGGAAATAAGAGAATTGTTCTGAGTGCCCTGGGGAAAGATGAGATGGACGGCTGATGCAACCTCAGTTGTAACTGCTTTTTCTTTTGTGTCTGATTAGATACCGTCGCAGCTATGACTCTGATTTCACAGCTCCACTGGTGGCTTATCATGTCTGGCCAGCTCTCATGGAAGAGGATTCAGTGCTTGTGAAGGGAGAAGCTGTAACTAAAAGAGGTGCTCTGGTAGGCTTTTTAAAAAATTTTAAACCGAGAGCTCTCCATTGGGGGCCACGTGCCACAGATGGTATTAAAATAGGAGACTCTGAAAGGGATGATCAAAAAAAGTCACGATGGTTTACAGTTACGATACCGAACGTATTGTTTAACCATATTTGCTCCAAAGGAAATCTAGGATTTAAGACAGTCGCATGGCGACAAAAAGGAAGAGTTAGACTGAAAAAGATAACAACTCACACAGAAACCCCAGCAATGCTCAACTTTCCTCCTTTCTAGTTTACTTTCACCTCCCCACGTACCGTGTGTGTGTGTGTGTGTGTATACAGGTTGTCCTCGACTTACAACAGCTTGTTTAGTGGCACTGAAAAAAGTGATTTATGACCGTTTTTCACAGTTATGACCTTTCCAGCCTCCCCACGGTCATGTGATCAAAATTCAAATGCTTAGCAGCTGGTTCATATTTATGACCGTTGCTGTGTGCCAAGGTCATGGGATCCCGTTTTGCGACCTTCTGACGAGCACAGTCAATGGGGAAGCCAGATCCACTTAACAACCAGGTTACCAGCTTATAAGCTGCAGTGATTCACTTAACAACCGAGGCGAGAAAAGTCGTAAAATGGGACAAAATTCACTTAACAAATGTCTCACTTAACAACAGAAATGTTGGGATCAATTGTGGTCGTAATTTGAGGACTACCTGTACTATATAATACTGATAGGTACCTTCAAAAAACACATACCAAGAAAGACTAGCCCAGAACCAAAAGACAAATGAATATAAACTGAATTAACAATGGCTATTAAAATGTTCTATTTATAAAATTAAGTGATCCTGCAGCTGCAGGTATCAACCAATCTCTAATCCCATGTTAACCACTCTCACAAAACAGTCAGGTAGACAGACATACAAACCCCAGAATTCCATGTGAGCTGGGAATCCTGGCGGTGGGGAATTCAGTATATTTGGAGGGTGTCAGCTTGGAAAAGTGTAATATACGCTGAGTTCAGGCCTTATGCTAAGCTGTAACACAGTTCCTTTGGTTTTGGCTCAATGTGTTGTTTGAACTCAGATATTTGGGCTTATACATTTAGTTTGGTATGATCTATGAATCCAGTGAATTGTGACTTATTCAGGAAGCCGTGGTGGTTAAGCACAATTTGTCAATTGGATTACAGAGGCGATAAGATTTAGAACAGGGGTCTTCAAACTTGGCTCTTTTATGACTTGTGGACTTCAATTCCCAGAATTCCTCAGCCAGGCACATGTGCACATGTGCCTGGCTGAGGAATTCTGGGAGTTGAAGTCCACAAGTCATAAAAGGGGCCAAGTTTGAAGACCCCTGATTTAGAATTTCAGTTGTGTGTCAAATGGAAGGCTGAAATTTTAAAGCATCTTGCTAAGAGAGAAATTCCAGATTCCAATGCTATGATTGGGATTGGAGTCTGGAATGTGTTAGAGCACTACTTCCCAACATTCACTGATTCCAGATGTGTGTTCAGTTCCCAGGGGTGTTAGCAATGGCAAATCTGGGTGGGGACATTGGAAATCGGGGTATCAGACAGTAGTATCAAAAAAAAGTCAAGATAGCACATAAAAATAGGCAGAGCTTTGATTTCTCAGTCCAAGGTGTCATCTTAATTGTTTCGATCCCACTTTGTGGACCCTTCTGCTGGAAACCGAAGTTGCCATTCCCTGGAAGTGGACAAAATTTGCCAACTCCTGCTAGACCAGGGGTAGGCAACCTTGGCTCTTTTATGACTCGTGGACTTCAACTCCCAGAATTCCTGAGCCAGCAAGGCTCAGCTTGGAAACCTCTCCCTTTCCCCTCAGCATGGCTGGCTCAGGAATTCTGGGAGTTGAAGTCCACGAGTCATAAAATTGCCGAGGTTGCCTACCCCTGTGCTAGACACTGGAACAAAATGAGTCTTTTCTTCCACAATAGTCTCCTACCGGTACCTTGCCCTTCTGCAAAGTCTACTCATTAAAAGGATCCCTGCTTAACTGAGATCTGTTTCATAGTTTCTATTTTATTTCAGTTGTCTTCCAGGAGCAGAAACAGGAGCCACAGTCGCAGCCGTAGTGTTAGCCCTCTGCCTCGTGGTACAGGCTACTCTCGGCACTTGGTAAAGTAACCCAAACCGATTTAACATAGTAGTTCAAAATAAGACGCGTACCCAGGAGTTTGCACTGAAGGCACCATTAACTATTGTTTTTAACAAGAAGAGACGACTCAAAATATGGGACTGAGAGATAGGGAGACGGTGTGGTTAAAAACACTCTGATTTATGTGGACAGAGCTATTGTACTTCCTCAGTCTCATAGCTTGTAAAACAGGTGAGAAACCCATTTGTGGTCCCTAACCCTAAACTTGAGGGGTGTCAATTCAGTGGTAAGGAAAAAACAAATAGGGGAGGAAGGGGAATACCTAAAGACCACTTTAAGCTACCTCCACTAGGGTTTGGGATAAGGCAAAGGTTATGAGGACATTGCATAAGAAAATGGTTGACATGAGGATGAGTCATAGGGATTTATAGAAGCCCACTAATCTCCAGTACTCATTTATAGCTCAACTCTCACAGATTTTGGCAACTGATAACTCAAAGCAGGCCAGGTGTGGCCCTCAGTGATCATTTTTACAACCTTTGGTGGCCTCCTGGCCTCACAGAAACACTTTCTCTCTCCAACTAGCAGAAAGCTGTAATCTTTGGAATGAGGCCACCTAAGATTGAAAATAGTAATCCAAGTAATCCTCTGAGACAGGGGCGTCAAACTGCCGGCCCACAGGCCGGATGCGTCATGGCGAAACCGCGCCCATCCTATTGCCGGCAATGGGGGGGAAAAGTCACGATACGTCGCGACACGTGACGTGGCAAGTTTGACACCCCTGCTCTTAAGAGATCGAAGAAGCGTCACCCAAGTTTGCCCCAATCCAGCCTCACATACTTTGAAACCTTCGCCCCTTCTTCAAAGTTTGTACGTGGCTCTTGGTGACCAAAGGTTGACTCTTCTTACTACAGGCAAAGTAGAGGGGCTTTGAAAGGTGATGGTTTGTTCAATTCTAAGTGCAAAATTATTATTTTTTCTTCTGGGTTCAATGGTTTATGCAAGAGAGCTGCAGCTTCATTGGCCCAGGAGCAGCTGGAAAAAGTATAGGAAGTTTATTAATGGGGAGCTGTCTCATCCAGCGGTGTGGCCTTCTAAGTGATGTGATGATGATGATGATGTGAGGCCATTTGGGACCTGACACTCATGATAGCACATTATTCTCCTGGCTCAAGGACTGGTAGACTGCTCTTTAACACAGCTGTCTGGTAGGGCTAACGTACAGTAGTGGCCAAAATTGTGGAAACCTTTTGGGGAAAGTGTATTTTTGAGGTTTGATGGCTAATAACACCACTTTTTGGGGGGAGTAGTACCATAAAATTATATATCAATGGAAAGATAATTTAATCAAGAATGTAATGCAACAAAGTTTGTTCAATTATCTGTACTGTATTCTATGAAAAGTTATAGCCAAATAACCAGAAAAAGGAAGCACAACTTGCTTAGGTTGATCTCAGGTAGCTTTCCTTCATCCGATTGTAGCCAATGAACACGAGTGTTTAGAGAGCCAATCAGGTGTCATCTTGTTTTGCCAATGAGCCAATCAGATCACAGTAGGATTCAGTTATTGATGTCATGTATTGAAGCTGAGAGGAGAACATTTGTCAGTGTGTCATGTGATCGCTATCAAGTTGGTTGGGTTTTTTTGTGTTCTTTCATTTAGTGAGCTTGTAAAACGTAATAAAATTAAAGTAATGGTGCAAAGAGTTGACTGGTCGCCCAGAAAGCGATGTAAAATAGAATTATTAAGTGAACAAGGCTACAGTTATAAAGAAATTGGAAGAAAAATTGGTGGAAACTTAACCAAAGGTGGCATTTCTACTGTACACTTTTCCCAAAAGGTTTCCACAATTTTGGCCACTACTGTATGTGGAATGCAAATATCTAAATCAGAGGGTTTTTTTCAATCTTGGCAGCTTGAAGATATGTGGACTTCAACTCCCAGAATTCCCCAGGCAGCATGATAGTTGGAGAATTCTGGAAGTTTAACGCCACACTTCTTCAAGTTGCCAAGATTGAGAAACATTGATCTATATATAATTGAGAAATGGCAGCAGAGCAGATCACCAACGTTCTAACTGACCTAATTTACTTTGGAGAATGAATAATCAAATATATCAAATAGATGGCCCTTGAAACTAGTCTTAGCACTTAAGTCATGCGACTAAGATGTATCCCAGTTGTGGCAATGTAGACACACTGAGACCATCGCTATAAAATGCTACAATTTTTCATTCCAGCTAATCTGATGCTGTGTGTGTGTTCAATTCAGATTTATTTTTTCTAGAGCAAAAGGAATGGGGATGAATCAAAATATCATCTCTTTTTTTTTTTTTTTTTTAGGCAACTCGAAGCAGGAGCCCTTCCCCGTTAAGGAACGGAAGCCCAAGTAAGTGGGCCTTTTCAGAATGTAGGCAGCCATGGTTTTAAAAAAAATGCAAATTTAATTTAATATAAAATGATAATCAAGTAAAGAGACAATATATATATAATTTTCCAGGCTGTTTTTTTTCCTTTAAAACCAATGCTCTTCAGTTGCGCTGTTTTGACATACAGTAAATAGTTTCCTTTAATGATGTTAAGGCTTTGGGTTATGGTTTATAGAATTCCTTATGTCATTTTATATCCAATATATCCCATATCATGATGTTCTCTTAATATTTGCTGCAGTTATTAGCATTCGTAGTCCTTTTTGTAGAGTTACAGTAACTTTAAGGAAATAAAACAACAAATGAGGGATCTATCCAGAACTAAGAAAAATTATTAGTAAATGCAGTATATTTTATTAGTAAATGCAAATTTAATTTAATATAAAATGATAATCAAGTAAAGAGACAATATATATATAATTTTCCAGGCTGTTTTTTTTCCTTTAAAACCAATGCTCTTCAGTTGCGCTGTTTTGACATACAGTAAATAGTTTCCTTTAATGATGTTAAGGCTTTGGGTTATGGTTTATAGAATTCCTTATGTCATTTTATATCCAATATATCCCATATCATGATGTTCTCTTAATATTTGCTGCAGTTATTAGCATTCGTAGTCCTTTTTGTAGAGTTACAGTAACTTTAAGGAAATAAAACAACAAATGAGGGATCTATCCAGAACTAAGAAAAATTATTAGTAAATGCAGTATATTTTATTAGTAAATGCAAATTTAATTTAATATAAAATGATAATCAAGTAAAGAGACAATATATATAATTTTCCAGGCTGTTTTTTTTTCTTTAAAACCAATGCTCTTCAGTTGCGCTGTTTTAACATAAATAGTTTCCTTTAATGATGTTAAGGCTTTGGGTTATGGTTTATAGAATTCCTTATGTCATTTTATATCCAATATATCCCATATCATGATGTTCTCTTAATATTTGCTGCAGTTATTAGCATTCGTAGTCCTTTTTGTAGAGTTACAGTAACTTTAAGGAAATAAAACAGCAAATGAGGGATCTATCCAGAACTAAGAAAAATTATTAGTAAATGCAGTATATTTTATTAGTAAATGCAGTAAATTAGTATATTCTATCCTGAATATAGGCACTCACCATACATATAACTAATGTGTAGGCTAACTAATAGTACAATAGTAATAGTACAATCCATTTTTCTTACTCAAAAGCAACTCTTTCTGATATCAACCAAGTTTTTCCCCTAGGTAATTAAGTATAGGATTGCAATTGAACAATCAATACATAAGGGAAAACACATTTGGAAAAATATACTATCTCCTATTTGAAATAATTTACTGCAGAGTTGTTGTTTTTTTTGGGGGGGGGATTATGCATAATGCTGTATCTATATACATTTTTTTCTCCAATAGGAAAGTAGACTCTGCAATAGGATATGATTTTTTTTGATTCTGTACACCTCGACCGATCTGCTTCTATGGTGCCTTCCCCCGTTCCAGCAGTACCTCAAACTACACTTACAATAATGTGAACAATTATTTTGAAAGCCTCTGGCAAAGCTTAGTATGTTTTTATAACTTTGCATTTTTAACAAAATGAGTGCAATCCTGATTTTAAAACTGCATATGCATTTTAAGGTTTCTTGATCTTTAAAGATTGTTTACATAGCTTGAGACGACATCACTTCCTTTGGGAAATTAGGAGGGAGAAATGGGATAGGATACCAACATTCAATATATTATGATCAGACCATAAGGATTTATCTTGAGAACTGCAATATATTGAGGCTGCATTCATATATTTTATGGATTTGTTTGCAACTGAGTTTTGATTAAATACTTAAGATGTGTGTAAGATTGCATGGTATGGATGTCTTTTGAAGTATAATCACATGATGGTGCTTATTTAGGGCATTTGAAGTCCAACTGTAATAAATGGAATGAAAAATGCCTAAACTTTGTTAAGATCAAACCCAATAAAAGTATATAGCTATATTTTCATGGAAATATGATCATAACAGTGTGGTTTTTACATAATTATATAACTGTTGGTGAAAGACTTTTATTTCAGCGATAGACATGTCCTCGATTTCACAGTGACAACGAGTAATCTTTTCCATCGTTCATGACTGTATAAATAAAACATCATCTTCATGTTTAAAACTGTAAGAACTCTAAATATAAACCAGTTAGACTTTTGAAACACATTTTCATTAAGAGAATATTTCATAGGGTCGCCTACTGGAACAATGTATTTTCTCCTCTTTAAAGAATTGACTTTCTGGTTTTGTTTAATGCCAGAATTAATGGGCCCCTAAGTGTGTATAATCAGAAGAAACCCAAATGTTCCAGACATGTTTCATTTTTTCTTTGTAAAAAAAAAAAAAGATTCCTGCAGCACCTACAGTCTAATAAATTTATTCATGAATATACTTGGTATTTTACTGTCCTATTCATCGCATACGTGGCATATACAGATAGTGAAGTATTATTTATACATGTATATATGTGTGCCTTCAGGTCAATGTTGACTTACCTGGACAAGACCTTGTAGTTTTTGGAAGTAGTTGGTCATGGTGTTTTTCCTTAGGCTGAGAGAGAGAGTGACTGACCCTCCGTCATTCAGCTGGTTTGGTGCCTAAGGTGGGACTCGAACTCCGGGTCTCCTGATTCCTAGCCTCATGTCTTTAACCACTACACCAAGATCTACCTACCTACTCTTTTCCCCTTTCTCTCCCCATAGAAAGAAAGATTGATTATTACAACAGAGTTAGCAAGCCTGCAAATAAACTGAGTGATCAGATGGGAGTTATTAGAAGGAAGGAAGAAGGGGAAAAAAGGCTGGGGGGAGTGGACAAAGGATTGAGGAGAAACCAAATTATCTTAAGTAGCAGACATAAACGAAGTGTGACAGATCTGAGCTTGCGCAGAATTGCTGATTAAGAGATGCTGTGCAGTGAGTTTTACCACAGCTGATACTGTTACTTGTAATGTTTTGATCTTTTTTTTAAAAATAAATCAATATTTTTTTCCTATGGATATATGTGTGCATGCTGCTGGATTACTATTTTAGTTGCTTTTTTTTATCAGATATATAGTTCTCACTATTGCTTTGGACCAAAGATAATTGATTTGTAGGGTGTGTGTTAATTTTTTAGAAAAATATGATTACAAAATATTTTCTTTTATCAAGATTGTGTCTTTGACTTTAAAAGAAAAACATATAAATAGAACATTCTGTATCTGAACTGCAAAAATCTGGATGGCCAAGATTGTAGATGGCAGTACTGTAAAGACTTTATTTTTTTGTATATCATTGCTGCCATCTGGTGGTGGTATGGATCTTTGCATGCCCCAAATGGTAGCTTTAATGCAGGGGTCTTCAAACTTGGCCCTTTTATGACTTGTGGACTTCAACTTCCAGAATTCCTCATCCAGCATGTCTGGCTGAGGAATTCTGGGAGTTGAAGTCCACAAGTCATAAAAGGGCCAAGTCTGAAGTCCCCTGCCTTGATGAAAGGGCAATGCTATGTATACACATTCATGAGTAAATACACAAACTAAAGCTCAGTTTATTTCTGACTAAAGATTTTTAAGATGGCAGTGGTTGCCTGGTTGGCTGGGGAAATCTAGGAGATCAAGTCCACCCATTTTAAACTTGCCAAGGTTGAGAAACACTGATCTAATCTTTGTAAGCTACTGGTAGCCAAAGGGTAGAATGAACTTTGAGAGCCTGACTCTCTCTTGTTGACCTCCATAACCATATCTGAGGTAAAATTGAGATCGGGGTGACAGCAGCAATGTCTCTGCTGAAGCTCCCCTAAGAGTATCTCAACTAATTTGCTTTTTCAGACTTCAGATAGTATTTTTCAGTGCTGTAGGTTGTGTAGGGAAGCAAACAGACAAAAAGAAGAAGTCAATTTAGTGTCCCTGGTCTTCGCTATGCTTCATTCTGCTACTTTCAAAGTGACCTGGGGTAAAGCTAGTGTAAAAAAAATATAATGGTGATATAATTAATTTCAGATCTAATGTGAAAGTCTTTTAAACATTCAGGTAAATGAATCTATCAAGTATCTTTCTAGAGATCAGGTTTGCATTTTTTCCCCTCCTCTTTTTAAACCTGAAACTTCAAAGATCCTTGTGATCTTTATGATTGTGATTGTGATCCTCGGACTGGGTAGACCTGAGGTTTAATCTTTTCTTTCACCCCAGTAATTGGAGGATTTCTCCAGTTCTCAAACTGGCCTACTTCAAAAGGCTGACTTCTCATTTAGAAAAAAATGATGACAGTAATCTTACCACGACATCCAGTAAGAGAGGAATAATTGCAGTAATGGTTGCAAGGTAACTTTGTGTGGAATCTAAAGGTATAAATAGTGTATCTTGTTATTAAAGTTCCTTCAAAAAATACGGCATTCCAATACATCATTATATGTCAGCCACATTTTAAATACTTTTTTTTTTTAAATGTATTGCTCTAAACATGTAATCATATTAACCCATCAATTCTTTAAAATATATTATTCTGGATTCCTGTTGCAAGAACTCAGTTGTTTTATTTTTGTGTCTGTGTGCGTTTTAAATCTGTCGCTTCTTAGGGAATAACGAAATCTGGTTGTTTGTCTGAAAATATGTTACCACATACCACTTGAGCAGAGTGTTAATGTCATATGTCCACAATTACATTTCATATAGTGTATAAAAATCCTGACTGTTGTTACCTAACTCCCCAAAGATGCAACGAGAAATATTTCTGTACAGCTTCTGAGACGCTATTAAATACGTTTATGGATAAACAGACATGTTTGTAATTCCCAAAGTGCATCGTTTCAGTTTATGGCGACGTAAAAATGACATTAGTATCTGCAGAGAGTTGAAAAAAAGACAAGATGGCGGTCATAGCAATGTGATGATGCTTCAGTCACTTCCCATGGCCACCTCTTGCCTTTTGTGACAACCCCTCCCCCAGATGCCAGTATGTGTAGACATTAGGATATTTTAGCCAGGTTATATTAAAGAGTGGCTTGTGCAAATGAGAAATAGAATCATGTATTCTGTCCCAGTCCATGTTGGTTAAGAGACACTCAACCTGTCACCTGGGGTCTTGGGAGGAAACAAGACAGACAGCAGTTTTTCCATTGTTGCTCCAGGTGCAACTTTGCACTCTCCTGAAGATAAAAGGGAGGAGGGACTAAAAGAATTATTCCACATTCCTAAAGTGTTCCGATAGCTGATTGGGTTTTTGCTACATCGCTTAATGAAAATCTTGACAAATTATAGCAAGTCAGTTCAGTGGCCAGAACAAGAATGAGATTATTTTTTTTGTATGTGTGTCAATCCGCTTTTGAGTTCTAGATCGGTTTGGTGTCATAGATGCAACTGTGTTACAGCTGTGGGTTTGTGCCTGAAATACTTTGTATGCATCAATAAACCAACTCCATTCAAAGTTTACTGTACTATCCATAGGCTTTGTGGCAGTGGCCTTAACAGTAATCCCCCACCAGATGGCGCTCCTGTTCCATACATCCAAAATTAATGAGGGGTCTGTCTGCCACATATAGATAGATTGTGTATTATTAAAATGCTTGGAAGAAGAGCTTCACTTGTACACAACTCCTCTCTGCCCGGCATTAAAGCAGCTCCTCTTTTTGTCAGCCTTCCCTACAATCTGAAAAGTGGCAGGTGCTTTGATGAGACACCTCATTAGGATGACTCTTAAGGCAGTGCCAAAGGAGATGGCTGCTTTAATGGAGAGCAGAGATGGGCTGTATTTGCAAGGGACAAAGCAGTTCTTAACATTTCCAGGATATGCACCTCCATTGCATTTTACTGTCAACAGCATAAACCAAGGAAACCCAACCAAATAAAAGCATACAAATACATGGTTTTAAACAAAAGTATATATGTCAAAAATGCAAATGGCTGCCGTCCTTAATAATAATAATAATAAAGTTGGAAGGGACCTTGGAGGTCATCGAGTCCAACCCCCTGCTCAGGCAGGAAACCCTATACCATTTCGGACAAATGGCTGTCTAGTCTTTTCTTAAAAACTTCCAGAACGGTTGTGGGATGATGAGAACATCCTTGCTTTCCTTCCACACAGCAGAATCTCTACACACAAGAGCACAACTCTCCCATTGAAATGTGTGAAACACGCCCTTTTAGAAAGAATTCCTGACTTGGGAGTAATTGGGTGGGAATTACTCCCGAGTCAGAGGGCATCAAAATGCCAGTTTAAAAATGGAGTAAATAAAGAAAATTGGAGTAAATAAAAAGTCTTGGGATGTTTTCCCAAAATACACAGCACTAATTCTTGAGGCTTGCAAGTAAACATTTCTACCTCTGCCTTTGTTGTGAACCACCCCCCCCCCCACCAAAGCCGTCTCTTAGCACAGCCCAAATACACAGGGCCCTTAATCCACAATCCCATCCAGGACATGGGAATACACAAAGGACAGTACAATTTCATAGGTCAGCTTTCTCTGCTGGTCACTGCCAACCTGGCTTTTCAGAAACAGAAAGAATACATTCTTTTCGTCCTGCCTTTAAAAAAAAACCCAGGCAAGATCCTATACCCTTCCATCTGATAAAATAACCGAGAATTCGATGAATTGCAAAAAGAGAAACCGCTTGCCTTCAGCTGCCCCTTTTAACTAAAATGCATGTTGAAGCACTTTAGCCCTTGAGCATAATTAATAAAAGGCCGGCCGGTCTATAGTCCTTTGCGCTTGTTGGTTTTGCTTTTCTCCAGGAATTTAAACACCCAAAGATATACATCTGGCTGTTTTTGAGACCATGCCATGCTTTAAAAGAAGAAACGAACTTCGGTTGCACTGACTAAATTGGAAGATGACCAGGGATAGCAAGATCCATTAATTTATTTTAAAGATTTGACCATTGGTGGAAGTAGAATGAAAAGATACTCTCCTCCCCATGATTCAAATAATTAAGACAATTCCCCCTCCCTTTATTGAAAGAAAGTTTTAAGAAATATATTTGGACCAGATTTCCCCCATTGTTACTTCCTCAACTGTTTATTATCCATCCATTAAACATCAGACCACTAATTGTAAGTAGTCCTGGTCTTAACAACCACAGTTGGGACCAGGATCTCAGCTGCTAAGAATGGCAGTTAAGTACATTGTGTCCAATTTTATGGCCTTTCCCCCCCCCCATGGTTGTTAAGTGAATCACTGCAGTTGTTAAGCACATTTGACTTCCCCATTGACTTTGCTTGAGGGAAGCTGACTGGGAAGGACACAAACGACAATCACATGATCCCAGGATGCGGCAACCATCATAAATATATTCTGATTGCCAAGAGTCTGAATTTTGATATGTGATTTTTTCATATGAGGACCAGTGGTAGGTAATTTTTTTTCCAATGGTGTTTTAATTTTGAGCAGTTGCTAAATGAACGGTCGTAAATTGTGGACTATCTGTACTGGGAAGATAACTTGTAAAAGAGTTATGCTCAGCGACACGTACCCATTACTCAGCTGCTGTAGTTTGGAGGGGTCTGTAAACATGACGAAGGTTACAAGATGTCCCTCTATTAGTCCCGAGGTGGCCAATTATCACGGGTAGCTCTGAGAGAGATCTCTGAATGCATCCATATTGGTCACGGCCTGTATTCAGAAATAAGACTCTGGCCCAGATCTCCCCAAATCTCTCTCTTTCTCCCTTTCTCAACGGCCTCAACCCCATCAAGCATATAAACATTGGCAGCTTTGAGAATCATGTTTCTTTCTGATCCTAATTGAAGCAAGCAGCCAACAGTTTATGAGCTCTGCCAAAGTTTAATCCACAAGAGCTGATTTGGCATGTTCTGTTTTTCTGACAGCTTGCTGCCAATCTAATAAAAACCAGACATATTCCAAATGGACAGATTTATAAGCATTTAGTAAGTCAGAAAACGTCCTGACACCACCAAGCTTTCCTTCCTTCCTTCCTTCCTTCCTTCCTTCCTTCCTTCCTTCCTTCCTTTCTTTCTTTCCTCCCTCCCTTTTTTCCTCCCTCCCTCCCTCCCTCCCTTCCTTCTTCCCTCCCTCCCTCCCTCCCTCCTTCCTTCCTTCCTTCCTTCCTTCCTTCCTTCCTTCCTTCCTTCCTTCCTTCCTTCCTTCCTTCCTTCCTTCATCATTCATTCATTCATTCCTTGAACCACAAATACAGATTTGCTTCTCTTATCCCTTCTTTTTGGAAAATAAGTCAAGCTAGTATTGGGACTGGCTTCAGTGCCTGAACTGACTGCTGGGTTTTTAGCCAAGGATCTGAAGTCTATACTGAACAGGTATCTAGGGAAGTCTAACTTTTGGAACCACAAAATCCGGGAGATATATGTCCACAAATGTGATAGGATCTGATATGATTAGTGATCTAGAGTAGACCAGCTTTCCCTAATCTGAGATCTTTCAGATTTTGGGGACTTCAAGCTCCTGCAATTTCCAGCCTTCAGTTTACCCAGATGGATATTTTTTTTCTAAAGAAAAATGTGCAGCAGACATGGTTTACTATGGCAATTTTACGGAGTTTCCAGATGTCATTTTGTAGTCATCAGCCCATGATTTAACTGCTTCGGTCCTGTTCCTTCTCTGAATGAAGATGATTAATTTAAACAGAACACACCAAATCAGAAATGGAAAGCTTTAAAAGTATGGATGACCCATTCTTCTGTGCCCTGTGGGTATTTTTTGAGGAAGGGAACTTTGATATCTATAGTGACACTCATTATATCTCCCCGATTCTCTTTCCCAAACACCTGAGTTTTAAAATATGTGTACTATCGCTTCACATAATTTTATGCATTTGTTATATGTGTATGTCTATGGATGTGTATCAAGACACCTCTGCTCCAGAGTGCCATCATTTTAAAATATTGTAACTTTGATTTTGTTACCAGAATTAAAATGTGGATAGTCCAAGGTCATGGGGAAAGATAAGTAAGTCAGCTGAGGATAAGTTTTGGGGCTTCTTGTTATTTAATGAGTCAAGCTTCAGAGATCTGACTTTTGCAAAAACAGTGGTGGGATTCAGCCGGTTTGCACCACTTCGGCGGAACCGGTCGTTAATTTTTTGTTGCCCAGGCCCAGAATGGACTTCCGGAAGCGGCATCCAGACAGAGAACCGGTTGTTCCCATATTTGAATCCCAACCAGTGTGCAAAAGCCTTCGAAATCACCCACCTTCACGCGCCTGCTGTATGTCATGGCAGAAGCCTAAGTGGTCCTATAAATATTGTAGCGACATAACTCTCCTTTTTGGAGACCAGAATGTAAACAGATAAAAGGTCGTTCTGTTTGGGGTACACAAAAAAGCATTTCCGCTTTTATTTGTAGGCTGTCACAAACCGCTAATAAGCATTCTCTTCAGTATGTTGTTGAATTCTTTACTGAAAATGACTTTTCTTTTCTTTTTTTTATTCATTTTTTCCATGCATACAATAGTAATTTTTCAACCAACGTGCTGTCTGGGTTTGCATGCTAATACATATTTGATTCCTAATCCTTTCTTCTTTCCTCCAGCCAATGGCAAAATAAGTTCCAGGTTTGACAATAGTCCGTTTCTTCTTTTTCTTTCAGTTCTCAGTCAATCTGTCCATCTCTGCGCATTCTAGTATTTTTTTTTAATTATTTCTTCCTCTGATGGTATTCCTTCATTTTTCCAGTGTTGCGCAAATATAATTCTTGCCGCTGTTGTGACAAGCAAAGTCAAGTATAAGCTTTGTTTATTAGTCTTTTCTGGCGTTATACCCAATAGAAAAAGTTCAGGTTTAAAATCAACATGTTCTCCTAACATCTGTTCTAGCCAAATATGTATCTTTTTCCAATAATCCTTTATCACATGCCCACCAAACATGATAATTACGTGCCTGACTTATGTTTACATTTCCAACATCTATCTGACATATTTTTAAACATTTCTGCTAATGTTGCTGGTGGCAAGTGCCATCTATAAAACATTTTGTGTAAGTTTTCTTTATAGGAAGTCGACACTGTGAAAGTGACTTTTCTATTGAATGGGAAGGCAGTTTTCTCTTGCCTCTCAGCCCACCTACTGGAAGTTGACCTGTACCGTTTTGCTTTGGGACTGCAGGACTACATTTGTGGCCTGCCCACTTTTGCTAATTAAAAGTGAAACAAAGGCTTGATTATTTTTTTTTTTATATTAACCTGTGCAGTCAATTACCATTACCAAAGATGCTAACACGTGGATGCTAACACGTCTGAATGCATGAATAAATAACTTCGTTATGTTGGCCCAGTAGAGAACTTGATGAGATTGTTCTTTATCTTTTCTGTTAAGCCTCCTCTTCTGCAGAAAGAAAGAAGATGAAAGAAAGGAAAAAACATTGCTGAGCTGAGAAATAGACGGGGGTGAAAAAAAATGGTGTCTTTTCTTTCAGGGGGCAGACTTTCAACCTGAGTGGAATTAAAACTGAATTCTTTTATTTTATTTTTTAATAAACATGCATCATTAACATCTAAATGACCCAAAATGCAAGGAGATGCTTTGCATTTGAAAAGGGTTGTCTAATGAATCTGAACTGACCAGACTCTGTTTCAAAACGCAGATGCCTCCTTGCATTCTGAGCTCCCTGAATATCTAGGGAGATGCTTTATCTATTGTAAGTTGATTGGAGAACAATTCTCCAGCTGGACCCTGAAGACGGCACCATATTGGCCCATTAACTGTGGAAGGCTTGCTTTTCAGGCGTCGGGTCCCAGGCCTGACGGAAGCAAAACACTCGTTGGATTAGGCATCTGATGGTCAAAAGGGCAGGTGTCAGAGCTGTTTACAGCTGCCTACATTGATATATGCACAACGGCCTGTTTGTGTTCTGTCAGCGGGCCCCGGTGACAATGCCCTGAGCTGAAATTGGATTATTTGCACGTAACAACAAACTTCGCTCACTTCTACAAGTTCACTTATGCGCAAGAGCTGCTGCTTGAAATTTGGCTAAAACGAAACCTTGAAATCATAGGTGTTCCTCCTCGTGAGAACCATTATAAGAAATTTGAGAAAGGCAACAGCATTTTAGAAGAGCCTACAAATGCCTCCGGTTGTAATGTGTGTGACATTCTGCTTGAGATTGTCAGTAGATACTAACCCTAAGCACGATCTCGTGTGGTTTTCTTAGAGAAACGTTGTCGTGGAAGTTGAAGAAAGCCACATGAATAGAGTTTGTCAATTGTCTTTTCACAGCCCTCGGCATATATTAGTCAAGGAAAAAAAAAAAGTAGGGATGGAGAATAAATTAAAAGACCAAGAAAGAAAAATTGGAATCACACATCACACACAAAATGTAATTTTCCCAGAATAAGCACTGGGTAAACACATTTGTGCCATATCTAGGACTTGCCATCAAGACCACAGAATCTTTCATATCACTGAATGACTTAATGGTCCAGAATTCTCCATATTTTCCAGTAGATGTACCATACATCATCAACTGATTTGCAAAGAATAGTAACAGTTCCCTGGTTGTTTACTCAGCTGTAGAATTTAACATCAGAGATAGCAGGAAAGGTTCCAGTGTTAGAATCCATTCAGAGCACAAAACCGATAACCATACTTTTTATAGGAACATTCAGAGTATACAGGCAAAGTATAATTAATAATTTTCTATAAAAAAATTTCAGGCATAAAAAATCAAGAAGGCAATTACAACTGTGGCATAGAAACCTCACCTCTTGTTTATATATGTTGACACATGGGGAAAAAAAATAAGTAGGACTTTTGCTGAGTAGCTGTTACTGCCATCTTGACTTTTTGGATCCCCCTGAGGTTGCATCTGACTGGCCTCACCTAAAATCATTCAAATAATTACTCCACTGATTTATTTCTAACAAAGCGAATAGAATAGAATAGAATAGAATAGAATAGAATAGAATAGAATAGAATAGAATAGAATAGAATAGAATAGAATAGAGCTGGAAGGGACCTTGGAGGTCTTCTAGTCCAGCCCCCTGCTCAAGCAGGAGAACCTATACCATCTCAGACAAGTGACTGTCTAGTCTCTTCTTAAAAACCTCCAGTGATGGAGCGCCCACGATTTCTGAATGCCTAAGCTGTTCCACTGGTTAATTCTCCTCACTGTTAGGAAGTTTCTCCTTAATTCCAGGTTGCTTCTCTCTTTGATCAGTTTCCAACCATTGTTTGTCTTATTCTAACTTTGATACAAAATTCCCCTTCCTGGCTGAGTCTCACCACATACTCAACCAGGTCAGTTCAAAAACATACAATTGCTGTGCTGTCACGGGCAGAATTAATTCAATTTTAATTGTGGTTTGGATGTGTGTGTGTGTGTGTGAATGCTTCTTGGCCTGCAAACCCAACTCTTTTACTTAGCTTATAAGTCTATGTATTGTACGAATCCAGAAAATGAGTTAACTTAATAACCAGGTTGAATGTGGGTTAATTTTGCAAGTCAGTTAAGTCACTGTCTCTCTTCACTGCAATGAGATCAGCTTTCTTTCCTGGAACCCTCCAGTTATCTTTACTCAGTTGTTGACTTGTCCAACTGTTACTAAATAATGTAATACTATTGAACTCAACCTACTTCAGGTGTTAATAATTCCTCCACTCACTCATCTCTACGTTCTCAAGATAGTTGAGAAGTTGCACTAAGAATCCATTAATAGACATTACCAAGTATTGATCCTTTGCCCACAAAATCTCTAGAGGGACCCTTGTTGATAATTGCTCCTTCTTCTTCTTCTTCTTCTTCTTCTTCTTCTTCTTCTTCTTCTTCTTCTTCTTCTTCTTCTTCTTCTTCTTCTTCTTCTTCTTCTTCTTCTTCTTCTTCTTCTTCTTCTTCTTCTTCTTTCTTCTTCTTCTTTCTTCTTCTTCTTCTTCTTCTTCTCTCTTCTTCTTCTTCTTCTCCTTCTCCTTCTCTTCTCTTCTCCTTCTCCTTCTCTTCTTCTCCTCCTCTCTCCTCTCCTCCTCCTCCTCCTCCTCCTCCCTCCTCCTCCTCCTCCTCTTCTCTCTATCCCTTACATTCATACAGACATTTTTTTTCTTCTCAGTTTAGAAATAGAATAGAATAATAACTTTATTGTCACTTTAAATGTACACTAATCGGCATACATTAAAATGAAATTTCGTTGCATTCAGCTCTCAAAGGGTCACCACCTCCGATATACATTACATAAATATGACAAAAATAAATAAATAAATACAGAATTATGCATATACCCACATATATTATATGACACAGAGAAACAACAGTCTAGTTCGGGTTATGTATATACATGTGCATGGCGAGAAAAACGAATCTTACTAGTTTCCAAGACGGATGGCGTAGTAGGGAACAAAGCTATAGTTTAAAGAAACTTTCATTGTAATGGAATCTTGATTTACATTGTCCATCAGTTAGAGATAAGCAATGAAAAGATGGAAAGTTCTCTCCTTTATATTTCTCTTTGCGCCGTTTATGAAAGGATAATAATGCACGATAATTTGAAAGGAATCGATAGAATTCCTGTTGGTTGCCAGAGCATAAATAGTAGATGTAGATTTCATTTATGCCTCTTGTTAAAAAAAAAGAAAAGAATGCGGGGAGGGAAGTACGAAATATTTGCCAAAAGAATTAAAGGCAAACACAGAGAGGAAAATTGAAATAGTCTGTTTCCATTTATTTTTTTGCCAAGCCTTTTCAGCTGCAAGGTCCAGTTAAGGCCGAATGGTTTGAAACTTATTAGAATTGTCAGAGCAATCAAGGATTCCTGCGTTTCAAATGCAGATATGGATCTACTGCGGTTTTGTGCAATGATAATATACATTTGAGAACCATCCATCTCCCTATCAATGAAGTCTTTGAAGGCAACATCTGTTTGTAATGATGGGGCATCTCCAAGCAGTTCTGCTGAGGCTAATTTTAATATTCAATTGTACAGTAAATTGACATTTCAACACCTTTCTGATCTTTTCAGAATATGACTCCTTCTGACTAGAATATTTAAGAAATTGCTTACGACAGCGTTTTACCCACATATGAAAGCAAGGTCAGCCAAAGTTAACATAGACGGAGGTTGTCTTGCTAATGGCCTTGAAACAAAGCCAGGCTTAACTTTCCTAAAGCAGTTTCTTCATACAGTGTGTTACCAAGACATACAAAGCACACACAAAACCTTCGTTTCTTCAACCTTGTCTTTTCTCTTGCGGCTGCCGTTCATATGTTTCTTGTTATAGGAAAGGAATGTCTCCCTATGGATCAAACTGAGTGGAGTACCTCTCCAGTATATGTTGTTTCGGGAGGAGGGGATTGTTTTAAAATAAAAACATGGGGTGAGGAAGAACTGCCTCCCAGAAAAAGGGAGGGGAGGTCTAGCCTCTACCTTCATGATATTCTCCCCTATTAAAAAAAATACTTTTGAAAAAAAATCGTGACGAAGGCAGATGGAAGAGCAAGCAAGAAAGAAGAATTTAAAGCTCATTGATCAGCCTCCACCCACCCAGACAGGCAAGACATCAGAATATAAACAGACGGCAAATACTAGCACTGGTGATGTTACCTAGTTAAGGTAATGAAACGTCTGCAAGAAAACAAGCAAGCTCAGAGAACACCAAGGACCCCTCATTTCAACCCTGAGCTACAAATATTCTCCTTCATTGATCAGTCACTGCTCAACAATGTAGGGCTTCAATAATTGCTAATATCTAACAAGGTTAGGGTTCAGCATGAGAAAAAAAAAACTCCCCTCCCCTACTTTGATTCAGTATAAAAAGGGCTGGGGGATACTCTGCCCAGCTTTCAAGATTCTGTTACTATACCCTGCAACAATATATTATTTGCAGTATGTCTGCAACATGTAGTATATAGTATATCAGTTTCCTGACCTCACCTGTTTTGAAAGATTGACATAGCTTGACTTGTTTGCCACCTCTGCTTTTGTTGTTGTTAGTTGTGAAGTCGTGTCCGACCATCACGACCCCATGGAAAACGTTCCTCCAGGCCTTCCTGTCCTCTACCATCTTCTGGAGTCCATTTAAGCTCACGCCTACTGCTTCAGTGACTCCATCCAGCCACCTCATTCTCGTCCCCTCCTTCTATTGCCCTCAATCTTTCCCAGCATTAGGCTCTTCTCCAGTGAGTCCTTCCTGGCCAAAGTACTTGAGTTTCAACTTCAGGATCTGGCCTTCTAAAGAGCAGTCAGGGTTGATCTCCTCTAGGACTGACCGGTTTGATCGCCTTGCAGTCCAGGGGACTCGCAGGAGTCTTCTCCAGCACCATAGTTCAAAGGTCTCAATTCTTTTATGCTCAGCCTTTCTTATGGTCCACCTCTGCTTAATTGGTAGATAAAACAATAACCAAATAGATTAAGCTAGTGACTCTTGACAAAAATTTGTGTCTGCTTTTCTATGCTGGGTTGGCATTTGGACAATTGTTATTTCAAAAATGTGGGTAGATCACTGGATTGGGAAAGGCTGCTTTTAGACATCAACCAAACTGCATGTCAGAAACATGGATTAATTTCAATAAAAGTTACTAGGAAATGTGGACCTTACATCACACCGTGGTAAAACATTTACCAAGAGAGTATATAACTTTAGGACAAAATTATACATGGAAATGTTTGTTAAAAGGGAAGAGAAAAGTCTGAAATCTAACAGTTCTACATGGCTAAGGGAGTTTCTGAATATTTGAATCCAAAATTATACGAATGGAATTAACAGACATCCTTGGTGTTCAATTTAGAAAAAATTAATGTGTTTCTATTGAAAGAAGTGAGAGCCCTGGTTAACTTGTCCATATTAATTTCAAATATTTATTTAACATTTAATGAATTTCCTCTTCTAGTCCAGAGATAGCATCTGAGATCTTATAGGTTACAATAGATTTTCAACTCATATAGCAATCCTGTTTAGATGTTGTGAAAAATGCACTGATTTTCTGGAAATATTTTGGAAAATTGGAAAAAAATTACAATGTGGTTTTAGGATCTTTTGAAGGATTACTTCAAAGTTTGATTGCTGGATTGTTGGAATTTTTTTATGGCCAGTGGGCAAAATTAGATGGAAAAATGATCTATGTAAAACTTGGAACTTAAGGGCAATTGTCTACTTTTTTTGAAGAAACGCATCACACCCACTTGTTTCTACATTTCTTTGTTTTGTGACATTTCGACTGAAATACTTTGAGTTTTCCTCACAGTTGAAGTATTTACATCCGGGGTAGGTAGACAACTTTGGGGATGTCAAGAGCCCTGTGGGAGACATTGACCCCACAATCTGGACTCTCCATTCCCAAAAATGGTGGTGTGAGGACAACAATGAAATCTGATTTATTAAATTTAAACTGCATTAAAATTAGTTCAATTCAGTGTAATTAGTATGATCAATCTCCGGGTAACTCCTTTAAAAAGTACCAAGTTGAACAGCCAGTGTCCATCTAAAGCAGGGGTCTTCAAACTTGGCCCTTTTATGACTTGTGGATTTTAACTCCCAGAATTCCTCAGCCAGCATGCGTGGCTGAGGAATTCTGGGAGTTGAAGTCCACAAGTCATAAAAGGGCCAAGTTAGAAGACCCCTGATCTAAAGGATATGCCCTAAGCTTTTGTGGAAGTGCATTTCTGAAGTAGACTTTAACATCCAGAACTTGCCAATCCAGATAGCCAATTCATGACCCTGGGTTGGACATGAAATATTTTTTGATGGCCTGTTCTGACTCGCCTGTTTGCTCCTTCTTTCTCTTGTTTTTTTTCAATCTAAACATGTTTGTTTTGTTCAGAGCTGGAAATTACACTCAAGATGTCATACTGTTTATTAAGAACTTCTAACCTACTCAACATCTTGTCCCAAAGGTGCTTTTTTCAAAAGGCAACTGGACTTCGTTTTTCCTTGAAGACGTTTTGCTTCTCATCTAAGAAGCTTCTTCAGTTCCCAGTTCCCTTTGGGACAACCATGACCTGGATGACTGAGAATCTCCATAGACATTTACTCAACACCTTTGCTTCTCTGTTGCTGTACTTTCTTCCCTGCAATATTAGAGTATATTGCAAGGTGTGTGTGTGTGTGTCATAGTTTATGTTGTGGATGTTCCTCTGGCTTTTTGTCAGACCTTGACAGAAGGTCCTCTTCAGCAGAACTCCTTATTATCAGAGGAGAAATCCAATGATTTGAAGAACAAGGCACAACATAGCAACTTGTTTATTCCACTGGGCTGTCTTTCGCATTACAAGAACATCTTTATTTTTTGAGCAATGACGTTAGCTGGAATCTGTTCCAAGAACAGACATTTGGTTTCCATTAGCTGCACTTATTCTCTCTTTCTGAGCTTATGAGGTCTTGAGTTACAGTGCTCAGCATGACTTGGATATTTCTAAGGTATCTTTTCACAAGTTTTGGAAGGCTCGTATTTATAGGAAAAGAGCAATGCTTTCCGGAGGTTTTTTCTATCATCAGTGGGGTATTGCTCTCTCTCTCTTTTTTTTAATATTGAAAACTCTTTGGATTTTGCAGATAGGCCTCTTCAGTCTCTCCTTGTCACTCCAGAAGGTTCATGGAACTGAGGGTAAATGCCACCAAGCCTTCTTTAAAAGAGGGACAACCAACAAAAGTTTCACAGGATTCAGGCTAGCTTCCCCCCAACTTTACCTCTTTGTAAAAATACACTTTATTAGTGCCTCAACTTTGACAGCAAGCAGGAGATTGAATGTTGTGCGTGGGGGTGTAATATAAACATAAGGTCTCACGTGCACACAGCATACAGAAATATTGGTTACGCCAAATAACAAGTGGGTGGTAGACATTGTAATGTTTCAAGAACGTGGCTAGTTGGTCTTTCTTCTCTAAAGTCCCTTAGCAGAAGAAAACTGTTTTAAACCTTTTCTTTAGACAAGCCAAAATCATTTTCTGATCAGAATATCTCACGTCACCCAAGAAAGATGTTCTTTAATTTTGGAACCAGAAAACTTGGTTGTTATAATGAAAATTAAAACATATGCTGCTCCACATATATAACAAATCAATAGAAGTTTAAGCTGAATATTTTCTTGCTGGAGGTTTAAAAAATGGACAATTTTTTAAAAAGTATTCTTCCAGAATTGATCTCAGAATTCAGACTGAGGAATGTCTGAAGCATCAAACCATACCCTCTTCGTTGTTTTATTTGGTCAATTGGAAAAAAACCCAGAAACCTCCCCCCCCCAAAAAATTTAAAAATCGAATAATATTACATTAATATTGTAGAACTTAATCATTACAAGCTGCATCTTAAATGGCAAGACAAGCACAGCCAGATGCAACTTCTGAAAAAGTAAATTCCCTTTTCATGCAGGAAAGGCTTCCAGGAAAATGGTTATCTGACTGCAACACCGTTTCTTTTTTTATTATTTATTTGTATTGATTAATAATTTTCATTTTATAAAAGATGAATCAAAGGAGAAATAAGACAATGACAAAGTGCAAGAAATGTTATATAACATTTCATTATCTGTTTGAATGAAATAGCTGCAAGAAAACAACCAAGCTCAGAGAGCACCAAGAACCCCACATGGTTTGTCAAGTCTCTCCAACGAAAAATAAATAATTGGCTTTCAGTAGCGATGACTTGCATATGGAATCTATTTCAGAGATGAAGCCAGGTGAATCAGTGAAATGTATTTGTCGTGCAGAAAGAGAACGAAGAGATGCTGTCATGGTCAGAGGGAACCAGTTGTAGACCCGGAATTAGGGGAAAACATAGACAGTATTAATTGTGAATATGTGCAGTTGACCCCGCTGTCTTTGGGCACTTGCAGAGTCATGAAAAGACAACAGGGAAAACAGCCAGTGTCCTAACCCACCCGAGAACATGCAGTGTCTTTAGGGAAACACCGAAAAGGAACATGTTTAGCTACTTCTGCTTTCTCCCTTCTTATCTATGGTGTGCCAGCCTTTCTGGGCGAAGACTTTATCTTAGGTGTGTCAGCTTTGCTGGGTGAATTGCTTATGTAATCAAAAAGTATACACAGAGGGATTTTCTGCCATTTGGGGTTTCTCTCTTCTAGAGGGGCCCATCTTTGTTCAGCTGAATAAAAACGTAAAGCTTAAAAAGGCAACTTCTGGTTTCCTGTATTTCTTTACCAAGCAACACCTCAGATCCTGCACAACACAGTTGCCTGTTGAAAGAGGCTTTTTTACTCAAGAGCTGGGACAAAGCTGGCTTCAGTCCAGCCCGTCTGATTTTTAAGATGAACTTGGTAGGAGGAAAATGTGTGGATAGAAGCTATATATATATATAAGGCAATCCTCAAGACCTCCTCAGTGGGGCATGATTACAATAGGCGATGTTTACCCAAGGAAGTTATGGCTCCTGGGAAGCTGCAGTTCAGATTTCATTATTTTGGCTGCTAGAGAATGGGGAGGAATTCCCAGGGAAGGTTTTCAAGCATTGAAAGATGTACAGGGCCTCAGTCATATTGAGCGAGGGAGGCATGCTTCCAATTAGCGCACTGTGATAGCTACCGCTAGTGTGACCGGACAGACCAGTCTTTCTCAATCTCAGCAACTTGAAGATGCGTGGATTTCAACTCCCAGGAGTTAGAAGCGGGAGCTGATCAGCTAAGCTTTCCATATCAGATAAATGTGCAAGTTGACCCCAAAGCAATGTATTCTTTGTCTTTGCCAACGTAGACAATTACAAGCTTTGAAGAACAAGAACTCATTGTGACAGGTCTACTGATACCACAGTTGATCCCAGCCCAAAATTGGAGAGATCTTTTTTAGCTTTTTATTTTTTACATTCAGTATATCCTTTGGGCTTTTTTCACGTCTAGCACCGCCAACTTCGTTTGGCTGCAAGAAAGAATTGATTCGATTTGACGGAGATTCTGTTTCTCTTGGGCACACACAAAAATTAGCTGTAAAACCTAGTCTTATGAGCAAATGACTAGGAGTTTGTTTCCTATGCGAGGAATCTCTTCAATTTCAGTGATCCTGACTTTTAACTGAAAGGAATTGGGACCATCTTGGGGTTTTTTAACCCTCCCTTGAGGATACATTTGTATCTGAGTGTTAACAAGCAGTTGATAGCCAGGATGAAGGAGAGTTGTTAGCTTTTAAAGCAAGAAAATATTGTTAGTTAACTTGTTAATGTGAAATAGGTACTCCATCAAAGAAAATAAAAACTCTACTTCCTTTCTTCTCTTATTTCCTTTGAACTAATCCATCACAAACTAAAATCGGAAATCCTTTTTATTTATCTCATATAGCTAGACAATAGAGGCCCTCTTAATTATCCATATTTCATTGTTATTCCTTGATATATACCTCATATTTTACACTTACTACTTGTACATTTGACATATATGTATATTTGTATCCACTTATTTTTTCGATTTTATATTGCTGTTTTCTGGCCTTAGGACTGTAATAAAGTTATTTGATTTGATTTAGTTATCCAGGCTCTCCAGATTATGATGTCAATATTCTGCTCTCAAAAGATCACAGAGCTGATTTCCTCTTCCATGCATCTTTTGTTTTCTATGAAATGAATTGTCCTATAAGTGGGATTAACTTTGGCCTAACTTCAAACAAAACTTGAAGCAATGTAAAAGATAATCTAATCTTACATGAGTTATGTTCCACCAACTTTGCCAGCTCTAATCTAGTTTAATTGTGATTGATATTATAGCTACATTCTTCCCACCAGTGGCTTACAGAATCTTCTAGAATCATCCATCCATCACTGTGTCAAAACAATGTAACGAAAATAAGCTTTATATCTCTTCAGTGAGGGATAGATGGTGCTGTGAACACTTTATAAGACATGGAGAAATCTATGTCTTCTTTGGAGCTATTTACTCCAAACTTAATTCTAAAGAGGATTGTTGAGATTTTAATTAGAAGTAATTTTCAATTTACAACCATTCATTTAATGACAGTGGTGCTGAAAACAGTGACTTATAACTGGTCCTTGCACTTATGACTGTCCCAGTATCCCCATGGTCACTTAATCAAAATTCAGAAACCAGCATGTATGTGCATGTATGTATGTATTGATTTATGTATTCAATTTCTGACTCTGTGTGGCTTTTTTTTTAAGCTGGATTTGCTTAATGACCATGTGATTCACTTAACAGCCCCAATGATTTGCTTTAACAACCATGGGCAAAAAGGTTGCAAAATTGGGCATCATTCACATAATAATTGTGATCCCAATTGTGGTCATAAATCAAGGATGATATATATATATCATCCCGGAGTTCATTATTTTATTTAATTGACTTTAAATGTCCATACCTGCAGCCAGGCCTCCCCCTCACCGGCCCATTTCTTCTGAGGCGTCTTTTGCATCCAGGCCTGCATTTCTCAGTCACAGGCCTTTTCTGAAGGCCTGTGCAGCCAAGAACTGAGCTATGGATTCAATCCGTAGCTCGGTTCTGCAAGACTTCAGCAGCCGAGCACCTAGCTATGGATTGAATCCATAGCTTGGTACTCAGCTGCTTAGGCCTTCTGGAAAGGCCTGGCTGCAAAATGCAGGCCTGAATGCAGCTGCAGAACTTCGGCCCCAGAAGAAGTGGACCGGCTGGGTGGGGCTGTCGGTGCCGGAGGTGAGGTAAGGCCTACCCCGAAAATAAGACCTGGTGCCTCTTTTGGAGGCAAAAAAAAAAGACCCGGTCTTATTTTCGGGGAATATATATATATATAAACCCAGTTTCTATGTCACATGATGAAATTAGAAGTGGGAGAAGTGAACTGGAGTACTGATTTGAGGAGATTTACAGATTTCTATAATTTGGATTATACAGAAACAGCTTTGAATGGCTTCGGCTTCAGCTTTGAAGTGAACAGCCAGGACTGAAGCAATAAATCAGTTCCTAGAGTAGGAGCTGAAATGATCCTGGCTGAAAATTAAGTCTGCAGAAGGAAAGCTTGACTATTTTGTGATTTGATCAATAGAAGCTTGTGAATGCAGAAGCGTCAACGAAGAAGAGTATATGGCTACTTTACTTAAAGAATGAGTAATCAATTACAGATTTCTGAAGGCAGGACAAGTTGTGAATGCTTCTATTCTATTCTATTCTATTCTATTCTATTCTATTCTATTCTATTCTATTCTATTCTATTCTTCAGACAAATGGTTGTTCAATCTCTTCTTAAAAATTTCCAATTCTGGAGCATTCACAGCTTCTGGAGGCATGTTGTTCCACTGGTTAATTGTTCTCACTGTCAGGATATTTATCCTTAGTTCTAGGTTGCTTCTCTCCTTGATTAGTTTCCATCTGTTGCTTCTTGTCCTGCCTTCAGGTGCTTTGGAGAATAGCTTGACTCCCTCTTTGTGGCAATTCCTCAAATATTGGAACACTGCTATCATGTCACTAGACTAAACATACCCAATTCTTGCAATCCTTCATTCTTTGAACTGTTCTTTGGTTGCTCTCAATGAAAAGGTATGCAAGGGGTTAATTTTTCAGCAAAAGCCACAAGCTATAACTTTCAGCACAGGATTTCCAGGATGAGAACCTTTCTTCCACCTCATTTTTGCTATTGCATGCCTTGTGCCTATCGTGGACCAGTTTTTAGAGACCACTATTTTGTTTCAAAATAAATCTTGTAGATGGTGACAGATTTCTTCTTTTAACAGAGCAGATGTGCCAGTGATGGTTTGGGTTATTATTTCGTGCTCGGGTTCAGATCCAATGGCAATAATGCCAGCCTGTGGCCTTTTCCTAATTAACAAAGAATTTGAAATGTAGAAGTTAATAGAATAGAATAGAATAGAATAGAATAGAATAGAATAGAATAGAATAGAATAGAATAGAATAGAATAGAATAGAATAGGATGGAATAGGAGCTGGAAGGGACCTTGGAGGTCTTCTAGTCCAGCCCCCTGCAAGCAGGAGAATCTATACCAGGGGTGTCAAACTGCCAGCCCGTGGGCCGGACGTGTCACCAGGAAACCACGCCCACCCCATTGCCGGCAATGGAGAAAAAGCTCCGATACGTTGCGCGATGTCATGTCACGTTGCGAGTTTAACATGTCTGACCTATACTATTTCAGACAGGTAATTGTCCAGGCTCTTCTTGAAAATTTCCAGTGATGGAGCGACCATGATTTCTGGGGGTAAGCTGTTCCACTGGTTAATTGTCCTCACTGTCAGGAAGTTTCTCCTTAATTCCAGGTTGCTTCTCTCTTTGATCAGTTTCCAACCATTGTTTCTCGCCCTTCCCTCTGATGATCTGGTGAGCAACCTGGCGAGAAATCATGCCTTGTGGCAGCCCCTCAAATACTGGAACACTGCTATCATGTCTCCCCTATTTCTTCTTTTCTTTAGACTAGCCAAACCCAAGTTCCGCAGCCATTTTTGGTATGTTTTAGTCTCCAGGCCTTTGATCATCTTAGTTGCTCTTCTCTGAATTTTTCCCAAACTCTCAACATCTTTTTTGTGATATGGTGACCAAAATTGGCTGCAGTATTCCAGGTGTGGCCTTACTAGGGCTTTATAAAGTGATACTAATACCTCGTGTGATCTTGATTCTATGCCTCTGTTTATACAACCCAGGATTGTATTAGCTTTTTTGGTTGCTGCTGCACACTGCTGGCTCATGGTTAAGTGATGGTCCACTAGGACTCTCTCTAGGTCCCTCTCACAGTTACTGTTTTTAAGCCAGATCTCGCCCAATCTGTATTTGTTCCTTTGGTTTTTCCTGCCTAAATGTAAGACTTTGCTTTTCTCCACATTGAAACTCATTTTGTTGGATAGGGCCCATTGAAGGCACCAGGCTAGAAACTAGGAGGCCGTGAGTTCCAGTCCCGCTTTATGGACAAAGCCAGCTGAACCAGCTAGGCTAGTCACCCTCTCTTAACCCCAGGAAGCAGGTAAAGGCAAACTATTTCTGAAATCTTGCTGAGAAAACTGCAGAGACTACTCCAGAAGGCAATATGAACTTGAAGGCACAATGCTTAATTTAAAGTAACAAAGGAAGCTGCAGTACCATCTCTTCTGTGTCACAAGATGGCAGCGTTTCACCAGATCACAAAATTTATCAGCCGATGACTTGGTTCATGAAAGCTTGAAGGAGTTTTGAGAAACAATTACAAGCGCAAAGATAATGTCTGTTGAGAGATCAGTCCCATCAAATTCAGTGGCATCAGACCCATACATTTTACAAGTTATAAGGGGATCTATTATAGCTGAACTCAATGGAGCTAATTTCTGATTCAGAATGTATGTGTATATCGTATGTGTATGTGTATATGTATATGTAGAAGAGCCTAATGCTGGGAAAGATTGAGGGCAATAGAAGAAGGGGATGACAGAGAATGAGGTGGCTGGATGGAGTCACTGAAGCAGTAAGCGTGAGCTTAAATGGACTCCAGAAGATGGTAGAGGACAGGAAGGCCTGGAGGAACGTTCTCCACGGGGTCGCGATGGGTCGGACACAACTTCGCAACTAACAACAACAAGGTTCAATAAAATGCAAAAGGTTTTGTTAGTATTATTTCATTCCTGCACAGTATATAGCTCAACACATCCTCCCTCTCATAGTACTATTGTGTGGCCTCTTAATCTTTACACAGACCCAATTTCACTAGTTTTTACATTACAAAAAAAGAAAAAAAATCTTTTAATTTAAAAATCAGGATTTATTTATTTTTAAATATGTTTCATTGATTTTTTAACATAGTCACCTTAATATTTTGTAAACAGTGTGTTGTCTGGGTTTACATTTGAAAAACATTCAGTAACAGTTGGTTTCTATAATCTATAATCCACATACTAACTTTACTTCATTTCCTCTTTTTTCCCATAATGTTCTCTTTTACCAACCTTAAGTTAATACAATTCTTGTTGTTGCCGCATCCCCTCAGTCACGTGATCACTCTTTGCATGTTTATACGGCAGTCACGTCATGCCGGGGTCACGTGATCACCATTTGCGACCTTTCCAGTCGGCTTCCAACACACAAAGTCCGTGTGGGAAGCGGGGTTTGCTTAATGACTGTGTGAATCACTGAACAATTGCTAAGCGATTTGCTTAACCACCATGGCAAAAAAGGTGGTGAAATCGGACACGATTCATTTAACAATCACTTTCCATATCAATGCAAACCCTGTTCCCAATTGTCGTTGTAAGTTGAGGATTACCTGTACTGGAACACGGGCAGATATCTGTACACAGTCATTTTTTGAGATGGATGACCTATACCCTAAATAAATTAAAAATATAGAATTCCTACCCTCCATGGATATAATAATAATAATAATAATAATAATAATAATAATAATAATAACAACAACAACAACAACAACAACAACAATAATAATAGATCATAAAATAGAGAAAGTCATAGAAAATGATAAAATTAAACTGCTCTGGGACTTCAGAATTCAAACAGACAAGCACCTGCAACATAAAACCCCGGACTTAACAATTGTCGATAAGAAAGACAAAAAAGTCTGGATAGTGGACGTGGCAGTGCCTGGAGACAGCAGAATAGACGAGAAAGAACTGGAGAAGATAACAAAATACAAAGACCTACAAATAGAAATAGAAAGACTGTGACAAAAGCAAGCAAGGGTAGTACCAATAGTAATAGGTGCCTTGGGTGCAATCCCAAAACAGCTGGAGCACCACTTGAACATCATCGGCATTGACAAATTCGCCATTAGTCAATTGCAAAAGGCGGCCTTACTAGGAACTGCTTCCATCCTGCGACGATATCTGGAATACCATCAAACATCCACATCTGCCTATCCCAGGTCCTTGGTAAGGACTCGATAGGTAGACAAAAATGCCAAATCCAGTCTGAACATATGGCTGACTGTGCGATGATCAATAATAATAATAATAATAATAATAATAATAATAATAATAATAATAATAATAATAATAATAATAATAATAATAATAATAATAATAGTTGGAAGAGACCTTGGAGGTCATCTAGTCCAACCCCCTGCTCAGGCAGGAAACCCTATACCATTTCAGACAAATGGCTGTCCAGTCTCTTCTTAAAAACTTCCAGTGTTGGAGCATTCACAGCTTCTGGAGGCAGGTTGTTCCACTGGTTAATTGTTCTAACTGTCAGGAAATTTCTCCTTAGTTCTAGGTTGCTTCTCTCCTTGGTTAGTTTCCATCCGTTGCTTCTTGTCCTGCCTTCAGGTGCTTTGGAGAATAGCTTGACTCCCTCTTCTTTGGGGCAGCCCCTGAGATATTGGAACACTGCTATCATGTCCCCCCTCGTCCTTCTCTTCATCTGTCCATGGGATCTGAATAGTCATCATAGATCGTTTGTCTGCCAATGCCACGTTCCCAGTTCCCATGGACATCTTCTCGTATGACAGTTTTGCGTCTTCCACGAATCAATGCCCCTTGTTATGAAGTATTTCTACCATTTTTTTTTCTTCCGTTTTCTTTATCTCTCCCATATTTTGAACCAGAAGTTCGCAATTTCACATTTTGGGTCAGCATAGCTGTTATGGGTGGTCCAAGACGCCAGAACAGGTTTCAAGGAAGAGAAACATGTTTCTCAAATAATATATGAGCTGATAATTAGATTGAAGAAAAATGCAGTTGGTTGCAATGGGGATTGCAGCGACTAATATTTACAAAAGATCTTTGGGTTTGCACAGGGCAAAATGCTTGTAGTTCATTGGTTCTTTTTGTTTTGTTTTTTTGATAAGTAAGGAACTCTTCTTTATTTAAATTGAAAATATCCACTTATTTGTTGGGAAAGTATCTGCAGCTGTGGGAAGAGAACTCAAGATCTCTTTTGTGCTAAAAGGAAATTCATGGACAGGATAATTTCAGTGGTGTGTTTAAGGACTACTACCAGATATTTTATACCACTAGATGTCAGGAAAGCTTCGTGTTTCAATTTAAGAGTAACATAAACACATGTCAATAAAATGCAAATGTGTATATTTGATATTACTGAGGGGGAGGTTTGATCTGTCTTCAAAATTTCAAATTAGCTGCTCCTAGAAAATGAAGCCTTTTCCAGCAACACATGTAAAAATTAGGTGGGGCTTCCATGACAAGGTTCTAGCCATCTTGACTTTTTTGATCTCCCGTGGATGCCTCTAAGAGCATCGATTCTGGACTATTTCACATGCACGTACAGAGGTCAGCCTGGGACAGAGCTAATACAGCTTTTAATGTATTGCATTTTATGCTCAGTAACCAGTCACTGAAGGTGCACAACTGAGTTGTGTGTAGGAAGAAGGATGTAAAAATAAATGCTTGCCTCGGAAAGTGGAGCCACATGGTTTTATGATTTCATCTGTACATAGGTGGGCTATCCAAGTCAAATAATATATATAAACACAGATAGGAATCCTGTGCAACACCTAGCTTGATTGTGTCTGTGGTGGAGATGGGCTGTTAAAATAGCTAAGATGGTAGCCATGCTTTTGTGAACCAAATTCCATCCTTTTTGTACAGGTAGGCCTCAACTTTCAACAGTTCGTTTAGTGACCGTTCAAAGTTACTGAAGAGCACTGAAAAAAGTGACTTATGACCATTTTTGATACTTATGACCATGGCATCATCCCCAGGGTCACGTGATTTACATTCAGATGTTTGGCAACCGGTTCATATTTATGACGGTTGCAGCGTCCCGGGGTCACGTGATCCCCTTTTACGACCTTCTGACAATCAAAGTCAATGGGGCAAGCCAGGTTCACTTAACAATCATGTTACTAACTTAACAACTGCAGTGATTCACTTAATAAATGTGGCAAGAAAAGTTGTAACAGTGAGGCAAAACTCACTTAACAAAAGTCTCACTCAGCAACAGAAATTTCGAGGAGTATCTGTACCTGTGCTGATGTCACGTGAATATACGAAGGGGTGGGGCTTCCATCATAGCACTCTGGCTGCCATCTTGCCTGTTTTAACCCTTCCCGCTAGCCCAGCTGCTCCATTTTGCCAGCCAATTATTACTAACTCCAACAGAAATCACTTCTAGAATTTCTCATAGCTTCATCAATTAAATTAATTCCTAGAAATAAATGCATTTTAGGTGCTCTTTTTCTTGAATAACTGTTCTTTGTTTATAAGCTTCTGCTGGAAGATAATCCACCGTTGAATGGTGCCCTATATCAAAGTAGTTAAATCCATGCCTGATGTTAAAAAAACAAAAGAATCGAAGAAGAGAACAAGAGCTTGAAAATTGTCTTTCAGCAACATTTGAACAGCAGTATTTCCCCATTGTGATGAGATGTGTTGCAGCTCTGCTTAAATTACCTTAAAAAAGATGGTTGCATAAAGATGTATGTGGAAATGTTATACAACTCTTTTCCCTCTGTTTTGAATGTGCGCTTCCTTTTTTGCAGAGATGGCCAGGCCTGCATTTCTACTTTCTTCAAGGTTAATTATAGCTGATAGGAGCAGTAGAGAAGAAGGGCTGGCTCTCAATGAGCAGATGACCAATTCAGACCACAGGAAGATGCTGCTGTGAAGGTTCTTGGTTTTCCAAGGACTGGACATACCACGGCATAGAAGATAACTGAGATAAAATGCTTTATTGGAGTGTGGGAAGTCAGCCCCCACCCCAGAGAATGAAATATTAAAGAGGCAGAAAAGCATGCCCAGTTTTTCTTAATAGCCCCAAGTCTCCCTTCCCTAAGCAGAAACCAGCTCTGTAGAAATGCAGATGTAAACCATTCAGGAAGGTTGAAGCTAGAAGCTTAGGAAGACAAAGACACCTAAAATCTACATACCCCACCCAAACTCTAAGACAGGACATAATAGGATTAACCCACAGATACCAAAGGGCACACTCAGACTCAGGTCAAAGTTCATGCCACAGGAACAACTCCAAACAAAAGGCTCCAGAGGGTATAAAAACCCACTCCCTACCTGTGCTTGCTCTCTTTTCTTCTAGAGCCATCTTCCTGTCTGGCTCTCCTCTTCAATAAACTGCAACCTTCTTTCTAAAGCAGTCGCCATGTTGTTTATTCCCGGCTTGGACTGAACCATGATGAAGACTTTTCCTTCAACAGGAGCATGCACCTTCCTTAACAATAGGCTCACCATTTCCAGCTATAGATCCTTAGGCATTTCAACTCATTAAGCAGCAAGAAAGTGGGTTTTACTTGAGCTTAGTGGCCTGTTAGCACATTAACATGTGAGCAGGAAGTCCATAGAACTCAAAGCAATAAGCCCGCAAATTAGGCAAATGCTGATAAGGCTTATTAAACAAAACATAACAGAAAGGAATAACTGCACAGGACCGGAAATATCCTAATATAAGACAAGAAAATGCAGCAGTAGATTCTCATGTTCAAAGGCAGCTGGAGATGTTCCCCAGATTATTCTAACTAAAGTGCTTTACTCTTTCCAGCTAGGCCTTTTTTTGAGGATTGTCTCTTAGCTGCGATTCAGAGAATATACGTCCTTCAGTCCTCATAGCTTCTGTTCTTTTGAAAATTGTTGTTGTTGTTGTTAGTTGCGAAGTCGTGTCCGACCCATCGCGACCCCATGGACAACGTTCCGCCAGGCCTTCCTGTCCTCTACCATCTTCTGGAGTCCATTTAAGTCTTTTGAAAATATACCTTGTCAATTGTGCCACCTGCATCCCATCATGCCTGAACAGATAAAAGAAACTTGCTTGGCCATACCAGTCCTGCTCCCTACCCCAGGTGGGAAACCTTGTGATCAAAGATCTAAGCTCATTCTATGCTGGTATCATTGACTAAGCTTTAAAGGCAAACACTTACCTCACTCCAGGCTGAAATCAGGTCCCAAAAAGCAAAGGCCTAGATTAGAATACAGGATTAGCATCTGGTTTGCAGCCTTTATGCACCGAAAGACCGAGAAAACGTGCAGAGGAGAAGGGTTGCCTTGCTGCAGCTGTTTGCCTTTGTTTCACAACTCCACTACAGAAGCCTAGTGCAAGTGATGAAGAAATGCTGAGAAGCTGAATAACAGAGTAACAGATTTGGAAAAGAACCTTGGAGGTCTTCTAGTCTAACCCCCTGCTCAGGCAAGAAACCCTATGCCACTTCAGACAAGTGGTTGTCCAATCTCTTCTTAAAAACCTCCAGTGTTGGAGCATTCACAGCTTCTGGAGGCAAGTCCTTCCACTGATTAATTGTTCTCACTGTCAGGAAATTCCTCCTTAGTTCTAGGTTGCTTCTCTCTTTCTAAACTTTATGCTTGTCCCAGGATTTCTAATTATGCACTTACCAATACCTATCTCAGATTGAATCCTGACAGTCTATTTTTAGTGATCCACAACTGAGATATTTTTAAATAAAAATCTGGGTTTGTTTCATCCAGATCAGGGGTAGGCAACCTTGGCTCTTTTATGACTCGTGGACTTCAACTCCCAGAATTCCTGAGCCAGCCATGCTGAGGGGAAAGGGAGAGGTTTCCAAGCTGAGCCATGCTGGCTCAGGAATTCTGGGAGTTGAAGTCCACGAGTCATAAAAGAGCCAAGGTTGCCTACCCCTGATCCAGATCCTTTATTGCATTGACCATATAAGAAATTCTCTATAGACTATTCATTTTGTTCCATTGTTCCATTATTGTCCTTGCAATATAATCCAATTTACTCAGGCCCAGCGTGAAAAAAGGTTCTGGAATATTTATCAGGAAAAAGCTGGCAAGATATAAGTAAACTCTCAATCTTAAAACTTTATAGACGAATAATACCTAAAATATATGGTTGCAGGAGGTAAATATGTCTAGTCTAACAAAGAGAAGGACTAGTGGTTACATCAGGGGTCTCCAAACTTGGCCCTTTTATGACTTGTGGACTTCAACTGCCAGAATTCCTCAGCCAGGCATGCTGGCTGAGGAATTCTGGGAGTTGAAGTCCACAAGTCATAAAAGGGCCAAGTTTGAAGACCCCTGGGTTACATGATAGCAGTCTTCCAGTACTCGAGGGCTGTCACGGAGAAGAGTTTGACCTATTCTCCCAAACACCCGAGGGCAGGACAAGAAGTAATCTGTGGAAGATCATTAGCGATCCAACTTAGAACTAAGGAGAAATTTCCTGATTGTAAGAACAATCAGTCCAACATCTTGCCTCCAGAAGTTGTGGGTGCTCCATCACTGGACTTTTTCAAAAAGAGATTAACAGCCATTTGTCAGGAATGCTTGAGCAGGGGGTTGGACTACAAAACCTCCAAGGTCCCTTCCAACCCTATTGTTCTACGTTTATTAAATAATTAGATGTTACTTTATTTACGTTTTGAATGGCCATTGTCTAGACTAGAGTAAAATAGAATCAAATAAACAATAACCACCTTTACTTTTGGTATTTTGTCACCTAAATTTGCCTTCCTTGCTATCTACAAGAAGTGTGGGAGGTCTTCACAAATTTCAGAAGATGAATCATGCAGGCCTTCTCCTCCTTAGCAAGCAGTCTGAAGGAAGTTACTCATCCCCTTGGTCATTCTTTATGGTTATACTGGGTTGGGTGAGAGAGAACAAATTAAATCCAGATAACACATGGGTACTGTCGGTAAACAAGTAAATAGAAAACAGAACTCAGGGACTGGAGTTCTACTTATTTTGGACGGGGAGTAGATGGGACTCCCCCTGAAAGAAAGGGCTTGCAATATGTGATTGTTCTTTGATCGTCAGACGCACCGATTTCCAAGCGGAGGCCCATATATAATTACGTCCTGAGTACCAGGTCTCTTTTTTTTTCTGACTTGGATGAATTGGGGAACAGTTCTTCAATCAATATTTTTTCAGCTTAGACTCTCATCTTCTCATGGTTTGCTGTGCTCCACCTCCTGTCCCCTACCTTACTAAATAATGGCAGAAACAATGCACGCCTCCATTTGTTGAAAAGCTAAGAAAACACAGTTATCTGGACATGGTTCAATCTCAGTTGGGTTCTTGATTACCCAGATTGCTTTGGGGGTCAATCTAGAACAGGGGTCTTCAAACTTGGCCCTTTTATGGCTTGTGGACTTCAACTCCCAGAATTCCTCAGCCAGTGGGCCTGGCTGAGGAATTCTGGGAGTTGAAGTCCACAAGCCATAAAAGGGCCCAGTTTGAAGACCCCTGATCTAGAAGCATAGGGGGGGGGGGAAATCTATGGTAGGTTATAGGCCCCATCTGCTAGAACAGTGTTTCTCCCATCTTGGCAACCTTAAGATCTGTGAATGTCTATGGAGATTCTCAGTCATCCAGGTCATGGTTGTGCCAAAAGTGCTTTTTCAAGAGCCAACGGGACTTGATAAACGTCCAGGTGGCCTCAACGACTCTCTAAAAGAATGCAAATGACCAGCTGTCTGCAAGGAATATAAATCCTTTCATTCCCCACCATCCAGTCAAAGCTGAAGAAGCTTCTTGGATGAGAAACGAAACGTCTTCAAAGAAAAAACAAAGTCCAGTTGCCTCTTGAAAAAGCTCTTTTGGATTAAGATGTGTGAACTTCAACTCCCACAATTCCCCAGCCTGGGGAACATCACAAACTAACAAACCAGCATATGTTAACCATGGTTGTTTAACAATCATTTTTCTTTTAAAAAAGGCTTCTAGAGGGGATACCCATAAAGGCAATTTAGGAAATAACCTTCCTTTATATCTTTTTCCAAATTCTCTGTATAGCACATCGTACAAATGATTCTGAAATGCTGCATTCACTTTTAATTTCTCCTGCCATAAGTAACCGTGTCACCCAAATCTTAGTTCATGAATTTCTGATTCCAATAGCCTTTTCTTCTTTAAAGTTACCCAATCTTTTATCCAAACCAAACAGCATGCCTCAAAACGCAATTTCAGGTTGGGCAAAGCCAATGATCCTTGAAACAATTTTTTAAAAGCGCTAAACATTTTTTTTTCTCTTCTGAGAAATGCTGAGCCCATTTCCGGCATCAAAAGCCTCTGTTGTAACATTTAATGAAAGATGCGTTTGTCTTGGAAGTCTTGCAGAATTGATCCTGTACTACATCTTAATCTTCCACTGCTTTGCATTGGTCTTTTTTGGATTGAAGATGTCAGATCCTGTAATCAAATGTGTGTTTTTTTTCTATTATTTGTCAACATTTTGAAGTTTTTTGTTTGGGTTCCTCTAAGGAGCTGGTCTCAGCCTTCATTATCTTTGTTCTTGTGGTCATCACTGCAGAAAAGGGCAATATTCCTAAGAGCTGGAGAAAGTATGAATCAAGAAAAGGTTATCTCTGGGACTTTTTTAACCTCAAAAAAAACATTGTGTAAAGCAGATAAATTTGAAATGATTGCACGACATAAGGAAAGTGAACAGTGAGAAGTATCCTCTCCTCTTTTATGAGCTTCATGACTCCCTTTATGGTTATAGGCTGCATGTCCCTGAATGACATGTACTACTCACTCAAGCTTCCTATCTGGAGTTTCTACTAGCCTCTGGTTGGCTACTGTGGAAACAGAATTCAGATTCAATTCAGAGCTTTAAGTCTGACCCACTGGATCTGTTGTATTTAGAATCCTTTTATCATCCTTTCTGTTTTTATCTCTTTCATGGGTGATTTTCTTCACAGTGCAATCAACGTATCTATTGTTGAAAGAAAAATCTTCATCAGGGTCCAGTCCAAGCCGGGAATAATCAAAATGGAGACTGCTTTAGAAAGAAGGTTGTAGTTTATTGAAGAGGAGAGCCAGACAGAAAGATGGCTCTGAAAAAACTGACCACATGGAGCAGAGTGGTGGGCTTTTATACCTTCCGGGGCTCTTGAGGTTGTTTCCTGTTCCTGTTTGAGGCTTTGTATTTCCTGTGTCATGTACTTTGACCTGAGTCTGAGTGTCCCCTTTTGGTATTGGTGGGTTAATTCTATAATGTCTCCTGTCCTTAGAATTTGGGTGGAGGTATGTAGATTTTAGGTGTCTTTGTCTTCCTAATTTCTAGCTTACTGGCTCCAACCTTCCTGAATGGATTATTGAATTTGCATTTCTAAAAGATGGCCTCTGCCTAGGGCAGGGGTGGGGAACCTTGGCTCTTTTATGACTCGTGGACTTCAACTCCCAGAATTCCTGAGCCAGCCATGCTGAGGGGAAAGGGAGAGGTTTCCAAGCTGAGCCATGCTGGCTCAGGAATTCTGGGAGTTGAAGTCCACGAGTCATAAAAGAGCCAAGGTTGCCTATTCCCGGCCTAGGGGCTGGGGCTGATTTCTGCGGGGTGGTTTCTGTCCTTTTTAAAGATCTTCTCCATTATTCCTTTGGGAAAATATATTCTGCCTTTTTAATATTTCCCAAAATATTTCTTTCTCTGGATTCTTCCCACACTATGAAGGACTATCAAGGAGATAAGCAACCTTAAGATGTGTTAAAAGAGAAACTTCCTAGCAACAATTAAGGAAAACTTCCTAACAGTGAGAACAATTAACCAGTGGAACAGCTTGTCTTCAGAAATAGTAGATGCTTCATCACTGGAAGTTTTTAAGAAGAGACTGGACAACCACTTGTCTGAAATGGTATAGGGTCTCCTGCTTGAGCAGGGGGTTAGACTAGAAGACCTCCAAGGTCCCTTCCAGCTTTATTCTGATTGAACTTTTGATTGAATGGCAAAAATCATCTATTCCATCTGGTTGCTCACTGAGTGTATAGTTCATTGCACGTTTACCTCTTTCCCTACAGGACAATTAAAGGCTGGAGCTTTTAATATAATATAAAAAGGTGCGGGGCTTCAATTCATCTTCATTTTTTTTGACCCCTTCCCTCCCTGCAAATCTTCCAAGTGTTCTTTCATCTCCAGCAGACATGTCAAACTCGCGACGTCACGTGACGTTGCGCGACGTATCCGGACTGTTTTGCCATTGCCGGCAATGGGGTGGGTGCGGCTTCTGCGTGACATGTCCGGCCCGCGGGCTGGTAGTTTGACACCCCCGATCTCCAGGATTGGCAAATGTTACTCCCAGTATCATTTAAACCTAAGATTACCATGTCCTGTTCTATCATTAGGGAAAGCTTATCACATAAATATTTTCTACCATTTGTAATGTTTTTCTATATACACACAATTTTCTTCCTATAGATATAGACAACAAGATTGGAATAGCAACACAGATTAGCGAGGGGTTTAGGAAAAATAAGGAAAAGTGAATGTAGGACTGAGGCAAAGGAAAAGAGAGTCCCCCTTCAGGAAAGAGTTGTCTCTCCTCATTTTTTCTTTCCCCTTTTAAAAATATGCAGAGTTCTCAGTTACTTTCCTGTCCAGACAATTCCCCTCTGCTCAGCTGAGATTTTCCTGGATCCCTGATATAGATGTGCCCCTGTTTTGTGAAGGGTCTCCATTGCAGAAAAAACATGCTGAATATGTGGAGAGCAGCTTTATACTTTACACAGGGCAACTGAAAGAAAGGAGATGTTGCTCACTATTGCAAACGTAATCTCTCCATTCAGGCATGGCTGGGACTTGAATGACCAACCGTGACTGATTGAGGGTTGATTGATTGATCCTGCAGCTTTCCAGCATTGAAAGTCCTCAGCGCTGATAACAGAAAAGCAAAACAACAACAACAAAATGAAAATCGTAAAGGACTGGATGTGCTTATGCAACAATCTCCCCTCAGTCACAGAACAAGATGGCGTTATATGGAATGTGAGTTTGGAGACGAGCCTTCTGCCATTTTGTGGTCAACCAGTCAATACAGATAGGCCTTGACTTACAACGACAATTGAGCCCAACATTTCTGTTGCTAAGTGAAACACTCGTTAAGTGAATTTTGCCCCATTTTACAACGTTCCCTGCCACGGTTGTTAAGTGAATTGCTGCAGTTGTTAAGTTAGAAACACAGTTGTTAAAGGAATCTGGTTTCCCCACTGACTTTGCTTGTCAGAAGGTGGCAGAAGCTGATCACGTGACCCCAAGGCACAGCAACGGTCATAAATATGAGTCCGTTGCTAAGCATCTGGATTTTGATCATGTGGCCATGGGGAGGCTGCAACAGTCGTTAAGTGTGGGAAAAATGGCCATAAGCCATTTCATAGGGTCACTAAATGAACTGTTATAAGCACTACCTGCTTCTAGCCCAGGGTCTTAGCTTTAAATTCAACTCTACCATCCAGCTCCAAAAACTCTCTAACTTTGCAAAATCCAAATGCTGTATTTATTGGGAGCCCAGTTCTTGACATATACCAAGCATGTCAAATATGCGGGACGCGGGCCGGATGCGGCTCGCACAGGCCACACCCACCCCGGCCCCCGCAAAGGCAAAAAAAAAAAGTCCCGATACGGCCCGCTATGCGATCGGGTTTGACACCCGTGACATATACAGAACTTTGAAACACAGTAAAATATATATCAACATGCTACAGAAATCTATGATTAATTTACACAAGATTGACTTATTTGATTTGATTTGTGTGTGTGTGGGTGAAGGGGCTGGACAGAGCATAAATTAGCTACTCATGCTAGGCTGGCTGGCTACTTAGACTTCAGTGTTCTTGCCCAAATTTATTTTCTATCTTGAGACTCATGCTACATGGAAACAAAACTATTTTTTTGTTAGCAGTGGGGACAATAGAACAGGAAGTAAATAGTCCATTTCTCTCCTCTAAATCCCTTTTATCTTGGAAATGTCGGGCAACTTCATTTTCTATTTTAAAATTGCCCTTCTAAGCAATAATCTTCTTAAGGGCACTGCGATTAACATGTTTGGATAATTACCAAATTTGGCAAAGGACAGCCTCATTATGACCACATCTTCAATCACTGCAATGATTTTTTCCAAGCCAACATATCAGCTTCAAACAGGTGGAGCCATCTTCTTCAAGGTGATGCAAACCAAGTGCCACCTTGGTTCATTTTACTGACTACAAAAAAAGGACCATTAAGGATTGGAAATGATTTCTTGTTATCAATCAACACAATGAGCTGCTAAGCTTTTCTCCGAAGTCTGACCTTGAAAAACCCAACTTCCAGCATGATGTCTTAAATACACATAAAGGACTTTCAGGAAGGCATATCCAAAACATATTAATAAAAGATATCTAAAATGTCCACTTTTTACCAATGTGCTTAAAAAGGGGCCTTTTCCGTGTTTATTTTTCAAAGAGAAATTCAAATCGTATAGGATTACAATATTTTAAAGTACATTTTTATGATTTGCTTTAAGCCTTTTAAGACAGCGTCTGCATAATTTTTCTGCACTACGGCAGAAAACATTACGTTGTATTATTTTAGCTTGTAAGCCTTATTCTTTTTCAGTTACAAGAAAATTAATATGCGACAGGGTTCCTACTCAATTGGCTTTTTCCTTGATCCCTTCTGTCTTTGTTACTTTTTGGGGGCAAAGCAACACTGCTGTGCTAAGTTACTGCTACAAACTGATTTGCAATAATCCTATTTAACGATATCAAAGTGCCATCTGTCCTAAGCAGACCTCAACCTTATGCCTCAACTAGAATTCCCAATCAGTGGGTTGACAACCCTGTAAATAGCAGTCCCAATAAATATAGTGGGCACCAGGCTGATGAAGATTTATCTGAATCAAAATCACATGAAGTATTCATACCGCTTTATAAAGCCTTAGTAAGACCACACCTGGAATATTGGATCCAGTTTTGATCACCAGATTACAAACAAGATGTTGAGATTTTGGAAAAAGGGCAAAGACGAGCAGCTAAGATTCTCACAGGCCTGGAGACTAAAACATATGAAGAACGGTTGCAGGAATTGGGATGGCTAGTCTAGAGAAAAGAAGGACCAGGGGGGAACATGATAGCGGTATTCCAGTATTTGAGGGTCTGCCACAAAGAAGAGGGGATCAACTTATTTTCCAAAGCACCAGAAGGCAGGACAAGAAACAATGGATGGAAACTAATCAAGGAGAGAAGCAACCTGGAATTAAGGAGAAGCTTCCTAACAGTGAGAGCTGTAGGTGTTTCATCACTGGAGATTTTTAAGAAAAGATTGAACAGCCACCTGTCTGAAATGTATAGGGTCTCCTATTTGAGCAGGAGGTTGGACTAGAAAACCTCCAAGGTCCCTTCCAGCTCTGTTCTGATTGATTGATTGATTGATTGATTGATTGGAACTTTATGTAACTAAGTTGCCTAAAAGAGAAATCCATATCATGTTTGATGGGAAGAGACATTCCTGCCTATAATAGCATAGGTTGTGTCTACAATAGTCACTTCATTGGATATTAACTGTAATGAATAGGTTAACACCAAGCAGTGGCAACAATATTTACAATAATTACAATAAAAACAATAAAATTGAATAAGGTGTAAAAAAAAGCATACAATCAAACGTGTGACAAAAGATCAGATAGACACCATCCATGACTGAGTATTATCTCTTCTGTTAGGGAGTTGTAAAATATGCTGAGTATACTTATTTAAAAGTAAATGTTTACATCTTTGAAAATAAACACGTGAGAAGGAGTTAGAACCAATGGGTTGTTTGAAAAACTATTTCAGTTAAGAGATACTGATCACAGCTCCAGTTTTTTCAAATGGGAGAAGAAAATCTCAGAAAAAATTGGATAACCTTTTTGTGAGAAGTGGGAGATCCAGGCTAAGGCTTTGCCTGATTACGGAGTTGCTTTGAAGCATGTTCAGGATGTTTAGTGAGTGGCTAATGGGATGGTGTTGAATGGTGCCGCATTAAATAAGACCAAGGAAAAGCTTATGGCTTATAAAGATGAATTATTGTTGGGGACAGATGACCTAAATCTATTACAGAGATTTCCTAGAAATCATTACATTCATTCTGAAGGAAGCAATGCATAACAGAGTCCTTAATTTAAAAATTAAGCAGGGAAATACATTGCATTCTGGATTTGCAAAATAACAAAATAATATTCGATAGTAAGAATTCCATTTCAACAGGTTTCCAAATTGGGAATTTAACTGCTTAATATTATATTCTCTATTTACTCTTTGAGCTAAGGGTTTACCAAACAAAATTGAAAATAATATCTTACAGAAATAAAGCAGATAAACCACTGGTTTATGGGAGAGAAGGTAACTTGATCCAAAGTCAAAATAATCATTTTCAAATTATGGTCTGATCACTTAGGCTTTGCTAATTCTGTAAACTGTAGGCAACAGAATGGTGACCTTTAATGCATCCACGTGAATGAAAAAGAACTAATGCCACAAGGGGACAAGAGAGCAAAACAAAACATAGATTTGCATGACATCTGCTAATTAAGATCTACATGTGGAAATTTAGGTGTAATTTACTGTAATGTGAACAGACATACAGCACATTTCAGCTATAATAAGCTATAATAAGGAAAGCTGAGTAGAATAGGAAGGGCTCATCCCGTCTGAAGTCTGGCTGGTAAATCTGGATGGGACATTTCAAGATCCCCCCTCTTTACATTTCTTTTACTAAATCAGATTTGAACTGGTCCGCCATTGAACCATACACCTGTCCAATGGCTGGTGGAAAAAAATTACATGCTGGCTGAGGAATTCTGGGAGTTGAAGTCCACAAGTCATAAAAGGGCCAAGTTTGAAGACCCCTGGACTAGCCCAAGATCACCAAGTCACCTTTCATGGGTAAGGTGGGACTTGAACTCGTGGTCTCCTGCTCTCTAGCCTGGTGTCTTAGCCACTAGACCAAAGTGTCTTGATTATATTGATTGTATAGATTATATCGATGGATTGTTTAATTATTTCCAACTCTGAAATGAATAGCTTTGATTTTTTTTAAAAAAAAAACACCTGAAATTCAATACCTTTTATTATTAACATTGAACCACTTTGCCATTCTTCTTCACATCTTTCACTGAAGTGTTTGTATCTACGGTGTAAGGGATTGTTGCGTTGGTTTAATGTGACTAGAAGGAAGCAGATCAGGAACATTATTCAATTTTAGTTCACAATGAGGGGGCTTGAAAGAAATCAAGATCCAAGCAACAAAACAAATAGAAAACACTTGCATCTGTTAAGCAGTATTAAAAATTGTTTAATACTTATGTTTGGGTTAGAAAAATTCCTTGTACGCTCCATCTCACGAGGTTGCTATGCCGGTCTCCATTTTCCAAAAGTTGATTCCAGGCTGTTTATATCTACAGGATAAAAAGCTCATCTGGATAAAGAGCAGTTTTGTTTTTTTTTGGAATCCATAATCCAACCTTGAATGAGTCTTTCTTCTTTTTCCAAAACAAGCATCACATTTTTTTTTCCTCTGAAAGAAAGGAAGGAAATAGAAAGAGCAAATGAAAAAGTAAGTCTGTTTGCTTTAAAAACAAACAAACACAGGCAAAATGCAAGCAAACAATTCAGGCAAGGTCTTGGGATATCATGAAACGTGTCCCTGAAGGAGTTTATTTTTTTAAAAAATAACTTTTAATGAAGATTTGGATTACAACTGTAAGAGGTTTTTACTTGTTAATTTTCCGTGGAAATGTTTTATTTTTAAAAATATTTCAAATTTAGGTTGGATCTGTATGGTAGTCTATAATTGTAATAAAGATTAATTTGGATTGATTTGAGTAGGAACTTCCACACATTTTCCAAATCATAACTCTGGGATCAGACGTGGACCTCAAATCAAACGCTAACTCTGTTTCTCAGCTGTGCAGTAGAACAAATTTGGAGCAAGAAGCCTGGTGATTGCTTCTCCTAAAGCAGTGATGGCGAACCTTTTAGAGACCGAGTGCCCCAAAACCGGCCCTGCCCCTGCTCCGCCTCCCACCTCCCGCCCCCCGCTCCACCCACCACCTCCACAGCCCGCCGCAGATTGCCCAGGTGGCCCAGCAGCGCCATGGCATTCACGCCCTCTGCCCGCGCCCTGCAGCATCAACTGCGTGCGATGGGGCGCGAGGGCGGAGTCTTGGCCCCGCTGCCCGGCTGCCATTCCTTGGCTGCACTGCTCCACATGGGCCGTGGTTGGGGGCGACTCTCCTCTGGGGGGGCTGCTGGTGAGGAGGGGGCTGCAGGGGGAGGCAGGGCTGGGGTGATGGTGCACGTGCCCACAGAGAGGGCTCTGAGTGCCACCTCTGGTACGCGTGCCATAGGTTCGCCACCACTGTCCTAAAGAAAAAGCTGCTTTTTAACCTATTAAATAAAAAATAGCTTCCTTTGTATCTAAGGAAGATTACCAAACAGATCACTTAATTTTAATGATATCTTTCTCTTCTATCCATAGGCTATGCGGTTTTCCAAATGGGGGAAAAAAAGTAAAGTTTTCTTTGAGTAGAGATTGATTCCTGATGGGAATTTTCTTGGCAGTGTTACAAAATTAGTTAGCTGCTGAATTCTTCCATGGTATTTATTGTACTTCCAGTACCTGGGAATCTCCCATCGAAATTCTCACCAGGTCAGACCTCCCTCATAAACCCAGAGAAAGCAAGATTAACTTTTCTGCAATATGCACCAAAAAGAGACATGGCTGGCGTTGTGTGGTCACAGCCACCATCTTGATTATTTTTTTTAAATCCCTGCTGCAGATGCCTTGGGGCTCAGCTGAAAAGTTCACAGATCTCTGCTCCAGTGTGAAGTCGTTCACTGTAGGAACAGAGCGATCACATTATCCATGCAGACTGCCAGGCTTTGAATGTGGGAATTAATGCCCCAAATGAGGGCAAAGTAATCTTATAAATAACCTATGGTGAGATCAAAAAGTTTCTCTTAGGAAAATTGATGTTTGGTGGTGGATTGGAATTGAGTGATCTCCCCAAAATGGATAGAGCTTCTGAGAAAAATATTAAAATCCCTCAAGGCAAATTACCAAAAGTTTTCCTTTTATGTGATAGACAATTCAGGGCTGATTGATATATGGGGACAGAAAAATGGCAGTTTAAGAGATTATTCCTATGTTTCTGAAAGCACAGGTCCTTTTCAGGAATAGACATGATTTGGGACTTCCGGTTTTTCATCATAGCGACGTGGCCGAGGGATTATGGAACTGTGCACCCCACGGCTGGTTTCACCCTGCCAGGGGACCCTAAATGGGTCTAAAGTCACCCTGGAGAGGCGATGAAGGAGCCCCCCAGGTTGATCATGGAAAGACGGCGGTCGATCCGTTTGATCTGGGGGAAGCCCTCCAACCCGACAGAAGAAAGGCTAGCTGCACTCGGGTGACTAGCCCAAGCTACCGGCATCCGAAGTCCAAAGGTACCAACTAAGAACAACTGTGAACAGCGTGTTGGGAACAGGGTGAGAACATAGATCTTCTCTTCTCTATTTTGAAACTGATTTCCTGGAAAAGATCCCCAAGAAGCAAAAAAATCCTCCAAAAATGAGAAGGAAGGGGATTATAACCCCACCCTTCCATAGGCAAAAGCAGCAAATTAATTTTTATGGGGGACAGAAATACATTGAAATGGATTAATGTAAAGCTATAACCTGGATAAAACTGAAAACTATGGAAATTGTTAAGATTTTTCATTTGAAAGAATATTGAGAAAACTACAAAAAAAGAATTTTTTCATTTTAAAAGTTGGAAAATAAATAGCTACTGACATCTATGGTTGATCAGAGTATAGAACTACAGCTGCCCTGCCTCAGAAATTGGCAAGACACCCAGAAATAGAGCACAATTTGTTCCTTTGATCCTTAGTGAATCTTAGCTGAGAACAGCTGGGAATAGAGGAAAGAAAATACACTGGGCTATCTTTTGCAGAATGGGAAACACAATTGTTATAAAATCTGCTGACCTTCTCGGATTATAAATACTTACTGAGGTGTGATATTTAAGAGAAAGAAAAACCTTGACTTATTGGCCACTTTTCTAGGGGGGAAATTACTGGATTGTTTTTAAGTGGTTGGACTGTTCATAAAGATAAGAACTATATAAGACTATGGTGTTTGGAACTTAAGACTGGTTGGTTTGATGAAAATGGAGGTTGAATACATAACCAAAAGTGGTAGGAAACCACACTCAATATTCTTGTCTAAAATCCCCAGTCTGGAATATCAGAGATCTGCAGGAGTAATACTTCAAGACAAGACAAATATCTTCCAGGAGGAAATGCATGCTATGTTGCAATTAATTCAAATGACAATTGTTTCAAATCATGATGAGATTAAAAATAATTTTGATGATATAAATGAGCACATCCTTTACCTAAACGCACAATTAAAAAACTCTCAGAAAATAATGACAAAGAATGGACAAATAAATCAGACAACAGAACAAAAACCAGAGGAAAGTGACCTAATGATGGAGGCTACAAATGAAGAAAATCACAGTTTAACACAGACAAAGCAAAATCTGCAAGATTTTATTATAATATTGGAAATGGAAAAGACATTTTATTTTTTAGGACTTCAAAGAAAGAAGATTTGATAAAATGGACTATAGAGCTGTCAGGAGAACCACTAGAGTCTGGGAGACAAAAGATGAAAAGAGAAATTGAGGGAAAAGGAAAGCTTCTTAATAAATATAAATGGGCGAAACTCCCCCTCAATAGCACCTTACTCCACTTGTCTTTCCCATTTTTAACAACACTTATTAAAATACAGGAAGAATCCCTGGCAAGCTGAACACATTGATTCGGAAAGCTGCCTGGCAAAAGAAGAAGGCGAGAGCTAGACTCAAGAGAGATGATTTGATCTACCAAATGGAGTACTACATGACTAAACACTTGTTTGAATATGGTTAAAAGAATAGTTAAATTTTGGATGTGAATGGGTTTTATAGCAAGAGAGATGTGATTTATAAATAGTATAGTATCTTTTTATGATATGGGAAATGTAAAAATAATGGGATGAATTAAACGAACGAAATGTTTTGGATATTTAAATGTAATCAACTTGGAGAAAATTATAATTATAAGAAATGTTTTGAATACTGAGGGGAAATTAAGCTTAAATAAGAATAAGAGAGAGCCAGACTCAAGAGAGATGATGTGACCTAACAGATGGAGTACTATATGATCAAATACTTGTTTGAATATGGTTAAAAGAATAGTTAAATTTTGGACATGAATGGGTTTTATAATAAGAGAGATGTGATTTATAAGTAGTATAGTATTTTTTATGATATGGGAAACGTAAAATACTGGACGATTTAAATGTATGAAATGTTTTGGATATTTAATTATAATCAATTTTGAGAAAATTATAATTGACAAGAAATGTTTTGATTACTGTGGGAAAATTAAGCTTAAATAAGAATTCTGAAAACAGGACCTATAGCGATTTACATAAGATGATTTTTTGCAAATGCAATTGTAAAACAAGCTGATTAGAAAAGACGCTACATATTGATGTTATTGTTATTCGTATAAATATTAGAAAAATGTTTATATTCAACTTTATATGTATTGAAAAACAAGTAAAACTGTTATTGGAGCTTACTTTATACATTATAATAGTGAGCTTAAAAAAAGAGTCAAGAGAAAGACAAGCTATTTTGGATGAAATAAAGAGGGGGAAAAAAGAATTAAAAAATTTCCAGAGAAGATAAATATTTCTCAACGAATTAAGCTTCTACAACAGTGATGGCGAACCTTTTAGAGACCGAGTGCCCAAAAACCACCACCCCACCGCGTCCCCGCTCCACCGTGCCCGCTGGACCACCCACCACCTCCACGGCCCACCACAGATCACCCAGGCAGCCCAGCAGCGCCATGGTGGCCACGCCCTCCGCCCGTGCCCTGCAGCATCATCGGCGCGCGATGGGGTGCAAGGGCAGAGTCTTGTCCCCGCTGCCTGGCTACCATGTCCTTGGCTGCGCAGCATTGCGTGGGCCGTGCCCGGGGGCGACTCTCCTCCGGAGGGCTGCTGGTGAGGAGGGGGCCATGGGAGGAGGCGGGGCTGGGGCGATGGTGCGTGTGCCCACAGAGAGGGCTCCGAGTGCCGCCTCCGGCACGCGTGCCATAGGTTCGCCACCACTGTTCTACAATGACAATTAGCTGCGTTAGCAGTAAAAGAAATGGAATTAAAAATGAATTACATAAAGCAAGAAACTTTTGAGTTTGAAAATAAACCAGGAATGTGGCTTCTTTTCATAAAAATTATGAAAAGGAAAAGAAAAGGAAATGATACTGAAATGACAAGAGGGAGATACTGTCTTAATGGATAATGTGGCCATACAAAAAGCATTTCATTAATATTATTCTAATTTGTATAAAGGATGTGACATCTCTCTAGAGAAAATGGATCGCTCTCTGAACAAAATTTACTAAGGATTGCAGAGGAATAGAGACAGATTATGGATGGACCAATAACAATAAAGGAAGTTTCTGAACGTATAAAGAGACGCAACCAGGAAAAGTGCCCGGGCTTGATGGATGATCAGGTAATTATGAGGGCGAACTTTTAGAACCTTTACAAAACACAATGAACTCTATCCTGCAGGGAAGAAAGTCTTGAGGCCAAGATAGTCTAATATATAGTTTTAATACCTGAAGAGAGACAGGATTTGACTTAAAAAAAAAACCCTATAAACGCATATCATTATTGAATAATGAGTACAAATTGTTCATAACAATTCTAGTGGAAAGACTGGAAATAATTTTGCAAGACTTTGTTTATGTGGATCAATGTGGCTTTTGGACCAAACGTATTCAACGTTTTGGAATATTTGGAGTAACATAATGAAAAACAAGCTGCATTGATTTTCTTAGATGCCCAGCAAGCCTCCTTTTGTTCAAGATTTTCGAAGATTACTTTTAGAGAGAACTTTATGAAAGGGGGAAGGTCAATTTAACTTTACGGAAAGCACAAAAATTATTAATCGAGATCTAAGAAAACCCTGTGAGACGCAAAAAGGAACAAGACAGGATGTCTCCTGCTTGTTGTCTTGTTTATTTGGATTCTTGAAATATTGAGTAGAGATGTAAGACAAAGTGAGAGGATTGTGAGAATAAAAACTGAAAAAGGAACTTATAAGTTAAGGGCTTTTGCACATGACTTGGGATTGTTTCTGGAAGATTCTTTAAGTGGAATTGAAATATTAATGGTAAAATAAAAGAATTTAGTGCATTAGCAGGTTTCGTGATTAATAAACAGAACATGAAGATGAGAACAAGCACTATGAAAATACAAGATCAGAAAGAATGGATGAATAAAACGGGTTTAAAAATTAACATATTGATGGAATTGATAGACAAACAGTCGGAAGAAAGCCATGGAATTTTGTTTTTGTATATGATAACTGCAGTGTATTTTATGTACAAAGATGGAAATATTTGGCATTATCCAAAATGGAGGAGTGGTTGATGGAAATGGTGGAACTTGCTGAGATGGCTAAGTTGACTTATTTTGAACAGAGAAAAGAAAATATCTATGTTTATTGGGGACTGGAAATCTTTACATACTTTTTTGTGAGAAACAGAAAAAATGGACATGATTTATGATTTTGATGATTAGAGAGGCTATATTATAGAAAGAGGAGAATTATGTTGTAACCATACAGTAAGAAGCAAATTTATAATTGTACTTCGTGTATAACTGCTATAAAAAAGATTAAAACCTACTTTTTCATATCTTTTTTCTTTTCTTCTTTCTTTCTTTCTTGTGCTTTTAGCTTCCTTTTTGTTTTCTTCCTTTTCATTTTCTTACTTTATAAAGTTTCTATTAGTTTTTATCTTTCTATTTAAAAAAAAAACAGGACAATTTAAATAGCAGCTAAAGCATCTGTATTGCAAACAGTTCAGCGTTGTTGTTTTTGTTTCATATAGTCTACACATACGATGTAAAAAAGATTTTTATCCTTTGCATTAACTTTTGAACATTTGTCTATATATCAAGGGTGTCAAACTTGCCACGTCACGTCATGTGACGTCGCGACGTATCATGGCTTTTTCCCCATTGCCGGAGCTGGGGTGGGCGTGGTTTTGGCATGACGCATCCGGCCCGCGGGCCGGCAGTTTGACACCCCTGGTCTATACCCATCCATCCACACCACTGAGTAAATTCTTATGAATTGTCCCTTCCCCAGTTTAAAGTAGAAATGCAAGTGAGATTGTTTCTGAGCATTAAATCACAGCTTAAACTGGCAGTCCAGTTAGACATGACAGAACGCTCATAGCTGTTGTTGACCGGTGTCCCTTTTGCCCTACTCTTCCTCAGTAAAAGCCTAGTAAAAATAATGTGGGAGATACAATCACAATATTTGAAATTTCTTTGAACTTGCAAAATATTACAAAACTTCTTTGAACAGACAAAATATTGATTTGGGGAAGATTTATCCAGATGTGCCATATATTGGATATCACCAGAGAAGAGGGGAAGGTTAGACACATTAATAGACTCCTAATCTTTGGGCTCTAAATTGCTTCATGGAACTTTCCTTGAAGACTAAAGTTCAGATTCAATAATTGGATGCATGTCCCTTTTACTGACATGCCATATGGAAGTGGTTAGAAGCAGATTGGAGTCTATCCTCAAATGTGGGAATTCACTTAGGCCAACTTGCCCTTTGGTAGAGAAAATAATAGGAAGACAGAATTCTGCATATTCGATTTTCAGCTCCTGGAATAAAGGCAGGATATAAATGTAATGAAAAATAACATTCCAAAGCCAAAATCTTCAATTTCCTCCTCCACCTTGTGAGATCTTTTCTAAAATCTCATTTGTTTCCTTTTGTTCTTGTCCAGATTGGAAGTTTTAAGTTATTTTGTGTTTTTATTTTCTTTCCTTATGGCTAGATGTTTTCTGGAGAATTGATACAGCATTTATCATTTCCTTTCTTATGGCTATGGCCAACATTTATGTTTATTCAATAAACTGATAGAGCTTCCAACATTCTTCTTGCTGATCGTTCATTTTCTGTTCTTAAGGCATATGAAATTGCTATTTTTTGCTCATCTTACTGTACCTTTTGTAAAATTTGCTTCATGCAACATCTTAGATGAGATAAAGAACTGGGGACTTCAATTCCACTACATGTAAAGTTTGGACAGTTTTAGGTTTGCGATTTTATGTTGTGTGTAACCAGCTCCTTTGGTTAGCGCATTAGTCGATGTGCTCTGGAAATTAGCTAATTTGGCAACCCATTTATGGGCTGTTTCTGTTGAAGATGACAAGTCTGTTTTCACTCTGCAGAATTTATTGGATTATTTTTCTATTCTGAGAATCAAGTGTTGCACAGAAAACAGCTAATATCAAAATAAATGATTTTGATATATTCCCCAACTATATTCCAGTTAATGTTGATGCTTCTTAAAGTTCTAGGTTTCTTACAGATTATTGATTAAAATGGCACATTTCTTCTAGACATCAAGTAGCCTGGAACTTCACCCAGTTTTTTAATTAAAATTCCAGCAAATGTGAATGTTTGTGGTGGGATGGGATGGTGTCAATTGTTGTAAGAATTATATATCCCTGTTTCCCTCCTTTGAAGAAGAATGCTTCGTTGGAATTGGAAAAAGACTTTTGAACAGATCTGAATCTTTTTGAAGATATAAAACAGATGATATTCTTGTCTGTTGTATTACTCATAATAGTTACTGGGGCAAATAAACAGGATCAAAGGTAAGGCAGGTTTGTAGTAGCACATTCCATTTAATAAAAAAATAAGTCTCCTTGGAGTTTATCTCCTGATGACTGCCTAGATATCCACAAATGGGAAGTGGTTTCTCATTGGCATCTCTGGGATGTTTTTTGATTCTCAGTCTTACATACTGAGATCATCGGCCACGCCACCACCCGCCACGCTCGTGAGTTCACCGAAGCCTGGCACTCCACAAGCGATTCCATCAACAATTGACCTATAACCAGCCTACGAACCCCTCAGAATCCAAATCAACCACACAGCCAACCAGAGACAGCACCGACCCACTCAACCCACTCAAGCCCTCCCTCCTAGCAGCAGTTCACCTCCCAATGCCCTTGACCTGATGTAACCTCCCCATCACAAGACCCACCACAAGCCTCTCACTGACTCATACCTGACCCATCACAAGACCCTCACTTGACACACCCACACCTGAAGCCCTTATAAACAGAAGAACACAGACATCCCCTAAACTCCGCTGTAGATGTTACCTAGCCTGGTAACAAAATGTTTGGAAACCAACCCACAAGCTCAGAGAAGGAACCTTCACTCTCGTCCTACACCCGAGCTACAGATATTTGCCACTATTGTGAACTTACATAAAAGTTTCACATCTGGATTCTAACCAGCGCCAACATAACTTCTAAGACCAGACAAAATCCAGCAAACAATACTACCCGATAAAACCATAGTCCAATTGGAGGGAATGATTTGCTGATTTGCTTTTTTCATATTTTTCATTTCAACCCCAAAAAGACTAGAGCCAACCCCATCCCCACCAAAGTCCCTTACCTAATTGTTTCCCGGAGTAGGCTGCCAGACTGGGGAGATTCCTGTATTATAGGCAGAATATAATAAAGTAGCTTGAACGAAATATGTGCGGGTCTGGTTGCTCATGCCTCATAAATACAGACAAAGGAGGTGGCCAAATCACTGATAGAAGACCTTAATTTAATCATCCTGTAGTGCCATACAGGCAATCCTTGAATTATGATGGCAATGGGGGCCTGGCCATTATGATTGTAAGTCATAACTGTCATTTTTCTTGTGGCTGTTGTTAAGTGAATGTGGCAATTGTAAGCATGAACACCATGGTCATTAAGCAAATGCTGTGGGTATTATTTTGTAGAGTTGTTATTTTGTAGAGTTCAGACTCAGAATGGGATTATTCAGTAAAGTAGAAGAAGTATTTTAGACTTTAAAAAAAATCCGACAAAACCCTGAGATGACTAAAAACAGTATTTTTGAAAAAGAATGGCTATGTTCTTTATTTTTATTGAATTATAATATTATATGACATAGTTCTAGATGTATTGTGGAATGTGGACATTTTGTATTATGCAAAGCTAGAAGGCTTAGAAAGAGAGATCTTTCCGGAGAATACCCAAGAGTTGTCAGATGTCAATCTGGCCATGTCTAGACAGAATCAACTTTTTGCAACTTCCCTTATATTTTCCAATTTTTTTCTCCCAACTTTTTTTTAGACCAGAAATATCTCTTTAAAAAAGAAAAATGAAATAGCAGCACATAATAGACTAGACTAGACTAGACTAGACTAGACTAGACTAGACTAGACTAGACTAGACTAGACTAGAATAGAATAGAATAGAATAGAATAGAATAGAATAGAATAGAATAGAATAGAATAGAATAGAATAGAATAAGAGTTGGAAGGGACCTCGGAGTCTTCTAGTCCAGCCCCCTGCTCAGGCAGGAAACCCTATACCATTTCAGACAAATGGCTGTCCAGTCTCTTCTTTAAAACTTCCAGTGTTGGAGCATTCACAACTTCTGGAGGCAGGTTGTTCCACTGGTTAATTGTTCTAACTGTCAGGAAATTTCTTCTTAGTTCTAGGTTGCTTCTCTCTTTGGTTAGTTTCCATCCATTACTTCTTGTCCTGCCTTCAGGTGCTTTGGAGAATAGCTTGACTCCCTCTTCTTTGTGGCAACCCCTGAGATATTGGAACACTGCTATCATGTCACCCCTCGTCCTTCTCTTCATTAAACTAGACATAGCCAAGGCCAGTAACCGTTCTTCATATGTTTTAAACAAAGCCATCATTTTGGAAGCATCCAAATATGTTTAAGTGTGTATATACACCGAGTCTTAAATACCAAACAACCCAAAGTAATATTTATAAGTAATAAAAGTATTATTTTGATACAGTGGTATTGATACAGCATTGACTACAAATTATTAATATTCTATTATTTAGATAATGTATACTTTAAAGATAGAAAAAAAGGAAAAAAGGAAAGGTTATATAAATGTTAACTGTGATTTGAAATATCAATGTTAACAAACATGTCTGTGGAGATTCTCAGTCATGGTTGTCCCAAAGGTGCTTTTTCAAAAGGCAACTGCACTTTGTTTTTCTTTGAAGACATTTCGATTTTCATCCAAGAAGTTTCTACATTAAGATCAAACAGCCCTCGTTCAAGAGGCGGTGAGGGATATGAACACCATCTATCTCCTGTCTACAACACAGTCCTTTCAGCAGTTCCAAGAAGATCCCACACCCATTTCCATTATTGAGGTGACCCCAAGGGCATAGATAAACCTCAAAGTGGCCTCAACAACTCTCAGAAAGAATGCTAACAATCGGATGACCGCAAGGAATATAAATCCTTCCAACTTCCACCATTCAGTCAAAACTTGAAGAAGCTTCTTGGATGACAAGTGAAACGTCTTCAAGGAAAAACAAAGTCCGGTTGCCTTTTGAAAAAAACACCTTTCGGTTAACAAACATGTTTACATTTTAAATCCAACACTCTTCTAGATATGGCTTGTCTCTGACTTCAACTGCTCGGAGAATATCTCAGTGGCATATCCTTCCTTTCCTGCTGATCTCTAGGTCATGCAATGAGGAAACTCAGAAGAGTTTATAGATTTACAGCATTACATACAGAAAGGAGAACCTTATAAGAGGAAGACCAACTTGCTCTGTCAATTCCTTGATCACGCCAACCAGTAGGCAGAGAGGACAGCCGCAAATAAGCCAGGCCAACTCCTTCAGTTTTTTTTTCTTTTTTTACAAGCCAGGAACAGAGTTGAGTGAGGCAATACGCAAAGAGTAAAAGAGCATCTCCTTAGCAATTTGCTAAGGTACAAGTCTGTTTCCCCAACTCCATCTTTTCCAATTGACCTGGAGCAGCAAGAGAAACCAGCCTGGAAAGCATTAATAGAAAGATCATCGGTCTTTTCTAAATGGAATTTAAATTAGTTTGAAAAGGCCAGGCTAAGAATGATGGATGCTTTAGAGGGCTTTTTAGCAAACACTGTGTGTCTGAAAGAAAAACAAATGCTCCAGCATTCAACTGACCCCCCACAGATGCACCAGAAATCTCACTCCATATCTGAGGAGCTATATGACAAGGGATGGGCCGCTAAAGGACCTGAAGAGGCTTTTTGTAAAAAAGTTTTCATCATGTCTTGACCCAAAGAAAAGAGCAGACAGACTCGCTTTTTGACTTGGCCCCAGGCATATTGGATGACTCAAGAAATCGCATAAGTATTTTGTGTATTCTTAAATAAAAAAATATGCAGTCTAAAGTAAAATAAGTATTTATTTTAACCACCTAATCTCTGTAAGCATTTAAGATACAATACAGCAAACTCCCCTAATCTTGTTCTTGGACAGATCTTTGCTCTGCCAAGGTAGTTGTTTGGGAGTCACCACTGCAAGCATCAGCCAGAATAGAAGGGCCTTCAGGAAAGTCCATATAGCATCCCCGTCAGTTCTCACAATAATTCATTATATGTCCTTTGGACATTTTCTCCAGCTATTGATACTGAAAGGTATCTTAACATGGAACTGGTGGTGCTATACAGACAGACAGACACTATACAGACAGACAGACATGGCAAACCTTGTTTCCCGTGAGTCTTTCTAAGCTCCTTTATCAGCCCGGTTGGCCACCAGTAGATCTCATTGACCTAATTCAGGAGTAGGCAACCTTGGCTCTTTTGTGACTGGTGGACTTCAACTCCCAGAATTCCTGAGCCAGCCATGCTGAGGGGAAAGGGAGAGGTTTGCAAGCTGAGCCATGCTGGCTCAGGAATTCTGGGAGTTGAAGTCCACGAGTCACAAAAGAGCCAAGGTTGCCTACCCCTGACCTAATTCATCATGCAGAAGACTAAGGTATCCTCTCCCAACCTGACTTTTTTCAGATATCATCATACCGCAGAGAGTAAACATGCTAATAAAACTCAACCCCTTTTGCATAGTTTTTCCTCCTTTCTGACCCAGACAAAAAGGCAAAAAAATAAGAATTAGGGACAATGATTATTGCAAGTTCTTTGATATCACGCTTTGAGCATAGCCAGATGCCTACACTGCCTTGCTCCAGTGTCTCAACTCGCAAAAACCATTGTCAGAAATTGTGCAGCCTTCCTATCTGATTCCTCCATTGCCTCACTGACAAAGTTGGTGAATGATGTCCTTATTTTTAAAACGTAAGGCAACTCAAAGAAAGCAGCTGGTAGATTTTGTCCTGCTTTGTTTCCCCACCCAGCTAACAGGCTGCTCTGTGCCCATTTGCCTCTGAACATTTTTGGCTATTTCTGAACATAGGTCTCCGCTCTTCTGAAAGACTGATAAATCTGTGTTCAAAAGCTAATAGATTACAAATGCAAAAGAAGGGTACAGGGTGAAGCCGGAGGAAGCAACCAATTTTGTTCTCAACTAGTGCTGCAAGGCAATGGCAATAATGACAACTAGAAGTACTCTGTGGAACAGGCTAAACTAAAGAGTCACTTAGTTGACCTGGGTGGCTGGAGAAATTTAATGAGCGAATGAATGAAATGGATTGAACTTCCCTATTACCAAAATAGGAATACAGAATAACAGAATGGGAAGGGACATTGGAGGTCTTCTAATCCACCCCCCTGCTCAAGCAGGAGACCCTATACCATTTCAGACAAGTTGCTGTCCAGTCTCTTCTTACAAGCCTCCAGTGTTGGAGCATTCACAACTTCTGGAGGCAGGTTGTTCCACTGATCAATTGTTCTCACTATTAGGAAGTTTCTCCATAGTTCTAGGTTGCTTCTCTCTTTGGTTAGTTTCCATCTATTATTTCTTGTCTTGCCTTCTGGTGCTTTGGAAAATAGGTTGACTTCCTCTTCTTTGTGGCAGCCCCTCAAATATTGGAACACTGCTATCATGTCACCCTCTAGTTCTCTTTTTCCCTCTAGACTAGCCATACCCAGTTCCTAATAAGAAAAATAAGAGCGCTAAATGCATATGCATAAGCATTTGAAAGAGCATGACTTGACATGCTCTACAAAAATGCCAGTTACTCAATATGTGGTCAGATGCCTTTGTGAAAGCTTGAGGAGGGTGCTTTGCTCTAGCAGAAACCAAAAATTTGGGACAGAGGGGTGTGCCCTCACAACCATGGCCAGTATGATCTGAGAAGATTCTAGGACCTGATCATGCATCTCTCCCATTGCCAATGAAGTTTCCTAGAATATGTTCACCGCAAAAATTGTGTTAAGGAAGAAGGAAAAAGATGCTTAGGTCTGGAGCAACTAAACCAGGGGTCTTCAAACTTGGCCCTTTTATGACTTGTGGACTTCAACTCCCAGAATTCCTCAGCCAGGCACGCTGGCTGAGGAATTCTGGGAGTTGAAGTCCACAAGTCATAAAAGGGCCAAGTTTGAAGACCCCTGAACTAAAGTAAGAGATGAGGCAAAGACAACATCAAGAAGATGTGACATAGACAAATGTTTATCAAGGCATGTTTGGAATGTGGCCAAGAGGATATAAAGAAGAAGCCTTCCTAAAACAATGATCTAAAACTGTTGTTTGTTTTTTTTGTTTAGTGAGAGAACATGTAATTCTTTGTTTTCAGAACAGGTGGCTCTGGAGCTGAGAAATAACCAAGTTTAGCTGAAGCAACAGGAAAGAGATGGATAATAATTTGGAAATCTTTTCTGCCCCCCTCCGTAAAAATGTAAGAAAATCAAGTCATCAACAAAGAGAATGCAAATTAGACAACAGCAGTGCAACTAAAACTGAAATGGATTTTTTTTTTTAGTGTGAAAGTAGCTTGAACATTTTCTGCCATTAAAATAAACATTTTGGAAAAGAGTAGATGTACTTCAAAGTCACATTAGTCAAAAATTACTTCAAAATACCCATCTTTTAGCTTGCACAAAATACACTGTATTAATAGCAAGGGTATCTGTGATGTAATACTTGGCGTAGATAGCTCTGAAAGATCCATCAGGACTATTTAGATATAACGAGAGCAGGTCTGATTAATGGAGAAAGATGAAAGGAGATGGACTTGTTTAGAGCTATGAATATGGTGCCACCTTCAAAACCTAAAGATGGTCAAGTCCTCAGTCTAGAGTGTAGCAAGAGGAAGAAGGGAGTTAAGTTACAAGTAGGCAGATTAAATTAAATATCAGGAAAAAAACCCTTGATAATGCAACCCTTTTCCAGAGATATGATGAGCTCCCTTTCACTGGATTAATAGAGACTAATCAGGTATTTGTTGGGAATGCTTTAATTTAGATTTCTGCACTGAGCCTGGATTGGACATAGAATCCTAAATGGCCACTCACAATTCTATGTTTGTAATAATGTTTATTCATTTCATAACCAATGCTTATTAGGCTGAGAGTACGCCATCTGCTCTCTTTCTCTTTCTTTCCATGGGGGGTGGGCATTCATTCATTCATTCATTCATTCAGCTACATTTGCAACCAACTCCAATCCTAATGGACTCTAGGCAGCAAACAGAAAGTATATGTCAAAAAAATATAGAAACAAAAAACAAAAGCAACATAAAAGTTAATCTAACTTGCTTATGAGCACCCACCATCAACTTGGGCCTAAAAGCTTGTGGGAACAGAGTAAATTTTATTTGTTTCAAAATGCCAGAGAGGGAGGAGCCATACATCCCATCTTGGAAAAGAATGTTTCTGAAATGGGAGCCATTGCTGTCATCTCATCCACACCCCGTGTCCCATTCAGCAGGGAATCTCAACAGGACTGTTCTTAAAAAGTGCCAGTATGGTGCAGTGGTTAATGTGTTGGAGTAGGAGTAGGAAGACCCAGGTTCTAGTCCTCCTTCAGCCATGAAACTTGATTTAGTGACCTTGCTACAGCCATTCTCTCTCAGCCCAATCTTGTAGGGTTCTTAATGTGTAAGTAAACTCTGGCTATAGCTCAGTGCATTTTTGGGGACTGGAGGCTAAAACATATAAGGAACGGTTGCTGGAATTGGGTATGTCTAGTTTAATGAAGAGAAGCACTAGGGGTAGCATGATAGCAGTCTTCCAATATCTCAGGGGCTGCCCCAAAGAAGAGGGAGTCAAGCTATTCTCCAAAGCACCTGAGGGCAGGACAAGAAGCAACGGATGGAAACTAACCAAAGAGAAAAGCAACCTAGAACTAAAGAGAAATTTCCTGACAGTTAGAACAATTAATCAGTGGAACAACCTGCCTCCAGAAGTTGTGAATGCTCCAACACTGGAAGCTTTTAAGAAGAGACTGGACAGTCACTTGTCTGAAATGGTATAGGGTTTCCTGCCTGAACAAGGGTTTGGACTAGAAGACTTCCAAGGTCCCTTCCAACTCTGATTCTATTCTATTCTATTCTATTCTATTCTATTCTATTCTATTCTATTCTATTCTATTCTATTCTATTCTATTCTATTCTATTCTATTCTATTCTATTCTATTCTATTCTATTCTATTCTATTCCATTCCATGCCATGCCATGCCATGCCATGCCATGCCATGCCATGCCATTCTAACCGATGGATCCCTGTTTAACCATGTTTAGGACTTCTAAGGAAGAAATGGAGAACTGAAGATGGCTCCATGAAAAGTGTAGTCAACAACTATGATAGAATGAAGAACCAGTGAGTAGATCATCTCTTTATCATTCCTCTACAGACAAGAAATAGACTTGAGATTGCCCACAAGTCTCCATATAGTTTCTCCTTGACTGTTTGAATCCACCCTATAGAAGTTGCTGTACGTACATTATAAAGGGTAGATCAGATTCATCTTGGGTAGAAGACCATAGGATGGCTACCGAAAGTTCTGCAAAATTGGGGACATATTACAGTGATTTTCTTTTGAGCTTACTTTATAATGTTTCTTGGAGAAACCCAAGCAAGGTCTTTCTTGGCTACGATATATGCATCTTGGAGCTCAATTCTTTTGGGGTTGTGAGATAGAATGTAGTCCAGGAGGGAGAGAATGCATTCAGAGGAGCAAAAGATAATTCAGTTCAGATAGTTTGTGCGAGAGAAAGAGGGTGAAGATGGCTCCTTCTTAATGGTTTCCAGAGTATATGCTTTAGTTAGGCAAGATTCTGTTGATGGGTAAGGAAAAATAAAGATATCTGCTCAGAAGAATCACAAAGTATTTTTCTTGGTTTTTTGAGACTGAAAGATTGTAACCACCATCTGCTGGGGTTCAGGTTGTTAAGCACAGTGGACCTCTGCAGCCAGTTCAATTTTGTTGAGCATGGTGGACTTCTTTACCCATCGAAGTGTTTGCTGTTGGTTAATTTCAGCGGCTGGAATTTTTTTATTATTATTTTTAATTCCTTGTATTTTATGTTTTTTTTTAAATTCGATAAACTACTGTATTCTTGTTTTTAGTGAAAACATGCCTACAAAGGTAGCCACAGTAGTCACAACAACAATAATAATGTTCTGGATTTGCTTTGAGTTTAATCATTGCCATTTTTAATAGAATTAGAAAAAAAAGGTTTGATGTTTTACTCTGCAGGGGAAGGGGGATGGGATATGTCAGACAACTTTCTGTGTTCCTATTAACTGTTACAAAAATCCATTTCAAACATTTGTGAGAACATTATGTGAGTTTAACTGCTGACATCAATAGCTGCAGATTTAAGGCACACGGGATGCTTTTGATCTCATACCTAGACTTTAATATGATGTGTAGTGTGAACAGTGATTTGACAAGTACCAACATTTTCAAGAGGAAGTAGAGAATAACCTATCACCCCAATGTGCCTGACTTTATTAAATCGTTCTTTTAACAAACTCCAGTTCCTTAAATAATTTGGAAGATGAATGATTCTTTGATGGACATGGTTTAATTTTTTTAAAACCTTCAAATGGAGAATTAACACAAAGAAGATTGAACATGTGACGAGGCCTTGAAAAACTCCACTGCTATCAGTTCTCTCCCCCCCCCCCTTTTTTTTTTTTTTAGATATTTTGACATTTGTAATTTCACTTCAATCTCTTGAGATTGGCAGGATTTTAGGGTCATTTTTAGCATTTGGCTTTAAAATAAAGATTTCCTTTTTTGTCATATCATAAAGTCAGAAATCTTAAAATATCTAAACTGCATAGAGTTGATAAAAATTCAGCTTGCTGTTAGAACGGACAATTGCGGTGGACAGAATGCAAAGATTTGATTTTTAATCAAACTCTTCAGAAGCCTGACAAAGTTCAGCATTAATATAATCAAAAATCCTGCTCCTAAATTCTAATATATGGCAAGTCCTTCATCAAGGAGAACAAGAAGAAACAGGTGATAGTTGCTATTAAAGCTGAAGTACTTCACACATCTGATGAAGTTTCCCAAGGCAAAGAATGACCACATTTGGCTTCTGTAAAAAAAAAAAATCCAGTTTTTCTGCCTGCCTCCCATCACAGTTCTGTAATTAGACTGCTCAAAACTTTTATTTACTCTGACAGTCTAAAGAATTGTGGTGAGCAAGAGTACTCTGTCTGGATTCAGAACTGATTGCTTAGCATTCTAGTCAATTCTCCTAACTAAAAACATAGAAATATGAGTACAACAGAGAAGGGCTTTGTAGGAAGATCTCGTGTAGCCCATTTCTATTTTAGAAAATCTGTCCAATAAGGCAGGGGTCTTCAACCTTGGCAACTTTAAGACTTGTGGACTTCAACTCCCAGAATTCCTCAGCCAGCAAAGCTGAAATAAGGGACAAGCTCAGTCTTCAGCAATGGTGAAAAGAAGGAGTAGAACAAAGTTCTTTCATGTTTAAAACGAAACCCAAAATCTAAGGCAGTGGTGGCGAACCTATGGCACGGGTGCCAGAGGTGGCACTCAGAGCCCTCTCTGTGGGCACGTGCGCCGTTGCCCCAGTCCTAGGCCTTCAGCTGGGTTTTATAAAACCTTTTCGCTTTAGGCCTCCGCTGCCGTGTGCAAAAAAGAAAAAAAGGTTCAATCAATTTCAACTTCTCGCGGGAAAAAAAAAAGATCTTGCAAAGTTGAAATTGATTGATTGAACTTTTTAGTCCCACCCAGTCTGCCGTTACCACCGCAGCCACGCCCACCCAATTGACCACACCCAGCCAATGGGCCACACCCAGCCAATGGGCCACACCCACCTGGCACTCGACGATGCGTAAGTGGGTTTTGGGTTGCAATTTGGGCACTCAGTCTCTAAAAGGTTCGCCATCACTGACCTAAGGGCTCTTTGAAGAATTTTTCAGAATGGTCTGCTATGAAATATATTTTTCATTATCGAATGATTCTGTTTTGACTTGTTTTTTTTCCAAAAGTTTTTTTTTTATGATAGCCAATTGTCAGGATATTGTTGAAATAATTTTCAAACCTCTGATTTCTAGCTAGGAAATTCTGTGAAGTCCACACATCTTAAAGTTGCCAAGTTTGAAAAAAAAACCCTGATCTACACACACTGGCAAGATCTTGCTCTCCAAGGTTCTGGAGAAGCTCCTGACCCAGCTCTGTTTATAGGAATCAGAGATAAAATCTGGACTCTAGGCAAAAATCCTGCTCTGTAACTTGGCCTCTTGAAACTTGTGCAGATTCTGCAATGCACTGGTTTGAAAGCTGTTTTCCCCATAAGTTTTTAATGGATACAAATTTAATCAGGAAAGTGCAGTTATCAAAGAGAGACCAAATACTGGATATTACTCAACCAGGAGGTATGTACATCTGTGAGAAAAGCGATGGAGAAAACATATTAAAGTGAGTTAATGATCTGTAAACATGAGTCACAATATTCAACCTACTAGATAAAGGGAGGGAAAAGTCTTCTATTTGTGACTTTCTGAATTTATACCATTCTGGTCAAGCTGTCCTGACATATTCTAAAAGACTTACTATAGATACAGGAAATTCAATTTTCTTGAAGATAAGTGACTACTCTGTTGCTAGGCTACTCACCCCTACGTACTAACAGAAGCCGGCGTCATAGCTGTATTTTAAACATTCATTTACAAAACCAGACAACTTGATTCATGATCCCACGTTTTCAGAAACCATTCTCCCCTATCCTAGCACTTTGTAGTTATATAATATTGGACAATGGTGTCCAGTGTTCCCAGACAAAACGCCAACAGTGACTTGCCATGATGACAGTTGTAGTCCATATAACTGGATGGTGTCAAACTGGGTTAAGGTTGGGGTAACAGCACTTTGGCTTGTCTCTGCTTCTCAGCCTAATCTACCCTACAGAGTTATTTTGTGAGAAATTTAAGGAAGACTTCACTGTGTATTTTCTTGGGCTTCTAGAAGAAAGAAAGAATTAATAAATGTAACAATAAAGAAATAATTATCCTTCTTCCCAGTCTTCTAAACAGAACTTCATTCCAGTCCTTCCTATATGCTAGGGACATCTAGTAGTGGGGAATTTTTAAAAAAATAAATCAAGGTTTGTGCTGCCTTGATTGATCACCTACAGTCATCCCTAAATGAAACCAATGCAATTTTCATGCAATCTCTCCGTTAAAAATAGATCCAGGTTTGGCCATTGAAAGAAGGCTCCATGAGATTCTTATAATTTAAGATGTTTTTGTGACTTTTTCAACATGTCTTTCCATAAGCACCTTCTAGCAGTCTCTAGGGTTACTTTTCATAACATTTAGTAGGGCTCTTAGATTATAAATTGCAATAAAAAAGATATTATAAGGCTGGATCAAAGGCCATCATAGAGCAATAATGAAACAGCCATTATGGCACCTTCGCCCACCATTTTGTCTCCATGTCTATGAAGATTCTCAGTCATCCAGATCATAGTTATGCTTTTCACAAGGTTCTTGTTTTTCTTTGAAGGCGTTTCGCTTCTCATCCAAGAAGCTTCTTCAGCTCTGACTGGATGGTGGGGAATGGAAAGATTTATACTCCTTGCAAACAGTTGGTCATTTGCATTCTTTTAGTGAATTGTTAGTGCTACCTGGAGGTTTATCTGTGTCTTCAGGGTCACCTGAGTAGTGCAAATGACCCTGAGGACTCAGATAAACCTCCAGGTGGCCTCAACGACTCTCTAAAAAAATGCAAATGACCAGCTGTCTGCAAGGAATATAAATCCTTCCATTCCCCACCATCCAGTCAGAGCTGAAGAAGCTTCTTGGATGAGAAGTGAAATGTCTTTAAAGAAAAACAAGAAAGTCCAGTTGCCTCGTGAAAAAGCAACTTTGGGATACATTTTATCCCCAGTTCTTTTTGTGTGCCCATTAATTTCAGGGCCACTTAATGTCTTGTATAATTAAAATAAATCTATTATGCTTTGTTTATAACTCTGGGCCCTAGATTCTCTGCACAGTTTAGCATTTTCTTCTGAGTGATGGAAATTTGTCATCTAACAGGGGTGCCAGAAGAAAGAGAAGAAGACAGCCCTGGAAAAGGCTCTATTTTTGTGTATACTAAGCTAAACAATTAAAATATTCTTTTTCTTTGTTGTGGTAACCTACATATCCTAGGAACTCATGAAGTCTGCTCTCTGTTGCTCCACTTATTGTCAGGATGTAGATGGTCACCAATGATTTTCACAATAAAATTAGAAATATCTTCACCATGAAATACTTCTTCTTTAAACAGGTAAGTTTTGGGGAAACTATAGGTACATAAACCTTTATTAACTCACCCCAGATTCTTTAAACTTTGTTTTTGCTATGTCTTAACCATAATACTGTGACAGCCACCAAAATGGAGGTACAAGATTATTTGTAAAAACAACTGCCCACTGCCCACATTCTTTTTAGATTACCACAGAATTCTATCTAGACCACCATATGACAAGCAAATAGGACCCTTCCCCTCACAGCTGGCAGTTTTGCTGGGATGTTTTTAGCCTGGTCATCTCCAGGTTTCCTCTAGCAATAATTGTGAACAGCAGAAAGGAACTGGGATCTGTATGGTGAAAAGCACCCACCATCACCACTGAATGATAAGCAAGAATTCAAGTAAATTTCTGCCCATTAAAGAAGGCAGGTATGGCCAAAAGAGCCAAAATGGAGGCCGTATAGATGCCATCAAAGCTCTGCTTGTTTTTATGTGCAGCCCTTTTGAGCGGGGGTCTTCAAACCTGGCCCTTTTATGACTTGTGGACTTCAACTCCCAGAATTCCTCAGCCAGACACGCTGGCTGAGGAATTCTGGGAGTTGAAGTCCACAAGTCACAAAAGGGCCAAGTTTGAAGGCCCCTGCTTTTGACCATACCCTGGGGCAACCCTGAAAGAAGCAGGAAATCTCAACAGACTTGTTCAGAAAGTTCTTCTTAGTGTTATCACTCCCAATTAATCCAATTTGTCTTCCTTAATACATTGTCTGAGGAAAAGAAAAAGAAAAGGAGTGGGCAGGATAACTGGTAAAAAAAGGAAGCCTTATAAATTAGAGAAGATCGTGTCTGGAATCTCCACAATATTCCGCTCAATGCACTTTGCGCTGAAAATGCAGTTAACAAAAAAAAAAGTCCCAGCACATTAGACCACTTTCCCAAAAGTTTAGGTCCTCCCGTGTAGAATTATGGGATGTTTGGTTAAGGGGCATCTGGCTGGAGTTCCAGAAGACTTTCAGATCTAGGGAAAAGGCTCTTCTTAATGGTCCCCCAATAAAAAGGCTATTTCCTCATGATGGGAAAGGTGATGGAAAAGCAAAGAAAGATTACAAATTGGATGATATCAGCACCTGGAATTTATGTAAAGTTCCCTGAATAAAACGGAATAATTGCATTGTATGTGCCTTGTTATAAATTGTTTTATATTTCTCGCTTTGTAAAATGCGTTCTTTCCATCGCTATTTAGTTTAAATATTTAAAATAAAATATTTAGAATCAGTTCAAAATTCCAAGTTGGACTGAAAACCCAACCTTTGATCAATTGCTTTCTGCACTGTGTTCTTTTATGGTGTAGCCTTCAAAATGACCATGTTCTTTCTGCAGGGATTGCACGCATACAAACAAGGGTTGTTTTTTGGGGGGCAGCAAAAATGAATAGATGACTATAAAGAGTAGCAGGAGGTCGCAGTGTCTCCTCAACACTTTCTCAATCATTCAGTTGAAAAACAAAACTGTCACAATGCAGTCATGCATAAATGAGGGGACTTCACTATCCTTGGGCAGTTGAGGGAGTCAGGAACTTGGCAGTCAAGGATAAAAATTTAGAGTCTCTTGCGATGAAGACAATTACAACAGGCATATTGAACTGCAGTAGCATGGTATCATATTATTTCAAGTACAGGTAGTCCTCAACTTACAAGAGCTCATTTAGTGACCATTCAAAGTTACAACGGCACTGAAAAAAAAGTCATAAGTCACGTTCATGTTTTTCAGAATTACCACCTTTGCATCATCACTATGATCAAAATTCAGACACTTGGCAACTGGTTCAGAATTATGACAGTTGCTGTGCCCCAAGGTTATGTGATCCGTAAGATTGTCTGGGACACAACACATCCTCTTCACGAACCTGTTTTCCTTGTTACCGTTTGGGAGGAGGGGGCTCCGTGGTATCCGAAGCAGAACATCCAGATTCAGTCACAGTTTTGTTCCATACAGTATCAAACTTGTGAACTCTAAAGCTTCCTCTTTCCACTAAGTATTCAAGATGGACATGATTAATAGTTATATGTTACTTATATGTAAGGGTGTAGGTCTATACATATGTTGTATATAGTATGTTTTAAATGTGTGTTATGTATGTGTACACTTCGGGAGCAAGCAACTAAATTTCATTTTTAATGTGTACCATTGTGCCCACAGTAAAAAAAACTAATTTAATCTAATCCCCTTTTGCAACCTTCTGACAAACAAAGTCAATGGGGAAGCCAGAGTCCATTGTGGATGTAAGTCGAGGACTATCTGTATGTAATGATAACTGGCTCTAGAGTATGTTTGTCAAGCTTGGCAACTTTAAGATGAGTGGACTTCAACTCCTAGAATTGTTGACTGGGGAATTTTGGAAGTCGAAGTCCACACATCTTAAAGTTGCCAAGTTTGAAAAACATTATCCTACTGTTTTTGCTTAAATAAAAACCCCAACAAAACTTTGTTCTAAAGCAGATCCAAAGTTTTAAAAGGACATCCAGTAATATTTATGTAAAGAAGGAATCCAATGCATATTGAACCAGAAATAAATAAAGATCTTGAAAAACGAACTAACTAAATAAATGAAGCCACAAGGAAAGAAGCATTTTCCTTTCAATGAGTAAAATATTTTCAAGAATCTTGGATCACATTTTTGTTTTCACTGGTTCTGTTCAATAAACGTAAGATGCTTTAGTTATCTTCCAAATTTAAATATGACTGGGACAAAATAGGTTTTCTGACATATGATTTATACAAAAGCTTTTGTAAATGATCTGGAATTGGACGAATCTTCAGTTGACCTCAATGGCTCACCTATGTTTGCTACCATATATTGCTTCTGGAGTGCTTTTTATAGTTGTATGTCAGGTTTAATGTAAACCTACATTCAAAAGCAACAAGGAGGAGGTGGAAGAAATTAGAAAGATGTAAATGCCTGGGAATAAAAAATAAAATGAGCTGGCAATTAGAAGTAGGGGAGTGGAAGAAATGTAACTGACATGCAGAAGGTGTGTTCTTGAAAGAAGAGACTGCTATTGTTTTGCTGGAAACTCCAGGTGGGTGGATAGTACTAACAATATAACCTTATAAGAGAAACCAATCAAATATGACATTAATGGAATAGCATGCCTCCCACAGTGAGGTACAACACTGGCTTTGGAAGAATAAACGGAAATGGCATTCTGAGAAATGCTATAGCAACTGTCACCCGGGAGACTATCAGATATATTCTTGTTTGGGAGACTCACAGGCTGGGCTGCATCAACAAATTTAGGAGGAACCACTTATTAACCTAAATCTACACCACTTCTAAATCTGAAATAGGTCTCAACGTAGAATTATGATTCCTTTAGTAAAAACAATGCTGGGGAAAAGACGAGAAAAGGTATTTTAATGAAATGCTTTGTATTTTTCTATGCATGAAGAAGAATGGAATGGAGCTGGGATATATTTAAGTCAGGGGTCCCCAGACCCCCCCAGGGCCGTGGCCCATTGCCTATTCGCAACCGGGCTGTGCGAGCGGTGGGCTGGTGCATGCAGTGTGCATGCTGCTTGACTTGTGTGAGCGGCAGGCTGGCACACATGCACACGTGCACGCAGCTCAAGTTGCACAAGTTGAGCTGCACATGCATGCATGTGTCCACCCGCTGCTTGTGCAAATCGAGCTGTTATCACGTGGGTGCGTGCTGGCCCGCTGCTCATGCAGAGGGCCGCCAAGGTTGGGGATTGCTGATTTAAATCCTTTGGTGAAACCCCCAAAACCCCCTCCAAAACCCAAGAGGAACATCACTGAAATCTGAGGTACAATTTAAGCAGAAACAAATGTACAGGTACTCGTAAACTTACAACCACAACTGAGCCCAAAATTTTGCTCAGTGAGACATTTGTAAAGTGAATTATGCCCCATTTTATGACCTTTCTTGCTTAACAGTTGTTAAGTGATCACATGACCCCGGGACACTGCAAGCGTCATAAATATGAGTCAGTTGCCAAGCATCTGAATTTTGATCACGTGACCCTGGGGATGCCGCAACGGTCGTGTGAAAAATGCTGCCACAATTGTGTGAGAATTAGTCATAAATCACTTCTTTGTGCCGTTGTAACTTCGGTCACTAAACGAACTGGTGAAGTCAGGACTACCTGTATTATAAAACAAGCTGAAAGGCTGGCTCTGAATCAGGTGTAAGATATGTCTGATGGGTAGCAACATCTTTTATAAAACTATGTGTAATGTTTTTAGAATTTCATATGTGAATAGTGGTCCATCAAATTATGAATGAATTTATTGAAATGATTTGTTGGCCGTTGTTGATACCTAGACTGATATATCTCTAGTATCCATGTTTCCTGAATGAAAATGCCTTCCTAGTCCAGCATTAATTGTGTTAGCCAAATAATAGGCAGTCAGGTAGTCCTCGACTTTAGTGACCAATTGAAGTTATGACGGCACTGAAAAAAAGTGACTTATGGCCATTTTTCACACAGCCATTCCCCAAATTCAGACACTTGGCACCTGACTCATACTTACAACGGTTGCAGTGTCCTGGGGTCCCCTTTTGCGATCTTCTGACAAGCAAAGCCAATAGGGAAGCCAGATTCACTTAACAACCGTGTTACTGATTTAACAAATTGCAGTGATTCACTTCACAAATGCGGCAAGAGAGTTCGTAAAATGGGGCAAAGCTCACTTAGCTTAGCAACTAGAAATTTTGGGCTCAGTTGTGGTCATAAGTTGAGGACTGTCTGAAGTGTCCAAAAATCTGATATTCCCTGAGGCAACGTTGCTAACTTCCAACTATTCCAGAAATTCTGTTGGATTTTCTTTTCTGGCACACACATTGTTTTTGTCTCTGTTGCATTAATTATTTTGGGACAAGCTAAAGAAACATAAAAATGTAACTGTTAGTTTCTTAAATCGATTAAACTGTCAATATCAAAAAAGAAAAAAAAGAAAAATATTGCTTCACAAGAAAAACAGGAATAATCCTATAGTGAGGTGGAATCAGCAGGAGAGCCCTTGCTGTAAATACTGCTAAAACTGTTTGGCTGAGTTACAGCAATTGTGACCAAGATGGTATATTTGATACTCATGGAATTTTTTTAAAAAAAATTGGAGTGATTATTTAACACAATTTTTCCCCCTTGATTAGTCTTTCTCAATCTTAGCAACTTTAAGATGAGTGGACGTCAACCCACAGGCAACATGCCAGCTGGAGAATTCTGGGATTTGATGTTCGCACATCTTAAAGTTTCTAAGGTTGAGAAACATTGTCCTAGATCAGGGGTCTTCAAACTTGGCCCTTTTATGACTTGTGGACTTCAACTCCCAGAATTCCTCAACCAGCATGCCTGGCTGAGAAATTCTGGGAGTTGAAGTCCACAAGTCATAAAAGGGCCAAGTTTGAAGACCCCTGTACTAGATTAAGACATGCTTTTCTGTTTGAACTGATGGAATAGAATACAATATTATTTCTATTTTAGCCGGAGCAATAAACAGACTTTGATGGCTTTAATAGGATATAACTGTAGTTAAGAAGTTCAGCAAATACCCAGTCATATTAGCCTCTGATAAAATTTCACCCCAACATTATGCTTTTTTTCTATAATAATAATAATAAAGTTGGAAGGGACCTTGGAGGTCATCTAGTCCAAACCCCTGCTCAGGCAGGAAACCCTATACCATTTCAGACAAATGGCTGTCCAGTCTCTTCTTAAAAACTTCAAGTGTTGGAGCATTCACCGCTTCTGGAGGCAGGTTGTTCCACTGCTTAATTGTTCTAACTGTCAGGAAGTTTCTCCTTAGTTCTAGGTTGCTTCTCTCCTTGATTATAAATTCAGAAAGCTGAAGTTCAGTGTCATAAAAACAGTTATGAAGATATAAATATTTTCAGTTTAATAATCATAGAACTAATGAAATAATGCTAAAACATATTTTATAGAAAATTGAAAGCCAAACAGGTATAGAGCAATAATATACATCTAACATAAAATTAAATTCAACTTTAAACGCTGTTTGACACTCTTTGCTCTTAAAACCCACAAGCATTAAGGAACAGATTAGAGCTGATAAAAAGTAAACATATGCTAGAATCAGGTCTTAAATGCCCAAAGTTTATTGTAAATGGTACAAATATTGAATTAACTATGTGCACTTAAAGATAAAAGCATTCCACAGCTTGTGATTATACTTAAAAGTTTAGATCCTTTTTACCATCCTTATAAAACGACATATAGCAAGCACTAGATAGGACGATTCTTAATACAATTTCTCAAATGCAAAATATTTCCTGACATGTTTCAGTTATTACGTATGGAGACACCAGGAAATGTTGAGCAATTTTGAAGGAATGAAAAAGAAACGATTCAGAGAATCTGCTCTGAAATTATGCAGCTATGGCCTAGTAAAAGAAATCTTAGTAAAATAATCATCGGATGTGTAATGTCTCAATCCTACATATCTTTCCGTTGGATTATTATCCATCCACTATATATACGGTACAAGTTCAGATGAATCCATCCAAGGAATGGCAAAAATGTAAGAAGGGGAAAATTGCAGACTACATGAATTAGTCTGTTCTCTCCATTTGCCTGCCAACCATCAGCTTCACTGTTGGCTTATGACAGGGGTCTTCAAACTTGGCCCTTTTATGACTTGTGGACTTCAACTCCCAGAATTCCTCGTGCCTGGCTGAGGAATTCTGGGAGTTGAAGTCCACAAGTCATAAAAGGGCCAAGTTTGAAGACCCCTGGTTTATGAGAAGGGGGGCTGTCCTTGTTACTGAAAGATCTTCCATTCCAGGACAATTCATAATATCATGGTAGAGATGAGTGGGTGTCTGAACCCTCATATTTGAATCTACATTGTAAAGGCCACTGGGTGAGAGAGGTAGTTGGTTGGCATGGAGGTGTTTTCAGAAGAGGTCAGGGGTGCCCACAGAGTGTATTAGCATGTCAAGATGGTGGCCACATTTTTATTTGTTGTTGTTAGTTGCGAAGTCGTGTCCGACCCATCGCGACCCCATGGACAACGTTCGTCCAGGCCTTCCTGTCCTCTACCATCTTCTGGAGTCCATTTAAGCTCACGCCTACTGCTTCAGTGACTCCATTCAGCCACCTCATTCTCTGTCGTCCCCTTCTTCTATTGCCCTCAATCTTTCCCAGCATTAGGCTCTTCTCCAGTGAGTCCTTCCTTCTCATTAGGTGGCCACATTTTTATATGATGCATATAAAAAACAGATAAGAGTTTAAATTCCACCATTGCGGCCACTATATTTGCTCTTTTTTTTTTTATCATATGGACACCACATGATACAGATTGTTTTTAAGCTGTTTTACAAACAATGGAAGGCCTGAATCCCATTCAAGCATCTGAAATCTATGGGAGGTAACAAAAGTAAGAGTAGGAATTCAACTGCTTACAAACTTATTACTTACTCAGTGATTGTTGGGTAACAGAAGAGGAACAGAGAACAATAGAAAGGTGAGAGAGACCATGCTAGCTGGGGAATTTTGGGAGTTGAAGTCCACAAGACTTGGAAGTTGCCAAGGTCGGATACCCTTGCCTTAGACAATCCCACAGGATTATATCTCCACTGCCTCTAATCAATTTTATTTCATGATGCTTTCTTTTCAACAAGGATTTCGGTGCGTGTGTGGTTTTCGATGGGATTATACAAACCAGGAAGTTGAACCTGTCACACATCTATAGAGAGATGTCCTAAAAATATTTTTTATTATTATTTTAGCTATTTGCTAGCATTCGGTCTGTTCTATGTATACATGTCTCCCACTGCAAATACAGCAATATTTGGTGGGAACACATGGGTGCTGAGTGAGTGCACGGGTACCAAGGATAGGAAATACTGAGCACAGGTGAGTAGGTGAGTATTGCAAGCAGGTGAAAAAAATGGCAGGACTGGGAACGACCTGTGACCTCTTTTGATTTTGCCTGTGGGAAGCTGGCAAGGAAGGTTGCAAAAGATGATCCCATGACCATAGGACACTGCAACTGTGGTAATTGCAGGCTGGTTGGCATGTATCTGAATTGTGATCGCGACTTTTGGTGATGCTGCGACAGCTGCAACTTTTGCAAACTGGTTCAGCACCATCTTAATTTTGAATTGTCACTGAGTAAGTAGTCATAACTCAAGGGCCACTTGTACCACGAGGTGGGGAAAAGTCTGTTAGAAGCTGTTGGATTCTGCTTCTAATCACTTCTAGCCAGCATGGCCAATGGGCAGATGTGGCCGAATTTACAAACCACCAACATCTTGAAGTTCCTAGCCCCTATGAATGAAATATCTATGCAATTTCATTTTGTTAAATGTTTCCTTATGTCTTCTCAATCAATGTAGAAGTTGGCTAAGATTCTGATTGTTAATAATATGCATTCATTGAAGATCGTATATCACAGTGAAGACCAGAAGACTTGACCACGAATGTTCAAAAATTAGGTAATAGTGCAACTGAGGTCTATTTTCACCTCAGAGCACAATCTTCACCACCGCTTGTTGAATCATTACAGTAATCATGTGTCAGAACAGATCACCTTTGGACAAACCCAACACAGATTATTCTCGGAACACCCAAACTGGTCCCTGAACCTGTTCAGTCGGTCTCCACACAGGGGTTGTCAAACAGGTCTCGTTTACATGAAGCTGCAGAATTACGAATAAAAGGGCGGGTGATGGAATTAAATACGCAGATAGACATATCATTCTAGGACAACTGCAAGAACAGCTGTTACATTCAGAATTCATTGCTAATCAGTTCTTCAATACTATAACATTTGTTTTTCAACATGTCAAGCATCGAATCCTAATTGGAAGGAGCCTAAGAAGTCATCAAGTCCAACTTCTGCTATTACAGAGGCCCCCAACCTTTTGGGCACCAGGGACCGGTTCCATGGAAAGAGGTTTTTCCACGGACCGGAGAGTACGTAGTTTTGTGTGCTGCCTGCATCTCATGGATGGGGCTTTGCTTGTTTGTGCGGACCGGTTGCTGGCATGCAAGTACTGGTCCACAGACCGGGGGTTGGGGACTTCTGCGCTATAGGATTCATTGCAGTAATCCTGATAGATGATCATCCAGCCTGTTTGAAGACTTCGTGAAAACTTTCCTGCAGTAAACCATTCCACTGATTGAGTAGTGATTGTCAAAATGTTCCATTTAATGTCTAATCCAGTGATGGCGAACCTTTTAGAGACTGAGTGCCCAAACTGTAACCCAAAACCCACTTATGCATTGTCGAGTGCCAGGTGGGTGTGGCCCATTGGGTGGGTGTGGCCCATTGGGTAGGCGTGGCCCATTGGGTGGGCATGGCTGCAGTGGTAACAGCAGACTGGGTGGGACTAAAAAGTTCAATCAATCAATTCCAACTTTGAAAGATCTTTTTTTCCCCGCGAGAAGTTGAAATTGACTGATTGAACTTTTTTTTTTTTGCACACGGTGGCGGAGGCCTAAAGCGAAAAGGTTTTATAAAACCCAGAAGGCCTAGGACTGGGGCGACGGCGCGCGTGCCCACAGAGAGGGCTCTGAGTGCCACCTCTGGCACCCGTGCCATAGGTTCGCCACCACTGGTCTAATCTATATTTCTATCCTTGAGGTTTCATCCCATTAGGTCTAGTTTAATTCTCTGGAACAAGCAAGAATAAGCCCTAACCTATAGTGTGACTGCCTTCCTGATATCTGAAGACAACTATCATGTGTCTGCAAGCATTTCCACATGTTTTAACCATTCTGTGTAGGACTTTGTTTCCATCCTTTTGTCATCTTAGTAACCTTTCTCTGGAATTGTTCCGGTGTATCATTATCTTTTTTAAACTGGGGTGTGTAGAATTGAATATAAACCAAGTATTTCAAGTGAGGTCTTATGAAGGCAGAGTAGAGTTGGACAATTGCTTTATTTCTCTTTGGGGTTTCAACCGTCAACCCAGCAATGTGTAGGAAGACACAACATTGTGCAAGGAGCAGGGGATGTGTGTTGCACTTTCCTATGTGACCAAAAATAATGGGTGAGTTCACCACAGGGAAAAAAAGGTGAATTTTTGAAGTACCATGTTTGGTATGTAGGTTGGTGAAATTAAGGAGATGCACCATGCTCCTGATAAATGCCATATTAATTATGCAGAAGCAGGTTTCATGTATTATATCTGAGATGGAAAAGGACTGGATTTTTCCACTTGTTAGATCTGATGTACACAAACAGGGAAGACATAATTTATACTTCTGATGTACACAAACAGGGAAGACATAATTCAGCACATGCTCACAGATCCAGTCAGGCTGTTCACGTTTAGAAGGATTATATCCTGATTTTGTGAGAAATTTTTAAAAAAGAGGAACCAAGCATTGCAAATTTACTCCTCAAAACCAGTTACTAATGTTGTAAAGAAAAATTGGTGGGAACATACTGCAGATTTGAAGTAGTTGAAAATGAACAGATTGAAATATTGCTTGGGCTCATAACATATCAGATTTAACTCTGGTTGAAAAGGTGTGGATAACTGATGCCACAATACCATGAAGTAGTGGAATAGAAGATGAAGAACCGGAGAAAGTCACAAAGTATCAAGTTCTGAAAACAAATTGAAAGATGGTATAAACCAGGGGTAGGCAACCTTGGCTCTTTTATGACTTGTGGACTTCAACTCCCAGAATTCCTGAGCCAGCCATGCTGAGGGGAAAGGGAAAGGTTTCCAAGCTGAGCCATGCTGGCTCAGGAATTCTGGGAGTTGAAGTCCACGAGTCATAAAAGAGCCAAGGGTGCCTACCCCTGGAATAAACCGACCAGGGTACTCCAGTGGTCATCGACACACTCCGTGCCATGTCCAAAAAATCTGGATGACACTTAGAAAATGTATGCATTGACAGAATCTCCACCTGCCAATTGCAAAAGGCCGGATTGCTTTGATCAGCACCTGTATTATGCTGCTACATTATGACCTCCTAGGTTAGGGGTCTTCAAACTTGGCCCTTTTATGACTCGTGGACTTCAACTCCCAGAATTCCTCAGCCAGAGTGCCTGGCTGAGGAATTCTGGGAGTTGAAGTCCACGAGTCATAAAAGGGCCAAGTTTGAAGACCCCTGTCCTAGGTTCTTAGAAAGACCTCGTTGCATACAAATGCAACACCAGCTAAAGAACTGGCAGTTGTGACTTTGCACTTTTGTGTAAATAATAGCAATAATGCCGTAATTTATTATGCTCAAATTGTGAGATAGCGAAACAAAAAAGACAAACATGGAATTGGTATATTTAAGTGTTATTTTGTTCTTCTAGCTTTCTTTTACAGCACAAAATAATATATTCACTACCTTCACCTTATCCCTTTTTTAATCTCCAGTAATGCAAAACGTCTCTTCCTAAAACACCCGCTCCAAATATTCAAGTCATACATCGAGGGTAGCTTTTATTTTATTTAAAAAAAAAAAAATTGCTGAACAGATATTCTAAAAAATGGTTGGCAGCAACCTTTGCAACATACAAAACATCTGTATTACACTGATCAACATCAAACTAGAAAGTGCATTTTCTCATCAACACCAGAGAGCTGGCCAGTCAGAAAAGCGATGGCCCCCCTCTCAGAAAAATGCTGTGCAACATAGCAACACAAGTGAAAGGCTTTAGTCACCAAAGGACAATTCCCAACCCCACCGGGGTCACCGCTAAACTGCCTGTTTGCTTAGATGTCCTTTAGTGCCCAGACCCTGCTTGATTCCAGTTCCTGGTTAAACCAGTTCATTATCATTTATCATTTCAGCACCTTCGTAAGAAGTAGCATCACGCCCATGTCCTTTGATGCAAGAAGTGGATTGGGAATATGCGGTGAACTGGCTGACACATGCTTACTGCTTACTTACTGATGACTGCTGCCTCAAAATTCTTTGCAGGTGTGAATGGATACCAGAGACAGCTTTCACATCATTGAATCAAATGCAATACTTACAGAGGCCTGTAGATGACAGGGGAAATCCTGGTTTCCTGCCAAGTAAATGAGCCACGATCAATTTGTAGGATCACCCTGTTCCTTACTTACCCATAGTTATCGCAGATTGAAGGCCTCCGTGTTGAGTTTTAAAGAAGCAAGCCATAGTTCCCCTGTATATTCAAATTCAGAAAGTGAATTTACTTTAATTCAGCTCAGGATCAAGCCATCTTAGCTGGTTCCCAACTGCAAGTTAAACAAACTAGAACCCTTAGTTTTATATCCGGGGGAACTGATTTGTTTAAACTGGATTGGGGTCCTTCTTTGTCTTCCTTTTTGGGCCTGGTAAGTCTGCAAGCCTGAAGTGATATCCCCGTTTCTCTTTTTATCTCAAGCAGGCCTGAGTCCATTCCCATACTCAGTTGCCAGGAATTGAACGTCGAATAATCAAGTGATGCATCTGTCATATATGGATGATTATTTGCGCCTTATGAGCTACAGATCAAAACTGAGAGCATTTTGACATGAATACATCTTTTTATTTCTGCTTTACACTAGGACCTTCTGCAGTTGGTATATGCTATCTCTGCATCTTTGCCAAAATTATCCAAGTCTAAATTTGTTTTGGGGGAAACAGAAAAAAAAAAACATGCTTCCAGTTTTTCTGAACGTGGAGGTTTTGCAATACTTGCTAAAATCTTATTATGCTTGACCTGGAATTGAGCCGAGAGTCAGAGCTGGATGAACAATGAAAGCCAGACTTTCTGTTGGATCACGAGATAAACAAACATTTGGTGGTATCTTAAACGTAAAAAGTTATCTGATTTTGTTCTTCACCCAAGTAAAGTGCTTCACAAAATGCTTCTGCTGTCCAAAATGCAAGATATAGCAAGACTTAATACTATAAAATCCACATTAGGTGAGAAAGGTAACTACTGCATACAGCAAAGGAAGATTTTTCACTCTCAGAAGACAAAGCCAAGATGAAAACTCCCAACAGTAATTAACAAGGGAATAAGCAGCACAGCAGTGTCATATTAGAAGTTGAGTTAGGAATCATTCAATGGGCTAATAACTGCATACACTCTCTTCCATGGGAAAGAAACACAGGAACTTGTGTCCCTTTTAGGATTTCCTCCTGAACTGATTCATGGATCCCTACCGAGATCTAGAAATTCAACAACCTTTTGCACTGAGTTCAGTGGATTGAATCCTGTGTCCTTTATTTTGTTGGCAGAGATATCCAGGAAAGGGATCAAAAAGCTTAAGGTGGCAGCCACCTGCCCAATTTTTATGTGGTTGTCATTTTTACTTTTTTGATCTCTTATGGACACTCCTAGTGGCTTGAATCAACATCAGTTCCTAGCATGCTGTACACCACCTCCTACGATCTAAATCAGGGGTCTTCAAACTTGGCAACTTTAAGACTTGTGGACTTCAACTCCCAGAATTCCTCGCTGGCTGAGGAATTCTGGGAGTTGAAGTCCACAAGTCTTAAAGTTGCCAAGTTTGAAGACCCCTGATCTAAATCTTAGGAGTAAAGACTATTCAACACCTAAATTTAGAGCCACTCTTAGAGCCAAAACAAACTAGAAGTCCCATCCTTTCCTCTTCCATTCCTGCAAAGAGGACAGTTCTTAATTATTACATCAGAAAAATGATGCAATTCTGCTGGAAATGGACATAGGTACCCCAATATTTAGCTGTTATATTAAAAGCGCAGCATTCTATTTTTACTTTCTCTTTGGATCTGATTGCCAGTTCCTCGCTTCTATAACTGGAAAGTGAAAAGCTTCATTCAGGGACATATTTGGGGTCCAAACTAAAGCTGTCCAGTACATGTAGCGACCGCCTAATTTTGAAGAAAACATAGGTTTTTTAAAAAAATTGTATAGCCCACTAGAGCTTGTCCTCGACCTATGACGATTGAGACTAGAAATCCGGTCGTGAGTTGAAGCAATCATGTGACCAGACAAGTATTTTTCGATATTTTTCACAGCAGTCATTAGATGAACGATGCAGCTGTTAAGTGAACCCACTTTTCTGAATGGGCATTTTTTCGCCAGAAATTAGCCAAAAACGTTGTAAAATCAGAGTCATGGGACCATGGGACAGTGCAACTGGTCAATAAAGATGAGCTATGATGGGACCCTGCAGGGGGAGCATGACACATTATGACAACCAGAAATGCTTTATCAGTTTTAAAATACCCATTCGAGATAACTCTATAAACAGTCATAAAATGACTGGTTGAGAGTAGAGTAGAATAGAAGAGTTGGAAGGGACCTTGGAGGTCTTCTAGTCCAACACCCTGCTCAGGTAGGAAACCCTATACCATTTCAGACAAATGGCTGTCCAATCTCTTCTTAAAAACTTCCAATGTTGGAGCATTCACAGCTTCTGGAGGGAAGCTGTTCAATAACTTGGAGGCAAGTTGTTCAATTAACAGACAAGAAGGAAACAGATGCAGAGGGGGAGAGAACCTGGGACGTCTCAAATGGATGTTATCTACTATGATGGTTGTCACCCTATACCACTATTTATTAATAGAATAGAATAGAATACTTTATTGGCCATGTGTGATTGGACACACAAGGAATTGTCTCCGGTGCATAAGCTCTCAGTGTACATACATAATTGAACTACCTGTAGTCAATTGTAGCCCATTTATTCTATGACATAAAACTTGATGGGGACCACTGCAAATCAACCTTTTATTTCTTAAGATAGAAAGTTCAGGCAGGATTGTAGGGATACCAAAACAGATGCTAGGTTTATCTCTTAGCATTGAAAAACCCTCAACTCTCAGTGACACTGTGCCTCCCTTAATAATAATAATAATGTTGGAAGGGACCTTGGAGGTCATCAAGTCCAACCCCCTGTTCAGGCAGAAAACCCTACACCATTTCAGACAAATGGCTGTCCAGTCTCTTCTTAAAAATTTCCAGTGTTGGAGCATTCACCGCTTCTGGAGGCAGGTTGTTCCACTGGTTAATTGTTCTAACTGTCAGGAAGTTTCTCCTTAGTTCTAGGTTGCTTCTCTCCTTGATTAGTTTCCATCTGTTGCTTCTTGTCCTGCCTTCAGTTGCTTATCCTCCACTGACTTTATCACACTGAACTGATTGGGAGCATTCGAAATTGCAATCTCTTCTCCTCGTCCAAAATTCAACTTCTTGGTCATACCCAAGACTTGGTTCTTACTGCAAAATGTGAAATGTATTACAGGGTCTGGGAAACTCCAAAAGATGCCATCCCATTTAGCTCTCTGTGTAGTCCACGAAATTTACTGAAACAGTGGCAATTTGTAGGCCTCAGCACCATCGTTCAATCCAGCAGCATGCAGGATCTCATACGCACACTTGTTCAATCTTCCAAGAGGGAAAAGAACTAAAAATCCCTGCTCACATATGTAGTTTAAATCTTATGGAACTTTGGATTGTGGTTTACTATTTGCTTAACTGAATGTGTGACTCTTGGATGATGTGTGTGACATTGATACAAAATGAATAAGCAAGAACCAAATTTCTGGTATCTCTTTGGGTGAAGAATAAAACTAACTTCTGCCATGAAACTAACACGGAGAAATAGCCTCTCCTTTTTTCAGTCCCAAATTCCTAATCTTTTGTTAGAATCCAAAGAACCAGCTTGGTTTTTTTTAAAAAAATATTGTATTTATATGGCCGCCCATCTCACAAAAACATGACTCTGGGCAGTGTACAAGAGTGAATTGCTGCGCGACAACAAACAGGGAATGTGGATCTGCAGAACGATTTAAGTGAAACTAAAATCCTTTTAAGTGAATGTAGGGCTTGGTGTTCCCAATTTGATTTTTTTTTCAGTGAGCCAAAGTTTAGAAGGCTCAGCTCTCTAAGGGAGAATATACCATGTGAAATAATCCACAGTCCAAGCCCAGTTCCAAAAACTTAGGAAAAAAAATATCTTTCCTTTAAAGCAATCATTTTTGAATTCCTACAACAGGAGAACCCTTTTCACATCAATTGCTCTTTTCAGAAACACTTTAGAAATCACAAGGCCCCTTAAAAACTCACTGTCAACGCTGCTAACGTTGGATGTCCTTGCTTTGACAAAATATGAAGAGGCAGCCACTCTCTGTATAAGCTGTGTGGTACTTTTAAGAGTTAAATTAGATGATGCTGGGAGGGGAGGAGAATGAATGTGTGTGGGGGTTAGTTAAGATAAGAAACCGCTGGCTACAGAACGAAGGGAAACTTTGCCCTTCAAACTGATTGGAGAACGTGATTTATGACTGCAAATTAGAGGAGGGAATTATGCTTGAATATTATGTGCTCAGGGGAGGGGAACTCAGATCTTGGCATCCACCATGCTGTGCCGACACTTTGTTTCACAATTAAAGACTTTTTTTGGATTAAACCAGGGGTAGGCAACCTCGGCTCTTTTATGACTCATGGACTTCAACTCCCAGAATTCCTGAGTCAGCTAAGCTGACTCAGGAATTCTGGGAGTTGAAGTCCATGACTCATAAAAGAGCCGAGGTTGCCTACCCCTGGATTAAACAATGCCTGAAAGTTCTTTGAAGTGTTTCGTTAGTTGGAACCATGACACTCACTTTATAGAATGGGCTGGTAAGCCTTCCTGGAATTCATCGATTACAAAATGCATGTGTGCACTTTAAAATGCAGACATACCTTCAGTCTAACATCCGCACAGGTAGCCCTTGATTACGACCAGTCGCTAAGCAACCATTCAAAGTTATGATGGACTTCCCCAGAATTAACCACCCAGTTTCAAAATTCTGACAGCCCTCCCCCCCGGTCATGTGATTACATTTTGGGTACTGGGCAACCAGCTCACCTTTCTGGCCATTTGTGGCATCCTGTGATCACATGACTGGTTTCCTGCAATTTATTTTTTGCAGGAAACTATCATTTACTTCCATCTAGCCATTGGCTAAAACAGGTTTGTTTTAACAACCATCGCTTTCACCTAATGACTATTGCCAATAGGTTTGCGCGCGCGCGCCATGAGGGAGCCGTCCTGCCCCTCCCCCCTCTCTCGGGGAAGGCGGGGCGAGGAGGAGAAGAAGCAGAGTGGTGGAGGGGGCGCTGAGGCCCCTCGCAGGCCAGCCGCGGTGACGGCGGCCCCAGCGGAGTCCCGACTGAGGCCCAGGCTTATCCTGAATGTAGTCTCTGGCCCACTGGTTGGCAGGGATCTTTGGTTTTGAAGCGAGAACTCTACCAATGGACAGTATGTCTATTACCAACACGCCAACCAGTAACGATGCTTGCCTGAGCATTGTTCACAGTTTGAGGTGCCATCGACAAGGAGGGGAGAGTGAAACTTTTGCAAAGAGGGCTATTGGAAGCTTAGTTAAAAAAACTCAAGGAGAAAAAAGATGGAACTGGATTCCTTGATTACAGCCATAACCACAAATGGAGCTCATCCTAGCAAATGTGTTACAATTCAGAGAACACTGGATGGAAGGCTTCAGGTGGCTGGCTGAAAGGGCTTTCTACATGTAATTTATGCACGGCTATGGAGGTGGCCTGATCTTCGCAAAAACAAACTCAAACATGCCAAATATTGCCAGTATGCATTTGACTTGAAATGTGACAGTGTCTGTGTGAATCCACATCATTATGAACGTGTTGTTGTCACCTGGCATTGATCTTTCAGGATTAACTCTGCAAAGTTCTGCATCTGCTAGCATGTTAGTAAAAGATGAGTATGTACATGAATCCGAAGGGCAGCCGTCACTGTCCTCCGCTGAGGGCTGTTTGGTCCAGACAATTCAGCATCCCCCAAGTAACAGAGCCTCCGCTGAACCCTACAGTACTCCGGCTATGTTAGCGCCTTCCGAGTCTACTTCTGCCAGCACTACTAGCGTTCCCAACATTCCTGTTCCTTCCACAAGCCAACCCACCAATATGTTGGCTGGTAGCCACAGTGATGGACTCTTACCGATTCCTTCAGGGCCTCAGCCAGGGGCACAGCAGAATGGCTTTACAGCTCAGCCAGCTACTTACCACCACCATAGTACAACAACTTGGACTGGCAGTTGTACCACAGCCTACACACCTACGATCCCCCACCATCAAAATGGACACCTTCAACATCATCCACCTATGCCTCATCCTGGACATTAATGGCCAGTTCATAATGAACTTGCATTCCAACCTCCCATATCAAATCACCCTGCTCCAGAATACTGGTGTTCAATTGCCTATTTTGAGATGGATGTTCAAGTGGGGAAGATGTTCAAAGTGCCTTCAAGCTGTCCAGTTGTTACTGTTGATGGATACATGGACCCTTCAGGTGGGGACCGCTTTTGCCTTGGTCAGCTTTCCAATGTACATAGAACAGAAGCCATTGAGAGAGCCAGGTTGCATATAGGTAAAGGTGTACAACTGGAGTGTAAAGGTGAAGGCGATGTCTGGGTTCGGTGCCTCAGTGATCATGCGGTTTTCGTTCAGAGTTGCTACTTGGACCGAGAAGCAGGACGGGCCCCAGGCGACGCAGTTCACAAAATTTATCCTAGTGCCTATATCAAGGTATTTGATTTACGCCAGTGTCACCACCAAATGCAACAGCAGGTTGCCACAGCACAAACTGCAGCTGCTGCTCAAGCTGCTGCCGTGGCAGGAAACATCCCCGGGCCAGGATCTGTCAGAGGAATTGCTCCAGCCATCAGTTCGTCGGCAGCTGATGGAATCGGTGTGGATGACCTCCGGCGTCCGTGCATCCTCAGGATGAGCTTTGTGAAAGGATGGGGACCCGACTACCCACGCCAGAGCATCAAAGAGACTCCATGCTGGATTGAGATCCATCTACATCGCGCCCTCCAGCTCCTGGATGAAGTCCTCCACACCATGCCGACTGCAGATCCCCATCCCTTAGACTGAGACCACACAGCTGTGAGCCACGACGGAGCGAGGAGGGTGGATTGTAAAATACCATTTTGTTTATTACAGGAAGATATATTTTACTTCCATTCTGCTTAATCTCTTCACCAGGTTTTAAACGAGAAAATGTCTTTGCCACCTTGCTCTCAGCAGAAAGAAGCTGAACTTGTAACTCCAGCTACTTCAGACCTTTGGTGGGCTACTTGTGGAAAGCTGTCACCAGCCAGAAATTTTTTAGATGGTGATTGGGCGGGATCACTGCTGCATCTGTTTCTTGGACATCTCATTGATTCGTGTGAGCTTCTCAGAACAATGGGGAGCTCACGCTGAACGATCCTATGCATTTCAGGGAACCTGGAGGTGGGAGCCTCACTTATGCAGCCACCCAACTTGTCCTTGCTTGAGTCCAGTCCAAATGAGCAAAATCATGTTGGATTATTCTAAAGGGAGGATTCTGATGCTCTGCTCTACTGGGCCGGTACCGGGGCATGTCTCATCAGGAGTTTTTTTATGTAAACTTTTTTTGTATGCCTATTATTTTAAAAATGCACTAAAACTGGGATGGGCTTCAGAGCTGGTATCAATTTTAAAGGCAACGTGAAAGAAATCAATAAAATATTGCCAATAAGGTTATAAACTTGGGGGTAGCTCAGGGGTCGGCAACCTTGGCTCTTTTATGACTCGTGGACTTCAACTCCCAGAATTCCTGAGCCAGCATGGCTCAGCTTGGAAACCTCTCCCTTTCCCCTCACCATGGCTGGCTCAGGAATTCTGGGAGTTGAAGTCCACGAGTCATAAAAGAGCCAAGGTTGCCTACCCCTGGGGTAGCTCAATTACGGTCGTAAGATGAGGACTACATGTACCTGTAATTATGGGGCAAACAGATGGAAAAATCAGCATCCCCTAAGCTGGGTGGGTCCCCAGGTGTTTTAGACAACAACTTAACACTATCCCTGAACAGCCTGTGAAAAGTTCAAGAGGCAAGTTGCAGCCTAAAACATCTAGGAATATATAGGCTGGGAAAAACTGCTTTAAGGAATTGGTATCAACTATAGTTCCTGATTTTGGAGAAGTGGCTTGAGTGAAGTATCTTCAGCTGATCCTATTCTTTGTGAGAATGTATTCTTGCTTCTTCAAACCTTCCTCCCTTTCTCTGTCCCTCTGGGGATCAGCAATGAGCCACTGGGTCTGATGGGGACCTTAGTAGTGGAATGGGACAACTTGCTGCAGCCAACTCACCATGGCGAACTTACTGTGGCCAACTCTCTGCAGGACAACTCGCCATGGCCAACTCATCATGGGACAACTCGCTGTGGGACAATTCACCCAAAGGTGCTTTTTTCAGGAGGGAACTGGACTTTCTTGTGTTTCTTTTGAAGACGTTTCGCTTCTCCACCAAGAAGCTTCTTCAGCTCTGACTGGATGGTGGGGAGTGGAAGGATTTATACCCCTTGCAGACAGCTGGTCAGTTGCATTCTTTTAGAGTCGTTGAGGCCACCTGGAGGTTTGTGCTGTCTGCATCTCTAACTGAAGCACAGAAAATATTGCAGACTACGGGAACCAGTTTGAGATTCAGGCAACACAGACTCACTCCCAACAGCATGCGCCTGTCTTCAACAGCGAAGGGACCCAGGGCAGAAAACATCCTGCAGCCAAGAAGGCTCCACACCCATTTGCACTACTCAGGTGACCCTGAGGACACAGGTAATCCTCCAAAATGGTTTCAACAACTCTCTAAAGGAACGCAAATGACCCAACTGTCTGCAAGGAGTATAAATCCTTCCACTCCCCACCATCCAGTCAGAGCTGAAGAAGCTTCTGGATGGAGAAGCGAAACGTCTTCAAAAGAAACACAAGAAAGTCCAGTTGCCTCCCCAAAAAAAGCACCTTTGGGACAACCATGACTTGGATGACTGAGAATCTCCACAGACATGTGGGACAATTCAATTTAATTTGAATAATTAAATAATTTAAAATTATGTTATTTTTTGTCATTCACATTTCATTTTGTCCCACCTTTGGCATCCTTTAATGATTTTATTTCTATTTCTTTGATACGAGTGTAACTCTTGGCCCATGGCAAGTTGGCTGTGGCGAGCTGGCTGCAGCAAATTGTCGTAGACCCCCTTAGTAGATACCTTACAGATTGCTCTCATTTGGAGTGATCTTAAAACACTCGTGAATCTTTTAAGAAATTCAACAACTCCACACAGAACAGTCTGAAAAATCACTGCTGAACAGGAATGGAACTTCAGAAATGGGTGAGGAAATGGTCCTTAGTGGTGATGCAAGCATCCATTCAACATTATACCTCAATTCAGTGGATTCATCTGATGAATATGAGTCTCTATACATTTGTCCTTCTTCTTGATGACTTAAGATGGAAGAATCTTCTAGACATAAGTTAGGAGTTTTAGTCAATGATTAAGCAATGATCCTGCATGGGCTGTATTGGTCAGGTCTACAGAGTAGTCAGTTAACAGTGTTGGTCAGGATCCACTCTAGTATGGAGAAAGTCACAGTCTTCCTAAATCATTCCCTTGACTGGTAAAATAAAATATATCCAGATTCTGAATTTTTTGATATATCAGAAGTAAGGCCATAGAATTCCTCGATAGCTTGTGCATCAATTTTCTAAGGGGAGAAAAGAAAAGAGAGAAGCTATCAAAAGTTCCAGGAATGCGGAAATTGATAACACGTTTTTAGCAATGTGATCTGGACTAGACAACCAGGTACAAAATAGTTAGCTCTTTCCACAAACTTTGTACTTGCAATATGTATGTATGCATGTATCTCTCCCTCATTGTTGGAAAAATTGTGAACAGCTGAGCTCTTTGGACTATTTCTGGTCTGAAAGTCTGACAACTCAAACTTTATTAAGGTTTGTTTAATCCAAGACTCTTTTGTGTGAATTCAACTGATTCTTAGGGGGAAAAAACTTTTGCCTCTTTTCTCTTCGTAACAGAGTTATCTTGGTATAATGATTCCTGATTCAAAAACATTATCGCAGTCAGTGACATGGGACAAGACATAAAACAACACGAAACATATTTTTGTTTGCATAATCCTCAAATTAAGATATTACTCTGACTAAAACAATGGCAGCTGTAGGAAATTTTGCAGCTCTTCTGCATGTGATGTTCAGATGGTGATCTGATAAATACAAAGCAGACAAAATCATCATTAAAACTTCCAAGATGGAACTTCGATTTAGCAAGCCGAGTTATAAGGCTGAGCTACAAACTGTTGTAAAGGACTAGTGGTATCCACGTGGTATGGTCAAAAAAGTGCTGTAACAAAAAAATGGTGCACAGGTATGGCTGCAACAACATTACAAATGTCTGCGTTGACTGCACTACAGATAGTCCTCGACTTATGACTGTAAACGAAGCTGAAATTACAGTCATAGATTATGCTGGTTATTAAGAGGGTCAATAAATGACCACACCCTATTTTACAATGTTTTTATGGTGGTCATTAAGCGAATCACTGCAGTCATTTGACAAATGCCACGGATGTTAAGGGGAGACAGTAAATACAAGCAAATCCATGTCCGCCGTGGGTGATTTTTGCTGGAAACCAAATTGAATTAAATTCATTTGCAGCAAAAATGTAAATCATGATCAAGGACATGGGTTGTTACAAACGGTCGTAAATGTGGGCTAGTTGCCAAGGACCCACAATGCGATTACACAACCCGGGAGGGGGAGGGGAGTGGCTGTTAGAACTTTGCATCTAGGTTATCAGTGGCCATGGGGAGGTAACTTTGAATAGTTGCTAGGCAACTGTTCCTAAATTGAGGACTACCTGTATTCTAGCTGCCATCTTGACTTTTTTTTATCAGTCCTTGAAGGCAGTGCTGAAAAAAACATGGACATCACAAGGGAAAGAGGGATATTATTGTTATCCATTAAGCTGGCTGAGGAATTCTGGGAGTTGAAATCCACACATCTTAAAGTTGACAAGGTAGAGAAAGGCTGCCTTAGACTGGAATAATAAGGATTTTACTTTCAGCAAATGAAATGGCTGCAATGCAGAAACAGGCTACCTAAATTAAGGCTCAGTAGGTTTGCTTAAAGTAGTCAATTTACTCACCTCTACAATATCATCATCAAACAATAGCCAGAAGCCATGACTTTTCACAATGGTGATATAGTGTCCACGGTTAGGGCCACTGAAAAGGAAGGAAGGAAGGAAGGAAGGAAGGAAGGAAGGAAGGAAGGAAGGAAGGAAGGAAGGAAGGAAGGAAGGAAGGAAGGAAGGAAGGAAGGAAGGAAGGAAGGAAGGAAGGAAGGAGGGAGAGGAAGGAAGGAAAGGTAGGTAGGTAGGAAGGAAAGGAAGGAAGGAAGGAAGGAAGGAAGGAAGGAAGGAAGGAAGGAAGGAAGAAGGAGGAGAGGAAGGAAGGAAGAAGGAAGGAAGGAAGAAGGGAAGGAAGGAAGGAAGGAAGGAAGGAAGAAAAGGAGGAAGGAAGGAAGGAAGGAAGGGAAGGAGGAAAGGAAGGAAAGGAAGGAAGGAAGGAAGGAAAGGAAGAAGGAAGGAAGAGGAAGGAGAGAAAGGGAAGGAAGGAAGGAGGAAGGAAGGAAGGGAAGGAAGGGAAGGAAGGAAGGGAAGGAAGGAAGGAAGGAAAGGTAGGAAGGAAGGAAGGAAGGAAAGGTAGGAAGGAAGAAAGGAAAGGTAAGAAGGAAGAAGGAAGGGAAGGAAGGAAGGAAGGAAGGAAAGGTAGGAAGGAAGGAAGGAAGGAAGGAAGGAAGAGGAAGGAAGGAAGAAAGGAAGAAAGAAAGGAAGGAAGAAGGAAGGAAGGAAGGGAAGGAAGAAGGAAGGGAAGAAGGAAAGGTAGGAAGGAAGAAGGAAGGTAGGAAGGAAGAAAGGAAAGGTAAGAAGGAGGAAGAAGGAAGAAGGAAAGGAAGGAAGGAAGGAAGGAAGGGAGGAAGGAAGGAAGGAAGGAAAGGTAGGAAGGAAGGAAGGAAGGAAGGAAGGAAAGGTAGGAAGGAAGGAAGGAAAGGTAGGAAAGGAAGGAAGGGAAGGAAGGAAGGAAGGAAAGGTAGGAAGGAAGAAAGGGAAGGAAGGAAGGAAGGAAGGAAGGAAGGAAGGAAGGAAGGAAGGAAGGAAGGAAGGAAGGAAGGAAGGAAGGAAGGAAAAAAACAACCCACAAATTAAAATATAAAACCAAAATACTGGAGAATTTTCTAAACACAAAAGTAACGAAACAAAATATCCGTGCTGACTTTCCCTTCTTCCTAGGAGCCAAGGGTGACACTGAATCCTGTTCTCGCTCTTTCTTTCACACACAAGGGGGGAGGTCTACAGGGTGATGTTCTCCACATGAGCCTCCATGTTCAGTTGGTACCACCAATGTTCCAGTGGCAGGTGGGCCAAAAAGTGAAGACACGGGAGGGAAGGTGTGTGTGCCTATGCGCGCATGTACCTTCGAGTCAACCTTCGCATTACTAAATCCCATCGAACAGCCCCTGAATGTATCAAACAGACACAGGGAGACTAAATTAAGGCTCTTCTGCAAGGATCAACATTTTTCAAGGGACTGGAAAAAAGCACCAGGATTGCTTGACCAGGCTGAGTTGAGTAAGGAGAGAGGGGCAGCCCAGACTCAGTTATGGTACAGAAAAATAAAACAAAAACAAATGGCTCTTTAAACATCACATCTAACATCTAGTCTCCAGTGTAAAGGAATGTTTTTATATAGCACGCTCAGCTGCCCTTTTTTAAACAGTGCACACATAGCCAAAGCTGTGAGGCCAGCTTCCTCCCAGCCACCCTACTGCGTTAAGCAACCCTTTGCAGACAGATTCAGCTGTTTATTATTCTTGTTTTCTATCCAGAGCTGGCTCCAATTTTTGCAGTTGGCACTGAACAGGCCTTTCCCCCGGAGAATCTATCTTCTTGCCGTTCCCCATCATTACTTGGTGTCTCTTGTGCTTCAAAGCCCCAGAGTTCTTTAAGCAGGCGGCATAGAAAAGTTGTACAATAAATAAAACAAATATATTCCTCACATTCTCATTATTTCTGTCAACTCTTTGCTTACCCCTCAGGACTGCCTGAGGGAAAGAGGTTTCCAAAAATATATATAAAAAAATGCAAGGTTCCCTCCCAGAGCTGATTCGCCATTTCATGCTGCTTGGCCATAAGACTTTCTGACCTTTTAAAAAGACCATTTAAAATGGGGGGGGGGGACCCTCTTCACTGAAACATGACATTTGAATCTTTATTTCTGTGGGGGACTGAACCATCTCTTTGCATTAAGAAGTTATTTGGACTGACAGGACCAGTGACGAGAGACAGATGGAGGGCAGAGCTTCACATGCTGGTCCTGTGACTATTTATCCCCTGACTTATTGTTGGTGAAAGAAATCTCTGGATTTAGCCACACAGGAAATGTCCTGTTTTTGGCTTCTCTCCCATAGTTTAGACCAGGGGTAGGCAACCTTGGCTCTTTTATGACTCGTGGACTTCAACTCCCAGAATTCCTGAGTCAGCATGGCTCAGCTTGGAAACCTCTCCCTTTCCCCTCAGCATGGCTGGCTCAGGAATTCTGGGAGTTGAAGTCCACGAGTCATAGAAGAGCCAAGGTTGCCTACCCCTGGTTTAGACAGCAGTGAGTTTTCTCTGTATTCAGGCATCTCTTCATAAACCTAGCTTTGACTCTGAATACAATGAACACCTGCCATAATTGAATGGTAAGTAAGCTTACCTGTATCCAGATCAATTATTAGCGTAAGCATTTTATTTTAGTTTTAATGGGATGTTCTGCGACTTCATTACTCATTAATCTTTCAGCCCCCAGCTTGTACACAGGACCATATTTTCTAACAAGGGCTCTTAATGAATTCAAATCTCCACCATCTTATTCCTGGCATTAAAGACACCAACATTACCGAGTCAGTATCCAAAGCGCAAGAGGCCAATTTGCCAAACTCTTGAGCCCCTGAGCCCCACACCAGCCAATGAGAAGAAAAAAAAGTGTGTGACCTGCAGAAAAATCAGGCATTTTGGACTGAGAATCAGAACTGTGCCTACATTAATGAAGTGCTGTTTTCCCTTGTTTGTCAGGATGAGACCAGAAAATCTAGTCCAATGTTTTGCACTTAAGCAATCAATCATCAGTTGTCTGAAGAAGCTTAAAAGCAAAGCACAAAATGAGGGTGTCTTTCCTCAGCTATTTGTCTCCAGCACAGAAAAAAATATCCCTTCCCTTCCTTCTCACTAAGTCATCTGTAGTCCTTTAAAAGATAAGATAGCGTTGATGTAGAAAATGTCTCCCTGACAGCTGTTATCAGCTAAGCTGTGTTCCTGCACTGCATTTGATGCTTTCACAATGGGACAGATTGTCTAATGTTGGGGAATTTGCAAAAGGGATCAGTTAGTCTTTTAAGTTAGTCTTTCCCACACCTGAATATTTTATAGCTATATGGGAGTAACGCTGCGGTTACTACACAAGCTATGTTTAATGTGACCTTGTGCTTATGCAAAGAAATGAAATCTGGCAGCCAGATTCTCCTCATACACCAATATGGTGTGTGCAGCTGCTAGGGGATGCACAAAATTGGTGCCCCTTTTATGCAAAAATCAAGGAACAGAACAGTGACACATGTGGGAACAGTATACTGACGGAATATGGAAAAGAGAGGGGGCCTTCTCATTCCTTTTATTCCCACTAACATGCAGATGGGATTTTTTTTAAAAAGATCAATACCTTTTCCTTCCGAAAATCTGAGCAGGGTGATTCCCTTTTCTTTCTCCCTTTCTACACAACCAAGCTATCTCCTTAAATGAATGAATGAATGAATGAATATTACAAACTCTCAAAAGCCTATTGGACCATCGAAATAGACCTGGTGGCGCAGTGCTTAGAATGCAATATTGCAGGCTAATTCTGCCGACTGCCAGCAGTTCGATTCTGACCAGTTCAAGGCTGACTCAGCGTTCCATCCTTCCGAGGTCGATAAAATGAGTACCCAGATTGTTGGGGTCAATAGACTGACTTTGTAAACCGCTTAGAGAGGGCTGTAAAGCACCGTGACGCTATTTTAACTTTATAAGCTTGCCTATTTTTGAATGCCTCAGCTATCCCTGGATATATAAAAAAATCTTCGGTGCAAGAGAAGGGAACCTTATTTTGGCTTCCGGATGGAAAGGCACCCGATTAGCTGGGTAAAACTCATATTCCTTACGTAAGGTTTACTTCCTGGCAGAGCCACAGAGTGCAACTTACCTGCCACAGTGAACGACAACAGCCACCAAGTCATACATACGGTCCAAGTTGATGGCCTCCCCCGATGTGTTGAAGAGTCGCAGCTCCAGGGGGAACACCACTCGGTAAGAGAGCTTGGTGTATCGGTGTAGCTGCTCCATGTACTTGAACCGCTTCAGGTGCAAGGCGAGGATCATCGGCAGCTTCTTAACCCTCATCCTACAAAGCCGAAAGAGGAATGTGGAATGAAGGTTGGCTCCCTCTGATCTGCTTTCCCCTGCCTAACTGGAGACCTTCTGGGTGTTTTGGGACTCTCATAACCATGAGGCACCTTGGGCATGGTGGTTAGGAATTTTGGATGTTGTAATTCCAATATATCTGAAGGGCATCAGTTTTGAGAGGGCTGCAGAGACAGCATTTTATCCTACTAGTGGGCTAGGGCAAGGGTAGGCAACCTCGGCTCTTTTATGACTCGTGGACTTCAACTCCCAGAATTCCTGAGCCAGCATGGCTCAGCATGGCAACCTCTCCCTTTCCCCTCAGCATAGCTGACTCAGGAATTCTGGGAGTTGAAGTCCATGAGTCATAAAAGAGCCGAGGTTGCCTACCCCTGGGCTAGGGGAATAATTTACTTTTATCTGACATTAAAGTTATACTTCAAACCTGTGTCTTTTCTCTTCATCTCCATAACAATTAGCACTTTTTTTTAAAAAAAAAAAGTAGTTTGTTCAAAAGAAAACTTCATACTTCCTTTAAAACAAAATCTACAGCTGTTCCAAAATAAAATAGTTTATCTCCTCTCCTCACCCCCTCCTCCAAAGCACCACAGTTAGAGATGAATCAATTTGAACATTCAAGAAAACCTGAACTGGAAATGCAGACTGGACATATCATTTGACTTCTCTGTCATGGTAATGTTTTTCTTCTCTTCAGGAAGTATGTATGTATGATTTTATGGCTCCACCATCTCATTCTCCTGCGTGTGGAGAACCAAATTTTGAGAGCTACTTGGAAGGAGAACCATGCTGGGCTGCTATTACCGCCAAGGGAAGGAACGAAACATTTGTGTTTTTGTTCCTCCTACAATCTTCCATAAACGGCTGTCATATCAACTTGATAGTCAATTGACTATCAACGAACAATGAGATCAACTTCACTAAAGGAGAGGTAAAAAGAAGTAAGATGAGATAACAGTTGAGGTAAGATAAATGAAAAGATAAAAGTGAGGTAAAATTGCTGCCTGGAGAATTCTCGAAGTCCACATATCTTAAAGTTGCTGAGGTTGACAAACACAGGTTTAGATAATGCATAACGTTTACAGGTTCCCTTAATGACCTCTATAAAACATGTTCTCAGCTGAACAATAAATTTAGCAATTCTAATGACCATATATGTGTTTGTGTCCTGAAGAAAATAAAATTGTTTTTTATTGCAGCCAACGGACCAGTAAATACATCAATGGAAGTTCTGAATGACTAACACAAACAGTTTCCATTCTGGATGCCTATGAATTTGGTTAGGGAGCACATCCTAATGGAACAGGTCTACAATCTTAAGTAACAGACCTACAGATTCAGGATCCAGATGACAACAGGGAATTCGGGGGCGAAAACAAGCTGGATTTAGAGGTTGTATAGTAAGAAATTCTGGACAAATATAGGCAGAAACAAAAAAAAAAACTTTCTGTAAACAGATACTTTATTTTAACAAAACAGGCAGGACCGAGCTTTATCTGTGATGCTGTGGTGGCTCAGTGGTTAGAATGCAGCATTGAAGGCAGACTCTGCCCACTGCCAGCAGTTCGATCCTGACCAGCTCAAGGTTGACTCAGCCTTCCATCCTTCTGAGGTCGGTAAAATGAGGACCCAGATAGTTGGGGGCATTATGCTGACTCTGTAAACTACTTAGAGAGGGCTGTGAAGCGGTTATATAAGTCTAAGTGCTACTGCTATTATCTGAAATGTTATTCCAACTTATGTTGAGGAAACCATAGTAAAAATACTGGGTCTTCAGCAAGGACCTAAAGCCCAAAAGATTTCAATTTGCTTTAATTGCTGCTTGAAAATCAACTGAAGCTGCATGGTGATGAGGCAATCCTCTTTCACATACCGTTTCTTTTTTTTTTAATATGTTTTATTGGTGTTTTTTTTACATATCACCATCAATATTTGGTAAACAGTGTGTTGTCTGGGTTTGTATTTACAAATAATCAGTAACAGTTAGTTTCCGTAGTTCCATATTCCACATAGTAGTTTTCCTTGATTTTCTCTTCTTCCAATAAATTATTCTCTTTTATCAACCTTAAATTAGCACATTTCTTGATAATTTTAGAAGATAACAATTAAATACCTACGAATAACCTCCACCTCATTATCGAGCTTCTTTTCTAATTAATCATCTAGATCATCTTATCATGGATCCTGTTTTGAAAGTTCTCATTTAAATTTATTTTCCCCACAATATTCAAAAGAAAAGATTTTTACCTGTTAAAATTTTCTTAGAGTTAATTACACTAGTATAATTGAAATCTTTTCCCTCATATAAACCATCCCAACACTTACATTTTTCATATCTTGAAACAGAAAGAACCAAAGACAAAAATAATATACTGTCAAAAAAACAAGCAAACATATATCCCTCTTAAACTAGAATACATTTACAGTAGTGGCCAAAATTGTGGAAACCTTTTAGGAAAAGTGTATTTTTGAGGTTTGATGGCTAATAACACTACTTTTTTGGGGGGAGTGGTACCATAAAATTATATATCAATGGAAAGATAATTTAATCAAGAATGTAATGCAACATAGTTTGTTCAATTATCTGTACTGTATTCTATGAAAGGTTATAGCCAAATAACCAGAAAAAGGAAGCACAACTAGGTAGCTTTCCTTCATCTGATTGTAGCCAATGAGCATGAGTGTTTAGAGAGCCAATCAGGTGTCATCTTGTTTTGGCAATGAGCCAATCAGATCACAGTAGGATTCGGTTATTGATGTCATGTATTGAAGCCGAGAGGAGGACATTTGTCAGTGTGTCATGTGATCGCTATCAAGTTGGTTGGGCTTTTTTGTGTTCTTTCATTTAGTGAGCTTGTAAAACGTCATAAAATTAAAGTAATGGTGCAAAGAGTTGACTGGTTGCCCAGAAAGCGATGTAAAATAGTATTATTAAGCGAACAAGGCTACAGTTGTAAAGAAATTAGAAGAAAAATGGGTGAAAACTTAACCAAAGGTGGCATTTCTACTGTACACTTTTCCCAAAAGGTTTCCACAATTTTGGCCACTACTGTATAATCAACGTTTCATTCTTTTTAAGCATATTCACACACCGTTTCTGAGCCTCCTGTTTGCTGCAGCAGGTCTCACAGTAGTATTTCTGTTCGCTACACAACGTTTCGGTATTGCTGAAGTCTCTGAAAAGTAATAGAGGCATCAATTTTTAGATGGCTGTAAATGGTTTATTACGCCTGGCTTCACGGCTAGCTTCATGACAGCTGTTGAGTAGGGAAATTATCTTGAGGCAATGATAGGCACAAACGGGATGCTTTTACGCAAATGCCAGTGCGCGGGTAGTAGAACTCCCTCCTTCCTACAATTGCTTTACAGATTCATTTATTTGACAAATACAGATGGCCACCCAATTTAGCACAGCCAGCAAGGCATAAAACAGAAGCATGCACGTAAGAAGAGTAAAGAGCCATAATAAAAGATTCCAGATAAAAAATTATTAGCATTTTCCCAAGACTGTCAAACTGTAAAAACCTAGAAGATGACATTGGAGAAATGATGGGCCAACATTACAAAAGTATGGAGTCCGGGAACGGAAAACATTTTGTGGTTGAGGACCATCTGTACGGTATTTAATTCAATGGTGTATAATGGATAATTAATTGCTATAATAATAATAATAATAATAATAATAATAATAATAATAATAATAATAATAATAATAATAATAATAATAATAATAAAGTTGGAAGGGACCTTGGAGGTCATCTAGTCCAACCCCCTGCTCAGGCAGGAAACCCTATACCATTTCGGACAAATGGCTGTCCAGTCTCTTCTTAAAAACTTCCAGTGTTGGAGCATTCACCGCTTCTGGAGGCAGGTTGTTCCACTGGTTAATTGTTCTGTCAGGAAGTTTCTCCTCAGTTCCAGGTTGCTTCTCTCCTTGACTAGTTTCCATCCATTACTTCTTGTCCTGCCCTCAGGCGCCTTGGAGAATAGCTTGACTCCCTCTTCTTTGTGGCAGCCCCTGAGATATTGGAATACTGCTATCATGTCACCCCTAGTCCTTCTTTTCATTAAACTAGACATACCCAATTCCAGCAAACATTCCTGATATGCTTTAGCCTCCAGTCCCCTAATCATCTTTGTTGCCCTTCTCTGCACTCTTTCTAGAGTCTCAACATCTTTTTTACATCGTGGTGACCAAAACTGGATGCAGTATTCCAAGTGTGGCCTTACCAAGGCATTGTAAAGTGGTATTAATACTTCATGTGATCTCGATTCTATCTATGATAAATACAGTTTCTAAAGCTTGGGAACAAATACCTTACATTATTTGATAGAAGGCTTTTGGTCTGACAAATAATAGATGACTTTCCTAGTTGGGTTTCTTTTTGTGTTTGTGTTATTCCCATCTATTTGATTCTGACTAGTCCTATTACAATAGATGGGACTTCTCTGAGGCAAATAACAGAGGCATTCAAAAACGTATAGCTTTTGCCAAATATTCTGTTACACCATGTATTCTCTGACTTAAAACACAGAATAGTTGGAAGGGAACTTGGAGGTCTTCTAGTCCAACCCCCTCCTCGAGCAGGACACCCTGTACCTTTCCAGACAAGTGGCTGTCCAGTCTCTTTTTGAAAGCCTCCAGTGATGGAGTACCCACAACTTCTGAGGGCAAGCTGTTCCATTGGTTGATTGCTCTCAACCTTAGGAAATTTCTCCTTAGTTCTGGGTTGCTTCTCTCCTTGGTTAGTTTCCATCCATTGTTTCTTGTCTTGCCTTCTGGTGCCTTGGATAATAGTTTGACCCCTTCATCTTTGTAGGAGCCCCTCAAATATTGGAACATTGCTATGATGTCATCCCTTCTTGTCAGTCCTGCTTTTCATTAGATTGGACATACCCAATCCCTGTAACTGTTCTTCGTACGTTTTAGCCTCCAGCCCCCTAATCGTTCTTGTGGCTCTTCTCTGCACTCTTTCCAGAATCTCAACATCTTTTTTATATCGTGGCGACCAGAACTGGATGCAGTATTCCAAGTCTGGTTTTACTAAGGCTTTGCAAAGCGGTATTAGAACTTCATGTGCTCTTGATTCTATACCTCTATTAATGCAAACTAAGATTGCATTGGCTGTTTTGGCTGCTGCCATACACTGTTGTCTCATATTTAAGTGATTATCCATTCACTTAACTTCCTGCCTGCCAAGAGAAGCTTCACCGATACTTCTTTATTTGACTTACGCTACATCATTCTGAAACACCCATAGAGCTTTTTTCTTTTCACATCCCACTAAAGTTTAATAACCATAAAGCAGAAATGATGCTGGTCATTGTGAAAATGTATTTACCTTAAACAGTGAGTTATGGATGTATTCTGTTCTACATCAACAGAGAGATCAAGAAAATCTTCATCTTTGCTGCTAACCTGCCACAAAAACAAGATTTAAAAGCATTTTAAAGCATTGCAACATATTAATTTAAGGCTAGATACCCTATAATAATGATTCTCATCCTGTCAATACATCAGGAAGGTCTCACTGGATCTTACCGAATCACTGAAGCACACAGGGGCAGCCAACTTCCCCAATGCAAAGTATTACCAAATGAATTTCTAAATCCACAGATTGGGAAACATCTAATCATGGTTCAGATTTTGCTGACTATGGTTACATGTGTATTCAACATAACTCCAAGGCAGAATTTTATTTTGTATTTTTATTGTTGGTTGTGAAAACTGGCTGGGTAGCTTTGGGTCTCTCAGCCCAACCCATCTCCCAGGATTGTTTCTGAGGGGAAAATAAGAAGAGGAAATATGATTATTAAGAATGTTTGCCACCTTGTTCTATTTAAAAAAAGTTGGGATAAAAATCATCATCATTCATAGAACTTCATAGCTACCATGACTACGTTGTCTTGGAAAAAATAAAGGACAAACCTGAAAAGGGGACAGATCTGAAAGATATAAGAATTTAAAAAAAGTTTTATTTCTTTATAAAAATATTCAAGAAAATAAATAGTTAAATTAAATACATATAAGGGACATCTTTCTTTATTTCAGAAAGGACTGTCCTTTATAATCATGGATGGATGGTCACTCCATATCAGGGGTCTTCAAACGGCCCTTTTGTGACTTGTGGACTTCAACTCCCAGAATTCCTCAGCCAGGCACGCATGCCTGGCTGAGGAATCCTGGGAGTTGAAGTCCACAAGTCATAAAAGGGCCAAGTTTGAAGACCCCTGCTCTATATCTATATACAGAGTATACCTATATATATCTCAGCCAGGGATAGGAAAGCAGCAAATACAGGCTTTCTATATCTTTCTTTTGGCCTTTATTTATCTATCCTCCTTCTATCCCAGTTGCTCCTAATCAAGCCACAATATGGCAGTTTAGGGTTCATCCAGTTTTTTGCAGCTCAGACACAACCGGAAATCCTCTCAGACCATTCTTCCCAAATTCTGCGCCATAGTTCCCTATCACTTCCAGATCAGAAACCAAAACAAAGTGTAATGTACAGTAAAACCCAGAGTACTGCTGATTTAGACACTGAAGGAAAGGTCCATAAAACTTCTCTGGAGGTCCACAAAATGTTCACGGTTCCTAAGCTTTACCTCATGGTAGCCTTTGCACCCCCATTTCCCTCAGGAGTTAAGAGCAGCTCCTGACCATGCCAGATTTGCCCTTCTGGTTTTAAGGCAGAACAAATGGGACCCCCACCTTCCATTCATTCCAAAACAAATAAATCCTGCTAGGCCTTAAAATGGGATTCAGGACTGAATGTTACAGTCTGTATCTTTCAAGCACGATGACAGTGAGGACAATTAACCAGTGGAACAGCTTGCCTCCAGAAATTGTGGGCGCTCCATCACTGGAGGTTTTTAAGAAGAGGCTAGGGGCTGGACTAGAAGGCCTCCAAGGTCCCTTCCAGCTCTATTCTATTCTAAATTCTAAATATAATGGAAGGATTATGAAGTCATACCCTGAAGAAAGTTAAGATAACATAGGATGGGTTAAAGTTATATTGGTGTGCAGCTTCACGGAGGACAAAATCATGAAGGATAGCTTAAAACAGGGGTCTTCAAACTTGACCCTTTTATGACTTGTGGACTTCAACTCCCAGAATTCCTCAGCCAGGCACACGTGCCTGGCTGAGGAATTCTGGGAGTTGAAGTCCACAAGTCATAAAAGGGCCAAGTTTGAAGACCCCTGGCTTAAAATATCTGAAGTAATTTTTTTAAAAAAAACTAAATATCTACGGGGCAGTAGTTTTGAAACTGTTTGACCCAATTAACCCTTTTGCCAGTCTTGAATGTAAGCACTCCTGAACTTACGTCGCTAGAGCTGATTATGACCTGGATTTGAATTTCTGGTGCCTGACCCTCCCCGGAGCCATGTGGCCGCATTATGGGCACTTGGTAACCAGTCTACATTTGCTGCCATTTCCAGTCCTGTGACTGTGATTTATGTTATTATTATTTTTTTGCCAGAAATGGGCATTTACTTCTGGTTTCCAGCAAAAGAAAATGCCCATTGTAGATAATGGATTCAATTAATGACTGCAGTGTTACCTGCTTACCGACTGGCATGATAATGGATTGAGTTAATGACTGCAGTGTTACCTGCTTACCGACTGGCATGATAATGGATTCAGTTAATGACTGCAGTGTTACCTGCTTACCGATTGGCATGATAATGGATTCAGTTAATGACTGCAGTGTTACCTGCTTACCGACTGGCATGATAATGGATTCAGTTAATGACTGCAGTGTTACCTGCTTACCGACTGGCATGATAATGGATTCAGTTAATGACTGCAGTGTTACCTGCTTACCGACTGGCATGATAATGGATTCAGTTAATGACTGCAGTGTTACCTGCTTACCGACTGGCATGATAATGGATTCAGTTAATGACTGCAGTGTTACCTGCTTACCGACTGGCATGATAATGGATTCAGTTAATGACTGCAGTGTTACCTGCTTACCGACTGGCATGATAATGGATTCAGTTAATGACTGCAGTGTTACCTGCTTACCGACTGGCATGATAATGGATTCAGTTAATGACTGCAGTGTTACCTGCTTACCGACTGGCATGATAATGGATTCAGTTAATGACTGCAGTGTTACCTGCTTACCGACTGGGATGACTTACAACTATAATTCCAGCTTCAATTATGGTCGTAACTCGAGGACTATCTGTAATGTCCTCCCCCACTCCCACCCCCCACAATAAACACCCAGACTCTGTTGTTTTACAGAAGCACAAGTCCCAAACTGGATCTTTCATCCACAAACAAGGAATTACGGATTGCTCTATTGCCCCTTGGGGTATGTCCAAATTAACTCCCAGTTTAAGAGCCACTGGTCTTAATTCATTATAGTAGTAAAGTTTCATACCTGCTCCTATTATTCACTCCAATTTTCACTAAAGACAAATAATTCTAACTTAATTCTGCATCTGACATACTGAAAGGAGTGAAATCAGGAGATTCAGGCAGTTCAAGTGAGTATAAAGATTTATTGTGAGCTTAAGCTCTCTACAAGGATCTGAACAACTAACGGTCAAGGGAAATTAGCAGGTATTAAGAACAGAAAGGAATTGGCTGGACTTAAGAGATCTCTTATAGGCATGCAGAGACTCATGACTTATGACATGTTTGACCCCTCCCTCGGGCTCAGCCTGGTCATCTCTTACAGCTATGAATAGTAGCTCTCTATGAGTCTGCTCTTCCATCAGATGCCATACCCAGCCTGATGTCATTAAAAAAAACAATCTCTTTGGATTTTAAACTACACACTTCAGAAATGATTCTCAAACTTCAAGCAAACATACTCCCTTCTCTGCAATTCTTAAAGCACTACAGCCACATCAGAGCTGCAAAATATCTGGATGACACTAGATTAGGGGTCCTCAACTTTGGCGACTTTCAGACTTGTGGACTTCAATTCCCAAAATTCCTCAGCCAGCTTTGCTGGCTGAGGAATTCTGGGAGTTGAAGTCCACAAGTCTTAAAAGTTGCCAAGGTTGAGGACCCCTGCACTAGATGGCATTCAAAAGTTAGATTTCTCCATATCTCTTTGCTGCCATCTAGTGGCTGCCTTACATTGGTTGCTCTTATTAAAGTGGCCACAATTTTGTTCAGCTTGCCCACACAAGAAAGGCAACTCTGCTTAACATGCACTTAAATGAGTTCACTTCTTAAGCTGGCGGCATCTTTTTTTCATTCAGAAGCCTGAAAAGGACATGGCTGCCTCATTCAGCAACAGAGAAAGGCTGCCTTTGTGCAAAGTTTGAAGCGCATCTTCCAAGTCATTCTCGGGGGCGCACCGACTTCAATCTTTAAACCTTTTCCAAAGGCGTTAGATTTGTGTATTAAAAGTATGCACACACGTTGCATGTCTGCATACAAGTAGTCCTTGGCTTAGGACTGGTTGTCAAATGTCGAAGGTACGACGGCCTGGGAAACGTTGCGCTGCCCATCAAGTGATTGCGATCTGGGTGCTGGGCAACCTGTTCACACTGGCCATCGTTTGGCAAGCACCCCGCAATCATGAGAGTGACATTTGGAATCTTCTCTGCCGGCTTCCCCAGAAAGTCAACAGAGAACCTGGCAGTGAAGGTTGCCTGCTGTTGCCACCTGATGAGAAGATTAAGATTCCTTCTTGCCACTAGGCACTGGCCGAAGGGAACTGACATCCTCCTGCGAAGATCTAAGCTCCGTTTCCGCTTTCCACTAGATTAGTTCCCTTCTGTGCACAAAAGAACTCTACTTCTTCAGCAGGATGCAGAAACAGAGCTGAGATCCTTAAGATCTGAGCTCTATTCCTGCACCCCATCAGGAGTTCCTTTGTGTGCATGGGAGAACCGAACGCCCTCTTGCAGAAGGGCGCAAGGCAGTCTCTGTAGAAAGGGTGTGCCTCACATTAGCTGGACATGCCTGTCAGCAGTTGCGGAAAAATACAAAGCTGAGTGGAGCAATTTGTGCATGCTGCTGTCAACGCTGCTAACACTGGATGTTCTTGCTTTGACAACATATGGAGATGCAGCCTTTTTCTTTATTAGGCTTTACTCTTAGAATGAGATGATACTGGAGGGAGGGGGAGGAATGTGATGGGAGTTAGTTAGACATACAATATTGTAATAAGAGATGATAAGGCATGGCGGGGGGAGAAAAACTGGGCGGAAAGCCAGCATTTCAAACTAATTGGAGAATGTGATTCATGACTGTTAGTTGTAGGAGGGAACTGTGCTTTGATCTATGTGCTGAAGGGAGGGGAAGTCAGATTTTGGCTTCTGCTCGATTAAAGATTCTTTAAGGTAAACAATGCCTCAAAGTTCTTTGAAGAGTTTCATCTTTCGGAACCATGACAGCTGCTGGTCCTTGTAACACAGGAGTCCGCAACCTCCGGTCCGTGGACAGGCACCGGTCCGCGGCATGCCAGAAAGAGGTCCGTGCAAACAACCCCATCTGCAGGATGCAGGCAGCACGCAAAACTACACCCCCTCTCCAGTCTGCGAAAAAAACCCTCTTCACGGAACAGGCCCTTGGTGCCCAAAAGGTTGGGGACCTCTGTTGTAACAGACTTGCCGTGCATGGTGGGGTGGGCAGCAGGTCCGGGCCTCCACCACCCCGAGGCATCCCTGCGCTCCCCTTAATGGCCCACACAATTGTTTAACAAGGGCAATTGAGAGAGCCAGGATGGCAGTCACTGAGCAAAGTGGTCACGTGAGTGTCTCGCATAACAATCACCTCACTCAAAACCAAAATTCTAATTTCAGTTGTGGTCATAAGTCCCAAAATTCCTGCAGGTGTTTATATATTAAACATATGTACATGTGCTCTTTGTATAGGGCAGGGGTAGGCAACCTTGGCTCTTTTATGACTCGTGGACTTCAACTCCCAGAATTCCTGAGCCAGCATGGCTCAGCTTGGAAACCTCTCCCTTTCCCCTCAGCATGGCTGGCTCAGGAATTCTGGGAGTTGAAGTCCACGAGTCATAAAACAGCCAAGGTTGTCTACCCCTGGTATAGAGCAGGGGTTCCCAACCAGGGGGGCTCGCACCCCCTGGGGGTGTGAGACAATATTCCAGGGGGTGCGAAAACTTGGGTTTTCAAAATTATAGTGTATATGCATAATTTGTTGCCGTCATTTCGAACTTTTGTAAGGGGTGCGAGAATACATCAGAAGCGTTTTAGGGCTGCGGGGTATAGAAAAGGTTGGGAGCCGCTGGTATAGAGATTTGCATATTTAAATTATGTACACAGGCTCTTTGCATATATAAAGAAACTGGACTGAGAGATCAGCAGTCCTTTTAAAAATAAGGTTTACAATAAATGGGGATAGATAAATGGCCCCAAACACACATATAATAAATAAATATTGACTTTACCAACTCTTTTCAGTGACTTTATAAAGCAGGGGTCTTCAAACTTGGCCCTTTTATGACTTGTGGACTTCAGCTCCCAGAATTCCTCAGCCAGGCACGCATGCCTGGCTGAGAAATTCTGGGAGTTGAAATCCACAAGTCATAAAAGGGCCAAGTTTGAAGACCCCTGTTATAAAGGTAGAGATTTCTTTGACTATGCAAGGATTATCCAGCTGTTTTACAGGTAATTCTTGTTTTAATCCTGCCAGTGCTTACAGTTTCACAGTTCAGACATCTTGTTTCATTGGTCAAGGTTCCCTGAAATATCTCGTGCACCCAGGTCAGCTCCTGTTTGCTGTTCTCTTCTGCTTCGTTCATGTTTCCATTTTTCAATTTGCCATTTTGTTTTTCCTGCTTTTTCTCCTCTTGTAAAATGTCGGCAACAGTGTTTAGCAAGTAATTCAAAAATTCGTGAGCATCCTGCTGCATGTAGTTGTCAAAAAGATCTATTTAAAAAAAAAAAAGGGAAAGGATGTATCCCGACTTATTTATGTAAAAGATGGCTAGAGCCGACCATTTTGTTGTGCACACAATTCTGGGCTGCTAACCACAGTGATAAATAAATGAAACCAATGCAGAAAGAAAAGAACGAAAGGAATAAAAATAAATCATAATTAAGAAAAACCAGATGCCCCAAACCAAATTATACCCCTTTATCTCTTCAGTCCCCAGGCTTTAATTTTCAATCCTAGGGCCAGTTGCTATGGCTGGCCCTGGGAGTCAGGACCGTTAGCAAACGTGAGGATCCTAACAGCTGTCGCTTCATGGCAGATGATGAATTCTGTACAGGATGCCTTGAGGTCTCATGGGTCATTCCAGGAAGTGCTCCGAATGAGGCAACTCCTGGGCGAAGGACATTTGTCACAGCAGACGAAAGAAACGTCTAAGCCAAGGGGTCTTCAAACTTGGCCCTTTTATGACTTGTGGACTTCAACTCCCAGAATTCCTCAGCCAGCGTGTCTGGCTGAGGAATTCTGGGAGTTGAAGTCCACAAGTCATAAAAGGGCTAAGTTTGAAGACCCCTGGTCTAAGCCACTTTATGTGGGTCAAACATGGATTTGTTTCTGCTAAGATTTGTCCCAATAGGGATCCAAAGAGAGAACTGGGTTCTAGCATAATTTGTTGCTCAGTTCTTCTTCTTTTTTTAAATTCCAACTTTATGCAATAAGGAAAATTGGACTCAAGCATGCCACCCAATGACAGACAATGCAGAATTCTCCCTCTGTCAACCCTCCTCAAAGGGCATTGGGGAAGAGGGGCCCTGGGACCCCAAAGATAGGAAAGGCATAAATTGCAGCTCTTTGGAGGAGCAGTCACTCCCTGCCCTTGAGTTTCTCATTCACTCTGGCCTAGCTGGTGCACAGATTTAAAACCATCAAAGTTGGCTGAGGCCGCACAGGTATTAATACTAATGCTGAGCCACTTTGGTATGGTGGTTAAAGCACCAAGCTAGACACCAGGAGATCGTGAGTTCTAGTTCCAGCTGGGTGACCTTGGCCTAGTCCAGGGGTAGGCAACCTTGGCTCTTTTATGACTCGTGGACTTCAACTTCCTGGCTCAGGAATTCTGGGAGTTGAAGTCCACGAGTCATAAAAGAGCCAAGGTTGCCTACCCCTGGCCTAGTCACACTCAGCCTTAGGCAGTCACCAGGCTTCAAAAAAAACTGGCTTGAGGGGACACACACAACAACAGTCTATGGAGATTCTCAGTCATCCAGGTCATAGTTATCCCAAAGGTGATTTTTCACGAGGCAACTGGACTTTCTTGTTTTTCTTTGAAGACGTTTCGCTTCTCCTCCAAGAAGCTTCTTGAGCTCAATAGAGCTGAAGAAGCTTCTTGGATGAGAAGCGAAACGTCTTCAAAGAGAAACAAGAAAGTCCAGTTGCCTCGCGAAAAAACATCTTTAGCGCACGACAACTGGGCTGTAAAAGCACAGGTAACTGCTGTTTGGTAGGAGAGTGAAAGCTCCATCCCTTCCACTAGTAACCATCCAGATTTTTGCAGCTCAGTATATGTATATGTAAACTGTGCGACATGTATCAGACAGCAACCTGAAAAGTAACGGGGGCAGAGCCACTGACCGTCGTCTTGACTAGCTTGGATCTACACGTACCATTCTCCTTCCGTAGCCTTGAGATGAATTTTTTGGGAGGAATCACCCCAACTTTCTTCTTCTGTGTAGCAATGCTGTGGAAAAGGTCTGCTAGACAAGTCAAGAGGTTTTCCTTTTTTTTCTGCTGGGCCTTATACGCCAGCACATTTTCCCGAAACGGCCGGCAGAAGTACAGGGCTTGCAGGACTGAGTTACAGTAGCATGTGTTGCCAAACTGCAAATAAGCATACAGATAAGCAAGGGATGGAGAAATGGGGTAATGCAACGTCTGAGTATTAATCCAGCTTGCTCTTTATTATCCTACCACTGCCAATCATTACTCAAGTAATCAGTTAATGAATTAAGATTACAGGTGTCTTAACTGCCATCTGATTTGGCATTAAATGGCTAATTAAGTTTGATTTGGCAATCCAATGGCAATTAAGTTGCCCTCCATTTTGATTCAAAGGGTCCTTAATGAATTAGTAAATGACCTCGCTGTCCTTTCAGACCTTCACATTCTATGGAGAGTCTCAGTCATCCAGGTCATGGCTGTCCCAAAGCTGCTTTTTTCAAGAGGCAACTGGACTTTCTTGTTTTTCTTTGAAGACGTTTCGCTTCTCATCCAAGAAGCTTCTTCAGCTCTGACTGGATGGTGGGGAATGGAAGGATTTATATTCTTCCCAGACAGCAAAAATTTTTGCACTACTCAGGTGGCCCTGAGGACATGGGTAAACTCCCAAGTGGCCTCAACGACTCTCTAAAAGAATGCAAACGACCAGCTGTCTGCAAGCAATATAAATCCTTCCACTCCCCACCATCCAGTCAGAGCTGAAGAAGCTTCTTGGATGAGAAGTGAAGTGTCTTCAAAGAAAAACAAGACAGTCCAGTTGCCTCTTGAAAAAAGCACCTTTGGGTTAAGTACAGTATGTTTTTTTTGCAAGGACATGAGAATGCAGCTTCCATATACGTCTACATCCACTATCTTAATTGCACTGATCCACATTTAGTCAAACCCCTTTACCAATTTGTAACAGAATCTTGAACTTGCAGGCAACCCCGGTCCTGTGTTAACCTTCATTCCTGCAAATTTACCCTTTGCAGAGGACAGTACTCTCTCAAATGTCCATGTTCCCCAGCCCAGTTTCTTTCAGTTATGCTGCCTACTAACTCCTATGATCCTCAGCCACCTTGGCTAAAGGATTGCTACTAAGGAAGAGAGGGGCTGATATCTAAATATCTGCAGGGCATCAAATTAGGGAAGGCAGGATGGAGTAATAATACTTACGTTGACCAGCCCAAAGTAGTGTTCATTAAGTGGAAATTGCTCTGGCCCAATGTCTTTTTCCAGAGCAGAGGCATTGGTGCCCTGGGGAAAAAAGAAAGAACATTATTCTCCCACTAATTCAAATAGGATCAGAGAGGGACAAATGTGTTCCAGGAAGGACAGTTTTCTTGCTTCGCCAAAAATGGCACATTATGGCTCTAGCAGACAATGCTTCAGAGAGCTATGCATACTCATTCATACCCTCCCCTTTACTCCATTGGTGGCCTGAGGTTGCTGCAAAAGTTATGAACGCTCTCATCCTTTTGATGCCCCAAAAGATGGTCTTCAAAAAAACTCAAAGGGGCTTTTCATCCACATCATAACCACAAAGCGCACAGGAAATGCTAGCAATTGTAAATTAGAAGGAGAGCACGAGATCCATTCTTTCTGAAGAAAGAAACTGGAATAAATCACGAAGGAAGGTGGTAGACTTGCCTGCCCTCCCCAACCAAATCCATTAACCTGCCATCAATCATTTCCCAGAATAACACAGAAAAATAAACACTCCCCCCCAGTTTTACTGATGCTATCCAGGTTTATTTAGTTTTGTAATCTTATCAAATTGTTTCCTATCTACTATTTCAGTCTGTCTAAGTTGCAAGGGCAGAAAAAGGGGAATGGGATGTTTTTACTTGCTTAGATTAAGAGAGAGACTCTGATTTCCCTCTCTCCCCCCCCCCCAGTAAAGAGAATGTTTTCAGAAGAAATTGAATGACAGAATGAGAGTGAAACCAGATAATTACAGAAAGTGCGCAGGCTTTAAAAAATAAAATCAACTTGCTTGTAGGTGGGAGCTCGTCATACAATTTCATCTTGCTGTCAGAATTTTATCTATTTAGGCTATCCAAGCTTTTATATGTGTCATTCTTTCCAGAATGTCTCACCTGCCCTCGTGTAGAAAGTAAGGAAGATGACCTTGATGGAGTTATATCCACTCCATTGCCCACGTGAGGAGTCAAGACATATTTTAAGTACACAAAAAAACGGATAGTATTTGGCTCAGGCAGGTACCTCCCTAGCTGTCTGAACTAGCATTGGAAGGACGATGAGGTATAATACAATCAGGCTTGCAAGGTTCTGTTATTATAGTCACTCTTAGTAAAAGTAATTTTAGCCACTTGTGGAGTTGATTTCTGAGCCTGGTCTATCTAAAAGAGGTGACATCATATCAAAACAGCCCATTCTTCATAGGCTTGACTTTATATAAGGCTATCATATTTGGGTTCCCATGTTCCACATGACTACTGTTGTTGTTGTTGTTAGTTGCAAAGTTGTATCCGACCCATCGCGACCCCGTGGACAACGTTCCTCCAGGCCTTCCTGTCCTCTACCATCTCCTGGAGTCCATTTAAGCTCACGCCTACTGCTTCAGTGACTCCATCCAGCCACCTCATTCTCACTCGTCCCCTTCTTCTATTGCCCTCAATTTTTCCCAGCATTAGGCTCTTCTCCAGTGAGTCCTTCCTTCTCATTAGGTGGCCAAAGTATTTGAGTTTCAACTTCAGGATCTGGCCTTCTAAAGAGCAGTCGGGGTTGATCTCCTCTAGGACTGACCGGTTTGATCGCCTTGCAGTCCAGGGGACTCGCAGGAGTCTTCTCCAGCACCATAGTTCAAAGGCCTCAATTCTTTGGCGCTCAGCCTTTCTTATGGTCCAACTTTCACAGCCATACATTGCAACTGGGAAAACCATGGCCTTGACTATACGACATGGCTACTAGTTGGCATGAAACAAAGAAATAAAGCAACAAATTATTTGTTGATTTTTTTTTCAGTTTTGGTCCTGATTGCATTAATTTGAATAGTTTATGCAAAAAAAAAAAATCACACAAACTGATTATGACAACATAACACAGTCGCCAAAATGATTCAGTCTGTAAAAATTACCATGTTCCCATCAATTAAATTAAATTAAATTGATGGGAAGATAAGAGTTGAAGATGTAGTCAAGAACGAGCGGGTTAAAATATTGTGGGATTTCCAAATAAAAAACCGATAACTTCTTGGCTCATGTCATACCAGATTTAACTGTAGTTGAAAAGGAGAAAGCATGCATAATTTGATGCAGCAATACCAGGAGATAATAGAATAAAAGTCTTGGAGTAGATCACAAAATATCAAGATCTGAGAGATTGAAAGATTATGGCATAAACTGGCTGTGGTGATCCTAATGGTTATCAACACTCTGGGTGTCATACCAAAAACTCTTGGGCAGCACTTAATCAAATCTGTGCATTGACAAAATTTCCATCTGTCAATTACAAAAGGCCAGATCCAATTACCTGCTTACCAACAACTTTCAAATTGCTAACTGGTATGGTAGGTGATGCAGTCCAAAAGCATCTAATTGAAAACACTCTCTTTCCACCTGAGCAGAAAGGAAACCACCCCAATAGCAGAGGAATAAAAGATCAACTCCTAATAGACAAAATGTTCTTGGAAAACTGCAAGAGAAGGAAGACCACCTGAATGTGGCACGGATTGACTACAAAAAGGCATTCGACTCTCTGCCACATGACTGGATAATCAAGTGCCTAGAAATAACAGGAGTCAGTAGAAGCATCAGAAAGTTTGTGCAAAGATCGATGGCACAATGGAAGACACAGTTGCAGGTCAATGGTGAAAGACTGGAAGAGGTTAATATCAAGACAGGAATATTTCAAGGAGATTCACTATCACCACTACTATTTGTCATTGCACTGTTTCCTCTGTCAATGATACTGAATAACTCAGGCCACGGCTATCAAACACCAAAAACATCTGCCAAACTATTCCATCTCCTTTACATGGATGATCTGAAGCTGTATGGAAAAACTCTATCTGAAATAGAATCGCTGCTCAACACTGTCCATATACAGTATACAGCCAAGATATTGCAATGGAGTTTGGCTTGGACAAATGTGAAAACTGAAGGAAGATTCCCCACGAAAATAACATTAAGAGTCTGGATGAGGATGATTACTACAAATACTTGGGTATCCTTCAAGTTGACAACATCAAGCACACTGAAGTCAAGAAAAAGATTAGAGGGGAATACATCAAGAGAATGAAGAAGATCTTAAAGTCCAGACTCAATGGAGGAAATACCATCAAGGCAATCAACACCTGGGCAATTCAAGTCATTAGATACACAGCTGGAATAGTGGACTGGACTCAAGCAGAACTAAAAGCAATGGATAGGAAGACCAGAAAAATAATGATAATGAATCATACCTTCATCCACGCAGTGACATTAACAGACTCTGTCTACCAAGGCAAATAGGTGGGCGTGGAATGTTGCAAGTACATTAGATGGTTGAAGAAGAAAAAATGGCTTTGGAAGAATATCTGAAGGACAATGATGAAGATGCACTGAAGTTAGTATATCAGAAGGCTTACTGAGTACTGGAGAGACCAAAGTGGCCTAACAAGAAAGGTCAAATGAAGAACAGAATGGAGACATGAGAAGACAAAGCACTACATGGCCAGTACATTAAAAAAAAAAAGCTGGGAAAGCAGATAATAACCAGACCTGGCAATGGCTAAGAGCAGAAAAGTTGAAGAAAGAGACCGAGGGACTAATTCTGGCTGCACAAGACCAAGCCTTAAGGACAAATGCATACAAAGTCAAAATTGAGAAGACGGCAACAGACAGTAAGTGCCGCCTATGCAAAGCTGAAGAAACAGTGGACCACTTGGTAAGTTGCTACAAGAAGATTGCACAAACTGACTACAAGCAGCAGCATGACAAAGTAGCAACAATGGTGCATTGGAAGATTTGCAAGAAATATCATTTGCCTGCAAGCAAGAACTGATGGGACCATAAAATAGAGAAAGTCATAGAAAATGAAAAAGTTAAATTGCTCTGGGACTTTAGAATTCAAACAGACAGGCACCTGCCACATAACACCTCAGACTTAACAATTGTCGATAAGAAAGTTTGGACAGTGGACGTGGCAGTGCCTGGAGACAGTAGAATAGAAGAGAAAGATCTGGAGAAGATAACAAAATACAAAGACCTACAAATAGAAATAGAACGATTGTGGCAAAGGCAAGCAAAGGTAGTACCAATAGTAATAGGCGCCTTGGGTGCAATCCCAAAACAGCTGGAGCACCACTTGAACATTATCGGCATTGACAAATTCACCATCAGTCAATTGCAAAAGGCGGCTTTACTGGGAACAGCTTCCATCCTGCAACGATATCTGTAACACCATCAAACATCCACATCTGCCTATCCCAGGTCCTTGGTAAGGACTTGATAGGTAGACCAAAATCCAAACCCAGCCTGAACTGGCTGACTGGCTGGCTGATTGTGTGATGATCGACAATAATAATTTAAAAACAGCAGCTAATGCAGCTAGGCCAGGGGTAGGCAACCTTGGCTCTTTTATGACTCGTGGACTTCAACTCCCAGAATTCCTGAGCCAGCATGGCTCAGCTTGGAAACCTCTCCCTTTCCCCTCAGCGTGGCTGGCTCAGGAATTCTGGGAGTTGAAGTCCACGAGTCATAAAAGAGCCAAGGTTGCCTACCCCTGACTAGGCTAACTGCCATTGTTAGAAATTTCTCCTGCATTTATTACAATGATCCACCTTCAAAAGTACCACAGTGCATCTCTATGGCCTAATTGCTGTCATTGCTTTGTGATGATTTTGGCACGGAGGACATACAACCATCAACTGAGGATAATATTTAATGGATCCAATTATAGAGTTTAACAAAACTTCAGCCAAAAAATTAAGTTTTATGGCAACTCCTGGGGAAATTTTTATCTGTCCTAACAGCAGAATCCCACGTTAGCCACCTTTTTCTTCCATTTATGTCCCATTTATATCATTGGCTAACTTAAACTATATCAAGATCTAAGTCAACTTCTTGTTTGTCCCTTTTCTTATTATTGTAGCTTTTCTGGCACTGCAGCTATTTTAGCTTATTATTTCATTCCTTTTCATCATTTGCAGCATTATTCTTTTAAGTGTTCCCTTTCTGGGTGCACCTCTCTCTTCCTTTTGAATGGCTATATTACACAACACACACACACACACACACACACACACAAAATATCTCCCAGAGACTTGACTGTTAATTTTGAAAACATGTTTTTCACTCTTGCGGCACTATATAATGCAGAAGAAAAAAGTTTCAAGGAAGTTTTGTTTTCTAGGAGGAAGGGATGCAATTAGGAATAGCGTTTCTTTCAATCTCTCCCATTAATACAAAAGAATCACAGTGAGCTTTATTTTTACACACTAGCTTGGAAGAAACAAGCAATCCGGAATTGGATTCAGGTGAATGAGTTGGCTGGTTAATTCATTCCACTTCTGCGGTTAGTGCAGAAATACACTTGCATGCAAAACGTTAGGCAACGTTAGCCAAGGTAAAAAACTCTGTGCATGAATGAATTCCCTGAGCGATGAACAGAAGTTTAAAAGGTTATTCAACAAAAGAGCAAGTCAAACATAGCTCTAAAACAACCATGAACTACTTAAAAGAAAAACAGGCCTCTTCAGAATGGCCTTCACAGTCCTCAGATTTTATTATTATTATTATTAAAAAGTTGGTTTGCGAAGTTCTAAACATGCAGCATATGCAAGAAAAACTAAGGATGCTTCTGAGCTAGAAGAATTCGATAAGGAAGAGTGGGAAAAATTCAGAGGCTCCATATAACCTTGAGGAACAGGAGGAAGAGTCACAAATAAGGCAGCAATCGGATAATATACATTTAAATCCGAGGCAGAAATGTAATTTGAGACAGTGCCTCAGCCTTGACCCTGTCTAGTTCTCACAAACAAAGGGAGAGAGGAGAGGACATGGATTCAGACTTTGCAAAATTCTGTTGCAGTAATCTTATAATAGAAGTAGTATTAGCATTCATAATTTTGGCTTCCTGGTCTGGTCTACCTCAAAGGCCCAACTCTCCATCCTTAGGTCTCTTATACAAAACATTATGGGGTTTATTTAAATTCCTAACACAGGAAAGTGAAATGGCAAACACTACTGTAGGAACCAGGCTGGTGAGGCAGGAATGCCTCCCACGGTAGAAAAAACTGTTAGCTCATAGATGAGAGAACATAGATGAGATGCTTTCTAAAGCCACTGAGAGAACAGCCAAGTGTCTGTTCACTTGGAAAAGTGGAAGGAAAAACTCCAGTTTTTAAATTCTAGAGTGCAGTCTTATTATAGGCCTTGACTTCTATGTACTGCAGTATCTTTGGTGCTTAATTAGCTCTATTCTCGTTCGCAGTAAAGAGACTAATTTTTGCTGAGTAAGTACTGTGTTTGAGCTTTTTGTTGAGTAAAGCAAATCTTGAACAAGGGATTATAGGTTTGGGGAGATGAGATTTACAACTGTGCCTGGTGGGAAGCTGGACAAATGGCTCATCTCAGCCTCCAAGTAGCTGTAACACGGAGATACCATTAGAAACCAACGTAGTATGTTGAAATGTTACACTGAATTTCCAACTAGTGACTTTTAGGTGTAGTTCTGGGGAAGGGGGTAGTGGGGAAGGCAGGCAGATTTCTTCAAGAGGAGATTAGTAGTAGCAGTGAAATATAATTTTTCTGAACTTCAGCAATCACATAACACGGTGACAAGCGAACTGGAAGATTATGTGTGATGAAGAGACACACACTGCAGGAGATTTGGATGATATTCAACAAACAATGGAACACATACAATGGAACACATACAAGAAACAATGGAACACATACAAGAAACAATGGAACACATACAAGAAACAATGGAACACATACAAGAAACAATGGAACACATACAATGGAACACATACAAGAAACAATGGAACACATACAAGGAACAATGGAACACATAAAAGAAACAATGGAACACATACAAGAAACAATGGAACACATACAATCTCTCTAATCCTCTTCCTACAGGGGCCAACGAGGTCTTACTGAAGAACCACTAAATACAATATGGAAGTCTGTGAACTTAAATTCAATTTTATAGAAGCCACTGATGGCATCGCACTACTTTATTATTCTGCCTGCTTATTTGATTTCCACCTAGAATTTTGTTTTTGCAAAAAGAAGAAGAAATTTATAAAATTAGTACAGTACAAAACCAATAACTCTTGAGTTAAAAAATATCTGATTTTCATCATTTTTTCCCAAGAGATCCAAAAGATCCAGGTTCCCCTCCATTAAACATTATCTTGCCAGGCCAAGATAAGTTTAGTTTGGGCTGTGTGGTTTTATGTTTTCATTGTTGCAGCTATAACAAATTGAATAAAGACAAAAAAAACAGTGGATGGAAACTAATCAAGGAGAGAAGCAACTTAGAACTAAAATTCCTCACAGTGAGAACAATCAACCAGTGAAACAAACTGACTTCGTACGTTGTGGGTGCCCCATCACTGGAGGCTTTTAAGAAGAGACTGGAGAGCCATTTTTCAGAAATAGTATAGGACGGTGTCCTGCGTGAGCAGGGTTGGACTAGATGACTTCCAAGGTCCCTTCCAACTCTGTTACTACTACTCTTCCTCCACCGCCTTATGATTTCTAGGTAAAAGAACTTCCAATTTTTGTGGATTGCTTCCAGGTGGTCTCTTTCTCCTTCCTTCCCTCTCTCTGACCCATCTCAAAATCTCCAAAAGGAACAAAATTGCCCCTGATCTTTGTAATCTGTATCTTTCAGTTTATCCAATGGAACTTCCATATCCACTGTACCCTCTAACATCAGATAGCTAGGTTGGTATGTAACCTAATTAAGATTATATTTTGCAAATAAAAATTAAGCATTTAAACTGAATTTGGGGGCAGCCATATAATACAGTGACATATTTCAGCTGCTGAATTAATGCTCTGCTAACCAGATTCTCAAACCAGAAATACCTGATTGTGTGGTTAAACTCTTTTAGCATTTGCCCTGCTTCAGCATTTCTCTCTTGTCCCTCTCCCAGCTAAATTTTATCATATAACAATGATGATAACAGTGATTTTTCTCACCTTCCTGAGGAATGTGCAGACCGCAAACATTTTTCTGGAAACTGCTTCAAGGACAATAAAATCTCTACAGAAAGGAATGCAACAGCTCTATCTTGACTGCACAACGATAATAACACTTCATAATTACCGTCTCTCTCTTCAATTCTTGTACCACTTTAATACACACTAGGCAAATTAAAATACATTTGCTTAAGCTCCCCAGAATAACTTAGTCATGGGCTAATAATGTCCAATTAAGTTTCGATAGGCCTTTCCTTGGAGTGATCTATTATCTTATTAACCCTGGTTTATTAATTCTGGGAGTTAAAGACTCAATATACCTAGATCAGGGGTAGGCAACCTTGGCTCTTTTATGACTCGTGGACTTCAACTCCCAGAATTCCTGAGCCAGCATGGCTCAGCTTGGAAACCTCTCCCTTTCCCCTCAGCATGGCTGGCTCAGGAATTCTGGGAGTTGAAGTCCACAAGTCATAAAAGAGCCAAGGTTGCCTACCCCTGACCTAGATGATACCAGGCTGGGGAAAGGCTGCTCTGGTATAACCCTTTATGGCAGGTAAAAAAACAACGCATTGCCATCTCACAGAAACATAAAGGGATAAAACATCGAGAAATAACAGCGCATTCACAGTCAGCCAGAAAGATTTTAAATGAAGATCATCTTACCCAAAGGCATTTCTGTCCCACAATGTCTTCCTTTTAAACCACTATATCAGGTGTCTTCAAACTTGGCCCTTTTATGACTTGTGGACTTCAACTCCCACTGGCTGAGGAATTCTGGGAGTTGAAGTCCACAAGTCATAAAAGGGCCACATTTGAAGACCCCTGCACTATACTATATCAGTGTTTCTCAATCTCAGCAACTTGCAGATTCAATTCCCAGAATTCCCTACCCAGAAAACTGGCTGAGGAAACATGGAAGCTTAGATCGACACGTCTTAAAAGTTTTCTACACTAGAGAAGAGGAATGTCTGAACTACTCCTAGAGTTTACATCTTGGGATCTTGCTCTGAGTATCCAGCATCTCTACTCAAATATACATGCAACCTTATATATGTGTGTGCTTATAGCACACACATATCCTATTGGCCTTCTGGAAGGCCCTGAGGTCTTGTTTGGTCCCTCTACCACTTCAAAGGTTTAATAATAATAATAATAACAACAACAACAACAACAACAGTGCCTGGAGACAGCAGAATAGACGAGAAAGAACTGGAGAAGATAACAAAATACAAAGACCTACAAATAGAAATAGAAAGACTGTGGCAAAAGCAAGCAAGGGTAGTAGTACCAATAGTAATAGGCGCCTTGGGTGCAATCCCAAAACAACTGGAGCACCACTTGAACACCATTGGCATTGACAAATTTGCCATTAGTCAATTGCAAAAGGCGGCCTTACTAGGAACTGCTTCCATTCCACGACGATATCTGTAATACCATCAAACATCCACATCTGCCTATCCCAGGTCCTTGGTAAGGACTCAATAGGTAGACAAAATGCCAAATCCAGTCTGAGCATCTGGCTGACCATAATAATAATAATAATAAAGTTGGAAGGGACCTTGGAGGTCATCTAGTCCAACCCCCTGCTCAGGCAGAAAACTCTATACCAGAGGTAGGCAACCTTGGCTCTTTTATGACTCGTGGACTTCAACTCCCAGAATTCCTGAGCCAGCCATGCTGAGGGAAAAGGGAGAGGTTTCCAAGCTAAGCCATGCTGGCTCAGGAATTCTGGGAGTTGAAGTCCACGAGTCATAAAAGAGCCAAGGTTGCCTACCCCTGCTCTATACCATTTCAGACAGTTTTGTTCTTCTGCTTCAAAAGAAGAAAGTTGACTGTCTTACAGTGGTCAAACTGCCAGGCTCACCAAAGAGACATTGAAGCACTAAACCACCAGGATTATGCAGTTTGCAACTGATGATATACAGACAAGGACACAAAACCCTTAGAGGGGGACATCTATGATCAAGGTCATCACACTAAGAGAGTGTTTCATAACCACGGCAAGTTTAAGATAGGTGGATTCAACTCCCACAATTATCCAGCCAGAAACACAAAACAGGAGTGTTGGGCAAAAAAGTCCATGAAATCTGGAATGCCAAAGTCCATAGTGATAACGGATTTCTCTCTGCTGAGTGGAATAATTCTATTTAAGCCTCTCGTGATATTTCTGAATGGCTTTGAGTAATGTGACAACACCTTAACAACTAACAAATGTATTATATCCTAAGCCTGTATGGCCCCCAGAGTGTCTACTGTACTTCAGTTGATCATATGATTAATATTGTATAATATATATATATCAGTTATATTACATTAAGTATGTAATCCCCTCCCCAAACTATAAGATTGGGATAATTCCCAGAGACATAACCACAGTAGCAAAATGGAAGCCAAACTATAATTGCAGCATTAGTGAGCAGGAACTTTCATTTATTGCTGTCACATTGCGTTCTATCCATTTATGTTCAAACAAAACAACTACATGCCTGTTCTACCCAAAATATTAGGATAGTGTGCAGGCACTATTCCTTTTAGTAATGGTACTTTTGCCTATCTCTGCCTTTACACTCAATCTGACAGATTTTTTTGCCATTTAACTGCTTTTCCCCTCTTGCTCATCTATGAGTGTGTGTGTGTGCCTGCATGTACGTGTGTGTGTGAAAAACGTAAGCAAGAGGTGTACCAGCAAATGAGCATAGCCATACACATGATGAACTGAATCCTAGTCCATGAAAGCTTCTGTCGTAATATATTTAAACAGATGCCTATTTAGCGGAAAAACATTTGTTTGGCCAATCCATAAGCCACCATTGTTTAAAATAATGATAAGATTACTGTGAGAAAAGAGGTTTGAGGCTAGAGGAAAAATATTATGCAAATACTTTTACAATTCGGCTTCCCAAAATATATATTTCATTATATTCAGATGTGCTGTGATTCACAACAGTGCCAAAAAGAGGAAAAAGCGATCAATGAATGGTTCTAGATACATGTGTGGGAGTGTGACAATTCAGGCTGAAGGTCAAAGCTGGCCTTATATTTTTATTAATTTCCTAGTAGAAGCATCAACTTACTTTTTGAGAAAGGAACATAACCCTGAAATAGAATAACTCTAGGTGTAAAATCAAGATTGTGACTTCAAAAGTTATGTTTAGGTAGCTGATTACAACACCCAACATACAACCTGTTATTGAAACGAGTCTGCTTGGCCTGTGATTGTGAACGTATCCACAGCGACAGATACTATTACAATTCCATTACAATTCCATTTCGCAAAAAACTCAATACTGAATCAAAATAAGGAGAATGCAGTTTTCTGCTCCCTGTTTATAAACAGTTCTGAGGCTAATCCAGACGTGCCATCATGTTTATGCCATTAGTCCCTTTAAATTATACATAGCACCATACACTTTTCAACTGCATCACAGATAGCTGGGGAGTATTTTCCATTTTTACCAAGGTTGCATCTCTATAAGATTGAGGGTGCAAGTTTTGTGCCCAGGATATGTTCACCGCATTGAGATATTTATAAAAAGTAATAAACTGAACTGAATTGCTGGCTGGGGAATTTTGGGAATCGAAGTCTTCTACATATCTGGAAGCGGGTCAAGTTGCTCCCCAATAAAAGAAAGGCAGCAGCATCGTACATCCAAGTTCTTTAACGCGCCAGCAAGTTTCTAAAATCACAACACAACCTCTCCACGTTCTGCTTAACGCTTCACTCTAACACTACTCCGTTCGCCATTCAAAACTCTGCCCGTCATTAAAGAGGGACAAGTTTTCTCCGGACAGGTCATGCCACCCCTGACTCATTATTTCATTCATCCGTTCAAAGGGAAAGCTTCTGCTGCAAATTCAGGAGTCTCCAACTTGGAAAGGGATGAAAAAGGGTGGAGAGCATCTTGATGATCGGGGAGCAGATATTCAAAACATGAAGTCTGAGGCAGGGGCAATGGGAAAAAAACCTTGGCTCAACCTTGCCTGGAGCCATTGCATAAAAGGAAGAGGGGGTGAAAGCCCCCCTTTCCTGCCTTGCCCCAATTGCTGACCTGGGGTTCAGCTCCTTCTGCAGCAGAGGAAGAGCTCAAACAGCACCACCCAAACTGAGTTCGTGATATATTTTTTGTGGCAAACTTTGCATTTAACCAATGGGGGATGCCAACCTTTTTGCATCCCAATTCCTTGACGCAGATCTATACCCCCAGCCCCAAATACAGGTAGTCCTCGATTTACGACACTTGGCTTAGTGACCGTTCGAAGTTGCAACTGGAGAAAAGCATTTTTCACCCTTCTGACTGTTGCTGCATCCCCGTGGTCCTGTGATGAAAATTCAGCCGCTCGGCACCTGACTTACACATTTATGCTGGTTGGAGGGTCCCCTTTTGCGATCTTCTGGCAAGCCAAATCAAGGGAGAAGCCAGATTCACTTAACAACCGTGTCCCTTAAACTTAAACAACTGCGGCCATACACTTGACAAACGGGGCAAGACAAAGTCGCAAAATGGGGCAAAAGTCACTTAGCAAATGCCTCACTCAGCAACCTACATTTGGGGCTCCATTGTGGTCATTATGTCGAGGACCCCCTGTAGACGCACCACAGCTCTACAAGTAGCCCCTCAACTTAGCAGCCCCCCACCCATGAGGCACCCCCTCCCGCATAGTGACTATAATGGGGAGAGCCGGGATGGCACGGGGCTGCCTTGCTTAATGACAGCAACGACTTAAGGACCGTCATTCCGGGCTCAGCGGTGGTTGTAAGTCGAGGACTACCTGTGGTTAGGTAAAGTTGCCCGGACGCTCCTTTCCGACCGACCTCCCGGGGGGGCTCCCGCGCAGGCACCGGCCTTCCGACCGGCCCTGGCTCCGTCCTCCCGGGCAGCGGCTCTCCCCCAGGCCCGCCGCCCGCCCGGGGCCCCTGCAGGCCGCCCACCCACCCGCCGCCCTTCTCCGCGCCAGGCCCGCTCACCATATTACAAATGGAGGCGATGTTTCTGACAGTCATGAGTCTAAAGGATGCAGCGATTTCCCACCGCCATCTTTAGAAGGGGAAAGCCGGCATGGCCGCGGCTGGGGGGACCGGGGAGAGGCGCGGGCGGCGAGGCGAGGCCGGCGCTCAGGCTGCAGCAGGAGGGAGAGGCAGGCAGGCAGGCAGGGAGGCAGGCGCCCGAAGGGCACCGGCCTGCGCGCCTCGGATCAGCTGCAGCGCGCCGTGGAGGGCATGGCTGACGCGGGGCGAGCGGGCGGCAGGAGCGCGCACACACGGACTCCAAGGCAGCGGCGGCGGCGCTTCGGTGTCTGTCTGGCCGGCCGGGACGGCCCCGCTTCTCACTCGGCCGCTTTTCCTCCTTCTTCTTCGCCCCGCTCCTCCTCCGCCGCCGCCGCCTCCTCCTCCTTCCCTCGCGCCGGCCGCTCCGCTTCCCGTCTCTCCATTGCCGCGCAGCGCCCGGGATCCACTTTGACAGCGGCGGGGTTTGTTTTTTTTGGGAGGGGGGGGTCAATCCCCATTCGTGGCGTGGCCGCCGACCAATCGCCGCGCCGCCTCTCGGGATTGGCAGCGCCAGCTGCCAATGTAGCGGCGGGGAAGGCCGGGAGGCCGTCCCGCCCAGCAGACCAGCTGTGGGGGGGGGGGTAAGGTAAGGCGGCCCGGGGAGGAACCGAGCGGCGCCCAAAGCTGCGCTGGGAGCGGGGCTGTGCGCCTCCGGGATCCGCGCGCATCCTTTGCGCTCGTCCTCTCCTGCCCAGCGTTGCAACGCGTTTATACCTGCAAGCACCGGTGCCGGTTGCTTGGGCACGTCTGAAGTGTGGCGCGTGGAAGTTTTGACTTGTTTTTCTCCCGACAGAAACTTCTTCCCCGCTTCCCTTCCAGAGCGGGTTGCCTTTGCGCAATCAAGCCCTGTGGAAAGACCGTGGGAAGCGCGTGCTTGGAAGCCTCTCCCAGGAACGGAAAATTGCAGGCAACGCTGCAATTGATAGGGATCGATGAGACGTTATCACAACGGCCCAGGAGCCCCGGGACAGTTCCCCAGAGACGCTTCGATTGATCGATCTTGCAGGCAAAGGAAGAGGTCTTCAAGCGGCTGCGGATGCACAATTCTCTGGATGTCGATTTGACAGCACTTTTTTTTTAAATAGGAATACACATATTCCGAAGTAACTGGTCCCTAAAACTGTAGCTGAGCAGCGTTTTCTTCTGCCGCCGCCTTCTCCTTGTGCCCGATTCTGTCAAGGCGTCTTCAGCATTTTGATTGCCTAATTAGCAATTTGTGCTGTAAAGTTAATGTAAGCTTTGACTGTGCCTGAATCCTGTGCCTGTGTGTGTGTGTGTGTTGGATATACAGGGAGTCCTCGACCTACGACCACAACTGAGCCCAAAATCTCTGCTGTTAAGTGAGATATTTGTTACGCAAGGTTTGCCCTGTTTTACGACCTTTCTTGCCTCAGTTGTTAAGTGAATCGCTGCAGTCGATAGGATGGTAACCCGTTTTGTTAAGTGAATCTGGCTTCCCCATTGACTTTGCTTGCCAGAAGGTCGCAAATGGGGATCACGTGACCCTGGGGCACAGCAACGGTCATAAACATGAACCCGTTGCCAAGCGTCTGAATTTTGATCACACGACCGTGGGGATGCTGCAAAGGTCGTAATTGTGAAAAACGGTCATAAGTCACTCTTTTTCAGTGCCGATGTAACGTTGAATGGTCACTAAATGAACTGTGGCAAGCCGAGGACTACCTGTACTTTTCCAGATATCACATTGCACAGACAGAAAGTTGGAATTGTACTCAATAGCCAGGGATTCCTAATTCCATTTGCTATTTCAGTTTGTGGGCACCTGCCATCCTCTTTCCCCAGAACAAGAATAAATGTCATGGTTCCAACAGATGAAACTCTTCAAAGAACTTCGAGGCATTGTTTACCTTAAATAATCTTTATTTGAGTAGCATAGCATCGACAGGTACATAGCAAAGCCAAAATCTGAATTCCCCTCCCCTGAGCACATTGTATCAAGCACAATTCCCTCCTCTAATTAACAGTCATAAATCACATTCTCCAATTAGTTTGAAATGCAGGCTTTCCCTCCAGTTCTCCAACCCGCCATTTCTTATCATCTCTTATTTCAAAAAACCTTGGTTCTCAAACTATTACAATATTGTTATGTCTAACTAACGCCCATACACATTCCTCCTCCTCCCCCCCCAGTATCATCTAATTCCAACTCTAATTCTAAGAGTAAAACATAAGAAGGAAAATGGCTGCATCTCCGTATGTTGTCAAAGCAAGAACATCTGATGTTAGCAGCGTTGACAATAAATTCAGCATCCCGGTGTTGCACTAGCCTAAAATGTTTTACTAGACTTTCCTTCCAGTCCAACAAGTAGAACTGGAGCACAGGCTTTACAACTGAGATATCCAAATAAGATATGCTACCCACAACATTTGTCCGTACAGGTAAACCTCAACCATTTGTTTAACAACTGTTCGAACTTATGACTGAAAAAAAGTGACATGAATAGTCCTCACATTTATGACCATTGCAGACATCAAACACGTAATCAAAAGTTTGGCCTGGACAACTGCAGCATCCTGAGGTTACATGATCACCATTTGTGATCCTCCCAGGGGGCTTTCAACAAATAAGAGTCGCGGGGAAGACCAAATTTGCTTAACAAACACTCAATTAGCATAGCAATATCGTATGTGACTCATTTTATGACCACTTTGCTGTTCTGGTCCCACTTGTCATAAACAGGACTATCTGTATTTTGGTCTGTGCAAAAAAACAAACCAACATGAATCTGACTTTAAAAAAGATTCAGTCTGCTCTGGAAATCTTTGAGCTTTCTTCTTTTGCCCATTTTTGTTCATTTGGGCTCTCAAATTTATTTATTTATTTTATCATCATGAATGCTGGATGCAATTTCCTGGAAGAACACAATGGGAAAATCTGTCTGCAATTTGACGGTATCTCAAGCCTTGTCACTTGTCACTGACTTGTCACTTATAGCCTCTTCTGCTGCATTCCCAGACAGTTCTTATTACAAGTAGTCCTCAACTTACGACAGTTCACTTAGTGACCAAAGGAACAACGGCACTGAAAAAAGTGACTTATGACCGTTTTTCACATGACCGTTGCAGCATCCCCACGGTCACGTGATCAAAATTCAGACGCTTGGCAACTGACAGTTTCTGTTGTTGAAGGTGCCAGACGATACAGTTGTCACATAGGACAGTGGCGGTGTCCTGGGGTCATGTGATCACCTTTTGCAACCTGACAAGCCAAGTCAATGGAGAAGCCAGATTCACTTAACAGCCGTGTTACTAACTTTACCACTGCAGTGATTCACTTAACAGCTGTGGTGAGAAAGGTCATAAAACTCACTTAACAACTGTCTCGCTTAGCAACAGAAATTTTGGGCTCAATTATGGTCGTACGTTGAGGACTACCTGTACTTTTGCACCCAGTACAATAATGGTTGAATAAGTGGACTTAAGTGTTTCTCAACCTGAGCCACTTTGAAACGCATGAACTCCCAGAATTCCCCAGCCAGCCATTCTAACTGGGGGATTCTGGGAGTTGAAGTCCACTCATCTTAAAGTACCGTTGTTTCCCCGAAAATAAGATCTGGTCTTATATATATATATTTTTGCCTTCAACAGAGGCAGTAGGTCTTACTTTCGGGGATTGTCTTATTTTTTCCCGACACCTCCCTCGCCTCGTGATGGTGGCACCAACAGCTCTTTCCAGTAGGAGCCCACGTGGCCGCTGGCCCACTTCTGTGGCCGCTCGCAGCCCCTTGTGGCAGGAGGCTGCATAGCCTGCCACGCCATGCCACCACTACAAGGTGAGGCAGGTGGGGGAGGGGTGGAGTGTCCCAAGCGCCCCATAGGCGCCCAAACACTTTTCGCCCGGACGGAGAAATGACGGAGCCTGGAAGCTTCACCTGCTTGCAAATGGGGTCGGTTGGAGACGGAGTGAATCCCTCAGTTTCCAACCGCCCAGTGGTGGGATTCAAATATGTGAACAACCGGTTCTCTATGTGGATGCCGCTTCCGGAAGTCCATTCTGGGCCGGGGCAACAAAAAATTAGCTACCGGTTCTGCCGAAGTGGTGCGAATTGGCTGAATCCCACCACTGCAACCGCCCCATTTGCAAGCAGACGAAGCTTCCAGTCTCCCACTGGGTGAAAAGTGCGTGGTGCGTGCGGATCGCTCGCCTTCCCCCAGCCTCTGCCTCCGCGCTGGACTCTAGGGATGGCAGGCTGCGGCTACTGCCGACACCATTGGCCCCCGCACACTTGCCGCCACTTGTGCTGGCCACACCCACCCACCCGGGCTTATTTTGGGGGTAGGGCTTACTATAGGCCCACTCCAAAAAACCAGGCTAGAGTTTATTTTGGGGGTGGGTCTTAATTTTCGGAGAAACACGGTAGCTGAGGTTGAGAAACACTGGACTAGAACCATATTCTCCAACACTGGCAACTTTTAGGAATGTGGACCTCAGTTCCCAGAATTCTTGCCTGAGGAATTTGGAGAGTTAAACTCCATTTATTCAGAATCTGTTAAGGTTGGAAAATACTGCTTTAAAAATGGCCCTAGTGGGAAAATGGCCCAAGATAACTTCTTCCCAAATTTTTTATCTTTCTCAAATCCTCATAAAGGATTTGATGTACAGATTTAACTGCATGGCTCCACTAACTCTAAGCTGTAATTTTTTAAAATTATTATCTCAGAAGTATTAAAATAGACTGGGATCAACAATGGCTTACACAGCAATTCATTTTACTGTCTTTTTTTTTAAAGTGCAGTACAACGTTTTGCAAATTTTGTTGCAAAGGAATACCCTGGATAGCTTAGTCATGATAAAAACAGGCAGGGCAAGGCATAAATCACACAGATCTATTTTCTCGCCCTTTTTTTTTAAAATGATTGAGAAATGAATGCTGGGAAAGAGTTGGGAGGCTAAGAACACCAAACAATGGTTCCTATTGTATTCCTTCATAACATACAAACAGCCCTGTGTATCCTGTCTGTGGTAAGGGCAAAAGAACTATTTATAACTCAGCAGTGCTTATATAATTATATTGAAAGGTCAAATAAAGCCATTGCACTTCCTTTTAGTGGCTTACTGATCCTTTGAGGGCAAATGAAGCCAAACTACGATTACCATAAAGTTTCCATTTTGTTATGTGGATGAGGGAAATGCCAACAGTTTAGGCTGCTCTCCAGCTTAACTAACATTGCTACTAAGCTATTGTTCAATTCAGGTTGCCTTCAATCAATTCAAGTGGCATCATTAATCAGGCTTAACATAAGCCATGGCATCCCCAAACTCCACAGCTCACTGAGGAGCTGGGCTTTATCTCCAAGATAGCTAACAGGACCTGAGAATTGTGGTCCAAAATGTGTGTTGCAAATTAAGTTGTCTAGCTTGGAAGTGAAGGAGAAGAGTATAAGGCAACCTTTCCTAATCTAAGGGCTGTCAGAAGAAAAGAGAAAGAACTGGAGAAAATCACAAAATATAAAGACCTGCAAATAGAAGAAGAAGAAGAATACTGTGGCAAAAGAAAGCAAAGTATCAATAGTAACAGGTGCTCTGGATGCAATTCCAAAACATCTGGAGTACCATCATCAGCACTGACAAAATCACCAGTCAATTGCAAAAGGCAGCTTTACTTGGAACAGCTTGCATTTTGTGACAATATCTTTAATGTTATTGAACAACCATATCTGCCTATCCCATGTCCTGTCAACATCCAGCTCGAGAATCCAAATAAAACTCCAGGTTCCTTTTGTTTCTGAAAAGCTTACTGTTTTATTGAATACACTGCATGGTTTTGTCGAAGCAAAACTAACTCTGAGGTTCCAACACTACTTAAAGACTTAAACAATAATTTTCCAGGCCAAACTCCCAACATCTTACGTAATTGATAACAAGTTCACTGTGTTATGGGAATAGTCTGCTTCAAATCCACACCTGTTTCTGGTGTCCTTGACAATACTTCAAGCTCTCATGGCCTGCAGCCGAATCGAAGAAGTTTCTACCTCTTTGAAAGTAACACCTCCCTCCTTAATGCAGAGGCACGTAGCTGCCAAAGTTTCATCCTTGACAAGTCCTTTGGAGGGACTTGATAGACAAAAATGCCAGCCTAAACATCTGGCTGACTATGTGACTAACCATAATAATGATAGGGACCACTCAAGGTCATTTTCACTGGTGCTGATTATTCAACCCTGGGTAACTGTTTTGCTGCCAGCCACTTCACCTTCCGGACTATGGACTGGCATGGAGCTCTACAGAGACCCCCCTCCCCAAATTAATTGACCCCCAATTGATGTGCCATCATTCACCAACCACTAATTTACCCCAGCCATTTATTGACCTCCTTTTGACCCCAGCCATTTATCAACCCCTCGGACAGTCAATAGGTCAATACTGACCAGTTGGAGCAAACCACAGTTGACTTACTCCATTTTTCTGGGCTCATAAAACATATCGAAACCTAAGCAAACTACACAGATTGAACAATGTGCAAAGCCAAACTTTAATTCGTTAGATGGCTGTGCTGTGTATACAATGGCAGCCTTCAAATGAAGAAGCAGAGGTTTTCTTTGCCAACAGCAACTTAATCAGAATGGTATCAGCTCTTCACATTCCCTGAGACAAACCACAAAGAGCTTGATCAAGCAGGATGAGGCCAGGTGGAATCTAAAACTATTTCACAGAGTTGTGGAGAAAAATAGGAGATTGTGCAGTATATTGTATGCTGCTTCTACAAAAGGTGAAGCACAAAGCCCACTAGCTAATCAATCCATCACCCTGATTGGCCAGGAGCAGAGACTGACAAATCAGAAGAGAATGGCAGATCCATTTAGGTTACATAGAGAGCTTGTAAAAAAAAAAAAATCAGAAACAAGAAAGCCGCGGCGCCTAATTTTTTGGGGCACCAAGGACCGGTTCCGTGGAGAGAGGTTTTTCCGCAGACCGGAGGGGTGTGTGGTTCCGCACACTGCCTGCATCCCACAGGTGGCACTTAGCTTGTTTGCACAGCCCGGTTTCTGGCATGCAGCGGCCTGATGCCAGTCCATGGCCCAGTGGGTTGGGGATCCCTGAAGCAAGGTGAATACCTCAATCCTCAATGATTGGTAGGGGTTCACATAAGCCCTGTTCTGACATTGTGGGAAGTCAGCCCCCCAGAGAAGGAAATATTAAAAGGGCAAAATATTATATTTCCTCAAAGGATCTTAAAGAGGCAGAAAAGCATGCCCAGTTTTCTTAATAGCCCCAAGTCTCCCTCCCCCAAGCAGAAACCAGCTCTGTACAAATGCAGATGTAAATAATCCAGGAAGGTTGGAAGCCCCCAGCCAAGATTAAGAAGACAAAGACACCTAAAATCTACATACCCCACCCAGGACATAATAGGATTAACCCACAGATGCCAAAGGGATACAGGTCAAAATACATGACACAAACAAAGCCTCAAACAGGAACAGGAAACAACCTCAAGAGCCCCAGAGGGTATAAAAACCCACTCCTTACATGTGTTCTCTTTTCTTTTCTTTTCTTCCAGAGCCATCTTCCTGTCTGGCTCTCCTCTTCAATAAACTGCAACCTTCTTCCTAAAGCAGTCGCCATGTTGTTTATTCCCAGCTTGGACTGAACCATGATGAAGACTTTTCCTTCAGCAATATGTTAGTTTAAAAACAAACAAACAAAAACACCCACCCAAAGTCAGCATTGGTCACACTTCTAAAAAAACCAGATTTGGCCTTGATTTGAGTTTTTTTCTTTTACAAAAAGTGGCAGAACTCAGCCAACCTTGGCTGATCTCAAAAAACAAAACAAAACAACGATCTAGGAAGCTTGAGCCTGGTTGGCAATTGAATTGGGAGACCCTCAGAATCCTGCAGGGTTGCAGGCTGGACTCAGCTAGTTGGAAAAACATCCTAAAATAAGAAAACAATATGGTTGTATTCATGGACTGATCAGCTGAGTTTAATGCTTTCCCTGTATTCCCTGTATTAATGCTTTCCCTGTATCCTAGGACAGTATTTTTATTGCTTCTTTTTATTGGACTTTCTACTTACTTTGCCAAGATCAGGGCAGTGATTAGTTCTTTTGGATCCAGAGACAATGAGCACTCCAGTGAATCAAGAGCTTCTAAGCTTTGTTATTTATTCAAGCAAACAGATTTAAAAGCATAACACTAAAATTATACATACCAAGCAAGATGATACTTAAATCTCTTACAAGCTGTCAGGAGCAGCTTAATCAGGACAGCAGAGATAACCCAGGGGCAGCAAATATCAACTGCACCCAATGCAGAACAACCACCCCCAGATTATTATTATTATTTTTTTATCAAAACGTGGCACCATGACTGGGTGGCACCACACTGGAACCGAAAGCCTAATGGATTTCACAAGTTTGCAGCTATGTGAAGATTCTTTCACCTTTTCCTTTATTCAGCAAGCAAGAGTGAAGAACAAGCAAATTACCTCAGAATGAGGTATAAACATCTACGCTAGTGTGAAGGACAAATCAAGATATGTCACTAAACTCCTTAAAATAACAATAGTCATCCACATTGCCTCTACGCCACTTTGTTATCTCCGCTAATAATTAAAAAACAAACACACACAACAGACAATGGGGAATCACCCTGGTGTTCTCTCCCATTAAAAGAGAGTTGCCAAGGATGTTTCTGCTTTGCTTAGCTTAGAAATTCAAGGGTTTGAAACATCTGTGACAGCCCATATTCATCAAACTGAATAAGCTATCGCCAAATTCACAAAATGGGTTAACCTATTATGCAGATAAGAATTGATTGGCTTTCATTCCCAGCTAGATCTTTTTTACAGGCAGTTCAATTCCTCATAAATAACTCATTGGAATGTGATTATATTATCCAGCATGGCTCTTTTCTACCTTGCTGTTTAATTACATTTCATAAAGAAGTAATCCCAGTGTAAATTAGTGCCTTTGCAGAAATATTCACAAAGAGACAGACACTGCACGCAGAGCTCATTATGTGCCTTGTGCACATAATATTTGTCTTCATTATAGCTGTTAGCTGGTTAGAAAACGTTCCTTGCCTTCTGTGGTGTTAAACCTTGCATCACGTAGTAGTTGTGACCTCATCTTTTTGAGATCCCATTCAGTGGAAAAGTCAGGATTTCTACTAGCCCAAGAGTCACTGAAACAGGGAAAATATATAAAGTATTGCTCCTTTTCATTTTTTCCCCCACTTGCCCTATCAAAATACTAAAACAGGCGAAAACGGAGGGAAATGCTGAAAAAAAAAGTGCTCTGCAACCTAGGAAAAAAGCTGTCAAAGCCATTGACCCATATTACTGCATTATTTAGAAACAATAATCGCATGTACAATACAGTTGCTTAGCAACCATTTGAAGTTACGACAGATGCCCCCAAAAGTGCTTATGACCCAGCTCCACCCCGTCACATGATTGGATGTTGGGCGCTTGGCAACCGGCCTGCCTTTCAGACATTTGCAGTGTCCCTTAGTCATGTGACCATGTTTTATAATGTTTTCCCCCAAAACTGTCATTTATTTCTGGTTTTTGGCAAAAATGCCATATAGTGAGCATTTTACGACTGAAGTGTTCACTTAATGACAAAAAGGGCCATAAAAATGGGCCCAGTCACATGGTGACCTGCATAATGACCATTATGACTTACCACCATAATGGGCAGGCTCCATTGTGGCTGTAAGTCGAGGACTATGTACTGAGGATGCTCTGGTTCTGTTTACAGGCCTCACTTCCAGCTTCCTCAAATAGAATATAGAATATAGAATGGAGAAGAGCTGGCAATAACAAATGAGCAAATCTCCAAATTAAATCTACAACTAGAAAATTCCCAGACAACAACTACAAAGTATGAACAAATAAATCAGGAATCAGAAGATGAAGCAGAGGAAAATGGACTTAGAGACGGAAGAGATAAAAGAAGGGAAATATAAACTACCACATACAAATAAAATACTGATAGCAACGAAAATGGAAAAGACACTTTACCCCTTAGGTCTGCAAAATATACCTGATGATAAGGAAGAAGATTTTAAAAAATGGAATATAGAGCTGTCAGGGGAAATGTCACAACTTGGGAGACAAAAAATGAAAAGAGAAATTGAGGGAGAAGGAAAGTGGGAGTTGCTTAAGGAATATAAATGGGCGGAATTCCCCCCCAAAAAATACCCTACCTAAATTGTCTTCCTCATGCCAAGCAACTTTTATAAAAATAAAAATAAAATTCCTGGGCGACTTAATTGCCCTGGCTTGGAAAGCTACTTGGCAAACAAACAAAGCGAGAGTTAGATTTAAAAAAACAAAAGATTTGACTGATTAGAGGGGGCATTATATGTTTAAATATTTGTTTGAATATGATTAAAAGAACGGATGACCCTGAAATTTAATTAAGACTTTTATAATGAAAGATATGATTTAGAATTAAAATAGCATTCTTTTTTCTTTTTTTTTGATATGGGAAATATGAAAATAAGAGGATGGCTGGCATGAGTAAAACTTTTAGCTATATAAATGTAATTAATATTGAGAAAATCATAACTGACAAAGATATTTCAAATATTGATGGGAAATCAACCTTAACAAGATCATAAAAAATAGGATATTGATTTATGAATTGATATTGTGATTTGTATAATATTAGTAAAATATGACGAGGATGTATATATTTAACTTTGTACACATCAATAGTAGCAAGAATTGTAACTGTGTAATGAGGGGATAATGGAAAAAATATGGGGAAGAAAGGAGGATCAGGGAAAAAATACTGGATTGTGCAGTACTGAACAGATTTATATTGAAGAAGTTAATGTTAAATATGTGAACCCAGACAACATGTTGTTTAATAAGCACTAAAGACTGTAATTCTTAAAAATCAATAAAACATTAAAAAAAAAGAAGAAGGGATAGCTGGAGAATATCTCCTGATTAAAAAAACATGTTTGTTAGTGCTAATCGGCATCTGGTTTGTCTCTTTGTGAATTCCAAATAACCTTTTTCCTCGTTAACATTTTACATTTTACACCCCTTCTGACATCAGACCCCATTTAAATGGACATACATGTAACACGTTTAACTTACATGTAAATGATTTCCTATGCAAAGGGGAGGTTACTTTTATTCTACCCAATCTTGCATTTTCTTCGATGTGTTAGCTTTAAAATGGAATGTAAGTCAAGGATCTGGATTCCCTCTTTGAATGAGAGGAATCCCTTTTGTCTGAATATTCTGATGAATTGTAATTAAATGATCTTCCTGACTTCGGTCTGTCTCATTGGAAAATATGCATACCGAGGCACAGGCCTAAAAAGCCATATTTGGCCTCAGGTCTCTTCTGAGTTTGCGATGGTGGCAAATATCTGTAGCTCAGGTGTAGGATGAGGGTGGAGATTCATTTTCTGAGCTTGTGTGTTGGTTTCCGAATGTTTTGTTACCAAGCTAGGTAAGGTCTTCAGCAGAGTTTAATGGATGTCTGTCACTGTTCCTCTGTTTATAAGGGCTTCCTGTGGTTGGTAGGTCTTGTGATGGGGAGTCACATCAGGTGAGGGTCTTGTGATGGGTCTTGTGATGGGTCAGGTGTGGGTTGCATCAAGGGAGGGTCATGGGTTGGGTCTTGTGATGGATCAGGTGTGGGTCATGTCAGATGAGGGTCTTGTGATGGGTCTTGTGATGAGGAGGTCATATCAGGAAAGTCAGTGGGAGATAAAAAAAAAAGTGAAAGATTTATACGATCTGAAGAGAAACCAGAGTATGAGAAAGAAAATGTATTAATAGCAGCAAGAATTGTTTTTGCGCAGAATTGGAAAAACGAAGAAACACCTTCTGAAGATGACATAATCAAGAAAATATTGGAACGTGCAGAAATGAACAGAGTCATACTGAAGATTAAAGAAAAGGAAGATACAGAGTATTTTCAAATATGGGATGTATTTTACCAATGGCTGGAAAAACAGGGTAGAGATTAGGATCTTATTACATGTTATTAAAATAAGACCCAGACAACACGTTGTTTATTAAGCACTTATGACATGTAAACTTATAAATAAATAAATAAAATATATTATTTTTTAAAAAGGAAAGTCATTGGGAGGTGAAGTGCTGATTGGGGATTGGGGGATGGGGGACTTGCGTGGGTTGGTTGAGGGTCAGTGCCGTCCCTGGTTGGCTGTGCAGTTGAATGATTTACAACCAGCCTATGCACCTCTCAGAATTCAAATCAACCACACAGCCAACCAGCGACGGCACCGATCCTCAATTGATTGAGAATGATATCTTTTATATCTTTTCTGAAATGGCAGGGACCCATCCTTTCTGGTGGCCATACTGTGCATTCCACGCAATATGAGGCTTTAAAAAGGTGACTTTGATGAAAAGAAATGGCCTTTATCTAGCCTGATCCTGTCCCTTTAGTGACATATTGTCAAATAGTGTTTTTCAATACAAACAATTTTCTGCAGTGTGGCTTCTTGTAGGTTGCGTTCCTTAGTTTGTACAATAGGCTGACCTCTTAATGTCCCAGTTCATTTTGTTGAGCAAATAGACCGCCAGAAATAGTTACTTTTCGAGAAAAAAATGTTTGATTGCCAGTTTGTTTCCCCCCAAAAAACTTTGCACTGTTAATATTTCCATGGAACTTTCATTTGATTAAAAAATATGAGCTGCTAGCTTCTTAATTATATTAACATTTATTCCTCAGAAACTCTTATTCCTCAGATCAATGGCTGCTTGGTATACATTAGGACAAGCATGTTTTAAAGTGTTTATCTTGCAAAAGGCTAGAGCCATTAGTTTCAAATTATGCCAGTTATGTTTTTTAAAACATCAGAATTATGTGTTTTTTCCCCCCTCAGTGTTTAAGACAAGGCTGAGACTTGGTTTCACGGAATAATTTTGTCAGGGAACAAGAATTTTCAAGAAAAAATTGTCATATTGGACTGAATGAGTGACTGTTGTTTTAGGAACAAATCATTTTAAGCTACAGTTGGTCCTTTAAAAGTCCATAGAGGTAACCTTGACTTATGACCGGTTGCTTGGCAACCATTTGAAGTTACAAGTGCTCCTTGAAGATGATGGAGAGAAACAGAGTTCCTCACCTTTTACTTCACTTTGTATTTTCCCCAAAAGTTTCACGTAGAGATAAGCAGAGCAATTGGCACAAACAAGAAGTAGAGACCCAAGATAAATAAACAGATGGTTAGGAAGTTACCTGGCTACTTTGAATGATCTCCTGTCTCCAGGGTTAAATTAACCTCCTCCAAGAGTTTGGAGGAAATAGCATCTTGAAGCTTCTTTGTCTGATCTTTAAGAAATTAATGCCAGAGACTGGAGAATGTTCATCCTATTTTCAGAAAGAAGAAGATAAGATAACTTCAGTTTGGCCAGTTTGAAATAAATATCGAAAAACCTCTGGAACAGATTAGTAAGCAGTCAATTTGTAACCATGTAAAGAAAATAGTAAATTTCTTGGCTGGAGCCCAACACACAATTATCAAGAACCAATAATTCCAAATTAAACTGATTTTCTTTTTTTAAAAATAGTTATCAGAAATTATCATTTCTATCTTGATTGTCAGTTCTATTTGGTTGTTGTAGCTGTTGTCCTTAGGTTTTAGTCGTATTTAATTCCAGTCCCATATTTTTACTGTGCTCCTTGGTGTCTGTTCACAGAGTTTGAAGATCATTTACATTTTTGGGCTATATATTCTGATAGCTCAGAAATACAAAGGATCTGCAAACTCTGGTAACAGAAACCAAGGACCACAGTGAGAGTGTGTGTGTGTGTCTAGCAATCATTTCAAATACCCACCTGGCTTTGCAAACTCCGGAATGCTTCACATATTTTACTTTGAAATGGGTAAATCAGATTCCCATTTTAGATTATATGGCATTAGGAGTAATTTGAGCACTCAGTGGGACTGGAGAGAAATAGGAGATAAGTTTGCAATTTTAACATTTTTAAGCCAGTCGCATAGACAACAGTAGAGCGGCACTCATTTTTCTTTGCGTCAGACCTTGAAATTAGTTATCTATGCTTTTATTAGTTCAAAATCAGATTAACCACTTGAATTGGTTTTTTTTTTTTTTTAAAAAAAGGTTTTTTTAAAAGATATAATTAGGCATTAAAGAATGTTTTTACTTTGCATTCTTGTTTCGAAAAAGAATCTCCAGAATGCTTTGCTTCATTGCCTGGAAAGAGAGAATTGCTATGCAGTCTGTCAGGCCAGCCTGATATTTAATTAAAGAATGCTTTCATAGTTTTTGTGAAAACCACCCTCTTCTTTCGTGCTTGCTCTCCTTTTAAGTACCTACTGTGACAAGGCTCTTTGGAGCTGATTCAATAAGCTGAAGCCGATTCAATGAATCCTGAAAGAAGATAAGTCATGGCTTCTGTACCACAAACTATAAATATGCGGTCTCTCTTCTTTTGTTCCGAAATGACAACATTTGCTAATATTATTAGGGAAGCTGAATCAGAATTAGGTATGATTTTCTTCTACACCATGGCGAAAATGCTGCTTACAGTTGTTGAAAGAAAACTCTTCATCGTGGTCCAGTCCAAGCTGGGAATAAACAAAAGGGAGACTGCTTTAGAAAGAAGGTTGGAGTTTATTGAAGAGCAGAGCCAGACAGAAGCGTGGCTCTGGGAAAGCTGACCACATGTAGCTGGGAGTGGTGGGTTTTTATACCTTCTGGGGCTCTTCAGGTTGTTTCCTGTTCCTGTTTGAGGCTTTGTATTTCCTGTGTCATGTACTTTGACCCGAGTCTGAGTGTGCCCTTTTGGTATTGGTGGGCTAATCCTATTATGTCTTTAGAATTTGGGTGGGGTATGTAGATTTTAGAGGTCTTTGTCTTCCTAATCTCATAGCTTCTAGCAGTGGTGGGATTGAAATATGTGAACAACCGGTTCTCTGTGTGGATGCCGCTTCCAGAAGTCCGTTCTGGGCCTGGGCAACAAAAAATTAGCTACTGGTTCTGCCGAAGTGGTGCGAACTTGCTGAATCCCACCACTGGCTTCTAGCTTCCTGGCCCCAACCTTCCTGAATGGATTATTACAGCTGCATTTCTAAAAGCTGGTTTCTGCTGAGTTTTCTGGCTGGGGGGGGGGAGGCAGAAGTGTCTGCCTTTTAGATAAGATAAGATAAGATAAGATAACCTTTATTGTCATTTTTATATTGTGGGCACAATGGGACACATCAAAAATGAAATTTAGTTGCCCGCTCTCAAAGTGAAACACATACATGACACACACCTAAACATACTATGTACAACATATATATAGACCCACATCCCTACATATACAGTACATAGCAAATAAATATTAAATACTGTCCATCTTGAATATATAACGCAAGGAGGAAGTTAGAGAGTTCGCAAGGTTAATGCTGTATGGAATGAAACTATGGCTGAATCTGGATGTTCTGCTACGGATACCACGAAGCCCCCTCCTCTCAGAAGGTAACAAGAAAAACAGGTCGTGAAGAGGATGTGTAGTGTCCCAGATAATCTTAAGGAGCCTGCTCAAGCAACGCTTCTGTACTATGTCCTGGATGGGAGGGAGGGAACTGCCAATGATCTTTTCAGCCATTCTCACCACTCTCTGCACCGCCTTCCTGTCTGAAGCAGTGATGCCTCCAAACCAGACTGTGATGCTGTATGACAGGATGCTCTCGATTTAAAGATCTTCTCCATTATTCCTGGAGAAATATATTCTACCTTTCCCAAAATATTTCTTTCTCTGGATTCTACCCACACTATGCAGCGAGTTGATGAACCCAAGACTTTGGTTTTGTTTTTGAAGAGTAGTTTCTCAGTAAAAACAACTCTTAAAAATTATGACCAATTCAAAATCCATTTGTTATATAGCACAGGAGTTGATGGTAACTCTCAGCAGTAATTGTATAAACAAAGATCAAGTTGCTTTTTATCAAGGTACCATCGAATGCTTTGACCATTTATGTTCTATTCATGCTTTTTTCAGGTTTTTTTTCAGGCCAAAGATTTAGGCTATTACAGCATAGGAACACTAGTGACCTAATTCATTGATTTCCAGAATATCTCCATATTTTGAGTAAAGTTAACCAACTTTCCCTCCTCAGGACGATATCCAAGTTTGTGTCTGGAGTGACCAATAACATTCTGATGGTGGGTTAATCACAAGATCCAACCTGCCAATTCCTGAATCAAATATAGGTAGTCCTCGACTTACGACTACAATGGCGCCCAAAATTTCTGTTGCTAAGTGAGACATTTGTTAAGGGAATTTTGCCCCATCTTATGACCTTCCTTGCCACCATTGTTAAGTGAATCCCTGCAGGTGGTAAGGTAGTGACACGGCTCTTAAGTGAATCTTTTGCTTGTCAGAAAGTCGCAAAAGGGGATCACATGACCCCCGGGACACTGCAACTGTCATAAATATGAGTTAGTTGCCAAGCGTCTGAATTTTGATCATGTGACCATGGGGAAACTGCAATGGTCGTAAGCAGTGGTGGGATTCAAATACCTGAACAACCAGTTCTCTTATTGGATGCAGGCCTGGGCCTCCAAGGCCTAGAACAGACTTCCGGAAGTGGCATCCATGCACTTCCGGTGGGCCGTTCTAGGCCTGGGAGGCCTCCTCCAGGCCTCCGAGGCCTAGACTGAACTTCCGGAAGCAGTGTGCATTCGGCCAGTTTTCCGAACTCAGCAAAATTTAGCTACAGGTTCTGCCGAACCGATGTGAACTGGTTGAATCCCACCACTGGTCGTAAGTGTGAAAAACGTTCATAAGTCACTTTTTTTTCTGGGCTGTTGGAATTTCGAACAGTCACTAAATGAACTGTTGTAAGTCAATGACTACCTCTACTATCTCCCTTTTCCTTCCCCACTATGGTATATAGCAGGGGTCTTCAAACTTGGCCCTTTTATGACTTGTGGACTTCAACTCCCAGACACACTCTGCTAGAGAGAAGTTCCCTGAGGATGGGCTCCAGCACGAGTCCGAAAGCTCGGAAGACAAAATCTCTGGTTCCGGTGACCGACCCAGATTGGATCCTTAAATAGAAGTACTGTACTATGGATCGCATTATGTGAAAAACAACTGCCATCTGCTTACTGTATCAATGCAGAATCAGGATTGGATCCTTAAATAGAAGTACTGTACTATGGATCGCATTATGTGAAAAACAACTTCCATCTGCTTACCGTATCAATGCAGAATCAGGATTGGCAGATTCAGGAGCTCTGATCTCCATTTTTAGGGTTTTTATTTTTAACCTGGACTTGAACTGGACATGGCCCTTAAGTCTTTTTCCAGTAAAGCTGGATGCACAGGCACCTAAACCTGTTTGACAAGAGATAATCACTGGACAAATTTATATGTCTGCAAATTTCAGCTCTAAAAAAAAAGGAAAAAACAGAATAATTTGCCCTTAGAAACAGCTGTAAATCCCTGAGGATTATTCTCATTGATGTTTCTCCCTCCGGCCCCATAGGTTTTTTTGGTAACGTTTCAGAGAGCATTTAAGTTTGTTTATGCCAGTTGGTTGCACCCTTCCATATCAGCAACCAACTGAATACCCTTAAATTTAACAAACATCAAGATGAGATACCAGGGATCTTTTTAAGGTCTTCCTGTCTTGAACTTAGATCAAAACCTGTACAATTAACAGCCGGTAATATACTTAATTTAATTTTGAATAAAATCTGCTTTAGAGTCTGTAGCAGGGGTCTTCAAACTTGGCCCTTTTATGACTTGTGGACTTCAACTCCCAGAATTCCTCAGCCAGGCACGCTGGCTGAGGAATTCTGGGAGTTGAAGTCCACAAGTCCTAAAAGGGCCAACTTTGAAGACCCCTGGTCTATGGGTCTTAAATTCCACTTTAGTCTCCCAGGGCCTGAATCTCAAACTGAAGCACAAATGGTTCCTGTGGTCTGCAATATTTTCTGTGCTTCAGTTTGAGATTCAGACAGCACAGACTCATCCCCAACAGCCTGCGCCTGTCTTCAACAGTGATGAAGGGACCCAGGGCAGAAAACATCCTGCAGCCAAGAAGGCTCCACACCCATTTGCACTTCTCACGTGACCCTGAGGACACAGGTAACCCTCCAAAATGGTTTCAACGACTCTCCAAAGGAATGCAAATGACCAGCTGTCTGCAAGGAGTATAAATCCTTCCATCCTCCATCATTCAGTCAGAACTGAAGAAGCTTCTTGGATGAGAAGCGAAACGTCTTCAAGGAAAAATAAAGTCCGGTTGCCTTTTGAAAAAGCACTTTTGGAACACAAGGGCTGTGTCGGTCAATCATTCCAAGAGACCTGTAGATTAAGCAGAGAAGTGAACCTGGTCACATATAACTAAGAATATATGATGGGTATCTATTTTGCTTCTGATTTTGCAAGCACATGGAAGGGCAGGAGGAAAGCATGAATCTTGATATGATACAGTGTGAAAGTCTTGATCAAATGTCAAGAGAAAAGCCGAATGTCTGGCCTAAATTAGTGAGAAACATTTTGTCCTTTGCTGGGTTTCAGTTCAGTCCATTGATAGCTTTAAATATTTAAATATTTAAATATTTTAAGCCAACAGAGTCCCATTTATTTATTTCTTTAATTGTGTTTCATCGTTTAGATTTGTGAGCCCGAAAACAAGTTCAAGTTTTTTTTTTTATTATTTCTGCAAGACTTTGGGGCACTTTACTTAAACTGCAGCATAATAGCCAAGCATGTCATTTATTTCAAGATCCTTATAGCTATGGGGTCTTTTCACTCCATTTAAGAAGTTGTAAAGTTGCTGCTCAACTCCTTGGATATAAATTCTGTGAATTTGGCTATAACCCAATTCTTAAAGGATGGCCTAATTTAAATGACAAGATGTAGAACAGTACATTGTGTGCCGTTTCATGCAAAAAGCTACAAAATGCTACTAATTTTAAATCGGCCACTATTTTCCAAGGGAATAAAACATTGCAACGGCATGCATGGTTATTTACAGAAGTATTTATTATGCTGTCTAACTCCCTTAGGAGGACAAATTGACAAATGGTCTGAAAAAAATCTGGCAGTTAGTATTTGTCCATTTAAATAGCAGAAAATTGGAATTATTTTGAAACTATGACACAGGGGAACAGTAAAAAAATGAAATCCTCCTCTAATCTCACTATGGAATAGATGATACAACTATTAGATGGATTCATAATTGGCTGAATGATTGCAGCCAGAGACATATTCATAAATGCATTCATATCCTTTTTTGAAATAATGGAGGGCCAGAGAGATCCACTCTGGGCTTTGAGCCAGTCAACGTTTTATTGGTGACTTAGATGAAGAGGTGGAGGGAAAGTTGCAGATGAATCAAAACTAGGAACAGATGCTAACATTTTAGAAGATATAAAAAAAATTCATAAAAAAAAATATACAGGCTTGAACTGCTGAAATCGATTAAATTTAGTAGAGGAGAAATGTAAAAGGAAAGAAATAAAAGCACAAGTATCCGGCTTGACAGTAATGCATGGGGAAAGGATCAAGTAGATCCCAAGTTGAACATGACCCAACAATGTGATGTATGCTAAATCTAGGCAGATGTTATTTTGGGATGTATTATCATAAGCTCAGAATCCAGATCAAGGAACGTGATGGTCAGACTCTACTCTGCCTTGGACAGGCCCTGCTTGGAACAGAATGTCCAGTTCAGGGCTCCACAGTCATAACAGGACATCCATAAACTGGAACAAATTCAGAAGGGGGCTACCAGGATAGTGAAGGGATTGGAAACCAGACGTATAGGATGAAGAACAGTTACAGGATCTGAGTATGCTTAACCTGCAGAAGAGAAAAGCTCCCTGCAAGGTGTAGAAGACAATGATTAGATAAGAGGGACTTGAGCCTAGTTCAGGGGTAGGCAACCTTGGCTCTTTTATGACTCGTGGACTTCAACTCCCAGAATTCCTGAGCCAGCATGGCTCAGCTTGGAAACCTCTCTCTTTCCCCTCAGCACGGCTGGCTCAGGAATTCTGGGAGTTGAAGTCCACGAGTCATAAAAGAGCCAAGGTTGCCTACCCCTGGCCTAGTTCAAGAAAATAATGCGAGAACATTTCTCAGACCAGCCCCCTCCCTAGTTCACACAAAGATAAAGCGAGGAAGGGGGACGCGCATTCCAACTTGCAAGATTTTGTCTCTGTAGCTGTTATAATAAAAGTAACCCTTCTCTATCTGGCACTGGTTTCTTAGTCTGGTCTACCTTGTTGGGGCGACAGAAGTAGGTATGAAGGGTTGTCATAAGGAGAAGGGAAGGGGTTTGTTTTCTGTCACTATGAAAAGCAACAGGAGCTGAAACTGCCGGGAACAGTTTCAGATGAGATATTAAGAGGAATTTCTTGAGATCAGAGTTGTCAATCAATCAGTGCAAAAGGACAGAGGTCCCCAACCTTTTGGACACCAGGGACCGGTTCCGTGGAGAGAGGTTTTTCCACGGACCGGAGTGTGCGTGGTTTTGTGTGCTGCCTGCATCCTGCAGATGGGGCTTTCCTTGTTTGTGCGGACCGGGTGGTGGCATGCGGCCTGGTACTGGTCCACGGACCGGGGGATTGGGGACCCCTGCAATAGGAGGCCTCATGAAAAAGGTTGGTTCCCTTCACTAGATATCTTCAAAGAAAGGATGGGTAAACATCTTCCCAAAATGCTAATTCCCACACTGAGCAGAGAATTAGACTTGCTTGGCCCCCTTCCAAGTCTATGTTTCTATTATTCTTTTTAATTTATTTATTAGTTTATAGTATATAATACAAAAATACAAAAGAAAATAGTAGGAAAATAGGGGAGAAAAAAGAGAAGGGAAAAGTGTAGAAAAGAGGGGGAAAAGAAAGAAAAGGTGTTGACTTCCAACTCCCCTTGGTGCAGTAGAATAAGATAATAACACCAAACATCAACTTTTTACTTTTACATAATAATATAAACTAGCCATTTCTATGACAACAAACCTATTAATCAGTAAAACCCAAAATCAAAGTTTCATTTTTTCCCCCATCTCAAGCACAAAGTCCAGAAGTGGTTTCCAAGTAGAAACAAAAGTAACTGTATTTTTTTCTTTGATTCAAAGGAGTCAATTTAGCCATCTCTGCTAATTCCATCAGCTTTTGCAACCATTCCTCCATTGTAGGAATCAAAGTGTCCTTCCATTTTTATGCATAAAGTAAACTTCCTGCCATCGACATATAACATCAAAGTTCCAATTTTTCCCCCCAAGTCGATTTCCATTAAATCCAGAAGAAAAGTTTCTGGTTTTATCTTTATATTCCCTTTAAGAATCTTCTGTATTAAGAATCCTTCTTCAATATTTCTTTGCTTATGTTTCCATGATTCTACACATACCCCACACTTACAAATCACGGAATTTTAGTTGTGATTGTACGGTAAAAAAGTGTGGTTATTGCTAGGATACTTATATAAGAAGTTTACAAGATTTGTTTGGAGTTTTTCTAATATGGAGATATATAAACATTGTAAAACATATAAATAACTACATGGGGAAATTCCATGTTTTATAATACAGGTAGTCCTTGATTGATGATCACAACTGAGCCCAAAATGTTTGTTGCTAAGTGAAACATTTGTTAAGTGAATTTTGTCCCATGTTATGACTTTTCATGCCACAGTTGTTAAATAAATCACTGCAGCTGTTAAGCTAGTAATTAAGTGAATCTGGCTTCCCCATTGACTTTGCTTGTCAGAAAGTCACAAAAGGGGATCACGTGACTCTGAGACACTGCAACCGTCATAAATGTGAGTCAGTTGCCAAGCCTCTGAATTTTGATCATGTGACCATGGCAGGGATAGGCAACCTTGGCTCTTTTATGACTCGTGGACTTCGTGTTTGGTCAATTCACTTAACAACTGCAATGATTCGCTTAACAACCATGGCAAAAAAGTCATAAAATCAAGCATTACCCACTTAACAACCACCTTACTTAGTGACAAATTCTGCTCCAGTTATGGTTGTACGTCAAGGATTATTTGTATTTAATATTCCTCCTTCCTCCTATTTTCCTAACAACAACAAACCTGTGAGGTGAGATGGACTCAGAGAGAATGACCGGCCCAAAGTCATCCAGCCAGCTTTCGGATCGAAGGCAGGACTTGAATTCATAGTTACCTGATTTCTAGTCCAGCACCTTAACCACTATACCCAGGGGTCTTCAAACTTGGCCCTTTTATGACTCGTGGACTTCAACTCCCAGAATTTCTCAGCCAGCATGCCTGGCTGAGGAATTCTGGGAGTTGAAGTCCACGAGTCATAAAAGAGCCAAGGCTGCCTACCCCTGGACCATGGGGATGCTGCAAAGGTCATAAGTTTGAAAAGTTGATCATAAGACGCTTTTCTCAGTGCCCTTGTAACTTTGAACTGTCGCTAAATGAACTATTGTAAATTGAGGACTACCTGTATTTATCTCACCTCTTGACATCATAAAAGTATCACTGCAGTAGACAACAACTTCAATTAAAAGCAGCCACTAATAAGAAAACTACCTGTTTGTTTGTTTTTTAAAATGCAATGCAAATGGTATAGTCTTCAAATTGTGTTTTGACTTCTGGTGATTCATACAGCTGCCCTTGCAACAGCCTGGAAGTAGTTTGCCACGGCCTTCTGGTTTTTGACTTCCCAATTAAATTTATAGCCACAAGGTTTCCTGGTAATCTGCTGTCTACATACTAGCCAGATATGATTAGTGAGTCATCCATACTAAGGGGTAGGCAACCTTGGCTCTTTTATGACTCGTGGACTTCAACTCCCAGAATTCCTGAGCCACCATGGCTCAGCTTGGAAACCTCTCCCTTTCCCCTCAGCATGGCTGGCTCAGGAATTCTGGGAGTTGAAGTCCACGAGTCATAAAAGAGCCAAGGTTGCCTACCCCTGCTATACTTAACATAAAGTGTATATGCTCACTTGATCAACAGAAATGCACATGATCAAAGTTTTGCTCAATATATGCAGGGATTATTCATCAGTTTCATGAGGTTTTACCTGTGAAATCTAAGTAGGGGTCTATACATTAGCTTTGTAAGTAAGCAAGCAAGCAAGGAAATAATGAAACAGAATCATCATCATTATTATGTAGCCAGTTTGGTGTAATGGTTAAAGCACCAGGCTAGAAACAAAGAGACCATGTCTTACTTAGGCAGAAAGCTGGCTTGGTGACCATCTCTCTCTCAGCAATGGCAAACCGCTTCTGATATCTTCCACATACAATGTGTATGTGTGTATCTACTCATGCCCAACTTCTAGACCAGGGGTCTTCAAACTTGGCCCTTTTATGACTCGTGGACTTCAACTCCCAGAATTCCTCAGCCAGGCATTCTGGGAGTTGAAGTCTACAAGTCATAAAGCGGCCAAGGTTGAGGACCCCTGGCATAACAGAATAACAGAGCTGGAGGGGACCTTGGAGATCTTCTAGTCCAACCCTCTGATCAAGCAGGAAACTCTGTACCGTTGCAGACAAAAACCTCCAGTGTTGGACATCCACAACTTCTGGAGGCAAGTTGTTCCATTGGTTAATTGTTCTGTCAGGAAATTTCTCCTTAGTTCTAGGTTGCTTCTCTCCTTGATCAGTTTCCATCCATTGCTTCTTGTCCTGCCTTCAGGTGCTTTGGAGAACAGGTTGACCCCCCCTCTTCTTTGTAGCAGCCCCTTAAATGAACTAAACAAGGTCCAGTAGGGAATTCCCATAAGTGAGCCCGTTTTAAGCGTACTGACTTTGGTTGATCTGGAAAAACTAAACAGCGTCAAACCTATTTGAATTTGGAAGGGAGGCCAGCAAGACAATGCAATCTTTACAGATTAGACTGAAGGTAAAAAAAAACTATCCTGGATAAGACAATGGCAAATCTTGTCTTCATTATTGTCACAAAAACAATAAGGGACATCTCCACGTAGTCACGCTTGATTCAAGATCCAGATGCCACCCGTGATGTATCAAAGGGGCTTTGAAGACCTGGCTGCTTCTTCTGACCTTTAGGGGGAGAGAGAGCAAAGCCCCCTTGCATTCTTTTTCTCTCCCATTCCAGTCTGGTTCTGCTACCTTGATATCTTTTATTTCCTATTTTTGATTGATTATTGTGAACCACACAGAGTCATTGGGAATCAGGCAGCATACAAACGTATAGGTAAATAAATGGAATAAAATAGATAAATAAAATAAACAAAAGAGAAACTTTCACTATCCACAGGATGATGTTCTATAAAAATGACTAGTCCTATTTTCCGATTTTTGTTGCCTAGAAATGCCGTGGCCTTGTCTTCCAGTCTTTGAGATTCTTGAAAAGCTATGTACTGAATCAATGGAATTCTGTTCTGACTCAGGCTGACATGTTCTACAGACTTTTCGTGCACATCTCCCCCAAGTTGAAGCACAATATCTGATACCAGCCAATTTCAGCTATTTTTAAAACTACTTAGAGATATATAATCTGCTTTCTTATCACATATTATGAGTGATTTATAGCTAGGGTTCCAATACAGCCTCCTGAACATCTGGAGAGTTTTAAGAAGTGTTGTATGGCATCATTGGAAGAGACATGGCTAAAACTTTAATTTCATTTTCTGGAGCCAATTTAAAGGGGGGGAGGGGAACAATCATGTGACATCGCCCCTTACAACCGTATTCTTAGTGACAGAGTCCCAGGTCTCAATAATGGTTTGTAAGAGAGGACTACTTATATTTCTTTTGTGTATTAACCAAGATTTTGGGGTTGTAACTATACTCAAATGTAGGGGAAGTGACAGTGTTTTGAGTTTGGCCTTGTTTTATAAAAACTGCTAAGTCTAAACCCCATCAAGGGAAAAAAGGGGCGCAGAATTTAGTCTCCACACCCCTGTCCCAGCTTGGAAAAACTCCTTATATAGCATGATTCATCTCTCTTTCACCAGCTACCAATCTGCTTGTTGATCTTGGCTCAAGTTGTGAACTACAATGGCACCCCAGGGTTTAGACTAATAAAAGACCAACAAGGGCTGGAGGGAACAATAACTGGCAAGGGAATTAGGCTTCTGCATCAGAAAGATACAGCTTAATACAAATATAAATATGTAGGGAGGATAAAACATATATTTTATTAGCACAGATGTGGGAAAGCATGCTGAAGGTTACCAACAGGCTGTGTCTTACACGGCCTAAAACCTAGGAAGGATAGAGTCAGGATGTGCTGATTCAAACTGGTTGGGTCAAGGGACTCAAAATGGCTTTTGTTACTCTCAGATGTGGACCTTCACTAGTGCCCACAAGGTCTAGCCTGTGGCGGTGACCAAGTGTGGCCAGTACTTTCCCAACCTTGAATCCTCTAGAATGGCCCTTGAGAATCCTTAACCAGGGTGACCTTTGGTAAGGTGGGCTACAAATTCTGGGAGTTATAGTGCAAAGGGTATGGGAAGGTTGCTTTAGGCAACTATACTGAGTGTTCCACTTGGCTTATTCCCCATATTTTACACCAGAATCAGGAATTAGAATCAGAATCAGAGGAGTGTGAGGTGTGTAATATGCAAAGTCCAGTATTCCACCTCTATAATTCTTCCGTAGAGAAGGAGTAAAAGCAGCGGCTACAGTTATGTTGATTTGATGGGTTTGAAATGTAGAAGTCACATGAACATGATGATCATCTCCCAAACAACAGGAAGTGACATCCTTGGGCAGAGCCAAGACTTGCCATGTGGGTGTCTCAGTTCCCAATATGTTCTTATTAATTATCCAGCATTTCCCTTGCTGTTTTAATTTTCCATATTGCCTCAAGAATGATACCGGGTTGGGAGCATTACGAGTAATAGTAACAGCTGGTGATTCATCACTGTGGATTGCAGTGAAGCTGTTATGGTTTCCAGCAACAGGTAACTCTGGAGAAGGCCTGAAAAGGCACCTTGATAGGATTTTTCTCAAATAATAAATTGACTTTGCCAGTCTACTAGACTAGAGACATGTGAGGGCCAAAAGAAAGAACTTTTCATTCTGAACCAGCTGAACATAGGACCAACTTTTTACCATAGCTAAAAATCTCAAGAGGTGGGTTAAATCTGAAAGTATCATCCTGTTATTGTATCTGCCTTCACTCAGCAGTAAGAATAGAAGTCTACTTAACTATTGTTGGTTCATTTTACATATCAAGGTATGAAATCCATTTCCTGTTGCTCTTTGGACAACCGTTGATTTTAAGGACAATTTAAAATATATATCTCAGTGCAAGGTGGCAGAAAAAGTATTGGTCCATAACTTAGGCAATATTGCAATAACTCATTAACTTTTATAGTTTATGGATTATTTCACCAAATTTTGACATTTGCAATAAGGGAAGGACTGCATATTTGGTTGGTTTTGCCAATGGCATCTACTGAATTCACCTACTGAACGATGAAAACACGCACCATGTTGTACCAACCCAAGCTCCGCCCCTTACATAGATGCATGTGATCTCACAACTCATGTACAAAAGGGGCAGAATCGGTATTGTGGCATTCATTTTGCCATTGGTCTTTACCCCTGGGGTTGCCCATAGATTACTGTGTGCAGTTTGGGTGATTGAAAATTGTTTGGTTTTATCAGGCTGTTATGTTACGTAATTTAATGTGTAAAAATGTGTACGTTAACAGTGGATATTCTGAGATTTTATTTGTTCCTGGTAGGTAGATGTCTTGTTGAAGGGTTACTATAAGTTATTATTACTTAAGGTAGCACTCCCATATGCTGCATGCTGCATTTCCAGCCATGCAGTGTCTTTCAACTTTTTTTTAATGCCACTGTGCACAGATAGGCCTCAAATTATAACAATTGGGACTAGAATTTTTGTTGCTAAGCAAGGGAGTGTTAAGTGGATGGCACAGAATTTTATGCTATTTTTTGCCACAGTGAATCTGTCAATGCTGCTAACATTGGATGTTCTTGCTTTGACAATATATGGAGATGCAGCCTTTTTCTTTCTTATGCTTAACTCTTAGAATTAGATGATACTGGGGGGGGAGGAGGAACGTGATGGGAGTTAGTTAGACATAACAATATTGTAATAGTGTGTGAATTCAGGGCTTTTGAAATAAGAGATGATAAGAAATGGCGGAATGGAGTAATGGAGGGAAAGTCTGCATTTCAAACTAATTGGAGAATGTGATTTATGACTGTAAATTAGAGGAGGGAATTGTGCTTTGATACTATGTGTTCAGGGGAGGGGAATTCAGATTTTGGCTTCAACTATGTTAGTGCCGAAGCTATGCTACTCCAATAAAGATTCTTTAAGGTAAACAATGCCTCGAAGTTCTTTGAAGAGTTTCATCTGTCGGAACCATGACAGAATCACTGTAATTCAGCGGTGTCAAACTCGCAACGTCACATGACGTGTCGCGACGTATCACGACTTTTTTTCCATTGCCGGCAATGGGGTGGGCCATGACGCATCCAGCCCGCGGGCCAGCAGTTTGACACTCCTGCTGTAGTTGTTAAGTGAATCAATGGTCATTAAGTGAATTCAGCTTCCTCCATGGACTTTACTTCTGAGAGGCCCTCTGGGCAGGTTGCAAGTGGTGATCACATGATCCCAGGATGCTGCAACTGTCATAAATGCACGCCAGTTGCCAAGCACCCACTATTTTGATGTCGTGAGCATGGGGATGCTGCAATGGGTGTAAGTACAACTTACAACTTTTTGACTTACAGAGTACGGTTGTAACTTTGAATGGTTGGTAAATGAATGGCTGTTAAGTCGAGGACTATCTGCAGAGCCTTTTAGCATGCATCTTTGTAATGCCAGAGTGATCAACTGCATCACTTACGAAGGCAATAGGAAGCATAGATGCAGTTATAGCTATGCATGGAAAGTAAATCTCTAGCTTGCCTAGAGTTTAGTCTCACTTGCAATGACCATTGGGATGCAGACATGGCTGCCTACAAATTTATCCTGGTACGGTCCTTCTATATTGCAGAATACATTGAACATGCGTAGTTCAAAGCTCACGACATCACGGCATCAAAATGTGGGTGCTTGCCTCGACGCTACAATATTTCTGAAGAAAATAACAGCAGCTCCAAAGGGGCATTAGATCTACAGAAAAGCAATTGTGCAAAGTTCAGCTTGTCTTTACCTGATGCTACCCCCGATTCCACCATAATCACCTGGCCTAGGTACATTTAATGTTTCAAGGAATATAGGTAAGTATTAGAGATGTGCACAAACATTGATGCCAGGAAGAGAGCTTTATTTCTATTCTATTCTCCTGCTTGAGCAGGGAGCTGGACTAGAAGACTTCTAAGGTCCCTTCCAGCTTCTATTCTATTCTATTCTATTCTATTCTATTCTATTCTATTCTATTCTATTCTATTCTATTCTATTCTATTCTATTCTATTCTATTCTATTCTATTCTATTCTATTCTATTCTATTCTATTCTACTCTACTCTACTCTACTCTACTCTACTCTACTCTACTCTACTCTACTCTATTCCATTCCATTCCAATTCTTCATTTCTCTATTCTATTCTATTCTATTCTATTCTATTCTATTCTATTCTATTCTATTCTATTCTATTCTATTCTATTCCATTCCATTCCATTCCATTCCATTCCATTCCATTCCATTCCATTCCATTCCATTCCCTTTTTGTCTCTCCCTGTTTCTATCATAGCAGTCTATTTGCTAAACAATGGTGTCTTTGCAAGATTTTTTTTAAAAAATGCCAAAAGGCAAGGGACACAAAGCTTCAGAAATAGTTCCACTTTATATCAGCAAAGGGTGTTATTTATAGAGATGAATAGATCAGAAACGCGTTGATTTTGTATGTCTCTCTGGCACTATCACACAAACCCAGCCATTTTATCTGAAAAGAAGCACATTCTTTCCTGCACCTGCATGCATATTTGTAAGAAAAAAAATGTGTCTGGTTGTCTTGCATCTGAAAGTGCATGTCAGCATGGGAACCCCAACTTGGAACAAAGTTTCTACTACCCCACAAGTTTATGAAGGAGGACAGTTGTTCCACCCTGGCCCAAAACATTCTGTGGCCTGGAGGAGCCCAAAGGATGTTTTTCTGGCTTCTGTTCTTTTAAACGAGAAAGGATTTTGTTGCACTTTGTTAATCTAGCCCACACAGAGGCTGCTGTATCACTCACTCCTTGGCAAGATTGAAGCACATTTAGAAAGGTGAATGTGTTCTTTGGGCTGGAAGAGGAGATGATGACCATGGTGGTAGTACAGGAGTGGTGGTGGCAGAACCTACAGGGTTGTTGTTGTTGTTTTTTTAAAAAAAAAGAGTCAGGAAAGCCATTCTCATGGAATGGTTAAATGGATTTTCCTGCACATAACAGAAGTTTGGACAAGGTGATCCTTGTGGCTCCTTCCAACTTAAGTTCATGATTCTTCTTGTTGTTGTTGTTAGTTGCGAAGTCGTGTCCGACCCATCACGACCCCATGGACAACGTTCCTCCAGGCCTTCCTGTCCTCTGCCATCTTCTGGAGTCCATTTAATCTCACGCCTACTGCTTCAGTGACTCCATCCAGCCACCTCGTTCTCTGTCGTCCCCTTCTTCTCTTGCCCTCCATCTTTCCCAGCATTAGGCTCTTCTCCAGTGAGTCCTTCCTTCTCATTAGGTGGCCAAAGTACTTGAGTTTCAACTTCAGGATCTGGCCTTCTAAGGAGCAGTCAGGGTTGATCTCCTCTAGGACTGACCGGTTTGATCGCCTTGCAGTCCAGGGGACTCATGATTCTAATAATGAGAATAACTGCGATACAGATAACATTCTTCTTTTTGCAAAACCACATTTTGCCCAGAAAGAAGCCAGATTTATTACTGAATGAACCCACAAATACTTATCGTCTAGATATGTACAAAGATGAGTGGTGTGGTGGCCTAGCGGTGAAGATGCTCGTCTCCCATCTGGAAGGTCGAGAGTTCAATCCTAGATAGTGGCAGGTGTTTTTCTCCTAGGGCGCAAGTGTGTGTGTGTGTGTGTGTGAATTCCATGTGGTGTCAGGAAGGGCATCTGGCCAGTAAACGCTCAGCTCCATCCAGTTTCCCTGACTCTACCCCGAATTAAGGGATTACAGGGTCATAAAAAGGAAGTTAAAGGGAGAATGTACAAAGACAACAAAGGGCAGTATCATATCCTGTGTGCATAAAATTATCCAGCTATTAATTGTACAGCAGATCCATTAAATCAGGGTTGGATCAGCCATAACTTCAGCAAAGGCACCCATTTTTAATTTATTTTTTAAACTCTTCTAATTGATAATTGATATTTTTTTCCTCTCAGAGGTCAGCCTGAGGCACTCCTTTCAGTTCTGCTGAGCTAATAAATAGGGGTTTTTTTCTCTCTCTCATAGTTGACACCAAACCCCAGGATCGGTTTTTAGCTTGGTTTGCTGCTACTGTTAGCCTATAATTCATAACTATTATATATAAACCATCTGTTCTTCTGAATGACTGCACGAGATGAGGCAACCACAGCTTTTATGTGTTGTGCATCTTCTATTGTGAGTAGATGCTCAAAGGGAGCTAAATAAAGATCCAAGCTTATCTGCATTCTTGAAAAAAAAATCAATATATTTAAACTCTTGCTAATAAAATGAACAGGGATTTTTTATCTGAGAGCTCTTCCTTTGCAAATTGCTACTATAATTTATTGGTTTTAGAGAACTCTGAGCAGAGTGCTTTTATTGCTGGATTTTAGATCATCTGCTGAAATTGCAACGATGCAATGCCAAGGTACCTCATGACCACAGCTGAAGGTTCCACGTGCCACTGCTCTCTCTGTGAGTCATGCAACATCCCATAATGCATGCAGAGAATTGTTTTTTCCCCCATGATGAAGCGGATAAACTGGCAAACAATTGGCATGAACAAAAACATCTTGGTAGAAATATGCAGTGTCTGCATCGAATAATATTCACCTGTTGAGCAGGGAGAAGTTGAAATCAATGTGCAAATCAATATCAATATGAAATCAATATGCATACCTTTTGCTTTTACTGTTTGGAATTATTGCCACTGGAATTTGAACATGAACCTCCAGCATCCATTGAGGTGGGGAGTCACAATCAGCAAGACTGTGGAGATGGATGACCTGGCCCTTGTGTATGTGCATCATACACAAAGGAGTAAGACTTGCAGTGTGGCACTCCATCCACCATCTTGCAAATGTTGACACTCCCCTTCCCCCACACACAGACGCCTTGCGCCAGACCCACATCCTCACCGAGGCCCTGACTCTTCCACCTTCCAGTTTACTGGATAATAGCAAATTAGGGTGTTTCAAGAACTGGGAAGGAAAATGCTTATTTCTCCAACGTAATTTTATCTCACTGATCACGGCACAGCAAGCTAGCTGCTTTTGCCTGTCCTGAAAACCTCCAAGTGCTGTAAGCTTTTCTCATAAAAAAGGACACTCTAGTGCAGGGGTCTTCAAACTTGGCCCTTTTCTGACTTGTGGACTTCAGCTCCCAGAATTCCTCAGCCAGCGTGCCTGGCTGAGGAATTCTGGGAGTTGAAGCTCACAAGTCAGAAAAGGGCCAAGTTTGAAGACCCCTGCTCTAGTGCCTTTCTCATTTTGGTACCCCAATTTTGCATCCTTTCCAGCTCTATCTTTGTGAGATGTACTGATCAGAAGTATATGTATTATATTATATTATATTAATTATATTATATTATATTATATTATATTATATTATATTATATTATATTATATTATATTATATTATATTATATTATATTATATTATATTATATTATTATATTATATTATATTATATTATATGTCACCTATACATGCGCTGTAAATTTGTGTAACAGCAAGCATATGATATTGAGAGTCATGTCTGTCTGTCTGTCTGTCTGTCTGTCTATTCATGAAGAACAATTAATCAGTGGAACAGTTTACCCTCAGACGTTATGGATGCTCTATCATTGGAGATTTTCAAGAAAAGATTGGACAGCCATTTGTCCAGAATGGTATAAGGCAGAGGTCCCCAACCTTTTGGGCACCAGGGACCGGTTCCATGGAGAAAGGTTTTTCCACGGACCGGAGGGGGCGTGGTTTTGTGTGCTGCCTACATCCTACGGATGGGGCTTTGCTTGTTTGTGCGGACCGGTTGCTGGCATGCCGCGGCCCGGTATCGGTTCATGGACTGGGGGTTGGGGACCCCTGGTATAAGGTCTCCTGCTTGAGCAAGGAGTTGGACTAGAAGACCTCCAATGTCCTTCCCAACCGTAATATACTATGTTCTATGTTCTGTCTGTCATCACTTTTCAATCCCGTTGCAATGAAAATAATTTTCAGTGGCTTACACCAAATATAAATGAAAATGTTCACAGCCACATAATGTTCATCTCTTTTCCTAATGATCTCCTATATGCAATTTGTCTTTTTCATGACAGCTAGACACCAAGCTGACACTTTTGATCAAGTTAGACAGAAGGGACCAGAAGACTCATTTTATCTTTCTTGCTGGCTCAGAATGCTAACTAGGACATAAATGAGGACTCATTTGGAAGGCAAGAGCTATGCTCATCATAGCCACAGGCAATCTATGTCTAGAAAGAACAATGAGGGTAGTTGGAATCAGAATTAGAAGGAGAGGAACTCCCAGCCTCCATTCGAGGAATCTTCTGGTTTCAATAGCTGTGTCGTCCAAACTTAGTGTCTGCCTAAGCTTGGGTGGTTGCCTATGTCCACCCTGCAGATCGATCAGAATAGAGCTGGAAGGGACCTTGGAGGTCTTCTAGTCCAACCCCCTGCTCAAGCAGGACACTTTACCATTTCAGAAAGTGGCCGTCCAGTATCTTCTTAAAAACCTCCAGTGATGAAGCTCCCACAACTTCTGAAGGCAACCTCACTGTTAGGAAGTTTCTCCTGAATTCCAGGTTGCTTCTTTCCTTGATTAGTTTCCATCCATTACTTCTTGTCCTGCCTTCAGGTGCTTTGGAAAATAGGTTGAGCCCTCCCTCTTCTTTGTGGCAGCCCCTCAAATACTGAAACATTGCTAACATGACACCCCTAGTCCTTCTTTTCCCCAGACTAGCCATATGCAATTCCTGCAACTGTTCTTCATATGTTTTCGTCTCCAGGCCTTTAATCATCTTAGTTGCTCTTCTCTGCACTTTTTCCAAAGTCTCAACCTCTTTTTTGTAATGTGGTGATCAAAAGTGGATCCAGTATTCCAGGTGTGGCCTTACTAAGGTTTCTCAAAGCGGTACTAATTCATGTCTCTCTACTAGGAAAAGATGCATTGCTATTTAAAATGGCACTGATGAATTTGCATCCATACATACCCATGGGCATGTGCATATTTTTATGGCATTGTTGTCCTCCTTTGGCTTACGGGGGTCATAAACCCACCGCCACCCTTCAACCAGACAACTATGCATCTGGTTCCTGCAAGCATTTGAGACTGCTGCCTTCCTTCCTTCCTTCAAGAGTCATGACTTTGCATTTCTCTTGGAATGCTCGTTGGCTTAAGACTTCGTCCAGTCATTTCGTCCAGTCAGGAATTTTCTAGTCACTACAGTTTTGGCCTGAGGTTAGCCAATAAAGAAGATTTATTAATGAGCATCAAAATGCTGGCAATGTGAGAGGAAAGCGATTGCAACTCTGCCCTTCATGGTCTTCTATAAAATCCAAGGTAAGCATAATCGAGTACTAGGTTTGGGAAAAACAAATGCCGTAAGCTCAGAGAAATATTCAGTAGAAATGTAGTTAGATATATTGTATTAATGGGGACGGTTTTCAAGATGGTTGGAACCCTAAAGATATTCCAAAAAGTATAATTAAAAAGACAATAAAGATATAGATATGGATATAAACATTTAGATATAGATATGGATATATACATGGATATGAATAGAAATATAGATTACAGATAGAGATAGATAGAGATAGATAGATATAATATAAATATATAGAGAGATATAGATTTAGATATAGATATATAGATATAGATATAATATAAATATAGAGATAGAGATATACATATAGCTATATATATATATATATATATATATATATAGAGAGAGAGAGAGAGAGAGAGAGAGAGAATATAAATGTAGCTAGAGAGATATATTATAGAGAGATATAGATATGTAGATATATAAATAGATAGCTAAAGAGGTAGAGAGGTAGAGAGTTAGAGATTTATAAATATAGAGATAATATAAATACATAGAGAGATAGATATAAATATAGATATATAAATAGATAGCTAGAGAGATATAGTGATGGATGGATGGATGGATGGATGGATGGATGGATGGATGGATGGATAGATAGATAGATAGATAGATAGATAGATAGATAGATAGATAGATAGATAGATAGATAGATAGATAGATAGATAGATAGATGGATGGATGGATGGATGGATGGATGGATGGATGGATGGATGCATAGATAGACAGAGATAGATAGATAGATAGATAGATAGATAGATAGATAGATAGACAGACAGACAGATAGATAACGTTGAAAAGTTAATAGTATTTTTGCCATCAATTTCTCTTAAATACCAGTAGTAGTAGTAATAATAGTCTGATGGGGAATGGTAAGGAATATCTTAAATTAATTTTAGTTTCATAGACGCAGACTACTTGTGTCTTAAAACACAGAACTTAATTAGCAGATTTTGTATATCTTTCAAAATGCCTGGAAAACATACGGTGCCATAAGAAGGGAGAGATAGAAATATGGTACTGTCCTAATCTTCAATAATAAGGGAAGTAGAAAAGATAAAAACAGGTAACCAAGCAAGCAATGTTTACATGTCCTGGCAAAAATGCCCCAGTTGGTTAACTAAATGAGAGAAAATTCTCCTGTTTCTGTGAGGCCCCTCTCTCTTGGTTTACTGTTTCTAGTCCCTTTTGATTTTTTAAAACATCGACCAATTTCAACCAATGAAGCATCGTTTTTTCCATGTCATTCTTGTAGCCTATCATTTGTAGACTCAATTCTGTCTCTTGTCAGATTAAAACAAGTTCCTCTTCCCTTAGAAGTAAACATTGCTATTGACATTGTTATTAAATTCTGATTCCATTTTTTCAAGTGTATTCTTCAGTATTTCCAATGTTATTTTTTTTATTATCCTGCAGCTATTAATCAGGTATATGTATTTTTCTCCTTGAATTAAAATGTTTAGTTCCCACTACTGTACTATTTTAAAAATTATCTCTTTTATGTCTTAGGAAAAAAAATTCAGAACAAGTTGACTTTTTCATCTGAAAGTTTTCTTATTTCAAATTTATTTGGTCTCTTAGTCTGATTATAACTTTCTAAAATCAAAATCTTAATTAACTTTTTTTGCTGCATATTTCATTACTTTTAAAATTTCTTGAACTTGCAGTTAAAATTTTCTTTCATTAAGGACTGAAGATAAACTCACCCAGTGTTTTCAGAACTGTTGATTCAAAGATTTACAATACCTGAATAGTAGTTAATAAGCAGTTTCCAAATGTGATAAGAAAGCAAGTATATGAACTTCGTGTCCTATTAAAGTTTCCAACTGCAGTTTGAGAAAAGTGGCTATTAACTCATCTTCCACTGCTGAAAACTGCTGGCGACTGGTGTCTTATGGTGTCCTCGTAAGAAGCAACTGTCTAGACTTCCGGTTCCGGTCGCAGCGCCCGCGGACGTGCAGAGAACTCGTTCTCTTGGCCGTCCGGTTTCCCCCCGCCGGTAGACCCTGGATAGGGTCGAAAGTCGCCCTGTAGGGACGACCACCGTAGAGGAGGGCACTCGTTGATCGCGGAGGGAGCGGCGGCTCCCTCTGCGGTCCGAGAAAACCACCTTTGGGCCGACGGGGAAAAGATCGGCCAGTAACATGGCCGATCACTCAGCTGCTCCAGCCGAAAGTCACAGCAACATCTAAGCGAAAAGAACCACCGTGGAAGATCCGGGTGAGACCTTTCCTTCCCTCTTGTTAATTTACCTTTTTCCCTGCTAACAGCTTTAAGAACTATTTCCCTATTTTGAGAAAGCAGCGTTTGATTGCTGGGGAAAACGGGCTTTGGAAAAACAATTATTGTTTTTTTTTACTATTTTATTTTGTCTACATAAGCAGTTGGAACTCGAGCATCCGGATTATTGTGACTTTCTCTTTTGGCTTGTTTATCTTCAGTTTAGGTGAAAATCCTTAGGGAGGGGGTGGAATGTTCTTTGTTTCCCCCCCCCCTCCTGAACAGTACTGCCTAAAAAACTTTTTGCTCTCTGGGCGGACTTATGTAGATTATTTTGGATACAATGCATCCTGGGACTTGGCATGAAGCCCAGAAACGGACTGATACAATGTAACTTGCTCTTTGAACTCCCACTTCCTGATTTTGGCCTGATGCCCAGACTGGATTACAATATAACAACTGACTGCCAGTTTTTATCTCTGTGCTGGTCTTGACTATTGGGTTGTGTTTTTTTTTCCTCTATCTTTCTTTGGAAATATATTTCTGTCTGCATTTTATATTTTATAACGCTGCAATCTATTTTTTAAGCTGAACTTCTCTAAAAAAAAAAAAAAAAGAAGAAGAAGATGGAATCCTACTCACAGATTAATTATGGACTTATATTAGAAAAAATCTTAGAAGCAAGACTGGAACTTAAAGAACATATTAGATCGTTTAGATTCAAGGAGGACTCAGAATTAAAAATTGAAGCTCAACCTTTGATTGACTATGATAGACAATCAGATCTACAACTTAATGAGATGGATGGAATACATTTACAATCTATTGAATCTACTGAATTTATTGAAGAGGAAGAGGACACATCCTACATGATGGATTTCTTTGATGATCAAAGGCAGAACTCAACTAAAACATTTACAACTTTAAAAGCAACAGGATTGGACTTCCAAATACGAGGCACAAAAAACGTTGACAACATGACAGTACAGACAATACTGGATAAAAGAGAAAAAGAATATGATTGGACTCAATGGTGGGAAAAGGCCTTTAGCCAGTTACTAAGATGGGAGGACTTAGAAGCCCTGTTGTGGAAACCTACCTGGCACAAAAAGAAAGCTAGAATTAGATTTAAAAATAAGAGTTAAAATTTTATTTGATGGGTAAAAAGGGCTTCTGGACATTGATTGAACTAATATTTTTGAGATCTTTAAGGTCACTTTGGTATGAGTCAACACTAGATTTAAATTATGGATTTGAGTATGATTTGGAATGGCAATAAGAATAATTGGAAAATTTATAATTAAAGGAGTTAGATTGAGATTGAGACTGGTGAAATATTATTGATATTTTTATTTATAAGAATTGAATGGTAATTAGTGAGATATTAAATGGATTAAACTGAAACAATTGAGGAATCTTTTAGGGACGTGGATTGATCTATGAAAATATTGGATAGAATATATGAAATAGAATATAGTTGAGAAATATTAAGATATAATAGTTATATTACTTGTTTATGATAGAAATAATTATTGTCCTATTATTACTATTATGATGTTATTATATTACTATGTCTAATGAAATAGTTTTAAAATATATAAATTCATGTTTATTTACATAATATGTATGTGAAATATAATAAGATATATAATTTGATTGAGAAATATAAATTGAAATTGGAATAATAGATAGAGGTGAGAAACAATTTATATTTTAGGAATGCTCGAATTGTATACCATAAGAGGGAACTTTTAAAGTAGTAGTTTAAACTGTATATGTATGACTGTATTTTTTGTTGTGTTCTCTGGAGTGCCCTATCTCCACGATGTGTTACAAGCACTTGGCTGTAAAACAAACAAAAACTAATAAAACTTGTTATGATAAAAAAAAAAAAAAGAAGCAACTGTCTGGAGCACTTGTGAGTGATCTCAAGTGCTCTCCTTGTCCAGAGAGGTTTCGAAAACTAGTCTATTCATTGGTTCTTTGTGCTGCGGTTGTCGGCTCTGTTTTTCATGCAGCTGTCTTCAGTCCAGCATTTCTTCCTCTGGAAGTCCCTCAAGTATGGATTTGAACTGAAACTTTCATTCTTTTCTTTTCTATGGATGATACCCAAAGAGAAAATGCATGTTTGCTGAAAATTAGTCACCCTGTGAATGTCTATTAGATTTAAACTGTTGCAAAAATTACTTTGTAGAATACAGTACAGGTGAATGAGCTAAAGCGGCTTTTAAATGTCCTTTATTTCACAATATAGCTAAGTTACAAAACCCTTACCGGCTGACATTTCTTTTCCTTTTGCTGAAAGAATTATTGCCTTTTGGCAAAAATAATATGACTTCTTATTAAGTCCTGGTTTTTCCTGCCAAAGGCTCAGCTGGTGGATCTTTCCCCATGTGGAGGGTTGTTTTTTTTTTTTGGTATTGCAACAGACTTTCTTCCCAATATACAGGTTATTAAAGTCATGGCGCTCCTGCAGAGGAAAATATTGACAATTCAAGATAGCTTCTTAGAATGTAAAACAATTAAATCCATTTTCAACCCAAGTTTAAGTCCAAATGAAGAAATTGTACACAACATGGCAGTTCTGAGACAACATATAAAGGCAGAAGACTCTCCGCTCTTGAGTTTTTAAGGAATATTTCCACGCTCATTAAGGTAATATTTAATAATTGTGAGGTGAAGTCAGCATTGGCTTCAAGACATGTATCTCCCAAGCAAGATAAAAGTTTTCTATTCTGAGCCAATGGTCCTATTTGCAAAAAAATCTCCTATCCAAAAATAACAGAGGTCTTGCTGTGAAATAACCTGCAGGCTGCAATCTTTAAACAAGTTAACGCTGAATTGGATCAGCATGATCCTCATAAATGTTTGAGGACTTCGCATTAGAAGAGTTGTAACATTTCAAAGGGATACAAGTGCCTGGAAATTACAGCACAGTTGGAACCACCAAGGGCCAGCATGTTCTAATGAAGGCACATGGGGTCTCATTCTGCCCATCTATTTATTTTTCTATCAGGACACGCTTAACTCTGAGAACAGAATTATACACGATGGGAGAAGATAATGGCAGGTCTTTGCTAGTGAGTAGAAAAGCAGGATGTATTTTCCATCAGGGAAGAAAGGGGGGTTGGGGGAAAAATGGAGGTTGGGGGGAATTTCCCCATCATTACAAACTTCCTAAATACTGAGCTTATTTCCCCTTGTCTTCATAGATTTGCATCTAATCCTCTACAGCAGAGGTCCCCAACCTTTTGGGCACCAGGGACCGGTTCTGTGGAGAGAGGTTTTTCCACGGACTGGAGGGTGCGTGGTTTTGCCTGCATCCCACGGAAGGGGCTCTGCTTGTGTGTGCGGATCAGTTGCTGGCATGCCGCAGCCCGGTACCGGTTCACAGACCGGGGATTGGGGACCCCTGCTCTACAGTCTTACTGCATGTTAGTGACCTTTGTTGGAAGATTTAAGTCTGCTTCCTGTCCTTCCCCCCTACATGTTCTCAGAAGGTAACTCAAAATTAGTGCTGTACAGGTAGTCCTCGAGTTACTATAGGACAGGGGTAGGCAACCTTGGCTCTTTTATGACTCGTGGACTTCAAGTCCCAGAATTCCTGAGCCAGCATGGCTCAGCTTGGAAACCTCTCCCTTTCCCCTCAGCATGGCTGGCTCAGGAATTCTGGGAGTTGAAGTCCACGAGTCATAAAAGAGCCAAGGTTGCCTACCCCTGCTGTAGGACCACAATTGAGCCCAACACTTATGTTGCTAAGTGAGACTTTTCTCAAGTGAGTTTTGCCCCATTTTACGACTTTTCTTGCCACATTGTTAAGTGAACCACTCCTGTTGTTAAGTTAGGAACACGGTTGTTAAGTGAAACTGGCTTCCCCATTGTCTTTGCTGGTCAAAAGGTCTCAAAAGCGGATCACATGAGCCCAGGACCCTGCGACCATCATAAATACGAACCAGTTGCCAAGCATCTGAATTTTGATCACATGACCATGGGGATGCTGAAATGGTCGTAAGTGTGAAAAACGGTCATAAGTCACTTTTCAGTGCTGTTGTAACTTTGAACGGTCACTAAAGGAACTGTTTGTAAGTTGAGGACTACCTGTAGAAAGTAAGCCTAGATCTTGCTGGCCAAAAGGCCTACAGGGAAACACAGGTAGTCCTCAAGTTACAACAGTTCCTTTAGTGAACTGTTTGAAGTTACAACGGCACTGAAAAAAGTGAGTTATGACCCTTTTTTCACACTTACCACCTTTGCAGCATCCCCGTGGTCACATGATTACAATGCAGAGGCTTGGCAACTGACTCATATTTATGACGGTTGCCGTGTCCTGGGGTCATGTGATCCCTTTTGTGTACTTTTGGTAAGCAAAGTCAATGGGGAAGCACCAACTGCAGTGGTTCACTTACCAACTGTGGCAAGAAAAGTCATAAACATAAGGAAAAACTCACTTGACAAAATGTCTCACTTAGCAACGGAAATTTTGGGCTCAATCGTGGTCGTAAGTTGAGGACTACTGTAGGGACGCGTTCCCATTTCCTGAAGTTGTATAAATGTTAACCGTCTCCCCGAATATTCTGTTTCTCTTTGCCTACCCATTCTAAAGTACCAACATGACTTTTATAAAAGTGCAATGGAACCCTTTCACACACCCCACCTATTACAATATTTACATTGTAATAAGCCACAGGGTCGCCTTTTCTAGCCGAAAAGCTTATAAGTAGGTAAAAGAATTTCAGAGGAGAGTGAGACTGAAGTGACACGACATGGTATTGATCTGAGACCCTCTCAGAGTGAGACCATGGAAAGCTGGTGGAGTCTGATAGCTCCCATCTGTAAGTAATAACCTCTTGAAATGCCAAGACAGACGATGGGGAGTGGAATATCCAACTTTCTAAGTTCCCACATTTTATCAGAAAGCTTGCAGATGATTAGCTGCTGCAGAACCTGGCACGGAACTTGGGGATCTGAAAACAAAAGCCAAATTCTCGTACAGAGTCGTAAAGGAAAAGAAAACAGGTGGGAGAGAAAGTTATTTTTCTCATAACTTGCCCTCTGAAGCCTACATGAAGTAGGCCTTTGTGTAAACTGGACGGAATGGCGAGCATAACTGGACTGAGCTTCTTCACGCGCTGAATTTCTTAAATGTTTATTTATGTATTCATCCATCCTTTCCACATATATCCCGACACAACAGAATAGGACTCTCTTAGTGGATATATCCGAAAGCGCGAACGGTTGTGGTGAAGGGAAATGTATCTCGTATCGAGACATTTTTTTCATGAATCATAAAAATTCACACATCAAAACTTTGGCTTTAAGCTCTGTGTTTCCTGGTTGAATAAGAGGCTAAGCCAGCCATTGTGAAATGCAGGAAACAATTTTGAGATTAAAGTACAATTTAAGGCAATGCTGTCCCAGGTACCAGACCTTGGGAAATTTCAATACCAAAACCATTGCTTTCATAATAAGGGACTTTTTTTAAAGGGAAAGATCTGAATAACTGTGCATCTAGAGTTATGTGCAGCCAGCAAGGCAGGGAGACATGCATATGGAAAGCTGGAGGCTTTCATATTCAGTAATGACAGTGTGGGAAGTCAGCCTCCACCCCAGAGAAAGAAATATTCTTGGAAATATTTAAAAGGCAGAATATATTTCCCTAAAGGATTTTAAAGGCAGACACCCCCCCCCCCAAGTCTCTCTATTCCAAACAGAAACGAAGTCTGCAGAATTGCAGATGTGATAATCTTGTCAGAAAGACTGGAATCAGGAAACTGGGATTAGGAAGAAAGATCCCTAGAATCAACACACCAAAAATCTAAGAGTCATCAGCCACAGCCCCAGGGAAGCAGGATTGACCTTTGGGACATAATAGGATTAACCCACTACCATCAGAATACCAGAAAGGCACACTTAGACTCAGGTCAAAGTTCATGCCACAGGAACAACTCCAAACAAAAGGCTCAAGAAGGTATAAAAACCCACTCCCTACATGTGCTCGCTCTCTTTTCTTCCAGAGCCATCTTCCTGTCTGGCTCTCCTCTTCAATAAACTGCAACCTTCTTTCTAAAGCAGTCGCCATGTTGTTTATTCCGGCTTAGACTGAACCATGATGAAGACTTTTCCATCAACAACAGTAAATGACCATATTAAGTTTCTTTTAAACTGGTAACAGCTAAGACGTTACACAAAATGCATGCTTTAGGTCAAATATTATTTATTTTAGAAATTAAACATAGCAGTGGTAAATTAAGACTTACTGATGCTGAGATGCAATTGGTTCTCATTTAGAGACTAATCTAGAACTGGCAACTCAGTTGTTAAGCGAAGTGATTGCTAAATGAAACTACAAGTATGTTTACAATCTTTAGCTTTGCTTTACTGACCTTTGAAGGTCAGAAACGTGAGGATTGATCATGAGTGACTTTTTCATTGCCTTCGTAATTGCAACTATCATTAAATGAGGCGGTTGCTAAATGAGGACTACATGTAATCGAATACCGGTATTGTGCAATCTAGAGCAAACAGTTCACAGCCTGAAAACTCGGCTGCAATGTTCAGAGAACCTCAAAGATGGATAAAAATGAACAATGAATGAATAATAATGAATAATGAGTATTCATTTTCATCGTGATCAAAAAAAGAGCACCTTTAAAAATGCAATAGACACAGGCTGGTGCTACATTGGAGTTGTCTAATAGGAACATTTTAAAGTCTATACCATGGGTCGGCCATCCGAAACGTCGGATGAGCCGCACGGACCCATTTAGCTAAAAAAAAAAAAACGCTGGGAGCCGCGCGTTCGCGCATGCGCGCGCACCCGCGCATGCGCGCGGCCCGTTCGCGCCTGCGCGCGCACCCGTGCACCCGCGCATGCGCACCCGTGCACCCGCGCATGCGCACCCGCGCACCCGCGCATGCGCGCGCCGTTCGCGCATGCGCACCTGCGTGCGCGCAGCCCCCCGCACCCGCCCGCGCATGCGCGCATGTGTGCGCGCACCCCCCGCGCATGCGCGCATGCGCTCGCCAAAATGGCGGAGGAGGCTCCGGAGCCGCAGGTAAGGCCTCAAAGAGCCGCATGCGGCTCCGGAGCCGCGGGTTGCCGACCCGTGGTCTATACAAAGGGCCTATTCCTTTCTCACTTAGTAACGTCAACTGTTTCTTGATAAATAAGGGTGTCCAGGGTTCCTTGGCAATAAACATGTTACAGTACTTAGCAACTCTAGTAGTTATTGGGTTTTACTTTGCAAAGTATTGATTCCAAAGGAACTAAATGTTTAAATTCAAAATGTACATTCTTTTTTTATATATATAATATTTTATTAATTTTTCCTGTGCTGCCACAGTGCTTACAACGCAGCCTACCTCCCATGATGTGGCAGCACAGGACTCAGGATATCACTACAATAGAGCTCAGAATGTTACCACACAGCCCATTACCCAGGTACAAAAGAACAATGGGCACACAGCCAGCACCTCAGCCACACAGGATGTTACCAAACAACTGACTAATTTGCTTACATCAATTTCATCTTCCAATCAAGATGCAACAACACAGCCAACCAACCCACTTACAGCAACAAAGCCAACACGCCACACACCCCCTCCAATATTTATAGAAGGACGGCAGCTCCGATCACGCTTTGCTCGCACAAGCACGAAGCCGAAGACACCAGCCTGAAGATGGCGAGTGGGACCTCGTCGAAACGTCGCCAAGATATTCTCAATCTTACACGGGAAAAGACCCGAATACGCCAAGACCTGCAATATTTTATTAATTTTCCACTTTTACATTTGAATATTTAAAAAGCAACGTGGTGACTGGGTTAATCAATAGTTCCATAACAAAATCTTAGTGCAAATCTCAGGCTACAACATCAAATATTTCTTCTCTTTTTCCCTTAACAATTACTATCTCATGTTCAGGTTGGTACATTTCTAATTATATCAATTCAGTAAGAACATCATTATTACATTTATCAAAAAAAAAATAGCTTATACATATCTTAATTACATTCAATCTTCATAAACAATCCATATCCTGTTATTGAATTTTACTCAATTTTAATTTCTTATTAATATTCCAATTTAACCTTTGATATTTATAATTTTCAGACTTTGGGTAACCAAAATTTCCCTTATCTCACTTTATAACAAACTACGATATCCAAAATACATATTTTATCTATTTAAATATAATCTTGTTCTATTTCCTAAGAATTATCTATTTCCCACCATATTAAATCATCTAGTTAATATCCCCTTTAATAAATCAAAACCATTATATATATTGCCTGGGTTAAAATGTACATTCTTTACATGACTTGGAATACGCACACAGACACACAAACATATCCACATAAAAACACATGCATATATACATAACATACATACACACGGTGTATCTAAGATTAGCCTATATTACCATGACAATCTTCTCTAAGTAATGTTAATTTAAGTACTTGGAACATCAGTGCATGCAGCTTTCCAAGAAATGTAAGCACTGGCTTTAATCTTCGTAATGTAATCTAGGCTAAAATAGGAGTTTCCAAATTTCAGAACAGAATTCAGGGAAGAAAAAAAATATCTGTGCCCAATATTACATTATGTACTTCCTGAGTCAATTTTGAAATCACCAGGTCTTTTCATTTCTAGCTAGTAAAAAGCCTTATTACGATGCTTGTTTGCCCATCTTCCCTTTCTTGATAACTATTTTGTAATACTTATCAGCCACAAATTACCAAAAGCCTGTCAATCTACATTAATTAACAACTAAATAGAATTTAGAATTCCTTTTCTCTTGTAATATCCCCTGACAATATCAGACTTCTAATCATGATCTTAAAACATTGTGCATGCTGAGACTTACTAGAGCACCAGTCGCAAACACCTGTTGATGCAACTTTGCTTGGAATTAATTCCTTGTCTGTATTTATTATATTTAGAATTTATCCAATAATGTAAGTTCCTCAGATGTGCGTCTCTGTGTGTGCAATATTGACATGGCTGAGTGAAGAGCTGTGACTCTCGGCACCTCTGTGGGGCCATAGTGCCCCACTGATTGTGTGTCATGGCTGCTGCTACAGCTATTGATGTAATTGGTGGTGTAGCACATAGTGCTGGAAATGGGTATTAAAATACATAGCAGAATGAATGGTTGGCAACAGTGATGAGGAAGGTTCAGTTTTCTGATGGCCAAAAGCAACATTTAAAACACTTATGCAAGGATGCAGAACCAAGACAACTCGCCACGGCCAACTCACCATAGCCAACTTGCTGTGGCCAACTCCTCATGGGACAACTCACTAAGAGTTACACTAATATCAAAGAAATAGTAGAATAGAATCATGAAAGAAAGGATGCCAAAGGAGGGACAAAATGAAATGTGAATGGCAAAAATTAAAATAATTTTTTAATTGTTTTAAATAATTAAATTGAATTATTGAATTGTCCCGCAGCGAGTTGTCCCATGGCAAGTTGGCCGTGTCAAGTTGACCTGCAGTGAGTTGGCCATAGCAAGTTGACCGTGATGAGTTGGCTGCAGTGAGTTGTCCCATTCCCTATAATAGTGATATCCTAGAACAGGGGTCTTCAAACCTGACCCTGTTATGCAGTGCTTTTTTGTAAAACAAAAAGGTGCCGGAACTCACACATGTCATACAACCTACTTTGCCTACCCTATAAGGTTCCATCCAAAAAAGGTGCCGGAACTCCGTTCTGAGCGTTCTATGAGAAAAAAAGCCCTGCTTTTATGACTTGTGGACTTCAACTCCCAGAACTCCTCAGCCAGGCACGCTGGCTGAGGAATTCTGGGAGTGGAAGTCCAAAAGTCATAAAAGGGCCAAGTTTGAAGACCCCTGTCCTAGATGTTAACAAATACTGGGAATTCCAGAACAGAAGTGGGTGGAATATCTTTTGTTTTTCCAGGGTTTCTTATAGAAATGTGGTGTGGTGTGCAGGGGTTGTGTGTTTATTAATCACTTAATTTTGGGTCCAGTCCAGGTCACCCTAAGTTCAAGACTGCCTTTCTTCCTGGTATATGTGCCGTCTAGCTGGTTTAGATACCTCACATTTGCTAGGAAAACCAGCATCACTTCCCCAAAAACGTTCAACATGCAATTCCAAGATAGCTCCCCCCCTCCCCCGTGTTCCTTTTGTCTGCCAAACTAATTTGAAATGTTTGGTGATTAAGCTACCTTGATTCCCCCCACCCCACCCCCAGTGCTCTGAATTTTTCCTAGGCCTCAAATCCGTCCATTAGTTCTGCCCCACCACAAGGCTCCTGGTATGTCTGCTCTTTCTTCACAAAGCACTGCAAAGGCAGGCAAACTTGGCAGGCAAACAAAGGCCATTTGGAAATTATAAGGCCTTTTTGGAATGTTAACTCTAATTCAGATGGTGACCCTTAAAATATTCCAGCAGCTCTCCTGCTGAGAACAGCATAATACTACTGAGTCTTTGCTGTGTAACTTTGCAGAGCAGCCTGGTGGAACAGACTACAGTTCCTGCTAGGCCCAGCCACGGGGGATGATGGAAACTTTAGCCCCCCCCCCCCCAAAAAAAACCCCAAGGCATAGATGTTTGCTACACCAAACTGGCTCTCCAAGAGTGTAGCATTTAGGCAGCTTTAAAACAACAACAAAATGATATTGTTGACTTCTGATTCATTCATCCATCTAGTCTTAAATTCTGGCATAGCAACAACAAATAAACAGTAGTATAAATTATATTCCAGGAAAGCAACGTTCTGAGAAAATATAATTTATCTTTCCCAATTGGTGTCTTTCAGGTGCTTAATAAGTAAATAAAAAGAAGAAACAAGGTTTCCTTGACCCATTATCTTAAATAGCAGCTATATTAATTTCTTTTGAAAACCACGCCAGTCTCAGATTAGAAAACATGTTTCTTTCCATATTCTGAGGTGGGCAATTATTTTCTCTCCCTCCTGTTTCTGGCCAAAAAACAAAGCATGATGTACACAGTGCAGGTCCTCATTTGCAAATTTAATGTTAATAGAGAACAGTTTGTTCCAGCAATAACTGCTGCGAAGAATATCAGGAGCTACTTCTTTGTTTCCTGTTCCTTTCCATTTTTCTGAACTTTGTTCTTTCCTTGCACGTTTTGCCTTTTCTTTCGTTTCTTTTTCTTTCCCTCTCAGTTTATATTAATTTAGGTTAGTTTGTAATCCTCTTGTTTAAAAGTTTTTATAAACATTATATAGAGGAAAAGAACAGATTGTTCCAAAGGAAAGTTCACAGGACAAGACACTGGAGATGATCTGCCCGGAGAATTTCCAAGATGTAAAAATAATGTTTTATTGCTTAATCTAACTGCAAATAGCACTTTCTCTTTTGGCTGCAGTACGTAGCATCGAACAGGCAAACACAATGGTTTCCTATGAAAATCTTTATCATTTCTTTCTTAAATCGCGAAGAATAATTCAGTAGTATTTTCTGCAACTACTGGCAGGATATTATGCCATTATATTCATATAATAGTTTTGTGTGTGTGTTTGATGGCAGACCCTTTTAAGGTTTAGGCCAGATTTTCTTGTATCAGTTCTAAGCTGAACCGTGTGTACTTTGAGGGCTTCAAAGACACAAAGAGAACGTACTGTAACTTGGATCATTTCTTTGGGCTTATAAAAGCAAAGAATAACAAGTGTTCATCCCTTTTCCCCCTAAAAGTGCAGAAACTATGCATGGTAAAAAGTGTTAAAAGAACAGCTACCTAATGAAAACAAGAAAGTATTCAAAATTAGAGAGACAGTTTGCTGTAGTGGTTAAGGCATCAGGCAGAAACACCAGAAAACTGAGAGTTCTAGTCCCACTTTAGGCACAAATCCAGCGGGATGACCCTGGGCCAGTCACTCTCTCTCAGCCCTAGGAAGGAGACAATGGCAAACCACTTCTGAAGAACCTTGCCAAGAAAACTGCAGAAACCAGTCCAGGTATTCGCCAATAATCAAGAACTGATATGAAAGCATAAAGATAACAATAAATCCAAACTTTCCTGTTTGATGCATAATCTCTTGAGATTATAATGCAAACTGTTTGAACTCAAGTCAATCTGAAAGCAAAGGAAGAATTTGATGAGGTCTTGACCATTTAATGCTTCTTTCAGGGAAAAGCTAATTGCAACAGTTTCTGATAAAGTTTGAAGTGAGTGGTGGGCCCAAGCTGTATTTTTTTAAGTGCCACTGCACATAATACTTTGGGAAGGGTTACACATTTTTGGATAATCACTTGTATACCGATTAGAAGTCTTGCAGCGTTTGTTAAAACTTTGCAACTTTAAGACATGTGAACTTCAGCTCCCAGAATTCCCCTTCATGAAATTGAGACTCTGCAGTCTCAGCTACTTGGAAATGTAATATATAATATTACATGGTTTTATCAACAAGCTTGAAGATCTGCATGAATGACTCGTCTGCTGATTATATGCCTTACTTGTATTGTTCTGTGTTGTTATAGGGGTTTTTAACTGATGTTAGCCACCTAGAGTCATGAATCTGGGATGGGTGGCCATGTATATGGAAAAAGAAATAAAGGAAATATTTTTTGACATATTAAACATCAGCCTCCATTTTTTTTCAAAGATAAGGTCTCTTTCAGAATGCGCACATAAAAAGTGTGGGAAGTCAGCCCCCCCAGAGAAGGAAATATTAAAAGGGCAGAAATATTACATTTCCTCAAAGGATCTTAAAGAGGCAGAAAAGCATGCCCAGTTTTTCTTAATAGCCCCAAGTCTCCCTCCCCCAAGCAGAAACCAGCTCTGTAGAAAGGCAGATGTAAATAATCCAGGAAGGTTGGAGGCCCCCAGCTAGAAGATTAAGAAGACAAAGAGACCTAAAATACCCCACCCAAACTCTAAGACAGGACATAATAGGATTCACCCACAGATGCCAAAGGGATACAGATCAGAATACATGACACAGGAAATACAAAGCCTCAAACAGGAACAGGAAACAACCTCAAGAGCCCAGAGGATATAAAAACCCACTCCCTTCATGTGCTCGCTTTTTTTCCTTCCAGAGCCATCTTTCTGTCTGGCTCTCTTCAATAAACTGCAACCTTCTTCCTAAAGCAGTCGCCATGTTGTTTATTCCCGGCTTGGACTGAACCATGATGAAGACTTTTCCTTCAACAAAAGGTAGTCCTCAACTTATGATCACAATAGCAGTTTCCATTGCTAAGCAATGTTAAGTGAGTTGCGCCCCGTTTTACGACCTTTTCTGCCACGGTTGTTAAGAGAATCATGTGGTCGTAAAGTGAATCTGACTTCCCCCATTGACTTTGCTCATCAGAAGTTGGTTGGGAAGTTACAAATGGTGACTCACCTGACCCCGGGAACAGTACAACAGTCATAAATACATGCCAGTTGCCAAGCGCTCGAATTTTGATCACGTGCTCACCGTGGGGATGCTGCATCAGTCTTGAGTTGAGGGTAAAGGTCCGTTCTCCGAGCTTGTGGGTTGTTTTCCAAACGTTTCGTTACCAGGCTAGGTAACATCTTCAGCAGTGTTTAGGGCAGAGGTCTCCAACCTTTCTCAGTTGGTGGACCGGAAGGAAAGGGAGGGGGGAGCATTTTATGCACGCGAGCGTGCACACACACAAATGGGGCTGCAAGCACACGTGGCGCAAATGGGGCGGTGCTAGTGCCCACGTGACACTCGCTAGCACTGCCCCGTTTCTGCCACACGGGCGCTACTTTTGCTCCACGCTGCCCTATTTTTGCTGCGGTGGCGGTGCGAACATGAGTGGGGGTGAGTATGCACACACATGTGTGCGTACTGGCCAGCCTGTCCCACGGCCCTGTGGCCAAGAGGCCACGGCCCAGTAATTGGCCATGGCCCACAAGTTGGGGACCCCTGGTTTAGGGGACATCTGTGTCAGTGCTCTTCTATTTTAAGGGCTTCAGGTGTAGGTGTGTCAAATGAGAGTCTTGTGATGAGTCATCAGAGAGAGGCTTGTGATGGGTCTTGTGATGGGGAGGTTACTTAAGGTCAGGGTCATTGGAGGGTGTGGGCCAGGGGTGACTCATCAGACACCCAGACCTGAAGCCCTTATAAGCAGAAGAACAGTGACACTGACGTCCCCCAAACTCCGCTGAAGACGTTACCTAGCCTGGTAACAAAACATTCAGAAACCAACCCACAAGCTCGGAGAAGCCTCATCCTATACCTCATCCTATACCTGAGCTACAGATATTCGCCACTATTGCAAACAGTCTTAAGTGTGAACAACACTTATAAATTACCTTTATCATTGCCATTCTTACTTCTTAACGGTCATCAAACTCATGCTTGTAAGTCGAAGAGTGCCTGTAAAACCACAGATTTACTTCCTTTTTACAAATCTAACGATCCAGCCTCCCATCTCTCTTTACAGCATTTAGGAAGGAGCCACATTCTTTCAGATGGGCCATTGTTTTTCAGTTGTTTTGTACGATCACCCATGTGCCATTTGTTTTTCCAATGACAACTTTGTAAAGCCATTTGCGTTATCTAGGTAGTGCATACAGGACTTTGTTCATGTCTTTTATTTCCAAGTGGATGCTTCAAGCTAGTCACCATACAAGGGGTGTTGCTAGGACAAGTAGTCCTTGATTTGCAACCCTAATTGAGCCTGCAATTACAGTCAAAAGTCACACCAGTCATTAAGTGGGCCATCATGTGACCGATCCCATTTTGCAGTGGCTCTTAAGCGAATCACCATGTTTGTTAAGCAAACCTATTGTCCACAAGGGTCTTAAACTCTGGTTTGGGGCAAAAAAAAATGTCATAAATTGTGGTCATATGAAATGCCATAATTGTAAGCCAGTTGCCAAGCACCCAAAATGTGTAATGTGATCATTGGGATGTGTGCGGCCATTAGAACTTCAAATCCAAGTCATAAGTCCTTGACTTACAAGAGTTCGTTCAGTGACCATTCAAAGTTACAACGGCACTGAAAAAAGTGACTTATGATCGTTTTTCACACTTATGACGGTTGCAACATCCCCATGGTCACGTGATCAAAAGTCAGATACTTGGCAACTGACATATTTATGACGGTTGCAGTGTCCCGGGGTCACGCAGTCAGCTTTTGCCACCTTCTGACAAGCAAAGGCAATGGGGAAACTGGATTCAATTAACAACCCTGTTACTAATTTAACAACTGCAGTGATCCACTTAACGACCGTAGCAGGAAAGGTTGTAAAATAGGGCAAAACTCACTTAACAAATGTCTCATTTAGCAACATAAATTTTGGGCTCCGTTCTGGTCGTAAGTCAAGAACTCTCTGTAGGTTTTAGTAGCTTTCTTTAGTTTGTGCTTATAACTAAGTGTAGCATAAGTAAATCAATGTAAACTGACAGCATCATAAAACAATATAATACTCTATATAAGGTAATACTGTATCATAATTAAGATAAACAATTCCCAATACAAGCACTTTAATATAAATCTATGCAAGGGGGCGAGGTCCTGTGAAAAATGCATTTTAAGGTTTTTTTTTTAACCCCCAGAAACTGGATTACAGATGTAATTCATGGAAGAGTTGACTCCAGATAGGTTAGGAGCTACATGGCATTTTCACTGCAATGAAAAGCTAATTGACTTTGTGAGCTGAATGCATAGGAATTTTTCTTAAGCTCATGTCAAGAATTCAAAAAACTTAGTATGCCTATGTGCAGGGCCTGAAAGGTAAGTACCAGCAATTTAAAATGATACCATTCCTGAAGATCCAGGCTTTAGGCATGAGAGAAGCCATAGAAAAACCAAAATGGAGTAGCATTAAATAATCAGCAATGATTAAAATCATTCAAGAAATTCCTTGTTTGATTGATTTCATGCAATTACATATATGTGTTTTGGTTAATTGAAGCAATGAATGAACTGGCTGTGATTGAGGTTTGGAAGCAAAGGCTTATAAAGCTAGGTATGGTTCTCTCCACCAAGCAGCTCACGGTGTCTTAACATCAATTAATTTTTAAGGTCCTCTTTAAAAATGGTGAAGCATTTAGGAAATACTCCATGGGATTAAATGTGTGAGTTTTAATGTTTATTCTTATTTTGCGAGAGGATAAAATATTGGCTGGTGCATTTGTGAGCAACCCAGTTAGAAATACTTTCTTATTATACAAAGTCCGGCTTTAATACCGTCATTATTTTCAATTTGCTGAATATTTAATCTCCATGATTTTCAGTAGTTTAATAATACATCTCAGTTGAAATTGTACCAGACCTCTAACAGATTTCTCAGGTCAACCCAGATTAAAATATCCTTTAGTAATGAAAGCTTGTATTAATCCATTTAAAATGTATTAATGTCAAATACCATCCAGGTCTTGGATCCGTAGATGTCTCCTTCCTATTGGTTAGTACCAAGCCAATTTATTTTATTTCTAACTGTATTTGTTTTTAAAATCTATTGAGTAATTGTAACCGTAATACTGATGGTATTATTCTTAGATTTATCATTAAAAAGCAATTTTGCAAACCTAAAGTGAGGTGACTGATTTACTAGGACCTTAAAAAGTCCAGGACTATTATTCCAGGACCAATACAGTATATATTTTGAAGTAAGCATGGGTGATTCTATCAAAGATTTTGGCTTGTATCGGTTTTTAGTTTTGCAAATCTGTCAAGTTTGGTTTCTTGAACTTGATGAGTAAGTTAAAACAATATTAAGACACTAATTAAAATGTGGGCGGAGGAAGGAAAAGGAAAACAAAGCAAAACAAAATCAGGTACTGTACTCTTAACTTTCACACAGAGAAGGCCTGGCTGGAGAGACAGGTCTTCCAAAGATTCTCAGAAGATGCTTTTGTAGGCCACATTTCAGTGGTTCACCACAGAAAGTATCTGCTTGCAAGTCAAATGCCAGACTCCTTCAGATGGTTGTAGGGATTGTCCAAGTTCAAAATAAAGGATGTTCCCTACCACATATCCTGGTACTAAGTTATTTAGTATCTGGTTGAACCTGGTTCAGTAGGCAATTAGCAACCAGCATAGTTTCTTCAGCAAAAGGGTGACCAGCAGAAGGATTAAACCGGCATCAAATGCAGTTTCTGGATCAAGTGTAAAGGTGGGAATATTACTAAAATGGTGTAGCTTGACCTAACTTGCACAGGAAAGGGAATCATTAATATAACTAGCAAAAGCTAATAATAGCCCTCCTAGTGACATGGATCACTTGAACCTCCTTTGACGGGGATGATTCTAGTTGTACCCCCACTTTATTTAGATAAGATAAGATAAGATAACCTTTGTTGTCATTTTTTTTTACTGTGGGCACAGCGGCACACATCAAAAATGAAATTTAGTTGCCTGCTCTCAAAGTGAAACACATACATGACACACACCTAAACATACTATATACAACATATGTATAGACCCACACCCCTATATATACATAACAAATAAATATTAAATACTGTCCATCTTGAATATATAATGGAAGGAGGAAGCTTGAGAGTTCACAAGGTTAATGCTGTACGGAATGAAACTATGGCTGAATCTGGATGTTATATGTTATTTCTAGATAAAGTAATCTCATTTAGAACTCCCCAATTCCTAGATCCAGGAACTACATCTTGTCAAAAAAAAAAGCTCATACGGTATAGCCAGAGGGGTCTCATTGAGTATGGAGAAGCCTGAAGAACATCATTGGTTACAGCAGACTTCCCTCCCTTACTGAAGAGAATCGTCAACTGGCAGATGACCTGAATGTGTTCTACTGTAAGTTCGAGGGGAAACCACCATCATCGACTGCTACCTAACCCACCTCAGATAGAAAAAGATCTTCAAGATCTATTTCATAGGCAAAAGATTGAAAAAGTGCCAACGGAGTGACTCCTTCTTGCTTGAAAGCCTGTGCTGAACAACTGGCACCCATCTTCACTCAGATTTTTAATAAATCACTGGAGATGCTTATGGCCCTTCTTGCTTTAAGTGTTACCATCATCCCGGTTCCTAAGAAATCCTCCATCAGGAAGCTGAATGATGAAAAAACCAGTTGCTCTGACATCCGTAGTCATGAGGACCTTTGAGAGGTTAGTGTTGGCCCACCTGAAAGTCATCACAGATCGGCTGTTAGACCCCTTGCAGTTTGCCTGCCAAGCAAATTGTTTGGCGGACGCTGCTGCAAATATGTCATTACACTACATTCTGCCACATCTTGAATCTCACAGGGCCTATGTATGGATCCTTTTTGTGGACTTCAGCTCAGCATTCAATACCACCATTCCAGAAATTCAGTATGTTGTACAGCTCACTGTACCTACTCATACTTGTAGATGAATAATCAGTTTTTTGACAGATAGGAACAACAGGTGAGCTTAGGGAAAATTGCCACCAGTACCCGGGCAATGAGCACATGACAAGTACAGACTCCAACAGATAGTTAACACTGCAGAAAGAACAATGGCAACTAAACTTCCTTCCATAGAAGACCTGTATTTTGCATGGTACTGTCCATGGGGTCTTAATGTTGAAACTCAACATTAAGAAAACCAAGATCATGGCATCCGGCCCTCTCAATTCCTGGCAAATAGATGGGGAAGAAATGGAGGTAGTGACAGATTTTATCTTCCTGGGTTCCAAGATCATGGCAGATGGGGACTGCAGCCAAGAAATTAAAAGATGCTTGCTCCTGGGGAGGAAAGCTATGGCAAATCTAGACAGCATACTAAAAAGCAGAGACATCACCCTGCCAACAAAAGTACGTATGGTCAAGGCCATGGTTTTCCCAGTTGCAATGTATGGCTGTGAAAGTTGGACCATAAGAAAGGCTAAGCGCCAAAGAATTGAGGCCTTTGAACTATGGTACTGGAAAAGACTCCTGCGAGTCCCCTGGACTGCAAGGCGATCAAACCGGTCAGTCCTAGGAGATCAACCCCGACTGCTCTTTAGAAGGCCAGATCCTGAAGTTGAAACTCAAGTACTTTGGTCACCTAATGAGAAGGAAGGACTCACTGGAGAAGAGCCTAATGCTGGGAAAGACTGAGGGCAATAGAAGAAGGGGACGACAGAGAATGAGGTGGCCCGATGGAGTCACTGAAGCAGTAGGCGTGAGCTTAAATGGACTCAGGAAGATGGTAGAGGACAGGAAGGCCTGGAGGAATGTTGTCCATGGGGTCGCGATGGGTTGGACACCACTTCGCAACTAACAACAACAACAATTTTGCATGGGTCAAAAGGAGGGCTGAGAAAGTATCTGCAGACCCCTCACATCCTGGACATAATTTGTTTCAACTCCTCCCCTCGGGATGGCGCTACAGAGCATTACATGCCAAAACAACTAGACACAGAGACAGTTTTTTCCCTCGGGCCATCTCTCTGCTGAACACCTAATTCACACAGTGTTGTCTTAATGTCAATGTTTATTTATCATGTAGTATGGCTGTAGTATTATTATTATTTATCCTTTTTATTATCTTTCTTACTCCCCACTCTTATTGGTACTATTATTATTGATTGTCAATATTCTGTTGCTTTGTACTGAGAACTTCTGCACTCGAGACAGATTCCTTGTGTGTATAATCACACCTGCCAAATAAAAGTATTCAAATATTAATTCCATTGGTTCACAGATCGGGACATTTTGAGCACACCTGCAAATTCAAAACACACTGTTTACAAGAGAAGGATTTACACATATGCAGTATTTGCCCAGTATATGCCCAGTGTGTGAACCCCACTGTTGGCAGGCATTTTAGGAGAACTTCAACTGCAGACTTTCAACAGGGCTTGGTCGAGTGGCCAGCCAATAAAGATTAGTGACCTCTATTCTGTGAAATGACCTCTGCAAGCATAAACCTGGGTTGCGCTTTCAGATTTCCCCTTAGAGACCGATGGTTTATGACATCACTTTGCTAATTGGATTTTCCTATGCACAAAACAACACCTCTAGTTAATTATACGTTGCTCTTCTTTTGACAGCGTCTTGATATTTGTAAACGCTTCCAGTGCTTTTACGTTCATGTAAATAATTCAGGCTGCAAGACCATGTGACGGAAAGTGCCTGTTCACCTATTTAATTTATAATTATATTCAAATGCGAGGCCTGGTTTTTTTTAAAAGCTCTTTTTAACATGTTGAATTAACACACACTTGCATATTCATTACTGAAGTTTGTGGAGCTTGTGCCAAGGCATCACAAATTCTCAGGTCTTTAGTGAGAAAAAATCATGAACTTAACTAAGAAGAGAGAAGGCCATAAAACTAGCCAACCTAGGAATGCCTTAAAATGTGGTTAAGATTGCCTAAGTTTACATTCCAGATGCGATGCGTGTTCACACACTATACTCTCTGCAGAAATGACCCTGCATTCCAACCTTTGTTGTTTGGAATTTTGCAGGTCCTCCAGAAACAGAATTCTTTTAAGTGTTACTTCTATTTTTGGACCTGGTCTGTTCTTTATATAGAAAATGAGTGCTTCCCCCCCTCCCCAAGTTGTAGGCGACTATATGACTCATGTTGTTATCTAAAACAATTATATTCCTCTCTATGTAATCAGGGCAAGATAGAGCTAAGGAAGAATATATGGGGCAGAAGTATTTTGATGTAATGCCTTCTCATTAAGTACACATTGTTAAATGGATGCTTAATATGCTTGCTTCCCGTTGGGGTGTGGATTGCAGTTTCTTAGGCTTGACCATGAAAGAGAGGGCCGTGGATTTGAATTACATAAAAAAATAGTTACCTGGACACAGATTCAGTGAGAATAAAGGGCATGGTTGGGTTTTGTTTTTTTTCCTGGTGGCTTCTTTTAATTGCTATAGAATTGGTTCCTTGTCAGTTCAGGCATGCCAGCTCTTATTGGCAGGAAGCCAGTGTGAATAGATTGCACTATGTTTACATTTATGCCTTTATGTTTTAATAGTTGGCAATTTTCTCAAAGCAGCTTGCATCCTTTTGGAATCCTGTCATTACAAAAAATTAAATCGTGAATAGCATAAGACGTTTAATAATCATTGGCTCCCATCTCAACGTTAAGATCCTGTGAGAAGTCAGTGAGAATACTGTGAGATTTCAGTCATTTAAAAATCATATTTAAAAAGTATATTTAGGGCTTAGCACCACAGAAGCATAGTCAACATTAAAATGCCACGTAAATGTAAATTTGCCTCAAGGTGAAGACACACTTATGTAGGCACCAAGTGAACTATTTTGAGATGTGCAAGAATCAGAGAAGCACTGAAAAAAAAAACCCCACTAATTGCACTTGTGCATAAGCCAGGCATCTGGAGCAAAGTTTTCAAACAGATGAAGTTCAAGGTATCCCAAAGATGCTTCCCCCCCCCCCCGAGGCAATTGGACTTTCTTGTTTTTTCTTTGAAGATGTTTCGCTTCTCATCCAAGAAGTTTCTTCAGCTCTGACTGGATGGTGGGGAATGGAAAGATTTATACTCCTTGCAGACAGCTGGTCATTTGCATTCTTTTAGCGAGTCATTAATGCTACCTGGAGGCTTATCTGTGTCCTCAGGGTCACCCGAGTAGTGCAAATGTGTGTGGAGTCTTCTTGGAACTATTGAAAGGACTGTGTTGTAGACTGGAGATAGGTGATGTTATATCCCTCCCCCTCTGTTGAGAGAGGGCTGTTCAATTTTGATGGCCTCTTTCAAACCACTGAAGCGAAACGTCTTCAAAGAAACAACAAGAAAGTCCAGTTGCCTCATGAAAAAAGCATCTTTGGGATAACTATGACCTGGATGACTGAGAATCTCCATAGACACGAAGTTCAAGGGTTTCTTCAGATACTGTGGTGGATCAGCACTTGTTTGATTAAAATGGCTGAGTTGCCTCAGCAGCCTCTAAGAGAGGAGGTTTAGGTCCAGTGCTCTATTCAATGAGGACACAATTCATGAAGTCTCCAATGCCCTTATTAAGGTTGTAGAGTCTGGTCAAGTGCACAAAGAAAACACTTGGCCGGGTTTTCTTGGCCCAGTCCCCAAGCACATGGTTAAACAATCTTGCAGTTACAGTTCAAACTGAAGGAAATACAGAAAAAAAAGTGCATTGGATCTCACAAGCATCTAATTAGTTTTATTCTTTCCTATGCTACTGAGAGATCAAGAACTTTCCTATTTATCTGGCCACTAATTGACGTTATTGTACAAAGTTCAAGGATAAACCCATATAAAAGAATGTAGTAATCTATACAAGAAGTTATAGTAGGACCGGTACTAGAGTAGAACGTCACTTGATAAAAATTTGCTGGCTATACTGGGGCCTCTAATGGTCAATTCCATCTAAAAGAGCTCCCATGGTTTAAACATATCATTAATGAGAACACAACTCTTCCGTTATGGGTTGAGCACCCAACTCAGTCAGATACACAAACCTATAGACTGGCTACCTTAAACTTCACGTAAGGACTGAACCAACAAATATGACTCCCACAACTATATATTCTACCACAACCTCCCATTCTTCAACCTTGTAAGTATATAGTACCAGGGATATCTACAAGGTATAGTAAAAAAGAAAGATGGCAGCCACCCTGATGGGATTGAACCTTTTATCTTTTTAAGTGCAATACAATCTTTATTTTTTTTTAATCTATGAATGTAACTTTAAGCATTTTAAACCTCATTTTATGGTATCCCTACATTTGCTAGATTTATCATTACTGGACATAAACATAAGAAAGTGCAGCAATGAATGTGTAACTGTGTTAAGTAAACAAGTTGAAAACAAAACAAAAACAAAACATTTGGATGTAATGTCCCATTGAATGGCTAAATAAGATGCCTAGGATTATGCTAATTATTTTCTGTGATGGAAACACAGAAACAAAAACAAAACAGGGCATTACATTTGGATGTAATGTAAATTACTGAGGATCCTCTTAGTACTGTATTATGTATTTATTTATCAAATTTCTACACTGCCCATCTCACCTAAGTGAGTCTGGGCAGTTTACAGTAAAACTGTCCAGAATAATGTCTTCAGGCCTTGAATCTGAATGGTGGGTTATAGGAACCAGACAAGAGCAATACTAGAGGGAAAGTGTGAGAGAGGCATGTTCAGAAAGAACTCGGGCAGGAGTTGGGGAATGGAATTTAGACCTCTTGGAAATCCATACGAATATTTTCTTATGATTTGTAACCCTTCCTTTACCACTAGAACGAAGAAAAACTTTTTTGGTTTAGAACCAACTCCTTTTTAATGATCAGATAGCCTGGAGCTTCCATTCACAAGAGCCCGGATTATCTGGGAAGGTGCACAAGTGCAAATACTGCATATGTGCAAATCCTTGTCTTGTAAACAGTGTGTTTTGAAGAACACAGCAACAGATGGCTTCTGCACATATTCATAGAGAAAAATAGCAGGGCAACTGGCATTATACTTCTCCAGCCTCAAAAGTCTCTCAACAAAGAGATGATTAATCGTTTAGTCTCTCTCTCTCTCTCTCTCTCTCCCCCCCCCTTCTCCAATGTTCTATGGAGTAAATTTGATGAAACTCAGCATAAATTCTCATAAGCTTTTCATCTTTCTATCTGATGGCCTTCTTGAACCAGGGGCACCTATGGAGTGTGTCAAAAAAAAGAGTCCACAATAAAATCTCTGTCCCTTTTTACATGGGTTTTGACCACCATCTTGATTTTGTTTTTAAACCTCTGTGGACACCCCTGAGTCACAGGGTGGGAGGTGGGTGAGGTAAAGGGCACGAATGATGAAAGCAGCATTCATCTGTAAAGCTGCATCCTTACAGACAAAAGGAGCTGAACTTGTGTTATAGCGGCCCAAAGGTGCTTTCATTATTTTTGACGAAAACCTTTGTAGCTACCTTTGATCTAAACCAGGGTTTCCCAACCTTGACAATTTTAAGTTCAACTCCCAGAATTCTTGAAGTTGAAGTCCATGCATGTTAAAGTTGCCGAGGTTGAGAAACTTTGAACTAAACCCCCAGTTTAAGGTGCAAACAAAAAAATGGGGGGGGGGCTTTATTGATCTTGAATTGATCTGGTTTCTCCAAATCAAGTCAATTTCCAGGATCGTGACAGAATTTCAACAATTCGATTCCTGGTGTGATTTCATTGACCTTGTATGACCATGTCTTGCTGTGCTGTCTCCTTCTGCTCCAAAACCATGTTGATGGATGCTTTCTGCGTGTGACAGTGCTGAAAATTCCAGCAACTTATAGTATGGAAGGAAAAAAACCTGCCATTTAAAGTGATTTCCAGAGTGGAATAGCAGGAGCTACCCTAAGTAAATATTGTACTTCAGAGCAATTAAACAAGGATAGATGCTCACTGTCCTGGTTCCTCACAGCCCTTCTCTGGCCTGGCAATTAATTAGGGCCAATGAGGAGGGCTGTTTTCCAGAATACAGTATCCGTTATTACTTTATGATTTATTAGACTGACATCCAAATTTTTCTTCAGGAATTCCAGATGGCATCCATGATGGTCCTTCCTTTCATTCCCCCCCCCCAAACAACAGCCCTGTCAGGAGGGCTTAGCTGAGAGACCCAACATCACCAAATGACCTTCCATGGCTGAGGGCGGACTTGAACTGAATCTCCACAATTTTAGTCCAACCCTTTAAAAACATGAAAGGGTGGCAAAATGATTGTTATTTAGTTTATTACTAGTATATTTTTAAGCCTGGGAGGAGGAGGAGGTGGAGGAGGAGGAGGAGGAGGAGGAGATGATGATGATGATGATGATGATGATGATGATGATGATGATGATGATGATGATGATGATGATGATGATGATGATAATAATAATAATAATAATAATAATAATAATAATAATAATAATAATAATAATAATAATAATAATAATAATAATAATAATAATAATAATAAGTTGGAAGGGACCTTGGAGGTCATCTATGCCATTTCAGACAAATTGTCATCCAATCTTCTCTTAAAAACTTCCAGTGTTGGAGCATTCACAGCTTCTGGAGGCAGGTTGTTCCACTGGTTAATTGTTTTCACTGTCAGAAAGATATATATATATATATATTTGGTTATATAAGCATATATAAAATGGTTATGGAGGGATTGGAGTCTGATGACCATAATGATGAAAAATCTTATATTTAAAAGGATTTTGGCGTTTTTTTTCCTCTCAGAAAAAAAGAATATACTGAACAGATGCAGTTATGTAAAGAAAAAACATGTTTAATACTTGCTTGGCACGTGCTAGCAGCTAGCAGAAAGCAATGTCTTCTTTAAATATTTCCTGAGAGAGAGAGAGAGAGAACAAGCCTTAGTATCTTAATGCTTGAAGGAGTTTTTTGTTTTCTATTTTAAAGCAATTGTTTTAACCTGTTGCCTTGGATTCTTTCCCTCAAACGTCCTTAAATTCTTATATAGGAAATGATAGCTCTAAAACAATCCTGCTAGTAAAATAAGCACAGGAATAACATATATATCAGGAAATTCACCTCACAGGATTGTTGTGGAGAAAATGAAAAGAGGAAGGAGTATTAAGTACGTTCACCACCTTGAGTTATTTATAAAAATATGAAAGGTGGGATAAAAAAAAATCTAAATCTAAAATTAGTCCTTATGGGTAGTTACACTTTACCAGGGAGAAGGCTTTAGGTAGGGAAACAACAAAACCAGAATAAAACTAGATATCTGTCAGAAACAGTCAACACCACAAAGGCAACATTAGATGTGGTGAAACTAAATGAATGCAAATGAGATGATCAACCAGACTACTTTCCTGCTCCAGTGGATGACTGAAAATCAACTGAAATAAAAACATAAGGCATGCATCAAGAGCCCAGTTTGGTGTAGTGGTTAAGTACAAACCAGGAGACTGTGAGTTCTAGACCTCCTTCAGTCATGACAGCCGGCTGGCTGACTTTGGGCCAATCACTTTCTCTTAGCCCAATCCACCTCACAGGATTGTGGCTGTGGGGAAAAGAGGAGATGGAAGCACACTGCGTATGTACAGTGCCTTGAGTTGATCAAAATAAAAGCGGGTTAAATCAAATAAACAGGAACTAGCCCCTTTTAAAGTGTATACTAGAATAGAATAGAATAGAATAGAATAGAATAGAATAGAATAGAATAGAATAGAATAGAATAGAATAGAATAGGACAGGACAGGACAGGACAGGACAGGAGAGGACAGGACAGGACTAGAATAGAATAGAATAGAATAGAATAGAATAGAATAGAATAGAATAGAATAGAATAGAATAGAATAGAATAGAATAGAATAGAATAGGGCAGGGCAAGACAGGGCAGGAGAGGACAGGACAGGACAGGACTAGAATAGAATAGAATAGAATAGAATAGAATAGAATAGAATAGAATAGAATAGAATAGAATAGAATAGAATAGAATAGAATAGGACAGGACAGGGCAGGAGAGGACAGGACAGGACAGGACTAGAATAGAATAGAATAGAATAGAATAGAATAGAATAGAATAGAATAGAATAGAATAGAATAGAATAGGACAGGACAGGACAGGACAGGGCAGGAGAGGACAGGACTAGACTAGACTAGACTAGACTAGACTAGACTAGACTAGACTAGACTAGAATAGAATAGAACAGAACAGAACAGAGCTGGAAAGGACCTTGGAGGTCTTCTAGTCCAGCCCCCTGCTCAAGCAGGAGAACATTGCCACACTCTATGCCAGGGGTGTCAAACTGCTGGCCCGCGGGCCGGATTCATCATGGCGAAACCGCGCCCACCCCATTGCCGGCAATGGCAAAAAAAGTTGCGATACGTCGCGACACGTCACGTGATGTTGCGAGTTTGACACCCCTGCTCTATGCTGATTTCCAGCAGCAATCTAACCTGGTACTCAAGAGCCATAAAAAAGATTTGAGATTTGTGGGTACAGTATTGAACTGAGCCCATGAAAATGGCAATAATAATTTTACAGCACATTGGATTATTTGGTCCACCCTAAAATCCTTTCCTTTCCTTTTCTCTCCTCCATTCATATAGATTCTTTCCTTCTTTCCTTCCTTTTATTCAAATAGACCCTCCCCTTCCCCTTTTCCCTTTCTTCCCTATCCTTCCTTTCCTCTTTCCTTTCCACTACCCTCCCCCCCTCCCTCCTCTCCCCTCCCCCTCCCCTCCCCCCCTTCCCTTCTTTCTAAAATCAAACTTGGATATCTGCTTGTTGTTCTGCTTCCAAAAGCCACAGTAAAGTAAGGCCAGTATCCCATTCTGTGTTTCTGTGACTGAGAAGGTGGCCGGACAGATTGCAGCTTCGCCCCTCTCTGGACCAACAGACATGTATTACATTAAAAAAGGAATCGGGAATCGGGATAGCTAGCAAGCCACAAAAGCTTTCCAAAGTGATAAAAACCTTAATGTAGCTGCAGAACATTAGTCAGCCTTTTTCTATGGAAAGGAGAAGAAAATTAGACTGCTTTCAGATTGCCTTAAAAGCCAGCCAGCTTTTTATGTGTGCCTGTTTTGCTGAGTTCCCTCCTTCCTCCTCCATTTCATAATGAAGATCCTATCTCACACACAATAAGCTTCAGCCCTGCCAACCAGCCAAGCTACTCTAGTACAAAGCAAAGTTGAGTCCCTTTGTATTTAATTTCTTTTCAGTTCTGGCTCTCATCCTTCTTTGTCCTACGGTTGTTTGAATGAAGCAGCTTTCTGCTACAGCAGCAACTACAGAGTGGATTTTCCCTGTGGTTTCTGATCTGGCTCAGCTTGGAGAAAGATGCCAGAAAATCCCCATGCTGGGGGTTGCTACTACAGCGGTGGATTTTTATTATTATTTTTTTTTGCAAAGAATTTACAGGTTGTGAAGGAGCCTCTCCCCACACCCCTCCAGCAACGACACAGGAGGAATTGGCCCATGTGTGGTCGGTTCATATAGCTTCTCCATTAAAACAGAGGCTCAGCGTTTCAACAACAAGGTGCTTCCAAGAGACTTTGAAGAACAACAGGGTTACTTTTAACTTTTGCTTATCTTTCAGAAGGTAAGCTCCACATAGAAATCCTTGTCGGATAACCTCAGAGAGCTTATGAAAGACTTCAAGCTTAGGAAAAAAATCGTTAAAGGTTAGAACAACCTTTAGAATTAGAATTAGAATAACATTATTATTAGAATAACATTATGACTAAGTTGGAAGCAGGCTTGGCCATACTTAGAGAGGAGACTTTACAACCAAAAGGAATTCTCTGTTGTTCCTCATTAAAAGTGTACAGAGTTCACCAGGTGATGGGCTTCCGACACAGCTGGTTATACACATCTGAGCCTCTGCTTTGCCACAATGATAAAAACAGCATCCACGGCAGACATGTAGCCTGTCAAACAGACGATTGGGGTTTCATGATCCAGCAGGCCCTCTGTCACCCCAACTCAGATAAAGGCAACCTGCACACTCTGAAAATTCAGAAAGAGAAGGCGAACGTATATATGTATCTAGCTCCCAATTCATGCCATCAGAGCCGGTGCAGAAAAACCACTGCTTATGTTAGGAGCATATTAAATGAATTTAGCTTTTTCTAACATGCAAAAATGCCCAGGACACAGCCCTGTGAACTTTTAGGATTGATCCTCCTTCCGTTATGCATTCAAGATGGACAGTGAGTAATATTTACATGTTACTTATATGTAAGGGTGTAGGTCTATACATATGTTGTATGTAGTATGTTTTAAATGTGTTATGTATGTGTGCACTTTTGAGAGGAAGCAACTAAATTTCATTTTTAATGTGCCATTGTGCCCACAGGAAAAAAAATGACAATAACGGTTATCTATCTATCTATCTATCTATCTATCTATCTATCTATCTATCTATCTATCTATCTATCTATCTATCTATCTATCTATCCATCCATCCATCCATCCATCCATCCATCCATCCATCATCTCTATCATCTATCTCTATCATCCCTCCCTCCCTCCCTCCCTCCCTCCCTCCCTCCCTCCCTCCCTCCCTCCGTCCATCCATCCATCCATCCATCCATCCATCTATCTATCTATCTATCTATCTATCTATCTATCTATCTATCTATCTATCTATCTATCTATCTATCTATCTATCTATCTATCTACCTACCTACCTACCTATCCATCCATCCATCCATCCATCATCTCTATCATCTATCTCTATCATCCCTCCATCCCTCCATCCCTCCATCCCTCCATCTATCTATCTATCTATCTATCTATCTATCTATCTATCTATCTATCTATCTATCTATCTATCTATCTATCTATCTATCTATCTATCTATCTATCTATCTATCTATCTATCTATCTATCTATCTATCTATCTATCTATCTACTACAGGTGTGGAAGCGATGCAGTCTTTCCGTGAGGGTGGTAACTTTCTGTTTAAACAGGGTGTCCTCTGACTTTTTAATCTCCCTTTAAGGAAAGAATTCGAGAACCAGGGCCCATCGAAAGCTGCGCTGCAAAACCTTACACCTTCGCCCCTAGCAGTATTTGGAGAGGGAAGGGGACATTTGATTAAAACCGACAGGCGGTACAACGCGAACCGACAGCCAAGACTGGGTAAAAAACAACACTTTCCTGCCCACCTAGGAACTGTGATTCACGTTGCCCACGGCAGAAGCAGATCGCGGTGTTCTTCCTGACTTCATCCTGCGCTAAGGGACCTGTCTCTCCCGCCAACCTGTCCATCCATCCACCAGGGCTGGGAAATCAGGTGCAATCTCGCTCGCAAAGCCCCATTCCACGGGCGTAGATCTGGGGGCGGCTCAAGAGGGGCAGCGGGAAGAGCAAATAATAATAATAATAATAAATTTTAAAAAATGGGGGGGGGAGCCGCGCATTGGACCCCCCATTGAACGGAGGCGACCCACTTGGCTTGCAGCAAAACCTGCCCAGGAACGTGAGCTCGGGAGAGGCGGGGCCAGGAGAGGGGCGGGGGCGGCGGCCGGAGCGTTGCGGCTTAGACTCTTATTGGTTCTACGGAGCAGGAAAGAGGCGGGGCGGAACTTTTCCCGGGAAACCGGTGGGGGGGGGAAGAGGAGGAGGAGGAGGAGGAGCCAAGGGAAAGAGAAGAAAAAGGTGTTGGAGAGGCGAGGCTGCGCGTCGTTGCCGCTGGCCGTAGTCGGCAACTCGTGGCGCGCTGCTTGGGCTTCTCCTGCTTGAGCAGGGGGCTGGACTAGAAGACCTCCAAGGTCCCTTTCCAGCTCGACTCCGATTCTTTCGTTCCCGGCGGCGTGCCTGCAGCTCTGGTCGCCTTTCCCGCAGCAGCTGCGATGCGCCTGATCCAGAACATGGGGACCATCGCCGAGTATCCCCAGGCAGAGAACGCCACCAGCGGAGACAGCTGCGCCTCCGGGCGCCCTCGGCTCATCAAGATCGCTGTGGTGGGCGCCAGCGGGGTGGGCAAGACCGGTGAGTATTGTTGGGCGGCTGTTGGGGGGGAGGGAGAGGAAGGGGGGGGGCGCTGGCTGGAGGAGGGCCCCCTCCCATTTTTTAAAATTTTATTTTGCTTTGCGGGATGGATGGATGGATGGAAGCCTCATTCTGCCGGCTTCACCCAAAGGAAATGCCTCCTCGTGCAGAAAACGCCTTTTCAAAGTTCAAAGGGAGCAAACCGACACTCCCGCTTTGTATTTGATTTCCAAAAAAAACAAAAAAAAAACGGGGAGCGGCGGAATGTAGTAATTTGAATTAATATTAAACTGAAGAGGACAGCTCTCACATCCTACCTGTGTTCCCACAAGCGCAAGGATTTGGGATGGACATAGTCAAGCGAAAAAAAATATTGACATTTATCCCCTCTTGGCATGATATTGAGAGAGAGAGAGAGAGACAAACACACACACAAACACACAGCACAAAAGGATGATAAGTTCATATCTATTGAGAGCTGTTATTAGGCTGATTCCCACTGGATTTTTAAGAGTAGGCATCCCAGGTTTAAGGAGACAGAAAGCTAGAAAAAAGCTAGGGATTTAGAATTACCTGAACCTTCACACCTCTCTAATTATCCTACAGCCAGTTTTTCCTTGAAGGACTAAATTCCTTTGGATTGCTCTATCCATTGCTGGATTGCTGATCTGCTATCTGCCTGTGTGTGTGTGTGTGTGTGTGTGTGTGTGCACGGGGAGGGGGGCACCAGACCAGTGGTTTTAATAAGCCTTAAAATAGTGATGACTTTTCTCTCTCCTCTTGATAAATGACATCTTTTTTTTTTTTGGTTAATTACAGCCCTGGTAGTGAGGTTTCTCACAAAGAGATTCATTGGAGACTATGAACGTAATGCAGGTAAGAAAGAGTCTGAAATATTAAGCTTTTCCCCAACAGTCTTGTCAAACCTTGGATTTTCATCCTTGGAAAGAAATGGGGTGAGGTGGGGGCATTCATCATGATAGAAAGAGGAGAAAGATTTTTGTCCTTAACTTTGCACTAGTCATTGATCATCTGCTGTTTGGGGGTGGGGAAAAAAAAAAAGCATTCTGAGGCTTACTTCACTCAAGCTGGGATGCCAGATCCCGCTCACTCTTTTGACTTCTGACATCTTTTCCTTGGCTTCTGCCACCCACATACATCAGCCTAATGAAATGCATTCCAAGTTAAAAGATGTGGCTTTAAGCGCCATCAGTTAGTTCCGCTCCTCTCTTTATGTGTAATCAAGGTATTTATGCAAATAGGCTTTGGACTGAACTTTAAAGTGCTTTTGTTATTCTCCTGAAAAGGCAGACAAGCAAGGGCAGCCCTTTCTGAGGAATTGCAGCAAAGTAAATTGAGGGCAGGTGTGGGGGGGGGGGAGAGGAAGCCTCTCTAAGGCAGATTAAAATGAATGGGAGGGGGGGGGAAAGCAGCTTTTTCAATAGATGGCAGAGGGGTGAACAGTATTTCTGATGCAATCTCAAATTCAGCTTCAGCTACCATTAATGTATAGCTAACTTCATCCCTGGAAATACAGATTAATTAGCATACATGGGTATCCAGAAGATGTGGTCAGGGATATCAAGGTATTGGCCTCAACTGGATGATTGAAACTCTGCTGGCAAAACAGGTGGAGCTTCTATTATACTCCTGTGGCCTCCACCTTGACTTTTGATCACGCCCTGTGGATGCCGCTGGTAGCTTTCATTCTGGTTTATCCCATAAATATTAAGATCCAATAGTGCCAGCAAGCTACAAATACTAAAAACCAGAGAAACACATCAGTTTGCAGCAAAATGAGTTTGTGTTAAGAGCAAATCTCATCACTGGGTTTCTACTGCAGAGTGCTAAAAAGCAGAGATGTGATTTTTCCATGCTTTCTGGCAAATAACACAACAATGTTAACTTAACTGAAAGCTCTAAAAATCTGATCCAGTCCAAAGTTTTGCCAGAATGCTGCAAAAACCTGAGATGTGTCCACGTGTAGGGTGCATGGCAAGCTTGTCTTGAGCATAACTAAAGTTCCTGGCTGCCAAGGCAAAAGAAGAATAAAGCATGATATAGATGAGAAATTAATGAAACTGAAGGTTTTTCTTATTGAAGGCTGATGGGATGAAAGAGGTTTTCCTGGCAGGTAGACACCTTCAACATCGAAGTAGAACATGGCAGCCAAAGTGCAGCAATTATTTATTCTTGTGGAAGAAAATATAAACACATTTAATTTTCCTGGTACAGTGTAATTGTTCTGTACATTTCCTGTTAACTACAAAGTGTGCTGTTGTCCTATACCAGTGTTTTTCAACCTTGGCAACCCAGAAGTTGGGGATTTCTGGGAGTTGAAGTCTACATATCTTAAAGTTGTCAAGATTTGAGAAACACTGCCCTGTACAAAAGGGCCAGACAGCTAATAAATTCTTTTGCACATGGCTTTAGTAGTAATTTTATACATAAAGTTGGTTTTATAAACAAGCATGTATAAGTCATCCGACGTCAGCTAATTTTATGAGTGCTTCTATTGTTTGTTTACCTCTCTATAGCTATTCATTTAGGCTGCAATCTTATACATATTCACCTGCAATTTAGTCCCACTGAATGGCTAAATAAGATGCCTAGGATTATGCTAATTATTTTCTGTGATGGACGCATATAATAAAGTTAGAATGGTTTTCCCACCCCAATTTCAAAGTATGACATGTCAGTTCTATTCAATGTCAATTTCTTTTTTAAGAAGTGTTTTTAATTTTGTAAACCCTTTCTTAAAATTCCATCTTTACTTCTATTTCTATCGCCAGGTAATCTGTACAGCAGACAGATTGAAATTGATGGAGAGCTGTTTGCAATTCAAGTACAAGATACACCTGGAGTACAGGTGAGTGGTTTCCTTGGCATCCCATAATTTAAAAGGGAGCCTCATTGTTGCTCAGCTTCAAGAATAGGGTTGAAGATGTTTGCTGAGAAACAGGCCGACTTTAGGCAGTGGAGTCACTGAAAAAAATTTTTGTTGCTAAGAAAGACTGTAAACAGTCAACGCCTGATAAATGGACTGTATATAGTCTCCTGACAGTAAAAAGAAAACAACCCATTTCAATTCAACTTCTGCCCACTTGAAAACACAGCACTCATTTAAGGAGGCAATCTTTCTAAATAAAACCAGAAACGCTGCTAGTGGGTAAAGAGCTGTTTCTTGGAAAACTAAGACACGTTTTTTCTTTTCGTTTCCCTAGAAATATTTTCATATTTTACGGCTGCGGCCCAATCAAGTGCCATTTAATAAACACATAATTGAAACAACTCACAGTACCAGCAGCTGTACTCATTAAAATTACTTTGGAGTGGATTTTGTATTATGGAAAGTTTAAATGGATAGACATGTGTTATAAGGTCAAAATTTGCCTTTTTGAACTGGGCAAGCCTCCAACTCCAAATGTTTGCAGCTCATACCTTTGTTCTCCTCCCCCTCCATTCCCCACTGGCTGTCTAGCCAGTTAATTTCCCATTCTTTGGCACCACAAATTATTTTACTTTACGGAAAGCGACGTGGGTCAGTTTTCTACTTGAATACAGCGGAGCTTCGGAATAACCCAGTTTAGCTTGGGTTTTTGTTTGTTTAAGCAACAGGAAGGAGAGAGGAGATTAAACTTTGGGGAGGGGAGAATAACGAACCAGGGCGAGAGAGACTGTATCTGAAAGATCTGTAGCTTTCATTTCGACCTTTGCAGCCAAATAATTTCTTATCCACTCCTCCCCCCCCTTTTTTTTTTTTTAAACAGATGCACAGACACAGCCTGGATTGTAATGAACAGCTGAACAAGTGCCTTCGCTGGGCGGATGCAGTTGTGATTGTCTTTTCGATTACAGATCACAAAAGTTATGAACTCCTTGGCCAGGTCCACCAGCATATACGGCAGGTGCATCCCGGAAATCGCGTGCCCGTAATTATTGTAGCAAACAAAGCAGATCTGCTCCATGTTAAAGAAGTAGAACCTCAGCACGGACTTCAGCTGGCTGGCCTGCTGGGCTGCAATTTCTACGAAGTGTCCGTCAGTGAGAACTACAAAGAGGTGTTCTGTGCCTTCCACAGCTTGTGCAAAGAAGTCAGCAAGCGGCAAACCACCGGCACCCCAGAGAAACGGAGAAGTTCTTTCATCCCAAGGCCCAAGTCACCCAACATGCAAGACCTGAAGAGAAGGTTTAAGCAAGCTCTGTCGGCCAAAGTGAGGACCGTAACTTCTGTCTGAAAGGTTGAACTGGGTGGATGACGGGTCTTCATGCCTCCTCAGCGAAGAGTCCATTAGGTCCAGTTCTGGTAACATTTTGGCTGGCAGCAGGGCAACCGAGCGAGATCAAAGAGAGGGAAAGTGTATGTGTGCAGGCCATTATTGGACTACTAGTGAATATGAAGCATTGCGTAAAGGAGAAACTTCACCAAAACTTGAATCGGTTCCTAAAGAAGGGATACACTGCATACTTTTACGCTGAAAGCAGGATATTTGAATGCATTCAGAACATTGCCTATTCTGTGATGGAGTAAGGATAGCTTAGTGTTTGCTATCCTGTTACTTTAATTGTAGGAGAAGATGGGGGGAAATACTCAGAATGCCATCTTCTTTAATTGGAAACAGAGATCCTTATGCCATTGAATTAGGGCTGGTTTCTTTTATAAATCTCACTAGAGATTTTGATATTTTTTTTTTTTACTCCAGTTCATGAGGTACAAGTATCTCTGTTCCAACCGAGCAGTAACAATCTTTGGTGTAAAACTTCTGGGCATTATTAAGGGATTATATTTGATTGTGATGAGACATACGAATGCTTAGTGTAATTTTTACAACTATGTTATATTCTCAACATTTTAAGGTATTCTGAAGGTTGTCAGTCGTCTGATGCAATGTTGAATTTATTTTCATATAAATCCAAATTAATTGATCTAAATATGGGTTGAAATTCACACTGTTTCGGTCCATGTTACTTCTTTTCTCTGGTAGGAGTGGAGCAGATGAGCCATTATCTCTAGTTGAGGCAGAAAGGACATTCCACGGTTATATCAATCTGCCTTTTGTGGTTATCTAGCCAAATGCTGGACCATGAGGCTTGTCCCGTAAAGCAGAACACGTTTAAAATAAGATATGCAAACATGACATTGATGCAGTTTAACAAAAAGCAACACTGTGCTTTCCCATTGAGCGGTAACTTATTTATTTTATATTTCAGAAACATTACCAGGATACAACTTCTTTATTTTGTGTCATCATTAAATTAAACAATGTTTTCTCAAGAATTTGTTGTATTTTTCTAACCAGTTGCTAGGCAATGTACACAGAAAAAAACAAGGTTCTGCTAGTAAGATTTCTATTGCCTGTGAAGCAAGGGGAAAAAATGTATTACTGGAGGCGTGAAAGAAATCATACAGGAACACAGGTCCATTGACTTTGTGAATGCTACACACCCATCAACTCTCTTGCAAGTATAGATTTCTATACTACAACAAATTGTGCAGCTGCTATACAACGCTACTGGCTTCTCAAATGCTTTTCTAACTACACGGTGGCCAGTCCCCTTATTCAAGAGCTTCTGCTAAAAACCCCATGGGCAGGGGTAGGCAACCTTGGCTCTTTTATGACTCGTGGACTTCAACTCCCAGAATTCCTGAGCCAGCCATGCTGAGGAGAAAGGGAGAGGTTTCTAAGCTGAGCCATGCTGGCTCAGGAATTCTGGGAGTTGAAGTCCACGAGTCATAAAAGAGCCAAGGTTGCCTACCCCTGCCCATGGCATTATCACTTTGCCACAACTCCCCAAAAAGTCTACTTAGCACCAAGATATCAAGAACACCAAAGCATCCTCAGCAGCTGTGGTACCAAGGACCAGGGGGGCCTTCCTTTGCTGTGAGGCTCTGCTTCCATTGTGCTGCAAGAGCTACAACTGAAGCATCCAAGTTTGTGTGTCAAATAAGGCAAGATTAGTGGGTATGGCTACCTGGGCAAAGTCATTTTTAAGCATGCATTGCATGTGTAGTGGAAAAAGGCCTCCATTTTGGCTTTTCTGGCACCTTCCCTTACTATGGAGCATTCTGAACTAGAGGATTAAATCTATTCTCTACTGATAAAGGCAATAAAAGATTATAAGAAACAACTCTGGAATTTTGCATGAACCACGTGCAATGTCACCTTACACAAAGTCCCACCTAATTCAGCTCGTGTTCCAATTAAGTTGTGTATATGACAGAGTCAGCCCATACCGGAATCCTTCGCTTAATACAGAATTTAGCCTATTAGTTCAATACGACAGATCTGGCCTGGTAACCATGGGGACTGTGTTTACCTTTTCTCTTAAGCGCTTCAATTAAGACGTTTTATAGCTGACTCTGGCTTGCCAGTTCATCCACTGATTATGATCCTAAGTAGATGCTCAGAAGTTTGCCCTTTTCCTGTCAGGCATGTTTCACAAAGTGGCCGTCTCCTGTTTGCCTGAAATCTCAGGCTGCAGCCCAATTAAAATGGCCTTCAATAGGGGCCGTGAAAATTCTTTTAAAAAGGGCTGTTTTGCATCTGCTAGACTGGAGCATCGGTATCCTTGAAACGTGATCAGACAAAACTGCTGGATTTGGTTACATTGAAGAAGGCAGCATCTAGCTGTATACTACTACTACTATAAAACAAAGAATCAAAAGCTGCTGAAGCAAAGTCAACAATATGAAAAGAAAACCATGTCACAAACTGGCTTGGCGTATTAGGCACTGCTCCCTAATCTTAAATCATACCACCTTTATTATTCAGAAGATAAATGGCAAGAAAAACATTAGCCATGCTCTTTGCTTTGAACATGTAAACACACATACTCTACACACTCTCACTCTCTAGTGTGTTCTGTGTGGGTGATGTTTAAAGAAGTGGACAGCAACTTTTCGCCCCGGGGATATTTCTTTGAACATCCCACATGGGACAGGCTCCATCCAATAAATACCATCAGACTCTCTTCACACTGAAAACAAGCATGTGGGAAACATCAGGCAAACATTTTGTCCCAGACACCCAGAGGTTGAAGTGAAACATTGCAGCTGAAGATGGAAGAGCTAGGACAGATAGGCAACCTTGGCTCTTTTATGACTCGTGGACTTCAACTCCCAGAGTTCCTGAGCCAGCATGGCTCAGCATGGAAACCTCTCCCTTTCCCCTCAGCATGGCTGGCTCAGGAATTCTGGGAGTTGAAGTCCACGAGTCATAAAAGAGCCAAGGTTGCTTACCCCTGAGTCGCTAGGAGATGCACTACTAAGAATAAAGATATCCCTCCCTCCTGGAAGGTTAGCATCCTGGGCTTACATGACAATGAGATGTTCTCTTTAGATTATTTCTGAAGCAACTTCACACATTTTTTTGACATTCTGGCCAGGGGTAATTTTGGATTGCATGAACACATCAGTTACCCATTGGAGAGTCTGGGTTTGCTTTTTTTTTTTGGAGTACCAAGTTCTAAATAAGGGAATCTGTAGTGCTTCAGGTAAATTTGGAGTCTTGTCTTTGATGACAGAGGCTGATGGAAGCAGGAATCCAATAGTAGCACGAGCTACATCTTTCTGTTTAAAGAGGGAAAGGTTTCGCCTTAGAAGAATGGAAACTGGAGCTCTTGAGGAAAACCAATTAGCTTCAAATTCTGGCCTCTTAACTCTTGACAAAGAGGTATCTACTGCCTTGTAACTTGGCTACTAATACGTAATCTAGATAGTGGTGAGGTGAAGGGAATAATAAAAAAAAAAGGCAAGATGGCAGTAACAACAATACAACTGAAACTCCAACCCTTTCAGATTTGTGCGCTTACAAAAGGGCAGTGCTTGGATTGCAATTTCAGAACCGCCATTTTGCTTATTTTTGACCCAAACCTCTTGGATACTGTTGGATCTTGGCCAATCTCGGCATTGCTTCCTCCCCCCCCCCATTAACTATTTGTCAAGAAGCGTACCTTGTCTCAGAGATAATCGGATATTTCAGATCAAATTTGCCACTCACAAATTTCCTGTTGTCTTTCTGTAGTGGTATCTTTTATCTGCCTCGCTAAAGAGAAGTCGCGAACAATGGGGGCTCAAAAGAACGTAGCAAAAGCTTTGTCTAAAAATGGGAGGTCCGCGTTGCTCTCTTCTATGGTTTTACAATCTTCACAGGCTCTGATAACAATAATGCCAGCAACTGATCACTGCCGCTAATAAGCTGGAGATAAAGGATTTTCAGCTAAGCACAACATTTCTGCAGGGAGAGGAAAGTCAGCATGACATCCCTCAAAATGGCTTTGAAGCAATCTCTTAAGGCAGATACTTTTCTTCACAGACGGTGAGCTCATTGCTTTTTCCCCCCCATTTGAAAATTTCTCACCTTACGGGCAATGTCAGAGCATCTCTGTTTTAAAGGAATGTTCTTGAAGGGCAGAAGGCAAGAGTTTGGTGCATTTTCCACACGTTGGGCCAGATGCCTGCTTTGGCAACTTCAGATACCAATATCTGGCTTGAGACGGTCCGTGGCAAAAAGCAGCTCCAGAACGTTAAGGGGTGTCAGGAGTGTGGTAGAGAGAACAACTACCTGGAAAGCAAAAGATATATGCATATATGGTTAGTTAGGGTGACCAGCTTTTGCTACCTCCATCAGTGATTGAAACCCTCAGTGATGAAGAATTGTGGGTCTATGAGCAAGTAAACTAAAATGGTTTTCCCTTCAGCATACAATTGATAGGCAAACTTTCTACCAGTGGAAGAATCTCAATCATCAGAATTGCTGTAATTCGCTAAGTTAGTGGTAAGGAGAGTTGAGTATTATTATTGTTGTTGTTGTTGTTATTCACACATTCAGCCAGATGTTCAGACTGGGTTTGGCATTTTTGTCTACCTATCGAGTCCTTACCAAGGACCTGGGATAGGCAGATCTGGATGTTTGATAGGGTTACAGATACAGATATCGTTGCAGGATGGAAGCTGTTCTCAGCAAAGCTGCCTTTTGCAATTGACTGATGGCGGATTTGTCAATGCCGATGGTATTCAAGTGGTGTTCCAGTTGTTTTGGGATTGCACCTATAACATTGTTATTGTTGATGTTGTTGTTGTAATGGATTGCCCTTACAGTTTTCCCCCAACATGTGCTCAATGGATGGGAGCCTTTTCCTATTTGAATGGAAGCCAATGTTGCCTATTCAATGTGCGTTCAGTGTTGTAGAATCTGAATCGAAAAATGTACTACTACTACATTCATGTCTGGAGCACTAAAGCGCTTCTGGATTGAAAGGATTGAACAGTGACATCACCATTGCCTGGGGGATGCCCAGTCTGAGGGCTCCTTACCTGTCCCCATTAAGTTGCCCACCAAAGTGGTACCCATTTATCTACTCGCAGCTGCCCATTTTCAAACTGCTGACTCGGCAGTAGCTGGAGTATGCGATGAGAGTTCACCCCATCCCGTGGCAGCAACCAGGTCTCAAATGCAAGCCTGCCGATTGTCAGCCCAGCATCCTAACCTTGGGAGTCACCGCCTGCCTTGAAAATGTTAATTTGTGATTTTCTATGCCATCCTTCCTACTGGTACAAAAAGGAAATTCCAGGGGAATGTTTGCCAATTTGATGTCTTCCTAATGAGCTGACACAAGGATGAAAGATGATGTAAGTGATGTGCATTTCAGAAAGTATGTCATTTGCAATAATAATAATAATAATAATAATAATAATAATAATAATAATAATAATTAATAATAATAATAATAATAAATAATTAATAATAATAATAATTATATAAGATAACCTTTATTGTCATTTTTATATTGTGGGCACAATGGCACACATCAAAAATGAAATTTAGTTGCCCGCTCTCAAAGTGAAACACATACATGACACACACCTAAACATACTATGAACAACATATATATAGACCCACATCCCTACATATACATAGCAATAAATATTAAATAACTGTCCATCTTGAATATATAACGCAAGGAGGAAGTTTTGAGAGTTCGCAAGGTTAATGCTGTATGGAATGAAACTATGGCTGAATCTGGATGTTCTGCTACGGATACCACGAAGCCTCCTCCCAGAAGGTAACAAGGAAAACAGGTCGTGAAGAGGATGTGTAGTGTCCCAGATAATCTTACGGACCCTGCTCAAGCAACGCTTTCAGTGCTATGTCCTGGATGGGAGGGAGGGGACTGCCAATGATCTTTTCAGCCATTCTTACCACTCTCTGCACCGCCTTCCCTGTCTGAAGCAGTATGCCTCCAAACCAGACTGTGATGCTGTATGACGGATGCTCTCGATTGTCCCCCTGTAGAAAGTGGTCAGGACAGGGGAAGGAAGATGTGCTTTTCCATGCGGCGCATAAAATGCAGGTGCTGCTGTGCCCGCTTCCACCAGTTTCTCACTGTTGAGTGACCAAGTCAGCCTACTCATTAGCTGCACACCCAGGAAAATAATAATATGTTGGAAGGGACCTTGGAGGTCATCTAGTCCAACCCCCTGCTCAGGCAGGAACCCTATACCATTTCGGACAAATGGATGTCCCAGTCTCTTTCTTAAAAACTTCCAGTGTTGGGAGCATTCACCACTTCTGGAGGCAAGTTGTTTCCATTGGTTAATTGTTCTAACTGTCAGGAAGTTTCTCCTTAGTTTCTAGGTTGCTTCTCTCCTTGATTAGTTTCCAATCCGTTGCTTTTGCCTGCCTTCCGGCGCTTTGGAGAATAGCTTGACTCCCTCTTCTTTGTGGCAGCCCCTGACATATTGGAACCTGCTATCATGTCCCCCCCTCGTCCTTCTCTTCATTAAACTAGACATACCGAATTCCAGCAAACGTTCCTGATATGCTTTAGCCTCCAGTCACCCTAATCATCTTTGTTGCTCTTCTCTGTACTCTTTCTAGAGTCATCATCTTTTTTACATCGTGGTGACCAAAACTGGATGCAGTTATTCAAGTGTGGCCTTACCAAGGCATTGTAAGTGGTATTAACACTTCACGTGATTCTTGATTCTATCCCTCTGTTAATGCAGCCTAGCACTGTGTTGGCCTTTTTGGCAGCTGCAGCACACTGCTGGCTCATATTTAAGTGATTGTCCACTAGGACTCCGAGGTCCCTCTCACAGTTACTACTATTGAGCAAGGTACCCCCTATACTATACCTGTGCATTTGGTTTTTCTTGCCTAAATGTAGAACCTTGCTTTTTTCACCATTGAATTTCATTTTGTTAGATAGTGCCCAGTGTTCAAGTCTGTCCAGATCCTGTGACTAGTGAGAGAAAAAATCCATTGCCAAGGCGTTGAACAAATAAACAGGATTTAAGCTCATGCAATGACAGAGATTTACAAAAATGCCAAAGACAGGTGCCCTTCTAATTCACTTGAATTTAAGAGGAAGAAGGAGACACATTCTAGACTTGTAAGCTTCTGTTACTATAGCCATTCCAATAACTTTAATTTTAGACCTAGATAGTATTTGTTTCTTGATTGGGTCAACCTTGTAGGGCTATCAGTGACTGACATTAATGGACAGGACTATCATGGCTTATATCAGTTATATGCTTATGTATGTTGAGACTAGACATCTTTTAATCATCATCTAGCCTAGCCTTCATACAAAGATATTGCACTTATAGACTTTTGGTGGACCCAGACAACTCTTGCTTCTCTTCAGCCCCAATCTGTTCCATTATTTAGCCAATTCACTGCTGAGAAAGCTAGACCATCATTTTTTCCCATCCAGGCCCTCTGGGGGGAAAATCTGTCACAGGCCGATTCTTGCACTGGTGTTTCTGCCTTGACGAGGTTATCAAGAAATACTTGACATGCAGCTCAAATATTTATGATCAAGATTTTGTTTATATATGCAGTAAGGCTGTCAGGCTACTAAGCACTTTAGTTGATTAAAGGCCTTTTTAATTGATTAAACTTTGTATATTACTAAATCTCAGCATAATTCCTTCTTGAGATATGCACGAATTAATAGTCAAAAGTGCCCATTCGCTACTAGAAAGTAAAGCCATTTTAAATATTTTTTTCATCACAGTAATATACAAAATGGCACAGGAGAATGAAAAACTAAATATGAAAATGTACTTTGATCTTTCTGATTAAAATTTGCCACACTGACCAAACAATATTTTCATCGAACCTACTAATTAGAATTTTAACATTAATATTAATTAATATTTGTTCTCAGGCACAACTGATATATATATTCTCATGTATTTATAACCCAGTACAGTTATTACTGTAATAATCAGAGTCATAATTTCATTTTTGCAGAATCTTCTATCTCTGAGATAACAACAAGAATTGTGCTCACACCTTTAAAAGAATTGTGTCATAAACATTTAAGTGATCGGCATAAATCAAGATCTGATTGCTATTATGTGAATTACGGTATATTCTACATCTCTATAACTAGTTAATTTTGCTTGCATTTCAGTCACATATCGGAAGTGGACTATATCTATCAACAACTGTTTTGGTTCTTGCTAAAAAATACTCCCAATTTTTACATATTTAATCTAATTCCTGTTTAAAGCGACATTGGTTAATTGTGGAGCACAGCATCCAGATCCTCTTAAGTCTTCTGGAGGGCTGTGAAAATCCTTGCCAGATTGTTATATGAACCCCATACAGGTATAGTTTGTATGGCTGCTTCTGCCACATGGTGCCTATATACAATATCTATATACCAGTGGTGGCGAACCTATGGCACGGGTGCCAGAGGTGGCACTCAGAGCCCTCTCTGTGGGCACACGCACCATCACCCCAGTCCTAGGCCTTCAGCTGGGTTTTATAAAACCTTTTCGCTTTAGGCCTCCACCGCCATGTGCAAAAAAAAAAAAAAGGTTCAATCAATTTAAACTTCTCGCAGGAAAAAAAAGATCTTGCAAAGTTGGAATTGATTGATTGAACTTTTTAGTCCCACCCAGTCTGCCGTTACCACCGCAGCCACACCCACCCAATTGGCCACGCCCACCCAATTGGCCACACCCAGCCAATGGGCCACACCCACCCGGCACTCGACGATGCATAAGTGGGTTTTGGGTTGCAGTTTGGGCACTCAGTCTCTAAAAGGTTCGCCATCTCTGCTATATACAATAGATATTGGCTACATACAATATCTATATAAATAGTAAACTGTTTGCTTAATATTTAAAACACCTATCTATTTGAAAACATCATCTAGCACAAGGGGTAAATATTCAGAGACCTAGAGAAATGCAGCTTCAATGCAGCAACTTTGAAATGTTTTTGCACGAAAGGCCCCCATTTATTTATTTTTGTTTGAAATGACTAACTCAGAATTCTTTTTCCCTCCCCTTCTAAAGCTCTTAAGCCTCTAGTACGGTGTTTCTCAATCTTGCTGACTTGCTGGATTTCAACGAACAGAATTTCCCGCCGTGCTGGGATCCACGCATCTTAAAAGTCACCAAGGGTGAGAAACACACTGCTCCAGTGTAACAGCTTTGTTATAGAGGACATGTAATGGTAAAAGCCTCTGAATTCTTTCTCTCCCAAGCTGACCCATCACCATCAAGGTCAATCCCAAGCAAAGCAACAGCCGATTCAGCGCCATTCTTTGTCAAACCTCAATCCCTCTCCGATAGGAATCCCAAAACTTGGCTACGCCATTTTCTCTCTCATCACCCATTAAACCTCTGCTTATCTTTCAAGCCAGAGTAATACATTTGGAGTCTGGATTAACTTGTCCATCAGTGCACCACAAATTCAAGACTTGCCTTAGACAGCAAAAAAGTTGATTCACTACTCTTAAGGAGATAATTGGGAGGTTAAGTGCAAAAATAAAAAGGCATGTTATCAGATGAAAATGTGTTTCTAGAGAAGTATTTAAATCTCAGGAACAATTAAATGAGCTCTGAAGTCAAGAATGCCATTAACACAGAGGAGGCATTTAATCCAGGCCTGCAGGTACTCAAGTGTTATGTGGGCCCTCCTACAATAGCTCCATTATTAACAAATGTGTGGCCAGCGTGCTTTATGATACATTCCATATATAAAGTGTAGGTAATTTAGGATATAAGGGAGCTTAAGTGGAAAGGAAGGATGATATCTATCTGAATTCCTATTGCTGTTGGCAGCACTGGATTTGGAAGAAAAAGATGGGAAACTCTTAGTATCTTTCTATAATGGTGAAAAGTTTTAGAGTTGGAGCCAATGATTTATGCAGAAAACTTATACATGCAATGAAGTCTTTTATAAATATCTAAGTCTATAAGATACGTAAGAAAAATGATGGACAATCCACACCCAGAAGTCTGAAAAACAGCACCACACTGCTTACTAGAATTCTCCAGAAACCTCTGTCCAGCTCACAAGTTCCTAAGGGCAGATAAATAAGTTCCAAAGAGTTCAAAAGCATCAATGTACTTTTAATGATTTTAGACCAGGGGTCTTCAAACTTGGCCCTTTTATGACTTGTAGACTTCAACTCCCAGAATTCCTCAGCCAGCGTGCCTGGCTGAGGAATTCTGGGAGTTGAAGTCCACAAGTCATAAAAGGGCCAAGTTTGAAGACCCCTGTTTTAGACTCTTCCCTTCAGGAGCTTTCATGAATTACTTGTCTTCCAAATCCGATAACCCGTGACTTCCTTTATTAATCTTAGAGGAGGAGAACTTCTGCTATGAAGGTTTGCTTGAAAATACCGCTACTTCAAAAAAAAATGTGCCTGAAAGTCCCACAAAAAAAAGCTGAATGGCATCACAGACTTTCCTGTATTATCGAAACACTTCACTTCTGATCTCCACATTCCCCATCCAATCCAAGTGGGCATTGCCCTGACTCTTTCTTAATCCCTCCAGTCTTCTTCTACCTGGCAACAGTACAATTGGATTGTCTAGAGCCAGGGTCTCCAACCCTGGCAACTTTTAAGACTTGTGGACTTCAACTCCCAGAATTCCTCAGCCAGCATGGCTGGCTGAAGAATTCTGGGGGTTGGAGTCCACAGGTCTTAAAGTCGCCAAGGTTGGAGACCCCTGGTCTAGAGCAAATTGTCCTCTTTTTCATACCAGCTATTTTATTATTTTGTACTTCATCATATATTCCATACCTCTACTCTGGGCTTGTGCGCTGCTACAAGATCCTTTATCATTCGGACTTCAGATACTGTTACGCCACCAACCATGAAGAGGAGCAGCATAGGATGATCACTTGGGTGGGGTCGGCTCACCTAATCAAGAAAGAGAATAAATGTTTATGGAATCTGATCTTTAACCCTTTGGCCTGGTGGGGACTCCAAAAGAGAACTAAAAGCAACACCTCTCTTTAACAGCCTGCAGGGCAGAGAATAAATACCTATATTTTATGTCAAGGTAATGATTTAATAGCTAAACAGCTTATGTAATGATGTAATGTAATATAAGGTGGATGGTGCAATGATAGGAATGACTCAGCATGGTCTGTATCCCTTTAAGAGCCTGAGTATAAAAGGGAAGACTTTTGCTGGAGTGTTTCTCTCTCTTCTGTTTCCTGCTGTAAGTGCTGTGTGTTGGATCCTACTGTATTAACATGTGTATGCGTATTGTTCCTGATGTATGATATTGTAGATAGTGTAATATAAACCACCATTTAATATAGACCACTGTTTACTGTGTTTACTCCTGGGTTATCTCAGCACAATAAGACTCTGACATTTTATAATCTCTCAGTCACCCCCTCAGAATGATACATTTGAGACCTCTTTGACATTGAAGTATCGTTTTGATGTTGACATCCCCTTCTTTCTTATCCCTTATCTATTTCATTTTGCCTCTCAGTCAGAAGATTATGAATAATTAAGCATTTGAACAATACACTGTATGAACAGATAACATATCATTTATTTCTCTTGAAAGAAATCAATCAACAACATTCTTCCTTCCCCGTTTAATAATAAAACGATTGTCAAAAGGGCTTATATGCAGCTACTAGAGATGGCTGCAAATATCCACAGGACCACCAATAGGGAGAGATACCAAACACCTATAACCTTGTACTAGCATATGATGATCATTTGGGGGTATGGCCAAATGATTTGGTAGTCCCAGATTATATCCTTTTCTTTTCTTTTTTTCTTTTTACTCTGAACAATATTCTACTACTTCTCTAGTCTCTTAATTGCCTGCCCCCACACATTCTCTTAGCTTCCTGGACTCCTTCCTCATAAGGAAATGGCCAGTTAATCCTTGATTTGCATTCTAAGCAAACAACAAATTTGTTTCATCACATCCTCATGCTTGCATCTAGGATACTGCTGGAGACCTAATGCACACATAATTTGGAACACACATTCCAAAGCACCAGAAGGCAAGACAAGAAACAATGGATGGAAACTAATCAAGGGGAGAAGCAACCTGGAATTAAGCAGAAACTTCCTAACAGTGAGAATAATTAACCAGTGGAACAGTTGCCTTCAGAAGTTGTGGGTGCTTCATCACTGGAGGTTTTTAAGAAGAGACTGGACAGTTACTTGTCTGAAATGGTATAGGGTCTCCTGCTTGAGCAGCGGGTTGGACTAGAAGACCTCCAAGGTTCCTTCCAGCTCTATTCTGATTGATTGATAAATATTCAGTTTCCATGGCTGTCATCCTAAACACTTCCTCATGGCCAATTGCTTCCTCAATGTCTTGTGGTTATTTCTCAGAGAATTAGTAACAAAAGCTAAAATTCTCAGAGGATATTATTCTCTTAAACTACATGCTTACTACATGCGTAGCACATGGAATTTGACAACTGGACAGCATAAATGGATTCTCCGTGCTATGGCCAAAAAGACTGATATTACAGAATTGGAAAGATACCTCCATGGCTCCTTTCTCTCAATGGATCTAAGACCTGATTGGACATGACAACTATGTGTGGATTGTCTATTGACACATAGACTTTGTATGGATGAGTGGAATGAAATATGAGATTCATTTATACATAATATAAATTACGTTAAAAGGGATAAAAATGTATTAGAAACATACATAATTGACTATGTTTGCGTTAGACAAGTATATATACAGTAGAATTGTAATTGTTTATTGTTTTTTAATGGCAGATCATCTGGGTTTGTGTCGTATTTTTTATTTGTTAGAGCACTTTTTCTTTTTTCTTCTTTTTGACAATGTATTTATCACTATCGCTTTTACGTTTTGTGTTTTTCCCCCCTTCTTTTTGTTATTGATTAAAAAGCAATTAAAGATAAATGAAAATGCACTGAAGTTACTTTGTGTTTGAAGAATCCCTAAGATAGCACATCTTTTTTGGACTATATTCCAATTTGGTCTGCATTAGAAAATGCAATGTTGTAAGATGGTTTTACTTATTAGTCTGAGTGGAGAAGATTGACAGATGTGTCCTACAGAAAGAGCAGGGGAGATAAGATAAAACTGAACTCTCCTCTCCCCTCTTTGGAGAGATTCTCTCTTTCTGTGTGTTTGTGTATGTGCGCACATGCACACAAGTGCTTTTGAGTCAGTGTTGACTCCTGGTGACTGCTTGGACTTGGCAAGCTTCTTCAGAAGTGTTTGTCTCCTTCATAGGGTTGAGAGATAGTGACTGTCACTCAGCTAATTTGGTGCCCAAGGCAGGATTATAACTCAGTCTCCTGATTTCTAGCCTGGTGCCTTAACCACTACATCCTGCTGGCATTCAGGTTCTACCTTACATATTGAAAACTCCAAGCCCTATCCCAAATCTGCACTGGGGTTTGTCTTACAGATAAAAAGGCCTTTAATGCTTCTTATAATGATGTCCAAAGGTGTCTTTATCTGGAACAGCAGAATTCAGAGGAAAACCATGTGCTTTATTTGTCATGCTTTACAAATAATAACAGAGCACAACATAATGGCTGAACTGGTGAAATCAAATTACTATTTAGTTTGACTTTTGTAGGGTTTCATTGACAATCTGTCTACTACGGATTACATCTATTTGGAAACCCCTGAAATTCAATCTTTGGGTTTTCTGTTTCATGATCCTCAAAAGCTAACTGCTGTCTTTTAAAAAAAATGAAGCGTTCATAGAGCATATTTTTCCCCTTTTTTGGTGTTTCGACAATATTGTTTTTAGCAAGTCCCAAACAAGTGATCGTTTCAGGTGCACAGCTGTCAAATTTCCATGGAGACTGAAATTAAAAAATCATAAGAAGATCATTTTTTATTCTGTGTCTCCTTTTCTTTTTTAAACTAAACGTAACAAAGTACAGTTATAATATACAACATTAAATATTTCACTCGTCTATTTCAAAGACTCAAGGCAAACTGAAATCTACTCTTGCCCTATATAATAATAACAATAACAACAACAACATCCTGAGCCAATACCTCTTAATATCATCAAACGTCAACATCTGCCTATCCCTGCTGCTTGGGAAGGATTTGATAGGTGGATAAAAATGCCAAATCCAGTCTAAACATCTGGCTGATAGTGAGATGAACCATCATCACACAATCAATTACAAAAGGCCACACTACTTGGATCCATACATATAATACATTGCAACATCCTGGGTTCTGGGGAAAAACTCAGCGTGAATAAAGACCAACACCAGCTAAAGAACTGGCAGCTGTGATTTCACATTATTGTGTAAATAACAACAACAATAATAATAATATAGACATATACCATCCAAATTCAATGTGGTCATACGTGTAACCATGTCGTGTAGAAGGGATGACATAGACTGCCCATAATTAGACTCTACTGCTGGCTTCTGACTGTTTACAGTGTTAAAATATGCCTGAATATTTTAATTGTGTGCAGTCACTGTGTCTCACCTGAACATGAATCTCTTGAGGAAGTCCCAGGCAGTTTTAGAATCTAACTTTATTCATTCATGTAATGTCCTGTTTTTTCATACTTATTAACTGCAGGCAACAAACATTATTACATGTCTTGATGGCATTTGAATTCTTTATATTGAAAAAGTATTTATCAGTTAAGTTTTATATATATGCTTCTCTGCTGAGTATGCACGAAATCAAGATAGCTATAATTAGGATAATATTAATATTTGTAGACTAATATCACTACAACAACTTTTGGGTTCGGATTTTGTATTTTTACTACCATTTTTTATCTGGACTGTAAATTACAAAAAAAAAAAATCTCTAGAGGTGTATTTGAAGTTAATACCAAATATTACATGGATGTAACTATTAAAATCTGATTTTCTTTTAAATAACTTTCTGGATCATATGCCGAGCTGCAAATTTACATTCCAAGCTTAAGAAAGTCAGAAATGTGTCCTTGTTAAGATTAATGGATTGGTCCTAATTTAGACCTAGGATTCCTCTATTAACACACTAACCATTTTATCTGTCTTGAGCGTACACATAATTTTTAATATACGTACTAAATGGAAGTTAGAGCCTTCTGAATTCAAACAAAGATTCTAGATTTTGTTTTACTTAGGTCATTTCCCCACCAATGACATATAGTATCTTCTTGAATTGCCAATCTTCACTGTTCAAAATTACAATGGGTTCTTAGCTACCCACCTTTACTGAAAGCAAGATTCTTCCCCAGTTTAACAAGAATGTCTGAAGACAGAAATAGCCTCAACTAAGTTGTCTTTTTAAATCCTTAAGAGTCCAATTCAACTCCCAGGTTCTTAAAATGGAGTCTTTCTCAGATTTTTTTACTCATGGTCCCTGTGGGAAGCAATGATAAGGCTGTCTTCTTAACTAATACAAGTGGAATGTCCAGAGGTCAGGATGTGAATTTCTCTCATAGTATTACACTAGGTTTCATATCACACTAATGACGGCTGAGTTGTGGTATGAAGATGTTGCAGGTATTTAATGAGGAGAAGGCCTTAGTTATACACAGCTGTACAGGAACTGTGGTGGCTGCTATTAATTGTAGATCTTGGAGAGACTTCACAAAGTCCTCAAGAAATCTAATACTTCAGATGCCAACTTCTGGAAAATCATGTTACGTAAGAATATTAATAAACCACACTGAATGCAATGAGGATTTCTTTTGAATACATTTCCCTTTTTAAAATAAATATGAATTCATAAATCATTTCAGTAAAAGCTACTGCAGCAGATTGCACTGGACATCCATGCAATAGTGACATGTACAGTATATATGGTTTACAAAAGCGGCTTTAGGTTACCAAATGAAAAGGAAGGAAAACATATATTATTTAATTGACTAACTGACTGATGGTCATACTAGCATAGAAGCTAGTTTAACACTAAAATAGCACTCTCTGGGCAATTTACCATGTCAGCGTATTGGGTCCTCATTTTATTGACCTCAGAGGGATGGAAAGCTGAGTCAACCTTGGAACTGGTCAGAATTGAACTCAAATGCACGTGTGGAGATATAACTACCTATTTTGGGTTCTGTTCCTTGGAGGAAGGTCAGAATTAAAATGCAGTGAATCTGGAAATAGAAGTGTGGCTACAATACAATACAGAACAGAAAGTTCTGCAGCTTTAGAATACCAGGGGTAGGCAACCTTGGCTCTTTTATGACTTGTGGACTTCAACTCCCAGCATGGCTGGCTCAGGAATTCTGGGAGTTGAAGTCCATGAGTCATAAAAGAGCCAAGGTTGCCTACCCCTGGGATAGAATATATGAGATTTTCCTTATCTCACAAGCCGGTCCTTTCCTGATTTCTACAGCATGTACACGCCGGCCCACTGCTCGCGTGGCCCAGTTCCCCTCTCCCCCCCCCAAGACTCAGGCCGCCAAGGTTGGGGAACGCTGCTTTGGAGAATAGGCAGCCCCTTAGATATTGAAACACTGCTATCCTGTTGTCCCTAGTTCTTCTTTTCATTAAACTAGACACCCCCAATTTCTGCAACCGATAACATCAGACACTATATTAATGCTCTTTCTAGGTGCAGAGGAAGTGAATGTCTGCGTAAAAGAGGGACAAAACACAGAAACCATAACCTGCCACGAGACGCATCTTCTGTGAGAAGAATGTTTCTCTCCCACATGCAATAACCGGAATGATGGAAATTAGGTTGATACTGCCGTCCCTCTACTATTAATACTTTTGCTGTGGGCCAATAATTTTGCGCTTCTTTTATGAGGCTGCATTGAAGAATAGTCTGCAGACTATAATCATTGCCTTGTGACATGCAATGCAACAAGAAAATATATTATGGCCTAGGGCACAGCCCACCCTTACTTTTAAATTCATTAAAGAATAATAATAATATTTAGAAGCAGCAGCTTTGGGTGTGGGCATGTGTTCTTAAAATGAAATCCAGATTGATGAGAAGGATTTCTCTAGCATATTTTCTCCCCTCTCCATCCTGTCTTGTGAATGCCATAGAGTGGATTCTCATTATTGGGACTCAAAAAAAGTACAGTCTGGATGTGGCCCCAGGAGAAACCTTGACTATAGTTGTAATGAAAAACAGCTGGATGCTATTACATGATCTTGAAAAGAGAGAGACAAATTTACAAAATGGTAGATTTGCTCCATTTCTCATTTTTTCCAGCCTTAAATTAATTTTGCTTAAATGGTTCTTGGCATTAGTTTTCTGAAGTAATAAGAAGACAGGATATTGATCTTACAAAAAAAAAACTATTGAAGTAAATACATAATAAATTGAATACACAAAATAATATAAGGAGATTTTCTGCCTGCTTCCTGCTAACATATGCATTTCTTGCAGGCTACTTTATTTTTATTGGGGAGCAGGACTGGAAAATTTAGGAATCAGGAATACAGCGTAACTGCAGGTCAGCGGACAAAATGGAAATTTGTTACGTTGAAATTTTTCTCACATTCCATACCTGGGATAGATTTCTTATGAGCCAAATCTACCACCCTCTTTCATGAACTTCCACTGGGAGTGTACCACTATCCATACTTTGTCAAAGAATTTAGAAAAAGGCTTCTCTAAAGGTGTGTGTGTGTGTGGTCCATGATGGTGCTAAGGGGAATTCCAACTCAAGATGGTGGTCATGACCATCTGACGGAAGCTCTACCATTTTGAAATGTACCATGTAGTAAGGCTGAGGCTTCAATTGCAGACACAGCTGTTGTCTTGACTTTTTGGACACTTTCCCCCCCATCCCGTGGCTCTCTTAATCCATCTCTGCTCTTCATGAAAAGGTTTTTTTTTTCCCAGGGGGGAGGAGAGAAACGGATGTCCTTAAGTCTGTTTTTGACTCTGGTGACTGCCTGGACAAGTCCCTGCAGTTTTCTTGGCCAGGTTTTTTCAGAAGTGGTTGTCCATTTGCCTCTTTCCTAGTGCTAAGTGAGACTGGGTGGCCCAAGGTGACTCAGCTGGCTTCGTGCTTAAAGTTGGACTAGAACTCACGGTTTCCTATTTTCTAGCCTGATGCCTTAGCCATTAGACCCAATTGATTTTCTCTTCGTGAAAGTAGCCCAATTTTTTTTCAAGCTTCTGATCAAGCCTGAAAACAGAGGGGCCTTGCTTTAAGGAATCAATTTGTTAAAGTGAACGTGATTCTTAAGACAGTCATAGCACTTTTTTTTTCCTGGTTCTGCAGAAGCATCAAGGAAACAGCTACTTTAACAATCAGCGGAGACCTAATGCTGTGCTCGGAAGCACTTTTGAATAATTTTCAAAGGGTACATAAACCTAGAGGAGAGCATAAACTAAAGGCTCTTCTTCTGGTCCCAAAAGACAAGGGTCTCGAAGGCAACCAGTGTAGACCCAAGATTAACTAATGTAGGCAGGGGAAAAAAAAAGCGATTCACACTTGGCTAAAAGATAAACAATGTTTTCATTTTGAATTTGGAAATGTCTAGTTTCTAGTTGATTTGTTTTTCTCTGCTGGGGAAAGCTATTTTGAGAAGTCTTTTGAACGAAGTCATTACTGCTTACAATTCATTGTACAATTCATTACCCTCTATGCTTGCCCTTAAAAGCTTAAATCTTTTTCATACGTGTGAGCATTGCTTAAAATAGACACTGCTTTCAAATACACTGCAGTTTCTTTCACTCCAGCAAGTCACACCGTGATCCGTGGTGCCAGGGATATTTTCGGTGACATCGATAAAAATGCATGGGTACCAACTTTGTCCTGTTTTTTTTTTTGAGAGAGGGGAGGCAGGGGAAAAGGAAGAAGGTAGAAGGAAGAAGACACTGCTTTCAAATACACTGCAGTTTCTTTCACTCCAGCAAGTCACACCGTGATCCGTGGTGCCAGGGATATTTTCGGTGACATCGATAAAAATGCATGGGTACCAACTTTGTCCTGTTTTTTTTTTTGAGAGAGGGGAGGCAGGGGAAAAGGAAGAAGGTAGAAGGAAGAAGAATCTTTCAACACTGTGCTTCTTTTATCTCCCACCCTGTCAGATTAGGAAAAAGAACAAGGAATGCTTTTCACGTTTTGACAGTCCAGTACAATTTTTCACATCCATATCCAACCTGAACGGTGGCAAATGTAACAATGGAAAAACTGTACACTTATATTTGGGGAATATATGTGGAGGTCAGTGTAGCAAATGCAATAACAAACACTTTTTTTTCTAGTGCAAAAGGCTCAGAAATTCATGGTACCATATTCACTAATGAGGGTGAAAGTTCCTTCTCCGAGCTTGTGGGTTGGTTTCCGAACATTTCGTTACCAGGCTAGGTAATATCTTCAGCGGAGTTTAAGGGATGTCAGTGTTCTTCTGTTTATAAGGGCTTCAGGTGTGGGTGTGTCAAGTGAGGGTCTTGTGATGAGTAAGGTGTGTCATTAGTGAGAGGCATGTGATGGGTCTTCTGATGGGGAGGTTACATCAGGCCAGGGTCCTTGGGAAGTCAACTGCTGGTGGGGGGCAGGGGGGCTTGCGTGAGTTGGTTGAGGGTCGGTGCCATCTCTGGTTGGCTGTGCAGCTGATTTGGATTCTGAGGGGTTCATGGGCTGGTTGTAGGCCGGTGTGTCTGTTGCTTGTGGAGTGCCAGGCTTTGATGAACTCACGAGCGTGGCGGGTGGTAGCGTGGCCAATGATTTTGCCGTTGCTCCAATCGAACTGGTGCTGTTTGGTGTCGCTGTGTGTAGAGATTCATGATATGGGATCGTGGCGTTTGACTGCCAGCTGGTGTTCGTGGATCTTGGTTTTTAATTGACGTGATGTTTGTCCCACAGAGAACTGGTTGCAATGGTTACAGCTGACTTTGTAGATTTCATCCTTCTGTGTCTTGTCTTTGGTTCTGGATGATTCCTAGCGGAGAGTGGCTGTGGGTTTGTGGGCTATTGCTATTCCTAGGGGTTCATTAATATTCACTAATCTTTTGATTAAAAAAAAAACTTAAGATTACAAACCACGCAGAGGTACTTGGGTGTGTGTGTGTTTTTAAAATATATTCTTGTCTTTCAATTCAGAGAAAGAAGTAATACTTGGAGAATGAATGCTTTCTCTCATTTAATGACAAAGAGAAAACCACTTACTGCCACCTGTAAACTGCAGGAAGCAGCTTAAGTGACACAGTGGATGGAATCTGATGAGCTCTTGATATTTATGATGTGGAGAAATGGCAATTTTTTTTTAATTTTTTAACCCAGAAAAAAGTTACTCGTTTTTACAAAACAGTGAAATGATGTTAATTATAAATATGGAGTTGTGAATGTGTAAGGTCATTATTATTTTATTATTTACGGTTTTTTTTTTTTTGGTTAGATTTGTGCCTTCTCTTTTTTCCAGGAAGAAAATAGGGCACAATGGAGTGGACATTTAATTCCCATAATGGCTTTTTTATATTCCTCAACATACTCAACGGACCACTCTAATGCTATCAGTTAACGGGACAGATAAATAACTGCCACAAAACAGAAGTTGGGCCACCAACGAATCCCTATCACTGATCATCATCTGATGATGTTATATATTCTACCACTAATCTTCTTGCAACCTCACCCCAAAAGTACAAATTTCAGATAGGAAATAAATAGGCGGGGGGAAATAAATGGGAGTTGTCTGCTTCTTAATAAAATGCTGCACATTTTAATCAGATGTCATTGTGATCATACATTACGATTGCTTTACCTTCATAAACATGCTGAATCCCGTTTTCAGAAGATCTGTAAGCCCAGAAGACATGTGCTCAATATCAACAGGGTCAGGTCGATCAGGATTGTAAATCTCTTCCAGCACTTGCTTCATCAATGGTTTATAAGATGCCTAAAAAAAAAAAAATCACTCCTAGTTATTAAAAATTAAATACATTACATTTTCAAAGTGAACATGATAACTAATAAACATATGTACAAACAGGAAGTTGTTTTCCCCTAGGGCAGGGGTAGGCAACCGTGGCTCTTTTATGACTCGTGGACTTCAACTCCCAGAATTCCTGAGCCAGCCATGCTGAGGGGAAAGGGAGAGGTTTCCAAGCTGAGCCATGCTGGCTCAGGAATTCTGGGAGTTGAAGTCCACGAGTCATACAAGAGCCAAGGTTGCCTACCCCTGCTCTAGGAAATCGAAGGATAGTGCCTTGTTGGTATTTTTTAATAAAAAGAGAGGATATGCTCTCAATAGATGTTTAAACTGTGCTTCCAGTTTGAGGTGAACTAATTCATACTTGTATTGGAAAAAAATAATCTCTAAGGGATAGTGATTTAAAAGGTGTCTCCGGGTATTAGTCTAAATGTTCAATGGCTCTGTAAAAAAATACAACTGCCCAGCTTCAATGAAAATAAAGTCAGCCCCTTCAACTTTAAATGAAACTTGAAGTGGGGAAAAACTGCACAGAAAGAATATAGTCTGAAATAGTTGCCTTTGCTCAAAAGATCGGTCTGAAATAGCATTCGTTCATTCGTTCATTCATTCATTTCATTCAGCCTTATGCAAGACTGGTGTTAAGCTTGCCTCTTATTGTCCAGGACGGGAATACATTACATGAGCTAATGTGTTTCTGCAGTATCAGGAGAGTGAATACCATCCATCCATAATCAGGTTTTTACTCGGATCCATCCATCAGACACTCAGGTTTTAACAAATATAAATGACAGGTTTCAGATTTTGCAATTGCATGCAGTAAGAAGCAACTGCTTCAGGATAAGCCACTTGGAAGGGGTCTAGGACAGGGGTGTCAAGCTGCTGACCCGTGGGCCGGTTGCATCATACGGAGGCCGCGCCCACCCCAGCTCCGGCAATGCGAAAAAAATCACGATACGTTGCGACACGTCACGTGGCGAGTTTGACACCCATGGACTAGGACAACTCGCCGTGGCCAACTCACCGCAGGACAAGAGTTACAGTAATATTGGAGAAATAGTGGAATAGAATCATTAAAGAAAGGAAGGACAAAATGAAATGAGATTGACAAAAATTGTAACTGCAGCCCGGTTGCTGAGCGCCCAAACTGCAGTCACATGACTGTGTGTGTGTGTGTGTGTGTGTGTGTGTGTGTGTCCATAAGTGTGACCGTGTGGACTTCGACTCTGGGTTGTAAGGTATGTTGGAACTTCAAATGCTCTCTAAGCCAGGGGTCCCCAACCCCCAGTCCATGGACCAGTACTGGGCTGCGGCATGCCAGCAACCGGTCCGCACAAACAAGGAAAGCCCCATCTGCGGGATGCAGGCAACACAGAAAACCACGCACCCTCCAGTCCGCGGAAAAACCTCTCTCCACGTAACCAGTCCCTGGTGCCCAAAAGATTGGGGACCTCTGTTCTAAGTACCCGGATGGAAGTCAAGGACTACCTGTACTTACTTAGAGATTCAAACCTGGAAATAAGGAGAAATTTCATGACAGTGAGAACAATCAACTAATGGAACAGATTGCCTTCAGATGTTGTTGGTGTTTCATCACTGGAGGCTTTCAAGACGAGACTGGACAGCCATCTATCAGAAATGGTGTAGGGTCTCCTACTTGGGCAGGAGGTTGGACTAGATGACCTACAAGGTCTATTCTATTCTGTTCTGTTCTGTTCTGTTCTATTCTATTCTATTCTATTCTATTCTATTCTATTCTATTCTATTCTATTCTATTCTATTCTATTCTATTCTATTCTATTCTATTCTATTCTATTCTCTATTCTATTCTATTCTATTCTATTCTATTCTATTCTATTCTATTCTATTCTATTCTATTCTATTCTCAAATGGATTTTCCTTTTAATGAGAACAGAATAGTAATCTTGACCCCATCCTGATAATTCTAAACAAATAATACAGATGATTGTTAGGTAAATAATTTCACTGATATTACAAAATAGGCTTCTTTCGTGATATTCTTCAATTACGCTGCATTAATCATTACTGAAGCTGGATGGCTTGAATTCCCTGAAAATCACTGTAGGACTACATATTTGAATAGCACTCTCCCCATGATTAAAATAAATTAAAATAAATACGTATCGTGATATAAATGTACACATTATTAGAATGATGCAGGATTAAACTGCAACATAATTAAAAGCTTTTAGCTCGTGAAAAAAACTACTGTACTCAGTTGTATGGATTTATGCAATTACTATATTGTAAATCTAAAGTATTGAACAATGAATAGCAACAATTTAAGTAGGAAGCTTATAATTTACAAAAATTAGTGGCAGGCAATATTTCTTACTTTTGCTATTCCGGGAAAGCCCCTCTCTAGTTTTCTTAGAAAACCTATGCTGAATCAAGCTGTGGAAATTATAAACAGAAATGCCACTTACCTTAGGGGGGGGGGGAAATGAAAAACAAATGAGAAACTAACCACTTAATCTGAACAATTTGAAAGAAAACTTATTTTCCAAAGCAATTATGGCCATCAATATTTATTTCCTCATCCAGCCTTTTAGAACATCAACATATTTTTTTCTTCCACCCAAGCACAAAAGATGTGCTAGGCAAAACATCCTGGTGCACACATTTTTACACTCATCCTAGGAGATGCAAATCTTCACTGTATTGCTTGTTGTTGTGAACTCAATAAGAAACATATTTATGGAATATGAGGTATTTGGATAAGATACCAAAACAGCAAATGTATAGAATTAAGAAGAATGACTTTTTTTTTTTTTGATGTAATGAAGAACCGTTTGGAAAGTAAGTCACATGTAACCAATGGAACTTATTAACAGTGATTTATCACCCAGTCTGCAACAGTTGGTTAACTATCCACTAAGGATGGTTATTTTTTTTCATATACAGCTTGAGTATAAATTATACTAAGATTAAAGTAAGCCTATAACCTTTGGTCCAGCGTAATGCAACCTGAAGCTTCTGTACATGGAATTTGCTACCTTATCAAGGTGAGGGCATAAAAAGTTCTGCCTTTGTTGTAAGGCTGTGTGGTTACGGTTTTGTCTTTTTTTGGGGCTTTATGCTGCAATTAATTTCATTTTTGTCTCATGGGAGGGGATAGGGTGAAAACACAGTGACATCAGGGGAGGGATAGGGTCAAGATCAGTACATGAAGTGATATTCAGTGCTGCTGACCTATGTTGTCCCACAGGACTCCATCTTGCCCAGCACATTGTTCAAAATCTGCATAAAACCACTAAAAAAGGTTGCCCAACAGTTTGGAGAAGAGTAACGTACCTATGCTGATGATAACCAGGTTTATCTCCAGCAAAAGACCAGGGAAGCAACTGGTATCTTTATGCTCTGCTTAAATTCACCAATGGGCTGGATGGGAGAGAATAAACTTAATAAGCTAAATCCCAAAAAGATGGGGGTGATGTTGATAAACAGCAGACTGACGTTGAGAATTTAGGTTCAACCTCCTTTGACTGGGATTACCAATTTCTCTGAAAGATGAGCTTTGCTATCTGGTGGGCTCCTCGATCCTCAGCTGTAGCTTTTTTTTTTTTTTTTTTTGCTGCGACAAGGGGTGGTTTGATACAGTTATGCCTGATACACGATCTGTTCCTGAGGCAATCCGATCGTTTACATCTGGATTACATTCGGTCTTGACTGCCGCAACGCAGTTTCGCATGGCCTGCCTAGAAAATTTCAGTCTGTGCAGAATGCAGCAGAAGCTGGGCTGCCAACTGGGACAAAGTACAGATCTGCAGTGGACATGATTAAGGCGTTGCTTTAAGAGCCCTGAAAAGTTTAGGACCACATCTCTTGTTGTGAATTTATGCCGTTATTAAGATCAGCAGGAGAGGTCCTTTCGAAGAGGTCCCTGCTGTCAGAGATCTGTCTTTTGGGCAGATAGGAGAAGTCCCTCGGTTTGTCAAAAGGCTATGGCAGTGATGGCGAACCTTTTAGAGACCGAGTGCCCAAAACCCGCCCCCCAGCCCTGCCCTGCCTCCTGCCCTGCCTGCTGTGCCCCACCTACCCACAGGGCCATGCACCGCCTCCATGGCCCGCCGCAGATCGCCCAGGCAGCTCTGCAGCGCCATGGCAGCCATGCCCTCCACCCACACCCCGCAGCATCATCTGCACGCTATAGGACGCAAGGGCGGAGTCTTGTCCCTGTTGCCTGTCTATGTCCTTGGCTGTGCTGCTCCGTGCGGGCTGCGCCCGGGGGCGACTGTCCTCCAGGGGGGCTGCTGGTGAGGAGGGGGCCGTGGGGGGAGGGGGGGCTGGGGTGATGCACGCGTGCCCACAGAGAAGGCTCCTAGTGCCGCCTCTGGCACGCGTGCCATAGGCTCGCCACCACTGGGCTATGGGATGTATTCCCCACTACATGGATTCCACTTGCTCAGTGGTTAGAACCTTTGTAAAGACACCTCTCTTTTGACAGTCTTTCAATCGTTTTAATCTGTTCTGCATTTAGATATATAATTACAATTTTTAATGCTCCATTTTTTTGAAGTCATAGCAAGAGCAGAGCAGAAAGGCAAGATATAACTTGAGAGAGTGGGGGGTGGATTTTATTCTTTAATCTGTATGCTTTTAGAAATTTATGGGAACGCTGCTTGGATGGCAACCGTAAAGCTGCCATCATTCAAATGAATCGCTTCGGTTTTAGCCATTACTCTGAAAAAAACATGATGGCACATGGAGGCAAGAATTATTCTAGAAACCCACTTGTGGGGAGCAAAATGGATTTTATATCTGCACACGACACAATTGGTCACGTTCAGGAAAATGTAGTTTTGGTTGCCTGCCAGGGTGAAAGAGATGAAAACTGATTAGAAAAACACATGTCAACTTGCCTGTTGGCTGTGGCTTCCCGGGATATGTAGAGAATTAAACTGTTTCATTTGTGACCGAACTCCTGTAATGTCCCTTAGGCTCTTGAATATCTCATTCACTGCAGCCGTGGCTTTTGGAAACGTCACCTTGGTGGAAGACTCACAACCTGAAACAAGAGAAGAAGAATTGGGGAAAAATTGTTTAAGTTGTTCCTACAACTTAAGGTTTTCTTTGTTCTCCTGCTGGGGTCTGGCAAACTTGCCAAACGCCACTAAAAATGCAATCAATTTGAAGGCCATATTTGATAAGTTACAGCAGAGAATAAAAACAAATCTTTTTTACTTGGCCCAGAGTTTTTCTAAAGAGTCACCACCAGTTTATATTATTCAGCTACAAAAAAAATAAATAAAAGAAAATTGAAGTCTGGTTATATTATCAGAAAAGAGACATTATGAGTTTTACCCTGAGAAAAAGTACACCCTGATACTTACACAAATGACATTTTAGCTTTCTTTATACTCCAGTTTATATAACAGTCACACATATATTCATAAGGCCTTTCCGTCTGTCTCAATTTTGCAGCCACCGATTTTTTAAAAACCTACCCAGATAGCTGAACATATAGTTAAATACGTTTTTGTGAATGAATTTTCCCACAAAGTAAGAGTGACCAAAATATTTTGCTTTAAATAGGTGTACTAGTGCATATATTGCGATGAGAAGTGGAACATAACAATTTTGTGAAAGGTGATCTGTGCAAAATCTCATGAGATTCACAAAGGCTAAAGAATGGCTTTCCCATTCCAGAATCTTGCCTCCAATTCTAACTTGCCAATGTATTTACAGGTCTCTTTTTAGAGCTTTAAAACTTACCCCATTGAATTGTGCCTAAGAAATAAGTTAATTAATTAGTCACTGCTGGTAATTTTGCAAAGACACCAGGGCCTATCTGAAGTAGCCTGCAACTTTATGTTCAAGAGCAAGGTTCCAAAAACATGACCACACCCCCCAGTATGACTCCCCATGCCCTGAAACTGAACATTAATTTTCACATAGCAAGAATGAAAGGTTTTGCGTTTCGAAAGAGAAGGGCCTTTTATTTTAGGCAGAGACAATTTTGAAAAGGTAACGCAGTTTGAAGAATTGTACTGGCTTTTATGACAATTCTAATGTTATTTTCTGAGAACCCTGAACAGGTTGTGGCAAGTTCAGAGGCTTCTTTATATCATTCAGTTAAGTCTATAGAATATATATGTCCTATATTTAGGACTGTTGGTGATTAGGGCCACATTTAAATGCTACCCAGCATTCCTTGTTGTGTTAACAACAATCTGTGTAAACTGTACTGATTCCACAGCCCATCTCTACTCTATTACAATAACAATGCCAGCAAACGGGAGTGGTTCTTTCTGATTTTAATGCAGGCCAAGTTAAGAAATGTGATTGGTCAGTTCCCCTACTATTTCTCTCCTCTCACCAAACATCAGCTTCCTTTGGGAAAAACAACCACTCATCGCTTTCCCAGATGTAATAATAATAACAACAACAACAACAACAACAACAATAATGATTATGTTGGAAGGGACCTTGGAGGTCATCTAGTCCAACCCCCTGCTCAGGCAGGAAACCCTACTATTTCAGACAAATGGCTGTCCAGTCTCTTCTTAAAAAGAAGTCCAGTGTTGAAGCATTCACAGCTTCTGGAGGCAGGTTGTTCCACTGGTTAATTGTTCTTATAGTCAGGAAGTTTCTCCTCAGTTCTAGGTTGCTTCTCTCCTTGATTAGTTTCCATCCATTGCTTCTTTTCCTGCCTTCAGGTGCTTTGGAGAATAGCTTGACTCCCTCTTCTTTGGGGCAGCCCCTGAGATATTGGAACACTGCTATCATGTCCCCCCCTCGTCCTTCTCTTCATTAAACCAGACATACCCAATTCCAGCAACCGTTCTTCATATGTTTTAGCCTCCAGACCTCTAATCATCTTTGTTGCTCTTCTCTAATAACCATTCTCCATTTCCTCTGAATTCATGACATGACTCTGTGCCAACAACATCCCCCCCCCCCCCCGGTCATGGTCCTTCATGATGTTATACTGCTTATATTGTCCCTGCCCATACAGTACTAGTTGCAGGTTTACGTTTTCTTCATCTGTCCCACTGTTAGTAGTAGTTTATCTATAACCAGCCAACCATGGAAGGCGGTTTTACCCTGGGTACAATTTGCAATGCTTGGTCTACCATCTGGACTGCCAGGTGACCCACAGTAGCTGAAATTGAGAGCAAACCCGATTCCATGTGTTCCCTTTACAAAGCTTTTTTTCCTCTCTTACTATGTTGTGTGGCTTGAACAGTTGTTCATTTGAATACTGTCTTCCTCGAATCCACCATTCCCACTTTCAATTCGGAAACAAGAGTACACAGAAGCAGACCTGGCCAAATACTAAGAAAATCTAACACAGTACAGATAATGAAAATGTATTCACCGGTATATTTTTAAAACGGGCCATTTTGTTGAGCATCCTGTCACCATACCAACAACCCAAGTATTTATATAGCAACTGTAGGATGAGGAGGAGGAGGAGGAGGAGGAGGAAATGTGAAAATAGCACACTGTGTGGGGATAAATTTCTGCCATTAGTTCTAACACATAATATATATTTTTTAAACTAATAAGACTAAAATGTTCAGACCGCCCCCGAACTTTGGCAACCTACTAAGTCATTTATCAGGACAGAAACAGAAATGCCGCCATTGCAGCAGTAGCAGGCTTCGGCTAGTTTGAACTAGTCTTGGAAAACAAAGTCAGAATCTTTCTGCTCTCTTTGTAACAATGCCCATGTAAGTGTTTATTTGAACTTTTATAGATGCCATAACTCTCTCAGGCTATTTTTACCTTGGAGAGCAGAGTTGAAAACGTTATTTTAAAAGAAGGAATACATTCACTATCGTTGCAACCTGTAGCTGTGTAAATATAAAACCAGTCTCTTGCAAATAATAATAATAATAATAATAATAATCAACGAATGAACAATTCAAGCTGGTTGCTAATACCCCTCCCCCCCCTTCTTATGAAAAGGGTTGATGCAGATGGTTGCTGGGTATCTCCTGTAGTTATTGGTTAATCCTGATTTTCTAGAATTATTCTAAATACATCTTTGGAACAGGAACCTTGGGGACCCTGGTATTTCTCTCAAAAACAACACTCAGTCCTATCTGTCATGGCGTCCTTCTGCACAGGTAAGGATTGAAACGGTCCATTTCCTACTTGGATGGGTAGTTCCAGGAGGCAGAGCTGTGGTAGTGGCAAAGGGCCCAAAAGAAGTGAGGACGGTGGTTGCAGCAACCCAATTCACCACACAAAGGGTGCAGTATGATGTGGATGAATATACTGCCGCTCTAGAACTGAAAAAGCTTCTTGGATGAGAAGCGAACAGTTTTCAAATAAAAAAAAAAACCAAGAAAGTCCAGTTGCCTTTTGGAAAAATCACTTTGGGGTTTTATCCCACCAATGGTCATAACAACTAGTCCCCCAAACGAACCCCCCCCTTACAGGAGACCCTATACCATTCCAGTCAAGTGGCTGTCCAGTCTCTTCGACAAAGCCTCCAGTGATGGGGCACCCACAACTTCTGAAGGCAAGCTATTCCACTGGTTGATTGTTCTCACTGTCAGATTTTTTTCCCTTATTTCTAGGTTGAATCTCTCCTTGATCAGTTTCCATCCATTATTTCTTGTCTGGCCTTTGGGTGCTTTGGAAAACAGGTTGACCCTCTCTTCTTTGTGGCAGGCCCTCAAATATTGGAATACTGCTATCATGTAACCCTGGGTCCTTCTGTTCACTAGACTAGCCATGCCCAGTTTCTACAAGTGTTTTAATCTCCAGGCCCTTAATTATCTTTGTTGCTCTCTTCTGCACAATTTCCAAAGTTTGCTTATTGCTCTTACTCAGCTCACCAACTTAGGAGCAACAAACATTCAGTAGCATCTCTTATTTCTTTGGGTCCTGTAACTCACCGCTTTAGAGTATTTTCATGGAAAACAAAGGAGATGTATAAACAATGATCTAACAAAATCGTTAAGCTTAGTCACATGTACCAATCAGGTGAAACAATCAAAAGCATTTCTCTAAACGGCCTGCCAGAAAAACTTTGGAACTATTTCTAGAAATCCTTCACTCCTGAATATGCATCAGATTTGGGCAGGATTATTTGACAGTTTTGCTGAAAGTAGACAAATTTCTTAAAAAAAAAAAATACTGATTTACAAATCCTGCTGTTGTTTAAATGTTGCTATCTATGAATACTGGTGTTTGTACTCTGCTACTTAGGAGACCTTGAAGATAAATAATTCTGATTTTCGAATAATCTTTTCGATTTCTCTCTAGGTGGTTTCCAGGGCTTTATGAGATATGCAAGTATAGAAGATATCAAAGTCTGAATGGCCCAGGATTCTCTTGAAATTCATTTTCCATCAAGCATACCCATTTCTCCGTTCGCTGAGCACTTAAAGCAATACCAATCTTCTTCACAACGTATTTGCTAGCAATATAAAAATTAAGACAATAATAATTCTAGAGTGTAGGAACCACTTTCTCTGCATATTAAAGGGTGGAAATGTAGGTATCTATCTTCTTTCAAACGTGAGAGCACCCTGCATTTACTTGGACTACATTCTTCTTAAATTATGTCATTTCCTTACAATCCATATTTTCAAACACCACACTGTTCCTTTCCCACATTTAGAAAGTGAGAAGGTGAGGATTACTAATTGGGGACAGAAATTCATTGTCTTTAATATGCTGTTTTCAAAACAGAATCTTCGGATGAGCCAGAGATGAATTCTATCATTTAGGTCAGATTCTGTGGCTCTTGGCTCATACCAAAATCAAAGGGTGAATGGTTATCCTTTCAACCCTTCACAATGTACTGTTAACTGCAGGGAACGATAGACCTGCAGGCATTTTTGTAAGTGTAAATCAAAACCTAAGTTCTTGTACGCTCAAAGCCTGCCATCAGATCGAGAACGACGTAGCCACAGAAAATAGCTTTCGGGGAGTTGAAATCCCTACAAAATGAATATCTTTTAAAGCAGGGATGAAAGATACGTGCTTAGTTCTCCAATTCTCTGCCAAGCTCGCATAACATTCCCCTCTTACAAAGATGTACATTGTTTTTAAAAGGCAAGCACTGCTCCACTGCCCTCTAACGTACATTTGTAAAAAATGCGACTGATATGTAGACCATGCCATTCTTTTAGTGGAACTAACTTCAGTAATCAGCATCATGGGGGAAAAAGAGTAGCTCCCAGTAAAGAGAGATGCTTAAACACAGCCCCACAACAGAGAACAGTTGCTTTCTATTCTGTATTCAGCCACACCGGCCCGATGGAACACAATCAACCCATCAATATACAAAATATGCAGGAACAATCATGACCCTGTATCTGAGGGTGGCAACACATTGTTCTGAATTTCCCCAAACCCATCTGGAATTCCAGACTTCATCTTGGGACCCAACTCAGCTGGCTCCTAAAGTTTGAAGCTATGACTTATTCACCCCAATTTATTACAGGTATAGTATAGGGGGTACCTTGCTCAATAGTAGCAACTGTGAGAGGGATCTTGGAGTCCTAATGGATAATCACTTAGATATGAGCCAGCAGTGTGCTGCAGCTGCCAAAAAAGCCAACACAGTGCTAGGCTGCATTAACAGAGGGATAGAATCAAGATCACGCGAAGTATTAATACCACTTTACAATGCCCTGGTAAGGCCACACTTGGAATACTGCATCCAGTTTTGGTCACCATGATGTAAAAAAGATGTTGAGAATCTAGAAAGGGTACAGAGAAGAGCAACAAAGACGATTAGGGGACTGGAGGCTAAAACATATAAGGAACAGTTGCTGGGATTGGGTATGTCTACTTTAATGAAGAGAAGGACGAGGGGGGACATGATAGCAGTGTTCCAATATCTCAGAGGTTGCCCCAAAGAAGAGGGAGTCAAGCTATTTTCCAAAGCACCTGAAGGCAGGACAAGAAGCAACGGATGGAAACTAATCAAGGAGAAGCAACCTAGAACTAAGGAGAAACTTCCTGACAGTTAGAACAATTAACCAGTGGAACAACCTGCCTCCAGAAGCTGTGAATGCTCCAACACTGGAAGTTTTTAAGAAGAGATTGGACAGCCAATTGGTCTGAAATGGTATAGGGTTTCCTGCCTGAGCAGGGGGTTGGACTAGATGACCTCTAAGGTCCCTTCCAATTTTATTATTATTATTATTATTATTTTAATTAGTGAGAAGCCTGCAAGCTAACAATTAACAGATCCAAGATTGTGTACCGTGGGCTTATCCTGGATCTCTGTTACTGTACAAACTGGGTCAGTATTTATTTTGCATTTGCTTTGGCAGGTTTCAAGAATTAAATTGAGGCTTCTGGATGAGTCTCAATTAGTAGACCGGAGGTCTCTGAAGCAGAGGGAGGGGGCAGATGGTAAATTACAGCTAGTCCTCAACTTACAACAATTTATTTAGTGACCGTTCAAAGTTACAACGGCACTGAAAAAAGCGACCTATGACCCGGTTTTCACACTTACGGCCGCTGCAGTATCCCCATGATCATGTGAACAAAACTCAGATGCTTGGCAACTGGCCTGCATTTATGATGGTTCCAGTTTCCTGGGGTCATGTGATCACGAGCAAAGTCAATGGGGAAGCCAGATTCATTTAAGAACCATGTTCCTAACTTAACAGCTGCAGTGATTCACTTAACCACTGTGGCAAGAAAGGTCGTAAAATGGGGCAAAATTCGCTTAACAACTGTCTCACTTAGCAACAGAAATGTTGGGCTCAGCTGTTCAGGCTATCTGAGGAACCAGCCCCCTGGGGCTAATACCCCCCCCCATCCACGCTGGTGGTAGGGACATGCTGTGGACCCCATCAACCAAGAATTTCAGCTGGTTGGGTTCAGAAAGAGAGCCTTTTCTGCGGTGTCTCTCCCCTTCTGGAACATCATGTCCCCCCCCACTCCCAGGTGAGATCCGCACCCATCTCTTTGGCCTTCTAAAAGGCCTCGGCTGTGCCAACTTGCCTGGGGCAAAGGGGCAGTGGCATTTGGGAGGTGACTAATGAATCGCACCCCTTCCCTGGCATACTTTGCTCCTTCTCTGTCCTCATCAGTTTTATTTTAACTGAATTTTAAAGTTAAGGACACTATTATTTTAATGTTTTTATAATGTATTTTATTAGTATATCCGTAAGTTGCCTCCAGCAAGATGGGCAGCCTATAAGCTTAATAATAAATAAATAAAAAGGAATAACTTCACTCTGCTTTTAGACCAGGGGTGTCAAACGCGCAACATCACGTGACGTGTCGCGACGTATCGTGACTGTTTTTGCCATTGCCGGCAATGGGGGGTGGGTGTGGTTTTGCTATGACGTATCCGGCCCGTGGGCCGGCAGTTTGACACCCCTTGTTCTATCCCAGCCTACGTGAGTCCTTATTAAGCTCACAAGGAGAAACCCCATCTTCCAACCAAGCAGGCTGGAACCGCAGTAAAAAACCAATTCCCCTTTTATTATTCACAGACCTGAGTCAATGTCCAAGGCAAACAAACACAGTTCACAGAAACTCGATCCTCAACACAAATGGTTGCCTTCGGCAACCAGCACCTCCCACACCTTCCCTTTTATTATTCAGCCAAGGCGTGGCTTCCTAATGCCTTCTCCTTTGCCTTTGGAGCCGCCCCATTGCATTCCTCTGTCCTACTCTCTTTTCTTGCCGGCGGTTTCGTGCATCCTGGATATCTCCCAGCTGTGATTCATCACTGTCCAACTCAGACTCCCAGCACAACTGTGTCTCAGCCTGAGCGCGAATAGAGGGGCCAGGCTCCTTGTCAGACTGTAAGTCTTGGAGCTCCTCAGAGCCTTCCTCTGGCTCTGATGTCACTCCAGGCCCCTCCTCCTCCTCTGATTCCTCAGACTCAGCTGCCGGTTCCACCGGCTGGCGAGGAATCACAACACCCCTGCACTAGAAGACCTTAATAGTGGCTCAAGGCTTGTCTTAGTAAGAAGATAGATACATCAGTCCTGAACTTCATATTGTTTAGCCTCGTTTATTGTTCCAAGACTGACAGCGCTTCCAGATGGAAGGCTCCTAATACTTCTAATCGAAAACACCCACACAACTGTTCTATTTTATTTTTTTTACCACTTACATGTTTTGTTCTTTTGATTGAAAGAAAAGTAAAGCTAGTAAGGTGAGAGGGGAAGGCAGAAAAGTATTATAAACAGAGGTAGGCCTAGTCCAGGGGTAGGCAACCTTGGCTCTTTTATGACTTGTGGACTTCAACTCCCAGAATCCCTGAGCCAGCATGGCTCAGCTTGGAAACCTCTCCCTTTCCCCTCAGCATGGCTGGCTCAGGAATTCTGGGAGTTGAAGTCCACGAGTCATAAAAGAGCCAAGGTTGCCTACCCCTGGACTAGTCTTTTTAAAATTCTCTACCATATTTTTAAACAGAGAAGGTCACTGGGTGGTTGTCCAACTTTCTCCACAGGGATGCAGACATTTCTACTGCTACATGATACTTTTAAGCATCATCTTTTAAACAAATATCAACCACAACTATCTGCTGGCTATAGTTTTTTTTCCAAAAAGCAGGTGCTTATGCCTGCAGACTCCTTCTGGCAATACGCTATTAAATATGGTTCCAGTTAAGAATGATCCATCCCGTCCCATCCCATCCCATCCTGAGATGGTCATACTAACATTTCAAAGCTTTAGACCAGAGGTCTTCAAACTTGGCCCTTTTATGACTTGTGGACTTCAACTCCCAGAATTCCTCAGCCAGGCACGCCTGGCTGAGGAATTCTGGGAGTTGAAGTCCACAAGTCATAAAAGGGTCAAGTTTGAAGACCCCTGCGTTAGACAAGACATAAGGTTTCTTCTCCCATAATACAAATAGTGACCTCTGCTGTCTGGACATAAATCTTGCAATTCTGAGAAGATGGGAACTAATAAAGTTTATGACAAATAAAAACAACATGCAATGATTAAACTTCCTTAGTGCGATCAAATTGATGATCTTATTTACTCCCCCTTTTAATTCCCACATAGATCTTGTTCCCTCACGGTACGTTTTTGGAAATCAAAGCATAGAGAACACAAAGCTACACATTTTAAGACACCAATTTCTTATCACACATATTTGAGATTCAAACTGCAATACAAATAACTTGTACTTTTACCAGTGCCTAACAGGGGCAACCATGGGGATGGGTGGGGTGCACACAAAGAGGCAATCCAAGCCCCCCCCCCACTCCGACTGCCTCTCTTCCTCTGGTGATCTCCTAATTGCCAGCAAGGCATTGCTCACCCTTATTAGAAGGCTCCTTCCTAAAGCAACTTTACTCAGACTTCAGCCACAAAGACTTAGGGTTAGGGGGCACGAACACATCTGGAAGATACCAGGTTGGAGATGAGTAAAACAAAAACACAAGCTGCTTTAAAAAAAAAAAAAAAAAAGAGGCGTCCTTGGTGCTCTCTGAGCTTGCTTGTTTTCTTGCAGACGTTTCATTACCCTAACTAGGTAACATCATCAGTGCTAGTTAAGGAGTGCTGTTTGCTGTCAGTTTATATCAGGGGTCTTCAAACTTGGCCCTTTTATGACTTGTGGACTTCAACTCCCAGAATTCCTCAGCCAGTGTGCTGACGTCCACAAGTCATAAAAGGGCCAAGTCTGAAGATCCCTGGTTTATATTCTGGTGTCTTGCCTGTCTGGGTGGCTTGGGGCCCAACTCAGATCAACATAGATTAAACTCCAAAGTCACCTTCAGACCAGCAATCAAGTAAGCCAGAGGTCTGCAACCTTGACAACTTTAAGACTTGTGGACTTCAGCTATGCTGGCTGAGGAATTCTGGGAGCTGAAGTCCACAAGTCTTAAAGTTGTCAAGGTTGCAGACCCCTGAAGTAAGCAATACCTCAATCAAAAAACTGCCAGAGAGCCATTAGTAAACAGCCCAACCAAAGAATCCCTAAGACCCCACCCCCATCCAGACAGGCAAGACACCAGAATATAAACCAACAGCGAACAGCACTCCTTACTAGCACTGATTATGTTACCTAGTTGGGTAATGAAACGTCTGCAAGAAAACAAGCAAGCTCAGAGAGCACCAAGGACCCCTCATTCCAAACCTGAGCTACAAATATTCTCTTTCATTGGTGCTTTTTAAAGAGATAGGAAAGAGAGGCAAGGTGAAAGTGGAGTAGGTAGGCCAAACTCTCATTCTCAGCTTCATAAACCATGGTTTATTTAGGCAGGTTGGGTTGGCTTTCCTGTTTTCCTACCTCTATGTTTTAGGCCAAAATGTCCCGTCAATATATGTAGTGTTAAAAAATAGAAAACATCAACTCTTTCTTCTTTCAAGAAAAGGAAATGAAAGAACACTTTTCTATGCATCATGAACAGATTGCCAGGAGAGGCAAAGTGTAGGTGGCCAATGAGTTGTTTTTCTACACAGTTGTTGCCGTTAGCACAGTAGGGGAGGTTTTGACTAATGAACTTGAAATTACCTGAAACCGCCTCTAGCTGCACGTGGCAGGTTTTTAACTAAGTGGGATATTAATTGTCAACAATATCACAATTGTTGCTATGATTACTACTGTATGCCCACACTACGTGGGTGTGATAAGATTGAGAACTTGTGTGACTGTTTCAAATACACAAGCATTTTACCTTGTTTAATGTGAACATACCCAATTTGACCTCTGCAACTGAATAAATACCTCTCTCAATCAGCTATCTACTTACTTGCCTCTCAGCTTGCGCTGCCATCTTGATCACAAAGTGACTTAGAAATCATGTTATTAAACACGGCATACTTTGCCAAAACTTCCAATCAAAATTTGGGATTCTACGAGGTCTACATTTTGCTTATTACAAATTGGCTTAATTCGCTTCTAGCTCTATCTGTATCCTGTGTCATTTCTTTAAATTACCTATTTATGCTTCCTCCCTTCCTGTGACTGCAATGGTAAAATCTGCCAGCAGTTGTCTGGATTATTTTTATCACTTTTAATCCCTGAACTGTCTCCTTTTCCAACAGGATCAAGGAACTGTGTTCTTCAACACTTTAGAAATGCATTTGTGATATTTTTTATAATTTGAAAACTGATCCAGGAGAGAAGCAGCCTAGAACTAAGGAGACATTTCCTGAGAATAGAATAGAATAGAATAGAATAGAATAGAATAGGATAGGATAGGATAGGATAGGATAGGATAGGATAGGATAGGATAGGATAGGATAGGATAGAATGCTATTGTTACTTTAAATGTACACTAATCAGCATTCATTAAGATGAAATTTCATTGCATTCAACTCTCAAAAAAATACCATTATGCATATACCCACATACACACACATATATGACACAGAAAAACATCACAGTCTAGTTCAAATGTATACATATACATGGCCAAAAAAAGAGAGAATCCTGCAAATTTACAAAACGGATGGCATAAGAAACAAAGCTGTTACAGAATCTAGTAGTTCTGCTATAAATACTTCAAAATCTCCTCCCAGAGGGGAACAACAGGAACAGACCATGAAGTGGGTTTGTGGGGTCTCTAACAATGCTTTGAGCTCTAAGCACATATAAGCGCTTATAAGCTGTATCCTGAATATTGGGAAGCAAGCTTCCTATAATCTTCTCAGCTGTCCTTATCACTCTCTGTATGGATCTTCTATCTGAGGCACTGCTACCACCGATTAATCAGTGGAACAACTTGAAGCTGTGAATGCTCCAACACTGGAGATTTTTAAGAAGACATTGGACAACCATTTGTCTGAAATGGTATAGGGCACGGGTCGGCAACCCGCGGCTCCGGAGCCGCATGCGGCTCTTTGAGGCCTTACCTGCGGTTCCGGAGCCTCCTCCGCCATTTTGGCGAGCGCATGCGCGCATGCGCGGGCGGGTGCGGGGGGTGTGCGCGCGCAGGTGCGCATGCGCGAATGGCGCGCGCATGCGCGGGTGTGCGGGGCGCGCGCGCATGCACGAACGGGGCCGCGCGCATGCGCGGGTGCGCGCGCATGCGCGAACGCGCGGCTCCCAGCGTTTTTTTTTTTTTAAGCTAAATGGGTCCGTGCGGCTCATCCGACGTTTCGGATGGCCGACCCATGGTATAGGGTTTCCTGCCAGAGCAGGGGGTTGCACTAGAACAGGGCTTTTCAACCTTTTTACCAATTGTACCACTTTTAGGATATGGCAATATTTGAGTACCACCTAGCAAGGTGTCAAAAACTTGATGACCAAAAAAAAACAAACCTGTTCAAAGTTGCAATTGCACTGAAATGACTTATGACCATTTTCACACTTATGACCATTGCAGCATGCCCAGGGTCATGTGATTTATATTTGGATGCTTGGCAACTGATTCATATTTATGATGGTCACAGTGTCCCAGGGTCATGTGATCCCCTTTTGCAACCTTTTGACAAGTAAAGTCAATGGCAGGGCTGCTGGTGGCCAAGTGCTAAGGCAGGACTTCCCTCCTTCACTGCCTCCCTCTTTCTCATGCCCACCTCCTTCTGAAGGAAGAATTTGAACCCCCCCCCCATATTTTTTCTCTTCCATATATTCATCAAACAAGGAAAAGCCTCCAGAAACAGAAAAGACAAACTGCTGAGTGAACTAGCTTAAAGGGGCATATTTCCCTTTAAGAATTAGCTACTGGCTAGAAAGGAAAGTAAGGAAGAAAAAAAAATGTAGTAAGTATTGGCTGCCGGCTAAGGCAGCCTCCCCAAATGGCTCCATTCATAAGTAAATTTTGCTACAGGCAAAATCCATTCAGGAGAAAAATACTTCAAAATCCCTTGCAGCAAAACTTACAGCTAACAATAGCAGAGCAATAGAAGCTAACACCAGCCATCAGCCATCAGCCAAATAGAAATTGCCAAACACTCCTTAAGAACACAAAGCCCACATTGCACAAATCCCAGAACTTCAAAGTCACAAAAGCACATAAGAATCCTTCCACTCTCCATCTCCCTCCCTCCCTCCTTCTCTCCTCCTTGCCTATGCTGGCTCTTTCCCTCCCCCACTACACTTGGCTAGGCAGGGCTGTGTACCACCTGCCACTCGTTAATGTTCCACAAGTGGTACTGTACCACAGGTTGAAAAGCCCTGCACTAGAAGACCTCCAAGGTCCCTTCCAACTCTGTTTTTCTGTTATTTAAATATAATTAAATAGATAAAAAGCTATGATAATCAAGTGATGACAATTACTATCCTATGTCTTAAGTTTGCCTGAATTGAATTCCCCTGAATTGAGTGAGATTTACTTGCAGATATGGAGAACAAAGCCACAGATTTATATTTTGATAAGTTTAACTGTACTGCATCATCACCCTAGACACCATGATCAATTCCATGAATGACGGAAGATAACACATCAAGGAGGGATATCAAGGGAGGAAATTACTAAATAGCTCACTATCCATCACATATTCACTATAAAATTCTGGAGATGGGAAGGAAGCAGGATTAAAACAGGGGGCTTTAATATGGACTAAATCAGGGGTAGGCAACCTTGGCTCTTTTATGACTCGTGGACTTCAACTCCCAGAATTCCTGAGCCAGCCATGCTGAGGGGAAAGGGAGAGGTTTCCATGCTGAGTCATGCTGGCTCAGGAATTCTGGGAGTTGAAGTCCACGAGTCATAAAAGAGCCAAGGTTGCCTACCCCTGGACTAAATGCATTGCTCGCTAATGGGTATTTGAGATACCAAGCAACAGCTAATATTTTGGGATGGAGAAGTAATAGTCGACTAGTTCTGAAAACAAAACTGGCTTCAGTTTCAGACGAACCTCTTGCCCACCCAAGTTACTGATTGCAATATAATTCTAAAAAGTAGACTTTAGCCGCGCCGGGGGGGGGGGGGGGGGGAGGATATGGCCCTTTTATGACTTGTGGACTTCAACTCCCAGAATTCCTGAGCCAGCCAGGAATTCTGGGAGTTGAAGTCCACAAGTCATAAAGGGGCCATAGTACCCCACCTCTGCTTTAGAGCAGGGCTTTTCAACCTTTTCACCCATTGTACCACTTTTAGGATATGGCAACATCCGAGTACCACCAGTCGCCTAGCAAGGTGTCAAAAACTTGATGACCAAAAAAAAAAAAAAGGGAAAAAAGTGATAAAGTACAGGTAGTCCTCGACTTACAACAGTTCGCTTAGTGACTGTTCGAAGTTACAATGGCACTGAAAAAAGTGCCCCCCCAAGCCACAGCCGGGCAAGACACCTGCCTGCCCGCCCGGCGGCGCTCTTCCTCCTGTCCAAGGTTTTCATTGTTGTGAGCATTTCTGTTGAGGATTGGCAGCAGGGGTGGGGTGGGTGGTGTTTGGTTTTTATTTCCCCCGTCTGCTGGGTGGTTGCAGCAGGTTTTGGTCACTTCACATGACCCTGGGACACTGTGACCGTCATAAATATGAATCAGTTGCCAAGCATATGAATGTAAATCACAAAACCCTGGAGATGCTGCAACATTCCTGCTGATCGGCGCTTCTTCTGGGCTCAGAAGCACCAGGATCAGCGCCGAGCTCCAACTGGAGCCTGGCGCTGATCCTGGCACTTCCGCTCAGCCCTGACAGCCCTGCAGCTCCAGCCATCTCTCGCTCAGGCTTGTGTGGTGCTGCCACCAGTTCAGCTCATTCCCCTCCCCCGCTACTTTTCTAGGATGGTCACTTCACATGACCCTGGGACACTGTGACCGTCATAAATATGAATCAGTTGCCAAGCATATGAATGTAAATCACAAAACCCTGGAGATGCTGCAACATTCCTGCTGATCGGCGCTTCTTCTGGGCTCAGAAGCACCAGGATCAGCGCCGAGCTCCAACTGGAGCCTGGCGCTGATCCTGGCACTTCCGCTCAGCCCTGACAGCCCTGCAGCTCCAGCCATCTCTCGCTCAGGCTTGTGTGGTGCTGCCACCAGTTCAGCTCATTCCCCTCCCCCGCTACTTTTCTAGGATGGTCACGTACCACCTGCCAAGTGCCAATGTACCACAGGTGGTACCCGTACCACTGGTTGAAAAACCCTGCTTTAGAGCAACAGCACCTGGCCAAATTTTTGGAGGCTTTTTTTTTGTTTTTTGAAGGGTCCTTGGTGCTGTCTGAGCTGGGTTGTTTTCTTGCAGACCTTTCATTACCCAAACTAGGTAACATCATCAGTGTTAGTAGGGGAGAGAGTTCACTCTCAGTTGATATTCTATTCTTGCTCTGTCAGAAGCTTGTCCTTTTTTTCCCCTCAGCCTTGAGTTTTAAAACTTTGCCTAGCGAAGAACTCTTGAGAATTCAAAAGCTGCTCGTTGTTTTGTAATATTTCAACTGGACCAAAGAAATTGAAGATGGGATTTTTCTATTCCCCCCCCCTTTCCTAAAACAGCCTTCCTTTAGGATTAAAACACATACACACACTACACCGTGCCTTTAAACAGAACCAGAGATTCTGATGTTGTATTGAATATTCCACTGTTCAATTGATCATTATTCAGGGTGAGGAGAAAATATTTCTATTTACTTGTTAACTAGGGATGGAAAGATGGGTAAATGGAGATTCTTTGATGAAGGAGGACTCTCCTGTAATATGTTTTATTAATTAGATGTACATCTTATCTTTTATTTAGTTGCTCAATGCAACTTATATAGAACTTGTTACACCTTGGACTAATCAAACCCTACTCACAGTCCTCTCTCTCTCTCTCACACACACACACACACACCTGTATTTTTATTTTATTTTCCCCCCTCAAAGCATCATAGATGATACACAAAACAAAACAATGATGCATAGAACATAATCTGAAATCCTTGGTTAGCGTTTTGTTTTTCTTTCCCAATCAAAATTCTGCAGAATTTTAGTGGTTTGGGGGGGCCATTTTTTGTAACTCTGAGAGTTTGTCTTTATGATTTTATTGGGCTTGTTTTTGAGTGGCCTGCCTCTTTGAAAATACTATTATTTAAAGGCATCTTAGATGTTGACCGGTGGGTGGACATCAGAGACCCAGGGAATTGGTGACAACACTGGTGCCTAAAAGAGTGGTTTGTTCTTGATGCCCATCCACATGGTTCAAATTTGAGTGAAATTGAATAGCTGCAGATTTCACCACTAGGTCTAGAGAGAAATCCTCTTGTCCTTTTTGCAAAGTACAAAAAACACTTGAGTCAGAGATCATGAACTACTAAGGCCTAGAGCAGTGCACAACAAGGTTTGAGGTTTGTTCAACAGATGTGGAAATGGGCCATCATAAACATGTTTTGAGTTGATCAAAGGTCAACTGCACAATCCTTTTGTAGCAATGAAAAGAAAAACTGCATTTGCTCAAAACACTTCCCTACAAAACAATTGTTATGAATGCAAAGTATAATAAGACGGGCAGCCAATTTAATAAATGATGAATTTTTTTAAAAAGCAACTGCACGGTCTGCATTCAGAAAGTTTGGTATGATACAATTAATCTATTTTTTTTTACCCATTCATGTATTTTACCTACACCTTTACCGATGCAAAGGAAAGAACTTGGTATCTTTTTCCTCTTAAAAATCTACTCTTAACTTGCAGCAGTGTTCAAAACACACTATACACTGCAGCTGCAACTCTTCATTTTATTTATTAGCCACCCTACTTTAGTGGACTCTGGGCAGCATACAAAACTATATAAAAAAAACCCCCATAAAAACAGTTAAAAACAATAAATCTTGGGGTTGGAAAGGACTTTGGAGTCCTTTGCTCAAGGTAGGATCAAACAGAAAGCTCAGATTAAAATAACCTAATAAATAACAAAACAACGGAACAAAATGGGGTCCACTGAACAAATAATAAACATCAACCCCAAACCGAGTTTTATATTCCAGGAGTAAGTTGCACTGAACTGAACTGCACTGAATGGGAATCAATTCAGAAAGAGTTTTTTAAAGCTTCTTTTAGAACCAAAGTAAAAATATAGTCCAGCAGGATTATATAAAATCCTACAGATTTTGGGATAGTCTGGAAAGAGTCTGGATTAAATAAGCAGTGTCTACCTCGGAGTATATTCGCATAAAACTGCATTGCGACTTGACTATCCGGAATCACATGTTAAATCCCATCTCATCCCCCCTGCTAAAGTCACCATTCCTAAATCACAGTAAACATTGGGGGGGGGGAAGACTTCCATGGCACGCCCTAGACCAAGGGTAGGCAACCTTGGCTCTTTCATGACTCGTGGACTTCAACTCCCAGAATTCCTGAGCCAGCATGGCTCAGCTTGGAAACCTCTCCCTTTCCCCTCAGCGTGGCTGGCTCAGGAATTCTGGGAGTTGAAGTCCACGAGTCATAAAAGAGCCAAGGTTGCCTACCCCTGCCCTAGAGAAAACAATGAAAACACAGCTTTTCCATAACAATATTTTTACTTCGACGTAGTCTTACTAGAAGTTTAACATTTAAAAATCATGCCTGATTCTTTCCCTTTTGCTTTTCCCAAGATAAAAAGAAGGCGGAAGGAAAGGAGTTCTAATTGTGTCATTGTTGTTGTTTGCAGAAGACCCACTCGTCTGCATTGCCATCTCCACATTATTGGGGGCTTGCTGGTCATTAAACCTGCAGACTTCGTTTCTGAGCAACTTACGAATTTCACTGCATCTTTACCCGGATTCCCCCTTCAAACGCTCCCCAGATCTTTTAATAATAGCAGCCAGTCGTTCCAACTTTCCACAGCTGCAAAGGTTACGTCTCCTCTTAGAGCTCATGCTTCCAATCAAAACAGTGACATAGTCAATGTGATTTATAGTCTAGAGAGGTCCGATTAGAGAACAGTATGCTACAGAGAAAGGGCAGGGAAATTTTAATCCGCAGCAGTTCATTTGTAATAACAAAACGACTTGCCCCCAAAACCAAAGGAAATCAATAGGCAAATTTAAAGGACTCTTCCACTGTTGCTGAATTTTTGATTCAGTAATTTTCGCCCCATCAATAAAAAAGGTCCCTTAAACCAGGGGTCTGCAACCTTGACAACGTTAAGACTTGTGGACTTCAGCTCCCAGAATTCCTCAGCCAGCTATGCTGGCTGAGGAATTCTGGGAGCTGAAGTCCACAAGTCTTAACGTTGTCAAGGTTGCAGACCCCTGCCTTAAACCATGTTAGTTATGTTCTTTTAACACCACATGGAATGCTAACTTACGCCATGAAATAAAACAATATTCATAACCCAGCATTGGGCTAAAGTCATCTCTCACCTAGAATTGGCAACATTTCTCCAATTAGATTAGTAGATTAGTAGCTTTAACTAATGATGGAGACCATCAGAGATGTGAATAATTTAGCAGCAGCAAAGTCCAACTTGAAAACGTTTCATTCAGAATAAGGAGTCAGGATATGTTATGGATCTCCTCTAATAAGGAAGTCCATCTAGTGTAGGGGTCTTCAAACTTGGCAACTTTAAGACTTGTGGACTTCAACTCCCAGAATTCCTCAGCCAGCCCTGAGGAATTCTGGGAGTTGAAGTCCACAAGTCTTAAAGTTGCCAAGTTTGAAGACCCTTGATCTAGTGGGACCAAGAAGACTCTCTATGGTGGCTCTCTCCCTGTGTAACATCATTCCCGCAGAGATAAGAGTGACCCCCCCCCCCCAACTTGATACTCTTTTGAAAGGCCATGAAAACAGATTTTTGCCAACCGGCCTGGGGATTTTAGGCCTGCTATGGACCCCATCAAGTGGTTGAACTGATTGTTGTCGCCATGGGGTTGAGGGTTTAGCCCCCCCCACCTCCGCCAGTCCACCGAGCTGGAAAGGTTGGAGACCACTGCTCCAGAATGATCCTGAGTGAGTGGGCGGCCATATGAACTTTCTAAATAAATACATTTTTTAAAAAGGCTGCCAGTTAGAACACTATTCGCAGTAGACCCAATATGGCTGCACAAAATGAAAGTAGCCAAAGTATTAATTTCTACGTACCCTTGATTTTAATGGAGAACTTTTAGCAACGTGCTTCCCCCTTCATCGAAAATTGCTGAAAATCAAAGCTGATTTGTGCTCCATCATTCTTCTTATATAATTTCCCCCCTAAGTATTCAAAGGCTCTTATGGCCACCTGGATATTTCTCCCTCTGCAATTTCACTGCATTATCAAGAATACTCCATCCTCTTCCCTAGGATTCTTAGCAGCATGTTCTAAAGTAAAGGTGTGTTGAACACATCTTACCAATGTTTAACAGTACTAGCTTATTCTCATTTGGCTTCAACGTTAGAAACTAATGGCTTAAGAAGATATTTGGCTGTAGTTTAAGTTCTTGCAGCTGTGAGCATTGGTGTAACAGGCCATCAGTGCTCACTCAGTTCAAAATATGCCCTCTGATAAGAAACAGTCTCCCACAGAATTTAGTTTGTGCCCCTTAGTTCAACTGCGGCTGTCCACTTTTTCTTCCAGCAGCATGGCGAACCCACTTGACAGTTTAAAAGTGTGGTATGCAAGCAGAAAGACACAGTCGTGCTGGACACACAAGTAGAGGGCAGATCAAGAAGTAACTTTCTGACCATACCCTTTAAACAAAATAAGGGTTTTGTTTAGATTCAAGTCTGAATTTATTGCACGTATAGGACTCCGGCATTAATTCCATTTTTAAAATGATTTATAATAGTCACACGATCTGCATGTGGAATGAAAAAGTGGCTTTTCTACAGCTTCAGCTTTTGTCCCCCAACACACAATTTACATAGAACATTGTGCAAGGTTTTTTTTTTTTTTCTTCCTTTCAAGGCAGATCTCCACCAAGACAAGGGTTTCCTCCTGTTTACTGTTTAGTCTGCATGCATGAGGCAGTGTGTTGCCTGTTTCAGCTTTACAGTAAAAACACATCTGCATTTGTGGGGTTAATCGTCTTCTTATTAATTTTTCTGGGGCTCTTCGCTTCCCCCTGCCAAGAGAATCCTAATGAAAACCATGTTTGTGTGCTGTAAGGCACAGAGGAAATTCATTACTCTGAGGAATAACACACTGCGCAAGTGAAATGAAAGTGGTCTTATTTATGACAGGAAGAGGCCAGGATTTAAACACACTTGGGCTGATACTGGCTGTATGAGAAAAGCTGCAAGACTGTAGAAACCTACACTCAAATAGAAGTCTTATCTTTGTAACTGACAGATTAAAAAAAAAATCTATGAAGAAGGAAAAAATATCCTTTGGTGTGCCAAACTGACAGAGAAGCTTTTCAGCAGAACTTAGACATTTGAACTAGAGAACCCCCCCCCCCCACTTACTTTAAGCTTCCGTCTATAGCAGGGGTCTTCAAACTTGGCCCTTTTATGGCTTGTGGACTTCAACTCCCAGAATTCCTCAGCCAGCGTGCCTGGCTGAGGAATTCTGGGAGTTGAAGTCCACAAGTCATAAAAGGACCAAGTTTGAAGGCCCCTGGTCTATAGCATAAGATTCTTTCTGTTGGTTCCAGAGGGAGATTCATCCCCTTCCTTCCAGAGATACATAGCTATACAGGTAGTCCTCAGCTTACGGCTGGTTGCTTAGCGACTGTTTGAAGTTACGATGGACCTCCCTGGGGGCACTTATGACCCAGAGTCAAAGTTACACAATGGCTGCCTCTCCCCTCAGTCATATGGCCACATTTTGGTTCGCAGCACCCCATGTGTTTTATGACAGTTTTGCATCCTGTGCATTTTATGTCAGCATTTACTTTAGATTTTCAGAAAAACTGGCCCATAGCAAACTATTGATTCACTTAATGACCTTGGTGTTCACTTTACTGCTGCCTCAAAAAAGGCCATAAAATCAGGGTGGTCTTGTGGGTGACCCAATTTACAACTGTCGTGATTTACAACCGTAATGGGCAGGCTCCATTACAGTCATAACTTGAGGACTATCCGTATGTCGTGGTTCCGACAGATGAAACTCTTCAAAAGAACTTCGAGGCATTGTTTACCTTAAAGAATCTTTATTTTGAGTAGCATAACTTCGGCACTGCATGCTGTTGCTGTTAGTTGCGAAGTCGTGTCCGACCCATCGCGACCCCATGGACAACGTTCCTCCAGGCCTTCCTGTCCTCTACCACAGGGCTTTTCAACCTGTGGTAGGCGTACCACTTGTGGTACATTAATGAGTGGCAGGTGGTATGCAGCCCTGCCTAGCCAAGTGTAGTGGGGAAGGGAAAGAGCCAGCATAGGCAAAGACTTACAGTGAGAGAGTCCTCTGGAGCTGCAGATTTTACTTATGAATGGAGCCATTTGGGGAGGCTGCCTTAGCCGGCAGCCAGTACTTACATTTTTTTGTCTTCTTTAAGTGCCAGCTGGGCTCCTTACTTTCCTTTCTAGCCAGTAGCTAATTCTTAAAGGGGAAGTGCCTTTTTAAGCTAGTTTACTCAGCAGCTTGTCTTTTCTGTCTCTGGAGGCCTTTCCTTGTTTGATCAATATATGGAAGAGGGAAAATATGGGGGGGGGGTTCAAATTCTTCCTTCAGAAGGAGATGGGAATGAGAAAAAGGGAGGCAGGAAAGGGAGGGAGGGAAGGAAGTCCCGCATTAGCAGCTGGCCACCAGCAGCTCTGCCATTGACTTTGCTTGTCAAAAGGTTGCAGAAGGGGATCACATGACTCTGGGACACTGTGACCATCATAAATATGAATCAGTTGCCAAGCATCCAAATATAAATCACACGACCCTGTTGCTGCAATGGTCATAAATGTGAAAAATGGTCATAAGTCATTTCAGTGCAATTGCAACTTTGAACAGGTTTTTTTTTTTGTCACCAAGTTTTTGACACCTTGCTAGGTGGTACTCGAATATTGCCATATCCTAAAAGTGGTACAATCGGTAAAAAGGTTGAAAAGCCCTGCTCTACCATCTTCTGGAGTCCATTTAAGCTCACGCCTACTGCTAATTGAAGCCAAAAACTGAATTCCCCTCCCCTGAGCACACAGCATCAAAGCACAATTCCCTCCTTCGATTAACAGTCATAAATCACATTCCCCAATCAGCTTGAAGCGTGGGCTTCCTCTCCAGTTCTCCAGCCCACCAATTCTTTATCAGCTCTGGGCTCAATAACCTTGATTCTCATGCCAGGTCCAGTGCTATCATGTCTAGCTGGACTCTCGCCCACATCCCCCCTCCCAGCATCACCCAACTCCAAAAGCAAAAGGCAAAAGATGGCTACATCTCCCTCTGCCGTCAATGCAAAAACATCCGATGTTAGCAGCGTTGACATCGTACTGTACTGGCAGTCGTCCTTATTTTCAGAATGGGACAGGCATTGTGTTGTTTAGCAGCTAGCTTTGCTCAGTGCATTAACGGGCTTGGGGAAGAAGCACTAAAGCAAGGAATATAACTTTTGCAAAAGAAAGTTTACTTGAGATCAGGGCTTGTGGGAAAGCAGTTAGTAACATTTATGTAGGAAATAACTGAGAAAAAAAGCCCGTGTTATTTAAGTGTACCTCCAGTTCGTAAGTTTGCTCTCCTCTATTATGGAGACAGAACGAGTCAAGGAGAACCTCAACTGCAAAGGTCAGAGAAAGAAGAGAAAAACCAAGAAACTAGAACTAAGCCGAGACAGTGAAGAAAGGAGAAAGCCCTGAGATTGTAACTCTAAAAAACAGCTGCATGCAGGCATGTAGGGTAACTTATTTTAGATAAGAAAAGCAGATAAGAGCCCAGCATTCCTCTGCCAATTATCTCCACAAGTGTACAGATGAACACTAGTTCACATGAAGTTGAATTTTGTATCCTCTACTGCTGATTATTCCACACTGCTGAAGATCTGGTTTTTGTTCCAGTAGCTGATATGCAGTTAACTTTAAAACAAATGGAAGGAAAAGGCCTGATCAAGCTGATGCATGGCACTGATGTAGCAGCGGCACAACTTCTGTGAATGTGTACTCCACAACTAGGGGTGCTCATCATGTGAGCATGCCTGTCGAGCCTCCTTATCTCCACCACCCATAACTTGCTTGTATCTTACAATTTATATCAATTGTTTTATTTGGTATCCTAGTATGATTTATGTTGTTTCCTTGTTTAGTATCCTATGACTATCACTGAGTGTTGTATCTTAGGATTTATGATGAATGTATTTTTATGATGATTATTCTATTCTATTCTATTCTATTCTATTCTATTCTATTCTATTCTATTCTATTCTATTCTATTCTATTCTATTCTATTCTATTCTATATTCCAATATCTATTCTATTCTATTCTATTCTATTCTATTCTATTCTATTCTATTCTATTCTATTCTACTCTATATTCCAATATCCTATCCTATCCTATCCTATCCTATCCTATCCTATTCTATTCTATTCCTATTCTATATTCCAATATCTATTCTATTCTATTCTATTCTATTCTATTCTATTCTATTCTATTCTATTCTATTCTATTCTATTCTATTCTATTCTATATTCCAATATCTATTCTATTCTATTCTATTCTATTCTATTCTATTCTATTCTATTCTATTCTATTCTATTCTATTCTATTCTACTCTATATTCCAATATCTATTCTATTCTATTCTATTCTATTCTATTCTATATTCCAATATCTATTCTATTCTATTCTATTCTATTCTATTCTATTCTATTCTTATTCTATATTCCAATATCTATTCTATTCTATTCTATTCTATTCTATTCTATTCTATTCTATTCTATTCTACTCTATTCTATATTCCAATATCTATTCTATTCTATTCTATTCTATTCTATTCTATTCTATTCTATTCTATTCTATTCTATTCTATTCTATTCTATTCTATTCTATTCTATTCTATATTCCAATATCTATTCTATTCTATTCTATTCTACTCTATATTCCAATATCCTATCCTATCCTATTCTATTCCTATTCTATATTCCAATATCTATTCTATTCTATTCTATTGTCTATTCATTAATTTCTATCCTATCCTATCCTGTCCTGTCCTGTCCTGTCCTGTCCTGTCCTATCCTATCCTATCCTATCCTATCCCATTCCATTCCATTAGCATTCAGTGTGAAAGCCTGCAAAAGAAGTATTGCGTGTGTACAGTAGTTGTACCCATTACCTTTAATGTATAGACGAGAGAAACCCTAATACTACGGTTCCTTTTTCATAGGGAACCAAGGTGTGTATACAACTTGGCCTGCAAAGTTTTCCCCGCTGTAGACAAATTCCCCCTGTATACCTGACTATCTGCAGACAGCTGCTGTGAGTGTTTCAGTTTATAGAAAGCTTCAAAAGGCCTTTTCAAAACTTTAGAAAGAATTCTAGCTCCTTTTCAGGTGTCATCTTAACTGGCCTGCTTGCCAGGCATACGACATACATTCAGGAAAGCCAATTCCTTGGTAGGGAGAAGAATATTATTCGGAATGCTCACATTGCAAGCGTTCTAATATTATTAGATCTGGACAGGGCAGTTTTTGTTTTAGCAGGGGGGAAAAAAAAGGAAAACCCTTTTTGTTTTAAAGCCGTCAATGTTTTCACGCGGTATCAACTCAGGATGGCCACAAGAAGGCACCCTGCACTAATGGATCAAAAAAGAAAATTTGAACACATCTTGTTTGAATGAATCTGTTGATGAAGTTTTCTGTAAAATGTATGAAGCTTTCTCTAATAATATTAAAATAATTAGTCTCCCTGGAAGAGATAGTTTACGTGCTTAGCAGCTGTTTACAGTTCACGGGATAAGAATAAAATTTAGTTCTGTTCTTGTGCTGACTTTGCTAAGAGATTATTAGTAGTAACTATGTGCATAATAGAGGCAAATAAAATAAAAAGAGCTGACGTGATCATTCCTTTCCCATATAACTTTGCAAGGTACAGTATATATGGAGGTAGTCCTTGACTTACAACCACAATTGAGACCAAAATTTCTGTGGCTAAGCAAGACAGATGCTAAGTGAGTTTTACCCCATTTTACAGCCTTTCTTCCCGCAGTTGTTAAGTGAATCACTGCAGTTGTTAACTTAGTAACACAGCTGTTAAGTGAATCTGGCTTCTCCATTGACTTTGCTTGTCAGAAGGTTGCAAAAGGGGATCACATGATCCGGAGACACTGCAATCGTCATAAATATGACTCAGTTGCCAAGCAATTGAACTTTGATCATGTGACTACAACAGTCCTGTGAAAAATGGTCATAAGTCACTTTTCTCAGTACAGCTGTAACTTTGAAAGGTCACTAAATGAACTGTTGTAAGATAAGGACTGCTTGTACTAATTATTCGTATTTGGCTAATCCACACTGCTTTTTTTTAGTAACCTTTACTGTAGTATAAATTCCAAATGAACTTTGCACACTACCGTCTTATTGGTTTTTCTGCCTCGGAAATAGAAGAAATATTTCTAGTGTACATTATATTATGATACGAGCAAAAATGCAGAAGGCATTCGTATTTTTGAACATTCACACATAATGTGTGAATAGATGGGTTAATAGTTGAACTCAAAAAATGGATGAAAACTTTCTAGATCCAACGCAGCATTTACTGAGTGGAATAGGAAACAACACAACATGGACTTTTTGGTCAAGCTTGGAGAACATCTGCCAGATGATCAGATTTGCAAAGTTGTATTAAGGTTTCAGCAACTGTCGCTGAATTTTTTTTTAACCCCCAAAACTAATTTCACTGACCTTAAGATGGAGAATCCATCCTCAAGATCTGGATTTAGGTAAAGACAAACTGGAACAAGATTTGTACCACATATTAAGCTAAAACACGGCTATTTTTTTTTTTAGCTTAGCACCATACTAATGTGATTAGTTTATTGTTCAGATAATGTACAAAGTTGGGCAATTAGGTTAATTCAATAAACAATGAGTTAAATGTAGTGGGAGAATACAGGAATAATGTCAATCTATTGCTGAGGGGCTCATGTGAATGAAAAGCTGCCTTGGTTCCAACACACTAAAAGTAAAAGCAGAGAAAAGAAATACCTAAGAATATGCAAGTGCTGCTAATAACTGTGTTAGTTTCTAAATTTTCTAGAAAGTGATACGTACAACCCAGGCCAATCACGCTGGAGAAAGTCAATCTATGTGGTTGATAAAGAGTTGAGACTGACTTGATGGCACTTTATCAGTTAATCCTTACTATTACTTGTTATGAAGTCACTTCTACTTGCGAATGAAAGCACAAGTAGCCCTTGACGTATGACCACAATAGAGCCCAAACTTTCTGTTGCTAAGCAAGACAGTAGTTATGTGAGTGTTGCCCCATTTTACCACCTTTCTTGCCATAGTTGTTAAGTGAATCTCCGCAGTTGTTAAGTTAGTAACACGGTTGCAAAGTGAATCTGGCTTCCCCATTCTGCTTGTCAGGAGGTCACAAAAGGTGATCACATCACCCAGGACGCTGCAACCATCATAATCATGAACTCGATGTCAAGTATCCGAATTTTGATCACGTGGACCAGGGGGATGCTGCAACGACCATCAGTTTTTCAGTTCCGTTTTTCTAACTTTGAACGATCACTAAACGAACGGTTGTTAAGTCACGGACTAGCTGTGATTTGTAAGTTTATGAACTTATTTATGAATTCAGTCCATTCGTTAAAGTAGTTTATTGATAAGATTAAGATACCGCTTCAAACTGAGCAACTCTCAGTCATGTACAATTAGAGCAGGGGTGTCAAACTGCTGGCCCGCGGGCCGGACGCGTCATGCGGAAGCCGCGCCCGCCCCATTGCCGGCAATGGCAAAACTCTCCCGATACGTTGCGCGACGTCACGTGACATCGCAAGTTTGACATGTCTGAATCAGAGCATTAACATATAACACAGGTAATCCTTGAGTTACGCTCAAGTGTTTAGCCTCAGTGCAAAATTACGATAGCATTGAATGAAGGGGGTTTATGACTGGCCCGTTAAGTTGTGAGTGATGCAGCGGATCCAGGGTCAACTGTTGTGAGTTGGATGCTCGGGCACCTAGCTTACAATTACAATGTTCCAGTTAGCGACAGTCAGACGATTGTTATTTGCCACTTTTCCTGCAGGCTTCCACAAGCGAAGGCAATGCGGAAGCTGTCAAGGAAGGTCACAAGTCACTCCTGTAATTCATTCCTGTCGATCATGCCCCACCGTCTGCCATTCTCTCTAGCACCTCCCCCCATGGCACCCCATCTGCAGCACCCCTGCACTCCTTGCCTGGGACCCCCTCCCTCATAGGCCTATGACTGCAACCAGGACTGCTGGAGCCACCGCAATCCCACTCCCAATTGTTTTCATAATCCAAAGACGACCTGTACATGAATCCAAAATATAGTAATGCCTATTAATTAACACGTGGTAGTGTTTTGTTTTTTTAATGTAAGATAGTCACACAACAAAATGGTACATTGTTTTGAGCCTCACTATTTTATATTGAAAAACCACACGTGGTGCCAACCTCAACCAGTCTCTAAAACCCTTCCAAAACAATCAGCTCTTGGCGAATGAAGTTTGGTTTTGCACATTCATCGCAATTTCTCCTGTTTAAAAATGCTACATCGGCGTTTAGCAAATGAGAAGTATGATGAAATAAGAAAACTTGGACTAGAGCAGAAGTCCACCGAGACACCCGGATTGTAACACTTGGAAAACAAAAATGGGAAATAAAATGCCTGTCCGCCTATAAAAAGATTTGACTGCCAAGCTAAAAATGAAACCTTGCTAAACCTAAACCCCAAAGTAGCCAGCTGAATAACAAAAGGCCTATCAAGTTACTTCCATGGTTTGATTAAAACTTATTCAGCAGTAACTTGATGTAGTGAGGGATGGGAAGGAATTTCACCATGCATTCTGGTGGGACCGAATTTCTCAGCAGAAAACCATGGTGGAATTAAGGCCAGCAGGGAGCTAATCCAGCTAGTATTTGACTTTTCATAGAAAAATAATGGTTCTACTTTCTGGAATGCGTGATATCTATAAATAACTTGGGATTTTCTTTCTTTTCACTTTAAAAATCTTCTATTTCCTGTTAGGTAGTAGAGGCAGCTTCTGTTTTGCAACAGAAATGGTAATGTCATCCTAATCGTTTCTTAAAAATCTGGACAGAAATTGACTGGAATGAAGATTTGGCAAAATGGGTAGTAAATTTGATTACATTTATTGCAATCCACATACCCTTCTCTACATATCTGTGTTGGCATGCGGTGTATATATCCACAAAATCACATACACACATGAACCTTAGAGAAGCCGCCGTTTGAAACCCTGGATGAACATCACTGCTGATCATTGCAGAATAGACAATATGGACGTAGGTAGATCAATGTTTGGACTCAGTACAAAGATCTATAGGAACATCCTGGGAAATTAATTTCCATATGTTTTCTTAGGCAAGCCAGAACCGGTTCTACTTATTTTTGTTATTTCTTCATGCTTTTCACGGATGGCCATATGACATGAAGGGAACTTGATGTTGAAAACTAGCCAAACAAAAACAGAACTGTACAGAAGTCCATTGTGGATTTTTATTAAAGCAAAATAGCATGCCATACCAATCTGTGTTCCTCTGTGAAACTTAAAACATTGGATGGGGTTAGAATGTATTCATTCAGGATACAGCTGCCAAGATAATAGGTAGGGAAAAATGTCTCATGTCTTCTTCTTTACTTTTTTAAGGTCCTGGCTGTTTTTTACCTTTTAGGACAGACTATCAGCACTTAAGTAAGTAGCAAATACCCTGAAAACTAGCACTTGATTGAGGACAGTGAAGGCCTTGGAAAATGTATTCAGATGCTGTAATGTATTTAAAGCTTCAAAGATCAAACTCTGCTCGCCATGTTTTTTTCCCTGTGACACTTTCTTGAAGTGAAAATTGGATTTTGAGGAGGAGGATAGAAAAAAATATCGATGCTTTTGATCTTTGTGTTGGAGAAAATAATCTTTTGAGAGAATCCCTGGACAGTCGAGAAAAGAAACAAATAGATCATCAAACGAATCAACTCAAAGTTCTCACTTGAAGGACAAGTGAGGAGGGTCAAATTATCATATTTTGAACACGTTACTGTACCCAAATATCAATTTCTTTGAACAGTCCATAACATTGAGAAAGTTGGAAGGAAAAAGAAGATGGCCAGCAGCAAGGTGGATGGACCCAATTACAGTAGCCATGGGGACACCATTGGAGGACCTGAAGGGCCAGATCATCCTGACAAAGGTCCACATAATCATTATTTATTCTAACTTTCGAAAACGCTGCTTGGTTACTATTTATGGACTTTATAGAAATAAGAGCATATGTTGGCTTTGAAGAACGGCATTCCAGTGGTTCATACAATGGATTTAGAACGCAATGAGATATGTGGTCACCTTTTGATTATTTTTCCCTGGCAGACGCAAGCAAGCCACTAAGAGAATGTTGATGTTAAATTGCCAGATCAGTCTTCAGCAAAGATGTAGTTGTATTCAATTCCCAGTCCCAGAGCTGATAATGAAAAATGCTTGGAGCTGCATTTTGATCAGCAACAGGCTTCCTATTCCTGAAAACAGCTGCCTTCCAACACAAGGCAGCCACATTTTCTTTTACTGGGTTTGATTATGTGTGACTAAGTTAGTGTTGGTGTCAACTCGTAGCAATCACGTAGGATAGATTTTGTTCAGTACATTCTGTCCCCAGCTTAGTCCTTCAGATATTCCGATTGGGCACCAATCGTTGCTTAGCTGAGTGCATCCATCTTGCTGCTGATCATCCATTCCCCCCCCTCCATTTTCCTTCCATCTTTTGCAGCATTATAGTCTTTCAGACTGCTTAGGTCTTCACATTAGGTATTAAATATACAACAATAACCTGGTGGTTTATGCCTCAAGAGAGAGAATCGTAAGTTGTTCTATGATCCATCTGCTTGCTTTGTGGCTATCCACGGTATTCTTAGAAGTCTTCTCCAAAATCAACGTTTCAAAGCGTCAATATTCTTCCCATTCTGCTTCTTCAAAGGCCAATTTTCACTTGCACAGAGTGTCACGAGGAAAATCAGCGCTTGCATGATTCTGACCTTTGTGGTAGGTCTGTCAGCTAGTTTGATGCTCTGGCCAGTCTCTTGAAGATGATTTTCAGAATTTGGAACAGGATACTTTCCCCTGTTGCACTGCTTTAATTAACTCTACCTCAAAAAGTAGACTTTGGAATGAACTAAGATATCACCTAAAACATATTTTATTCTCTTGGGCTTCTATAAGAGCGTAAGTGCTACATTCTTTGTGGTTTTTTTAAAATACATTAATACAGTTACTTCTATATTATATTTTATTGTTTAAAACATAACGCACCGTGGAATCATTGGTGGAAAAGCAAAATACTTATTTTAAAAATAAGTATTCAGCATTAAAAGTAACTATTAAGTTAATATTAATCTTGAAATAATCATATTCATTCATTCTCCCATTTATTCTAATGAAATTCAAGCAGCTTGCTTTTGACAGTCCCACATTATTCATTCGTGCAAGACATCAAAGTAGATTGATTTCCAGAAGAAATACCGAAGCTTCCTCTATAGTAATACTGTTGATTCTTCAACAGTAGCAATCAAAATCTGAAGCTCTGTTGTTTGTAAAAAGTAGCCCTTGACGTTTGCACCATGAAACAAAGTGATTCCATTTAATTCCATATTATCTTTCCAAGAACGGCCAGTCAGATACCTTTATCTGTTTCTCTATTTTGGGATAACGCTACAAAACTGTTTTGCATTATAATGCTGTTTTTCCCTGAGTAGGCAAAAAAAAAAAAAGTGTGCATGGGAGTCCTGCTATTTAAAATACACACACACACACACACACCATCCTTTCCCATAAATCAATGCAATCTTGTTTTGCTAACATAAAATAAACTTCGCCAAGAGATGAAACGGATAGCCTACTCCTTTGCAGAGTCCCCAGTCTTGGCTCTGTGAACTATTACACACAGAAAGAAACTAAGTGACACCTTTTGGCTAATGGTGCCAAGTCAGCAGATGGAACGCATTACAAAACTAGGATAATGCTATTTAAACACTTGTTTGCCAGGATCCCAGGGTAAAAGTAAAGAAAGGTTAAAGGATAATGTATTGTATAAAACATGAACTAACATGGCTTTGCAGGCGGGAGAGTCCATTATTTAAAAGCAATTTTGGTGATGTCAATTTTGAAATGTCCTAATCTTGCCTTTTTCTAACACTAAAACCAAAGCTCTTTGCTCATGTGCACTCAGAAAAGTAAGATTAAGCCTGAATAAACATTTAAGAAAACCAGGTAAATTGGGATGTAAGAATATGGACTAGTAAAACCTAATTGTATATCAATGTTTTTTTCCTCCAAAATTAAGACGGTAAATGTGTTATAGGACTTTCAGATTTTTTTTCTTTGTTTTGTTTTCAGTTCAATTCAAACAAACTTGTGTCGCTGGAGAATTAGGTGGCAAACATGTTTAACTTATTATTATTATTTACTGCATTGTTAATACACCTATTTCCTCAAGCAAACCAAATATTCTTAAACTCTCAATTAGCCCACCATCAGCTCCTTCTGAGATCAGCTTAGGAGTTTCAAGTATGCCTAATAAGAAAAAATACAGATTATATTTATCCCCAACTAGACTTTTGTTAAATTATATCATTGTCTGTTCCGAATGATGATGGCACCAATGTGATAAGCTATGTATAAGGACACCACAATGCAAGCTCTGCCCTTTTGTACTTGCGTTGTGAATCCTATGTAAGTACATGAGAGTCAGAATTTGCCTCACAAAGTCACTGTTTAACTTTTTGGTCAGAGCTAACAATAAAGTACAGGTACAATTTACAACCGCAACAGGGACCAAAGTTAGTCATGCTTGATTTTACAACCTTTTTTTTTTGCTACGGTTCTTAAGCAAATCACTGCAGTTGTTAAGTAAATCCAGCCTGACTTCGTTTGTCGGAAGCCAGTTGGGAAGATCACAAATAGTGATCACAGGATGCCGCAACTTTTGCAAATGGCTGTCGGTTGCCAAGTACCCAAATTTTGATCCCTGCGGGGATGATGGGACAGTTGTAAGTGTGAGGACCGATTGCAAGTCACTTTTTTTCAGTGTGGTTGCGACTTCAAATGGTCGCTAAACAAATAGTTGTAAGTTGAGGACAACCAGTACCAGGCAGCGATATATAATTTTTTTAGATAGTCTTGCAAAGCTATTTCTCCTTCTCAACACTAACCTACTTAACAAAAGGGTCCCGTAAGTGCCACTGTATTATATTTTTTTTCGTATTTACAATAAATCTGGGAAGTAAATTCTGTGGCAATAATTATGCAAGTCTCAGGGAAAATTAAATTAAAGCAAGAACCTTTGTTTGTATATAGGTCAAGAACTAGCACAGCGGGAGCCCATGAATATAACCAATGCCAAGATACAGAGGGATGTCAAGATGACTCCATAAAACAATATTGTCCTATGAAACCTTCCAAAATGACTGCCTGGGACAAGCATAGACTAGTTAAACATCAGCTGTCTGCTCTATTTCTTAATAAGAGTCTCACTCCATACAGAAATCAGTATATTTCTAACAGAAGCGGTTACCATATTTTGAAGAGAATTACCATTATCCCTCCCCCACCCCCAAGTTCTTGTTTTCAACCCATCCCAGCAAACATGGAAGTATGTAGAGAAACCAATTTAAGAAAAACATGACTAACAACAACGGTTGGAAACTTGTAACCTCAAGCATTCAATTTTGTGTAGCTGATCAGTTTTTCAAGGAATGCTTTTGATTCACACTAGACGCAGGGGTAGGCAACCTTGGCTCTTTTATGACTCGTGGACTTCAACTCCCAGAATTCCTGAGCCAGCATGGCTCAGCTTGGAGACCTCTCCCTTTCCCCTCAGCACGGCTGGCTCAGGAATTCTGGGAGTTGAAGTCCACGAGTCATAAAAGAGCCAAGGTTGCCTACCCCTGCACTAGGCAATGATTGATAGAATTAGATCTATACTGATTCTTCTCAATTAAAGAAAAAAAAACACGACAGCACTAAAAACCTTGAGAAGTATTTGGCATATCTGTAAGGCCTGAAAAGACACGCACGATTCCCATACTGGGTGGAAGTCCTGACAGTAGGAATTTTCCTTCATGCCTAATTTAACAGAATTCTTCTAGATATGGCTTTTATCTATAATCTATGGATGTCTCATTTGTAGAATTTTACAGGGAGTCTAGGCTTCATTTGATTTGCAACTTTTCCATGCTTTCCTACTCTTTCGTCCACATTTTTTCTTGCGAGAGAGGGAAAATAATCCATTAAAGAAGAAAACAGGAAATAGTTGCACAACGCCTTTTAACTGACTGAAGTATGAACCCACTGCATTTAAGCACCCAAATACTCCTGCTCTGGACATCAGAATCTCCTATTTTTACCTCATTTTTAGAAACAGTTTAAGAAACACTTAATTTTTTTTAATATCACCACTATGTACTTTAAACTCTTCCTCGTCGCCAGTATCTTAAACTTAGTCCTAAATCCACTGCTGTTCACCCTGTTGAGCCATGACTGTTGTGCTAGGTTTGCCACCAACCATATTGTGAAGTTCGCAGATGATACAACAGTAGTGGGCCTTATTCATGATGACAATGAGGGTATTTATCGGAAGGAGGTTGAGGGTTTGGTGAACTGGTGTAAGGAAAACAGCCTAGTTTTAAATACTGGAAAAACCAAGGAGATCATCGTTGATTTCAGAAAAGGCAGGCACACCCACACTTCTCTGTGCATTAATGATTCACCTCTGGAGATGGTTACCAGCATCAAATTCTTGGGTGTGCAGTTAACAAGTAGGCTGGCTAGGTCGTTCAACAGCGAGACACCGGTGAAGTGGGCACAGCAGCGCCTGCATTTTCTGCATGACATGAGAAAAGCACAACTTCCTTCTCCTGTCCTTATCACTTTCTACAGAGGGACGACCGAGAGCATCCTGTCATACAGCATCACAGTCTGGTTTGGAAGCATCCCTGCTTCAGACAGGAAGGCGGTGCAGAGAGTGGTGAGGATGGCCGAAAAGATTATTGGCAGTTCCCTCCCTCCCATCCAGGACATAGCACAGAAGCGTTGCTTGATCCGCAAGATTGTTTGGGACACTACACATCCTCTTCACGACCTGTTTTCCTTGTTACCTTCTGGGAGGAGGAGGCTCCATGGTATCCGAAGCAGAACAACCAGATTCAGTCACAGCTTTGTTCCATACAGTATTAACCTTGTGAACTCTAAAGCTTCCGCCTTCCGTTATGTATTCAAGATGGACAGTGATTAACATTTATAGGTTGCTTATATGTGAGGGTGGTAGGTCTATACATATGTTGTATATAGTATGTTTAAATTTAGGCAAGAAAAACCAAATGTACAGGTATAGTATAGGTGGTACCATGCTCAATAACTGTGAGAAGGATCTTGGAGTCCTAGTGGACAATCACTTAAATATGAGCCAGCAGTGTGCTGCAGCTGCCAAAAAAGCCAACACAGTGTTAGGCTGCATTAACAGAGAGATAGAATCAAAATCACGTAAAGTGTTAATACCACTTTACAATGCCTTGGTAAAGCCACACTTGGAATACTGCATCCAGTTTTGGTCACCACGATGTAAAAAAGATGTTGAGACTCTAGAAAGAGTACAGAGAAGAGCAACAAAGATGATTAGGGGACTGGAGGCTAAAACATATAAGGAATGGTTGCTGGAATTGGGTATGTCTAGTTTAATGAAGAGAAGGACGAGGGAGGACATGATAGCAGTGTTCCAATATTTCAGGGGCTGCCACAAAGAAGAGGGAGTGAAGCTATTCTCCAAAATGCCTGAAGGCAGGACAAGAAACAACGGATGGAAACTAACTTCCTGACAGTTAGAACAATTAACCAGTGGAAAAACCTGCCTCCAGAAGCAGTGAATGCTCCAACACTGGAAGTTTTTAAGAAGAGACTGGACAGCCATTTGTCTGAAATGGTATAGGGTTTCCTGCCTGAGCAGGGGGTTGGACTAGGTAACCTCCAAGGTCCCTTCCAACTTTATTATTATTATTATTGTTATTGTTGTTGTTATTAAATGTGTGTTATGTATGTGTACATTATGAGAGGAAGCAACTAAATTTCATTTTTAATGTGTGCCATTGTGCCCACAGTAAAAAATGACAATAAAGGTTATCTGTCTATGTATTTATCATCTATCTATCTATCTATCTATCTATCTATCTATCTATCTATCTATCTATCTATCTATCTATCTATCTATCTATCTATCTATCTATCTATCTATCTATCTATCTATCTATCTATCTATCTATCTATCTTTCTTTCTTTCTTTCTTTCTTTCTTTCTTTCTTTCTTTCTTTCTTTCTTTCTTTCTTTCTTTCTTTCTTTCTTAGTTCTCTCTTGGAAATAAAACTACAACTTTGAGTTATATAAATCATAATGTAGAAATCTTCTTCATCATCTTCATCCAATGCTTGGATCTACACATATATTAAGTGATACATTACAACATTAAAGGTTCTTGAGAAGAACTCAAGGAGAATGAAAGCCAACCACAGCTAAAGAACTATCAGTTGTGATGTAACATGATGTAATGTAACATAACACAACAACATAACGTAATATAATATACCAGAATTCAAAGTGCAGTAACAGACGACAAATGCCACCTCTGCAAAGCAAATGCACTGCAACAAGCAAGAACTGGTGGGACAACAAAATAAGCAAAATAATAGAAAATGAAGAAGCGAAATTGCGCTGGGATTTTAGAATTCAAACAGACAAGCAACTGCCGATAAGACAAAAAAGTCTGGATAATGGGCGTGGCAGTAGCTAGAGATTGCAGAATAGAAGAGAAAGAATGGGGGGGGGGGGGAAATCACAAAATACAAAGACACAAAAAGTAGAATGTCTGTGGCAAAAGCAAATTAAGTTAGTACCAACGGTAAATGGTGCCTTGAATGTAATTCCAAAGCATCTGGAGCATCACCGGAACACCATTGGCATTGACAAAATCGCCATGTGTCAATTGCAAAAGCCAGCTGTACTTGGAACAACTTACATTCTGTGATTTACCTTTGACACTATTAAACAACAATATCGGTCTATTCCAGATACTTGGGAAGACTCAATAGGTGTAAAAAATGCCAAATCCAGTCCAAACACCTGGCTGATTGTGCGACCAAACATAATAATAATGTGAGCGATCAAAATGCTATATGAACAAAGAAACCACGTAAGGGCTATTTGTGTAGTTTAAAATAATTTCTTACACTCATTTTGACTGCAGTTTGCAGGGTCTCCTGAATTCACACACAGAGAAGCTGAAGAAACAGTTCATAACGCTGGCTCCTAACAGTGGCAAAACACAGCTCCAAATATCAATGAAAACAAACAATTCCAAGTGAAAAACATTCGCCAGAGGAATTTGTGACCAGCAGCCCCATCTTGTTCTGTCCTCCTGGGCCCTCTTTTGAGAGACATCTGGCCTCTTCTACTGACCTCTGCAAGACCCTTCCAAGAAGAATCCCTTCTGGTCTTGAGGTCTTCTTACTCCAGATGTGCCTTTAAGCTTCCCCTTCATCTCTGAAAGTCTAGACTTTTTGTTATTTGTTTTACTGCTATAGGTAGGTAGATAGGTACGGTAAGTATAGGTCAGGGGTAGGCAATCTTGGCTCTTTTATGACTCGTGGACTTCAACTCCCAGAATTCCTGAGCCAGCCATGCTGAGGGGAAAGGGAGAGGTTTCCAAGCTGAGCCATGCTGGCTCAGGAATTCTGGGAGTTGAAGTCCACGAGTCATAAAAGAGCCAAGGTTGCCTACCCCTGGTATAGATAGACTATATTCTCATCTGAAGCTCAAGCTTTCTTTGCATTAATTTCTTTTCCTGTCATTTTTATCTTTATCATTTTATCTTTCCATATATTTCTTTAATATGTACTAGAAGAGAGTGCCATATGAAGATGGGAAGTGTTTCCCCTTTTCTGGCAATTTCTCTCTGCCCAGAGTTCCCAATGTTATTAGTGAGGAGCAATGTACCCCCGGGCATCTTCCTTGCCCCACCTGGCCATTTACCTTTAAAAAAAAAAGCCTACTTGAATTAATACAAATTGTAGGCCAGGGTGCTGCAAAACAAAAGCATTAACTTCCCCACACTGGTCTCCCCAGTTCACTTGGCAGAGCTGAAGAGAAGCTGCCATCACGTTCATTGAATGAGGAATGCAGCTCTGTGCCTAATTCTGATTCTCATTTACGAGAGTCCTAATTTTACACGCACCAGCTCCTTTGGCTAGAAACTAAAAGCCAACATGGGTTTGTCAAAAACAGATCATGCCAGACAAACCTTATTGCATTCTTTGACCAAGTGACAAAATTAGTGGATCAGAGGAATGCTGTGGATATAATTTACTTGGACTTCAGTAAGGCATTTGATAAAGTAGATCACAACCTACTACTTGATAAGATAGAAAAATGTGGGTTAGACAGCATCACCACCAGATGGATTCGTAGCTGGCTGACCGGCCGTACTCAGCGTGTGGTCCTCAATGGAACCGCATCTACATGGAGGGAAGTGTGCAGTGGGGTGCCCCAGGGCTCTGTTCTGGGGCCAGTGCTCTTCAACATCTTCATCAACGATTTGGACGAGGGGATAGATGGGGAACTCATCAAATTTGTGGATGACACCAAGCTGACAGGAATAGCCAACACTCCAGAAGACAGGCTTAAGATACAGGAGGACCTGGACAGACTTGAACACTGGGTGCTATCTAACAAAATGAAATTCAATGGTGAAAAAAGTAAGGTTCTACATTTAGGCAAGAAAAACCAAATGTACAGGTATAGTATAGGGGGTACCTTGCTCAATAGTAGTAACTGTGAGAGGGATCTCGGAGTCCTAGTGGACAATCACTTAAATATGAGCCAGCAGTGTGCTGCAGCTGCCAAAAAAGCCAACACAGTGCTGGGCTGCATTAACAGAGGGATAGAATCAAGATCACGTGAAGTATTAATACCACTTTACAATGCCTTGGTAAGGCCACACTTGGAATACTGCATCCAGTTTTGGTCACCACGATGTAAAAAAGATGTTGAGACTCTAGAAAGAGTGCAGAGAAGGGCAACAAAGATGATTAGGGGACTGGAGGCTAAAGCATATCAGGAACGTTTGCTGGAATTGGGTATGTCTAGTTTAATGAAAAGAAGGACGAGGGGTGACATGATAGCAGTATTCCAATATCTCAGGGGTTGCCACAAAGAAGAGGGAGTCAAGCTATTCTCCAAGGCGCCTGAGGGCAGGACAAGAAGTAATGGATGGAAACTAGTCAAGGAGAGAAGCAACCTGGAACTGAGGAGAAACTTCCTGACAGTTAGAACAATTAACCAGTGGAACAACCTGCCTCCAGAAGCGGTGAATGCTCCAACACTGGAAGTTTTTAAGAAGAGACGGGACAGCCATTTGTCCGAAATGGTATAGGGTTTCCTGCCTGAGCAGGGGGTTCGACTCGATGACCTCCAAGGTCCCTTCCAACTTTATTATTATTATATTATATTATATTATATTATATTATATTATATTATATTATATTATATTATATTATATTATATTATATTATATTATATTATATTATATTATATTATATTATATTATATTATATTATGTACAAACTCAGTCAATGTTCCAATTTTACTCCCAGAACAGCATGAAACAAGTCCTCTTCCGGCAATTCTAAAATGAAGGGCTAGATTGGAAGCACCAAATGACTTAATGTGAACGACTAGAGCAGAGGCCCCCCAGCCTTTTGAGCACCAGGGACCGGTTCCGTGGAGAGAGGTTTTTCCGTGGACCGGAGAGGGCGTGGTTTCATGTACTGCCTGCATCCCGTGGGTGGGGCTTCGCTTGTTTGTGCGGACCTGTTTCTGGCATGCCGTGGCCCGGTGCTGGTTCACGGACCAGGAATTGGGGACCCCTGGACTAGAGTATCACAAAGAGAAACTGGGTCTTTCCTTCTTAGCAAAATATTGACAAATTCAGGCCATTTGTGCATATGAATAGAATCTAAATGATAAAGTTGATCTCCCCCCACTATGGACAACTCTCTCTCTCTCTCTCTCTCTCTCTCTCTCTCTCTCTCTCTCTCTGTATGTGTGTGTGTATGTATATTATATATATATAATTTGTAGGTCTGTCTCTCTCTCTTTCCATCTGTCCATCCATCCATCCATCTCACATATATGATTCTGAGCGGTATACAAAGTTTAAAAAACTACAAAAATCAATCTAAAAATAATAAAAATTGTAATTTGAAGGAGTGCCCACTTAAGAATTGAGGCCTTTGAACTATGGTGCTGGAGAAGACTCCTGCCAGTCCCCTGGACTGCAAGGCGATCAAACCGGTCAGTCCTAGAGGAGATCAACCCCGACTGCTCCTTAGAAGGCCAGATCCTGAAGTTGAAACTCAAGTACTTTGGCCACCTAATGAGAAGGAAGGACTCACTGGAGAAGAGCCTAATGCTGGGAAAGATTGAGGGCAATAGAAAAAGGGGACGACAGAGAATGAGGTGGCTGGATGGAGTCACTGAAGCAGTAGGCGTGAGCTTAAATGGACTCCAGAAGATGGTAGAGGACAGGAAGGCCTGGAGGAACGTTGTCCATGGGGTCGCGATGGGTCAGACACGACTTCACAACTAACAACAATATGCATGATCCCAGATCCCTAAGCTATGCTAAGCAAAGCCATGTTTTCAGGTGCTTTCAGAAGGCCAATAAGGTTGAGGTCATCCTGACATTAAGGGGAATGATATTCCAAAGGGCAGGTGTCACAGCACAAAAGGCTTTCTTCCCAGGTCTTGTCAGATGATATTCCTTTGTGGACCGAAGCCACAACTTGCCCTTCCACAATATGAGTGTCCTATGCCAGGGCTTTTCAACCTGTGGTACGGGTACCACTTGTGGTACATTAATGAGTGGCAGGTGGTACGCAGCCCTGCCTAGCCAAGTGTAGTGGGGAAGGGAAAGAGCCAGCACAGGCAAAGACTTACAGTGAGAGAGTCCTCTGGAGCTGCAGATTTTACTTATGAATGGAGCCATTTGGGGAGGCTGCCTTAGCCGGCAGCCAGTACTTACATTTTTTTTTCTTCCTTAAGTGCCAGCTGGGCTCCTTACTTTCCTTTCTAGCCAGTAGCTAATTCTTAAAGGGGAAGTGCCTTTTTAAGCTAGTTCACTCAGCAGCTTGTCTTTTCTGTCTCTGGAGGCCTTTCCTTGTTTGATCAATATATGGAAGAGGGAAAATATGGGGGGGTTCAAATTCTTCCTTCAGAAGGAGATGGGAATGAGAAAAAGGGAGGCAGGGAAGGGAGGGAGGGAAAGAAGTCCCGCCTTAGCAGTTGGCCACCAGCAGCATTGCCATTGACTTTGCTTGTCAAAAGGTTGCAGAAGGGGATCACATGACCCTAGGACACTGTGACCATCATAAATATGAATCAGTTGCCAAGCATCCAAATATAAATCACATGACCCTGGGCATGCTGCAATGGTCATAAGTGTGAAAAATGGTCATAAGTCATTTCAGTGCAATTGCAACTTTGAACCAAGTTTTTGACACCTTGCTAGGTGGTACTCGAATATTGCCATATCCTAAAAGTGGTACAGTCGGTGAAAAGGTTGAAAAGCCCTGTCCTATGCTACTGAAAGCACCTCTCCAGGAAGTTTCTAGCCATATAATTAGGAATTCTATTTTTTTCTTCAAAAGTTAAAAAATGAATCGGCAATTTTCTTTCAAAATCTTCATTCTAAAGTACCATTTTAACTTCAAATCAAAATGTCCGGCATATTTTTCCCCCCTAATTTATTTTTCAAGCAACGTTTTAAAAGTCTCTGCAACTCAAGCCTGCCTCCTTTCCAAAGCAAATTTGTTTTTAGCTTCACACCCACATTGCGTAATTTTTTTGTTTCACTGATTTTTTTTTCTTCCAGTATCCCACTTGCCAAAAACAATTTTATGGCCGAATAAAATAATTTTATCATTCTTCGAAATGTTGTGTGCACTACAAAAGTGGATGGTGTAGCCGCCACAATTTTTGTAGCAACTTCCAAATCAAACCCTTTTGTTGTTTGTTATGGAGGTGCCAACAAATCTACCCAAAATTAAGGAGTCTGCACTTTGTGACTTTCCTGGAGCAAAATGGAATTTACCTCTTTACTAAGTTTGTAACTCTGTATGTCTCCATCTTGAATAAATGTATTTATGAATAAATCTTTCCTGAACTGTTCTACATGTACCTCTACGTGTATAGAAAGCATACCTACAATTACAATGTTTTAAGAAATGGGAAAGTCTGCTCTCCTCCATTCCTGCTATTTCAAATGTCCCCCAGTATATTTCCTAACATATAACTTTCAGCTCAGTGAGGGATGAATTCAGGAAGGGGGAACAGAGAACTATGGACTTCCCTCCCCTCCAGGAATAGAGTGACATAAAGACTGATGATCAACAAAAGGGAAAGATTGATTTATTCATCAAAGTCTGAATGCTGCTTCCTGAAGAGAAGGTTCTGGTTGGTTAGTGTGGAAGAGGAGAGAGCTACTCCGGGAATGCCTCGGGGATTTTTCCTGTCTCCACTCTTTTTTAACATCAACTTTTGGGGAGGTCATCTGTCTGCAGAGAGTTCGATACCATCTATAGGCTGATGATGCCCAATTATACATCTTATCTGCAGGTATACAGGTGATGCAATGGAAGTGCAGTGTCTGGAGTTGTCAGAGTCTGGATTTGGAAAAATAGAATCTGACTAGATCCCTCCAAGATGGGCGTTTTTCTGGATTTGTGGTCTTAATGAGTGCACTAAAATTCCATCTCTGATTGAACAGGACTGACCTCACCTGCTCAGAGCTGGTTTGCAACCTAGGAGTTGTCCTAGAGCAGGGGTAGGCAACCTTGGCTCTTTTACGACTAATGGACTTCAACTCCCAGAATTCCTGAGTCAGCCATGCTGACTCAGGAATTCTGGGAGTTGAAGTCCACGAGTCATAAAAGAACCAAAGTTGCCTACCCCTGTCCTAGAGACATGGCTCTTGCTGCTATGGCTAGGAGGGCTTTTGTACAGCTACATCTTGTGTGCCAAATGCAACCCTTAATGTCCTAATCACTTCCCATCTGGACTACTATAACGTTACTGTCACCCCCTTTATAGAGCTCAAACCAAGACATCAACTACACAAGAAAGCTAGCTCTATTTTTATTAATATTTACTATACTAGACAACAAAGATTTTACTTCCTGAACATTTTGGGTGTACCTTATAGATTTTTGGCTGCTAATCACAAAAATAACCTGTAATTTAACCTATCACGTCTATTGTTTTATAGAAATCTTCTATATTTTTACCATTTCAAAATTTCACTCACTACCTGTTGGCTATGTTGCACAGATCAAACAAACATACAAAAACATGAAACTGTTATTGGTCGAAACACATCCAGCATGTCAAGTACAACTGCAATATCTGTGGAGTAGTGGAATGCATTTGGATATACAGCACCAAATACTGTTACATATGTGAATGGGTTTCCTTAGTTTGATTATTTTCTGCACAATTGATAGCACACATCCCATTCAAGCTTCATTTTATATTTAATACTGATCCTCTTTTATTTCCCCTAAGAACTTTCTGGGAATAACCAACGCTATTAGATAATATAAGAAATAGATTTAATGAAGTCAGTAATAAGCCAGACAACTCAAGAAAGCAACTATACCTGAGCCTTAACAAAGAGATATATGCCTTAAAACAGGGGTCTTCAAACTTGGCCCTTTTATGACTTGTGGACTTCAACTCCCAGAATTCCTCAGCCAGGCACGCTGGCTGAGGAATTCTGGGAGTTGAAGTCCACAAGTCATAAAAGGGCCAAGTTTGAAGACCCCCTGCCTTAAAACATCTGGGTCTCCAAATTAATTTTATTGGAGAGAAACTCTATAAAAATACATTGGAATAGATAAGCCAAAGAAATATTGTTTATAAGAAGAGATGATAAAAACAAGACAGACATGGGTTGTATAGTTAAGGATAACAGAGTGAATACTGTCCACTTTAAAGCTTATGAACTTGGTGCAACAAAGCCCATGTGCTCTAAATGGTCTGTACTAGATGGTCATGGTCATGAATCGAGCTACATGCAGCTGGGCAAGATCAAGAATTCAAGAATACAGACTTCAATAAAGTAAATGCCCATTTAGAGTGAGTTAATCAAGGTGGATTCTTGTTAAATGTTTGATTTAAAATGCTTCTTCCCACATTTCTTGATAGAAAGTCGCCATTTATGAGATAAGCTATCAGCTGACCCGCTTGCTGTCTCTTGATTGTTTATGTCTACTCTCTCTTCCGTTCCTTTCCCAGCCTCTTCACAATCTCTCATATCATGAAGAATTTAGTATTAAATACTAAATACTGAATAAGTGAAATATCTGATTATCAGAAGGCCTGTTCATCGTTTCCTGCCGTTCTCTTTCCCAGATAAATAGCCCCAAAACCAAAAATATGTATCCAACCTCTTATTGCAAAACACTGAAGTCTACAAACTCATCATGTAATATGGAACAGCTTAGAAAAAAAATGCAGACGAATATGCTAGCATTATTCCAATTATTATTTTCCCATGAATTGCATTTGCACAGCTCCCCCCAAAATTAGGCAGCACTACGCTAATATGTTACACAGTAAGTGTTGAATATTCATTTTTGCAATAGGCATTTTCAATCTTCATTTGGGAGAAACCCCCCAAGGTGTTTCCATTAATAATTATCAACTCCTTCCATAGAAAAATAATATTTTTTTAAATCCTCCTGTTGAGAGAGAGCTGTTCAGTCCTAATGTAGATGGCCTCTTTGGAAAAGAAAAAGAACTAAACATATCAAGGAAGTCCTTTTTGTCTGTTATGTAGGAACTTTTTTGGATTTGATGAAGGCCCAGTTGGAATAGCCACAAGTTCCTCAGAACTTGTGGCTATTCCAACTGGGCCTTCATCAAATCCCAAAAAGTTCCTACATAACAGACAAAAAAGAGAACAATGAACCAAGCAACATTGTCATTCCATACGTTGCAGGAATATTTGAAAAGCTCAGGAGGATTTTCAACCGACGCAATATACATACACACTTTAAACCCAAATACACACTAAGGCAGAAGCTTGTCCACCCCCCAAGGATCAAACACCCAGACACAAACTGAGCAATGTGATATATGCAGTACAATGCAGTGAGACATGTACAGATCTGTACATTGGAGAAACAAAACAGCCACTTCACAAACACATGGCACAACACAGGAGAACAAACCCATCAGGGCAAGATTCAGCAGTCCATCTGCATTTGAAAGACAAAGGCCACTTGTTTTGAAGACAGCAAAGTCCACATTCTGGACAGAGAGGACCAGTGGATTGAACGATTGAATGAGGGATCAAAGAGGCCATCTACATTAAGATTGAACGGCCCTCATCTAATTTCTCAATTATTTTCTTATTCTTTTCTCTTTCTCTCTCTCTCTCTCTTCTTTTTTCTCTCTCTCTCTCTCTTTTTTTTTTACTTTTTAAGACATGAGAAATGTAAAAGTGTTGGAATGGCCTGTATGAGGAAAATAGATTTAAATACTTAAATGTAATTAACCTTGAGAAAATCTTAACCAGTAAGAATGTTTTGAACATTGTAGGGAAAACAAATTTAGATAAGAATTGTAAACAGGATTTCTGACGAGGCAACCAAGATGACTAGATACAAAAAAAGAAGCATGATACTGATGTAATTGTTATTTGTAGAAATTTTTAGAAAAGTCTTTATATTTAGTTGTTACCTATCAAACTAATAAGAATTGTTATCAATTTAAGGTTGGCAAAGAGAATATTATTGGAAGAAGAGAAAACCAAGCAAAGCTATTAGGTGGACTTTGGAATATAGAAACTGATTGTTAGTGATTACTTTGCAAATATAAGCCCAGACAACACGCGGTTTACCAAATATTAAAGTGTTTATGTTAAAAAATCAATAAAACATATTTTTTTTTAAAAAAGAGATTGAACAGCCCTCTTTCAACAGAGAGAGAGTGATATGAACACCACCTATCTCCTGTCTACAACACAGTCCTTTCAGCAGTTCCAAGGGTCCACACCCATTTGCACCACTCAGGTGACCCTGAGGGCACAGATAAACCTCCAAGTGGCCTCAACGATTCTCAGAAAGAGTGCTAACAACTGGATGATTGCAAGGAATATAAATCCTTCCATTCTCCACCATTCAGTCAGAACAGAAGAAGCTTCTTGGATGAGAAGCGAAACATCTTCAAGGAAAAACAAAGTCCGGTTGCCTTTTGAAAGTGCATCTTTGGGACAACCATGACCTGGATGACTGAGCATCTTCATAGACATTTTGTTCTGGAATTTGATATAGAGAAGAGAATAACAGCAGCAGCAGTACTTAGGTCTCTTTGGCTGAAGATGTTGTCTTTCCCCCCATTTTGATGAACCTTTTGTTACTGGGATAAGGGAAATTAAATTTTAGTACATTCTATCATGTTAAATCTAGACAGCATACTAAAAAGCAGAGACATCACCCTGCCAACAAAAGTACGTATAGTCAAGGCCATGGTTTTCCCAGTTGGAATGTATGGCTGTGAAAGTTGGACCATAAGAAAGGCTGAGCCTTTGAACTATGGTGCTGGAGAAGACTCCTGCGAGTCCTCTGGACTGCAAGGCGATCAAACCGGTCAGTCCTAGAGGAGATCAACCCTGACTGCTCTTTAGAAGGCCAGATCCTGAAGTTGAAACTCAAATACTTTGGCCACCTAATGAGAAGGAAGGACTCACTGGAGAAGAGCCTGATGCTGGGAAAGATGGAGGGCAATAGAAGAAGGGGACGGCAGAGAATGAGGTGGCTGGATGGAGTCACTGAAGCAGTAGGCGTGAGCTTAAATGGACTCCAGAAGATGGTAGAGGACAGGAAGGCCTGGAGGAACATTGTCCATGGGGTCACGATGGGTCGGACACGACTTCTCAACTAACAACAACAAGTCATGTTAAACGAATGAAAAGATACTCTTTAATGCAGCTATAAAATAAGGGAGGAAAAAGGCAAATTGTTTAACCAGGAACAAGAACATTTAATGTGGTGGGATGAATCTAAAGATGCTGTTGGGCAGCACTATTCTGATTAACATGCATTGGTTTGTGAATCTAAATGTAAGGTCTCGGCAACCACAAAATGCGTTTTAAATCAGCTTATGTTTCTGCTCCAACCTTTTTGATGATTGTTAAAATGCTGCTTTGGACTTGCTCAAGCAGAGCTCTGACTTTAAACCAGAAAAAGGTACTATATCAATGTGGGTGACTGCCGATCTAGAAACCGAGAAGCAAACAGCTGAGCGACTCAAGTATGAGTCAATTAAGACATCGGACTGACCCCAATGTTTAGAAAAAGAGAAAATGGAATGTTAATATATTTCCAGCAGCGTCAATTCTTTTAGAATTTTAAGTGTAATTATTTTTTCCTAGCATTACTCAACTCATCCTTGTGTAGCCCTGACAAAGACAATATTATCTCTTTCTTTCTCCTGTCGTATACCTAAAACAGCCCCCTCCATCTGAAGAAAATATATACTGCTGAAAAGATAATATATCCATCATATTATAAATTAAATGATCTCCATCTTTATTATACTATGGGCCATCTTCTGCTTTTAAATAACCCATTTCTCCTGGAACGGTGCATCCAAGCAAAAAGGTTAAATAGCATGGCTTATTATAAAAGATTTTCCTGAAGTCACTACTGAGATATTAGGTCGTTAGCTCTTAGAATCTAACGAGACTTTATAGCTGGAGAATGTCCTTTGAGATGATCATCCAAACAGCTATCTACAAGCCCTACACAATCGTAATTTCCATTAAAAATCTGACCATGTACATTGTATAATAAGCTCCCATCGTTAATCTACTATACAGGTAGTTGTCGACTTACAACAGTTCGTTTAGCAACTGTTCAAAGTTACAATGGCACTGAAAAAGTGACACTCACACTTACGACCGTGGCAGCATCCCCATGGTCACGTGATCAAAATTCACATGCTAGGCAATTGATTCATATTTATGATGATTGTAGTCACGTGATCCCCTTTTGGGACCTCATTGACAAGCAAAGTCAATGGGAAAGCCAGATTCACTTAACAACAATGTTGCTGACTTAACCACTGCAGTGGTTCACCTAGTAACTGTGGTAAGAAAGGTGGTAAAATGGGGCAAAATTCACTTAACAACTGTCTTGCTTAGCAACAGAAATTTTGGGCTCAGTTGTGGTTGTAAGTCAAGGATTACCTGTAAGGCCAGCGCAGTCTTTCCAGATAAAGGAGAACTGCAAGAAGGCCCACTTGCTCTCCAGACAGCTGTTCCTAGTGAATAAACCTCAGGAGAAACTAATATATGGGCAGATCATAATCCGATAAAGTTGACTTGGAGAGGAGTAAAGAAAAAAACTAAGATGGACACTGAATCAATCTTTACTAAACGAGAAAGAATTTATACAAGCAGCAGTAAAGGAAATGGAATTCTTCTTCAAAGAAAATAAGAAAGAAGAGTCATCACTTCAAAACGTGTGGGACACAGCCAAAGCATATTTCAGAGGACTAGCCATAACCTATATGGCAAAAAAAAGTATTAAATTTAAAAATGGAAGATGAACAAGTGAAAGAAACAATGATAACATGGGCAAAAAAATTTGGGCACAATATAGAATTAGAAAAACGGCAAAATCTTTGGGAAAGAAATTATAAATTGACAATGGCAACTGCTTATAAAGAAAATTTATATAAAATGTTTTATAGATGGCACTTACCGCCTGCGAGATTAGCAAAAATGTTTTAAAATATGTCTAGTAGCTGTTGGAAGTGCAATCAAAAACCAGGCACATATTATCATCTTTGGTGGACGTGCCCTAAAGCAAAAAATTTTTGGACAAAAATACATACTTGGCTAGAAAATATATTAAGAAAACAAGTAGACTTTAAACTAGAACTATTTTTATTCGGTATAGTATCAGGAAAATATGATAAAGAAAGTGTATATTTAATGTTGCATGTATTAACAGCAGCAAGAATTGTTATTTGCTCAGTATTGGAAAAATGAACAAACACCATCTGAAGAAGAGGTAATACTGGATAGACTCACACTGAAGATTAAAGAAAAAGAAGACACAGAATATTTTCAAATACGGGATGTATTTTATCAATGGCTGGAAAAACGGGGTAGAGATTAGGAATTTAATGTGTATTATTAAGTAAAACAAATGGACCCAGACAACGCGTTGTTTACCAAGCACTTATGAATTGTAAATGTAGAAAGCTAAAAAAATGTTATATATAAAAAAATGTTGGGCTCAATTACGTTCGTAAGTCGAGGACTACCTGTAATCAAGCAAGAAATAAAACTGGGAAGAAAGAACACTAGCATTGCCCAAGTTTGATTCCAACAAGACTTTAAAAAGTGTTTAGTAGGATTTTAACAAGTCTCTTCTTTATAGGAGTACTACTCTGGTAAATCTATATAAATTAAATACAGGTAGTCCTTGACTTACAACAATTTACTTAGTGACCGTTCGAAGTTACAACGGCATCGAAAAACTTACGACTTATGACCATTTTTCACACTTACGACCGTTGCAGCATCCCCAGGGTCACGTGATCAAAACTCAGATGCTTAGCAACTGGTTCATATTTATGATGGTTTGCAGTGTCCCAGAATTATGTGATCCCCTTTTGTGACTTTCTGACAAGCAAAGTCACTGGGGAAGCCAGAGCCACTGAACAACTGAGTTCACTAACTTAATAACTGCAATGATTTCACTTAACAACTGCGGGAAGAAAATTTGCAAAACACGCTTAACAAATGTCTCACTTAGCAACAGAGATTTTGGGCTCAATTGTGGTCGTAAGGTGAGGACTACCTGGCCAGCCTACTACCGGTAGTAAAAGCGGAACTTCAGTCGCAAATGTTTTGCACTCTACTGAAAAGCCTAAGGAGCATTTTCAAATTACATTCCGTGAAACCTTGAGAAACTTATTTAAGAAATGTTTGTTAACAGCTACAGAAAACACATTTTATGAATGACATCTTACCTAAACATTTCTAACTATCTTGTATTGTGCAGTGAAAGTGAGTACTGGGGATCAGCACGGTCAGTATGTTTCACTAATAGTTTATGTGACCTGATGTAATAACTTAGAACATGTCCCAGTAATCACTCTGAAATTCACCCACAAAAATGTCAGTGTGGGGAACAAGACAAGGTTGTCCAATGTCACTTCTGTATATTTTAGTTTTAGAAAAATCGAATAGATAAGAGAAGATGAGAGCATTAAGGATGTAAAGATTTAAGAGACTTAAAAATGAAGTACTTTTGCATTTCAGCTGGCACTGCATTTAGAAGATCCTTTAAAGGGAACTAAAAATAATAATGGGAAAATTTGGTACATTAGTAGATTTTAAGTTTAATAAATAGAAAACGAAGATGTTGAGAAAAATATGAAGACAGATCAAATAGAATTTTTAAATAAAATGGGTTTTAAGGTCAAGAAGAAGATAAAATACTTGGGCATTGATATGACAAATATGAATTGTGTGTTATTTCAGAATAATTGCGTTAAATTGAAAAAGATGTGCTAAGATGGGAGAAAACACAATTATCATTGTCAGGGAGAATTTCTGTGGTTGTGATGAATGCTTTGCAGAGAAGGTTATTGTTATTTCAGACAATAAACGTTTTGACATCTGATGTAGCAATTAAACAATGGCAAAAAGATTTATCTAAATTTGTGTTTCAGGAAAAAAAAACCTCCCAAGAATTAAATATAAGGTGTTACAAGATGCAAAAGAAAGAAGAGGATTGGGTTTACTTGATTTGAAATTATATTTTGCAGCTTGCTGTTAAGTTTGGATGAAAAAATGGAGAGAAACCGAAATCTTTTAGAGTTAGAAGGACATGATAAGATTTAGGTAGCAGCGATATCTACAGTATGATAAAGCTGAAGCGAATGTAGATATTAAAAACAAAATCATTTTGTTAGATATGCCATCCTGAAAATATGGACCAGTAATTAAACTTAGATTGTGCCTGTAAATACTTCTTTGGATCTCAGCACAGGAAGCATTTATTTATAGAAGAGAAATGAAATTAAACACAAACAGTTAACTTATTCCGACATATTAGAATTTTTCATGGAGACTGAAACAACCACCAAAATTTATAAAGCTTCTTCAAATGTATGCTGGAAATGTAATCAACAAGAAGGGATGGTTTATCATGCTTTGTGGATGTGTAAAAAGTTAGAAAATTTTGCACTGAACTGTATATAGAAGATTTTAAAGATTTATAGAGAATTGAAACCAGACTTTTCTTTTGGAACTTACTGATGGATAAATAGTTGGGGGGGAAATGGAACTTTGTTTCTGTATATGACAACTGCAGTGAGACTATTTTATGCACAAAGATGGAAAGATGCAGAAATATGTACAATGGAGGAATGGATGGTGAAGATAATGGAATTTGCTGAGGTGGTTAAATTGACAGCTTTAATTAGACATTGTCTAAATTCAGTAGTGATTGGAAACCCCTTATTGACTTTTTGTGTTAAACAGGAAAAATAAAATGATGATGTGTTTGATGACTAGGGAAAAAAATAGATTATAGAAAAAGCGTAAGCACAGAGTAAGTGGTTAATTTACATTCATACTTACAATTGCTGTAAAAGTAAAAGAATATATATTCCTTGTGTTCCTTTTTTCTCTTTTTTCTACATTTCTGTCTTCATTCTTTTCTCATGTCTTTCTTTTGTTTTTTTCTCTTTATTCCAAATATTAGTTCTTGTTGGTTTTTATCTTCTGTCTTAAATTTTATGCGCATAGGCACATGCATTACAAATACAAATAAAAGGTCAATGTGGAAAGAATTCCCTGAAAGATGCCGTTGTAAAGAAACCTCAGCTGGAACCAGTGAGTAAATTCTGGTCCAAATAAAACATGCCAAGCGCCATAGTATATTGAAGACCAACAGTGATACCTTGAATTAACTAACAATTTGTATTATATTAAATAGCATTAAATGTGCCTTAGCTATATAAACTAACCTGCTAGGACCAGCCATACTTATGAAGTTCCATCCATCCTGGCTGCCAAGAAACCACAAATGAGAAGAGCAGGTCCATGAAGAACTTCACCACCCACCGAAAAACACACAGCCAGGCCCAAATACAAAAAGATTTGAAAGAACGAAAACACCAGTTATGGGAACCAAATTATTAGCTACACTGGCAGAGTAAAGCTCCAAACCCTTTATTTTTGGTTATTCCAAGGGACAGCATATTATCAGTGCCTACTTAAAAGTCATGTTCATCAGAATAAACCTATCTCTTTGGTCAAAATATAAACAGGATAATAAACACTTAGCAAAAAAGAGACCACCATGGGAAAAACCACAAGCTTCTTGGATATATTCTCCCCAATTCATTTCTCACTGTTGTACTTAACTAAAGGGCACTACTAATAGCAAGGGAAGTTATTAGCGTACTTCAAGATTCTAACTACGGACTTTGAAGTATGGCCAATTCACAGGATGTCCTTACTAACTTTTTCCCCTGAAAAGGGCACTTATGTAAAGGGAGAGCTTTTAAATCATATTTATTACTAAACTAGCAAGCTGCCTGTTTTTAGGCAGCTAAGCACATTACTGGGAAAAAGCATTATTTGAGAGTGTAAAATATAGTTCTAAAATAAGTGCTACCGTGTTTCCCCGAAAACAAGACCCAACCAGAAAATAAGCCCTGGCAAGATTTTTCAGGATGCTCGTAATATAAGCCCCACCCCACAAATAAGCCCCAGTTAAGATGGGCAGCCAGACGGACGCATTTAGTACCACATTTTCCCCCCAAACAAGACCTAACTGGAAAATAAGCACTAATGTGTCTTTTGGAGCAAAAATTAATATAAACCTGGTCTTATTTTTTGGGAAACATGGTAGATACTAACATCTGGAAAGGGAGGGAGGGAGGAAAGAAGGAAGGAAGGAAAAGAGGGAGGGAGGGAGGGAGGAAGGAAGGAAGGAAGAGGAAGGGAGGGAGGGAGAAAGGGAGGAAAGGAAGGAAGGAAGGAAGGAAGGAAAAGAGGAAGGAAGGGAGGAAGGAAGGAAGGAAGGAAAAGAGGAAGGGAGGGAGGGAGAAAGGGAGGAAAGGAAGGGAGGAAGGAAAAGAGGGAGGGAGGGAAGAAGGAAGGAAGGAAGGAAAAGAGGAAGGGAGGGAGGGAGGAAAGGAAGGAAGGAAGGAAGGAAGGAAAAGAGGAAGGGAGGAAAGGAAGGAAGGAAGGAAAAGAGGGAGGGAGGGAGGGAGGGAGGAAGGAAGGGAGAGAGGGAAGGAAGGGCTATGGGGGGGTGATCAAAACCATCCCAACGGAACTGTTTCAAAAGTTCTCGGGGGCGTCTAGCGGTGTGCGGGCGAGCATTATCATGAACCAACACCAACCGGAGGTCAGCCTGCCCCGACGCTTGTTATGGATGGCTCGCCTGAGTTTTCGGGACGTTTCACAGTAGACTTCTGAATTGATGGTCGAACCATGTGCTCCATGAACTTTATTAGCAGTACCCCTTTGGCATCTTCACATTTGGCGGGATTTTCTACGACACCACTTTCTGTTGGGATGTTTTTGATGCTGAGCAACTACTACTAAGCAATTTCAAAACTTGTATAGACGTTATGAAAAGTGCCTCAATTTGAATGGTGATTATGTCAAAAGGTAATATAATGTTGTAGTTTTTTAATGTGTATAATAAAAGTTCTGTATCTGCAAGTGTCTGTCACTGATAACCAAATGGAGATTTATTTCCAAATTGCCCTCGTACATACATACATACATACGAATACATACATATATATATATATATATATATATATATATATATATATATATATACTGCATTTGGTTCTCAGTATGAATAAAAAAAGCAAAAGATATACTGTAAAGGCAGCAAATATTTGATATCTGCAAATGTTTTCTTTATGACAAGCTTTTCGCATCAAAACATACTGATATAAAACTTTTTCTGTATCAAGGTCACCTAGCTGGCTTTCATGGCTAAAGTGTGGGATTAGAACTCATGGTCTCCGGCTTGGTACCTTAATCACTAGACAAAATAGGCCCTTTTCCTCACTAAGTGATGCAATCATAAAGTACGATGTCACAGGACTACACCGCTTGGCGAAGGCAGTTCCAGCACTTCTGGTTGTTGCAATTAAGCAAATACCACACTGTTGTTAAGCTTGATATTACATGGTTACCCCTTGCGATTTCCTGCTGTCTTCCCCATTGACTTTGCTTGCTGGAAGCTGTCAATGAAGGTTGGCAATGGTGATTGCGTGACTGTAAGACACTGTAATACTGTAACTGCAAGCCAGTCACTGAGCACCCAGATCACAATCACATGATCACGAGGATGTTGTGAGGGCCCAGTTTGAGTACCGGTCGTAAGCACCATTGCCATTGCCACTGTAACTTCAAACCATTGCAAAATGAGTCCTAGTTAAGCAAGGACCACCTGTAAAGGACCACCTGTAAGGGACCTTGGAGGTCATCTAGTCCAACCCCCTGCTCAGGCAGGAATCCCTATACCATTTCAGACAAATAGCTGTCCAGTCTCTTCTTAAAAACTTCCAGTGTTGGAGCATTCACAGCTTCTGGATGCAGATTGTTCCACTGATTAATTGTTCTAACTGTCAGGAAATTTCTCCTTAGTTCTAGGTTGCTTCTCTCTTTAGTTAATTTCCATCCGTTGCCTCTTGTCCTGCCTTCAGGTGCTTTGGAGAATAGCTTGACTCCCTCTTCTTTGGGGCAGCCCCTGAGATATTGGAAGACTGCTATCATGTCACCCCTTCTTTTCATTAAACTAGACATACCCAATCCCAGCAAAGGGAAGCTGAGGTAAGATCGTAAGCACCGTCCGGTTTCTCTTGGCAACCATTTCACTTAATGAACCAGTTGCTGGTCCCAATTGTGATCACTAAATCAGGACTACCTATAGTTTATTGATTTTCCATGTGAAATAGGATTTGCAATTCAAACTGACCCCCTTGATTGCAAACTCTGTTAAAAATCTCCACTTTCTACCCGTGCCTTGCCCTAATGAAGAAAGATTGAATTCTATACGCAAAAACTAATGGTTCTCTACACTGTTAAAATCTGAGAGGATGGTTATGAAGTATTTGAAAAATCCCCTTACGAATTGTATCCTGATGTTGAGTAGGTTGAGAAGCCTATGAATTCTTACGATAATGGAGGAATCACATTGAAATCCTACTCTTTGGGCCTCTAGTGACAGGCCAGAGGACGAACCAACATTAGTTTTATAATCCCCACATCTGGTTAAGGTAGAAGGGCTATGCTTTTGACTGATAGTAAAATAAATCTGCACAAACCATTGTATCAATGCATAGGTTCTCCCGTGTGGTAAACAGTGATTCTCCCATTTTCAAATGTAGCTTTTTGCTTAGGAATAAAGAAGGATTTGCCTTAATCTCTTTAATCAACTACATCCACTTTAATAGGATTACTTATATTTCTGCGTTTCAGACTGAGTGGAAATCAAGTTTAAAACAGACACGAAACTGATAAACGACCTTAACGTAAATCTGCATTCCTGGCTTGTAATGGTGCTGCAATCTTTCAGGAACCATTTTAAAACTCTCAGCAAGAGGTGTTTATTTAAATTCCAAATTAGCCGTCAAAAAGTCTCCTTTGTTTTTTTTGTCGGAAGGGACTTTATGTTGGGACTAAGTAGCTTAAAAAACACCTGAGTCAAATTTCAAATATCCCATCCGCTGCTTCCCAGATAGATGGGAAACTGTAATGGCTAAACAACTGAGCATCTATTTTAATCTTTAAACAAGACACTGTGGCTGGCAGAGCCGAAGGAAGAGAGAATAGCCGACTCTTCTCTGCCTCGCCTTTAACTTCAGACGGATGCTAGTGGTACAAAGCCAGCGAAGTGATAAATAGGTTCTGGCAGGGAGTTCTTCCTACCTTGAGCAGTGCTGCGGTTTATCGTTAATTTTAGCTATTCAGGACAGGAAATAGGGGAAGAGAAGGATGCTGCCTCAGTGTAAGTTCACAGATACTCCTTTGGCAACTGCTCTGCCTGCGCTAAAAAAAAAAGCATAAAAAGTGGCTTTATTTTCAAGAGCAGACTCATCTCCAAAGATCTGCTAGGGAAACCCAGAAAAGGGGAAGCAAGGGCTTCAGTTAAAATAGCCAGTGTATTTGCTTCTTCTCAGGGAACAAAGAGGCTGACTGATTCGCTAGGAAAGACACTGGCGAATTTTTACACTGTGGGAAACACCACAGATACTTTAGATACAAATTAATAGCAACTGCCACTCTAAATCAAACGGGGATTAAAATGCCCCTCTTGTAAGTGGAGTCCTTCTGCTCCATTGCTGGGGTTCATTACAGGAACGTTGATGAGTGAAGGGAAAACTGTAATTTAAATATACACGCTAGGCAACTAGGCTACGTTGTGCTGATATCTTTACCTTATACCTGCATTCTAAATAGATTTAGGCACACTGCATAGGTCAGTGGTGGCGAACCTAAGGCACGGGTGCCAGAGGCGGCACTCAGAGCCCTCTCTGTGGGCACGCGCGCCGTCGCCCCAGTCCTAGGCCTTCAGCTGGGTTTTATAAAACCTTTGCGCTTTAGGCCTCCGCCGGCGTGTACAAAAAAAAAAAAAAAAAAGGTTCAATCAATCAATCAATATCAACTTCTCGTGGGAAAAAAAAAGATCTTGCAAAGTTGGAATTGATTGATTGAACTTTTTAGTCCCACTCAGTCTGCCGTTACCACCGCAGCCACGCCCACCCAATGGGCCACGCCCACCCAATGGGCCACATCCACCCGGCACTCGACGATGCATAAGTGGGTTTTGGGTTGCAGTTTGGGCACTCGGTCTCTAAAAGGTTCGCCATCACTGCGATAGGTAACCAGATGGGCACACAAGATCTGGTACATTTTCCAAGCGGTGACTGACACGGGTGTTTTTTGTTCTGTTATTGTGAGCGAGCAACGTCCAAGTCCTTTATTCATATTTTTTTTTAACCCCCAGCTCTCTGACAATTATGGCTTGAAGAAACTGACAATATCCAATCACAGGATTAGGTTCAAGTAGCATCACATTCCAGAACTTTTTTTTTCACAGAATAGTCAAAGTAAGTTCCAATGTATACAGCTGCATAGAAAACATACTGACTTGAAGAGAATCCAGACAATGAGGAAGGAAAATATTTAGAAATAAGCTCAGATTGGCCTGAAACATCTCCAAGAACCATCCCTTCTTGGAGGTAAAGTAAATCGGGATCAGTGGGACTGACTTCCAAGATTTAAGATTGGAGATTAGAAATATTGCATCCAGTTTTGGCCACCGTGATATAAAAAAAGATGTTGAGACTGTAGAAAGGGGGCAGAGAAGAGCAACAAGGGGGAGGCTAAAATATATGAAGAACGGTTGCAGGAATTGGGTATGTCTAGTCCAGGGGTAGGCAACCTTGGCTCTTTTATGACTCGTGGACTTCAACTCCCAGAATTCCTGAGCCACCCATGCTGGCTAAGGAATTCTGGGAGTTGAAGTCCACGAGTCATAAAAGAGCCAAGGTTGCCTACCCCGGGTCTAGTCTAATGAAGAGAAGGACGAGGGGTGACATGATAGCAGTGTTCCAATATCTAAGGGGCTACCACAGTGAAGAGGGGGTCAACCTATTCTCCAAAGCACCTGAAGGCAGGACAAGAAGCAACGGATGGAAAGTAATCAAGGAGAGAAGCAACCTAGAACTAAGGAGAAATTTCCTGACAGTTAGAACAACCAATCAGTGGAACGGCTTGCCTTCAGAAATTGTGGGTGCTCCATTACTGGAGGTTTTTAAGAAGAGATTGGACAATCATTTGTCTGAGACGGTACAGGGTCTCCTGCTTGAGCAAGGGGTTGGACTAGAAGACCTCTAAGGTCCCTTCCAACTCTGTTATTCTATTATTCATAATGAAACGGAAGAATAAGAGAATCACAGAGCTTTTTTAATCGTTTCCAGTACGATTATAAATTGCGTATATGTATTAGCTGGACCTCAACTGTGTGGTTGACATTTTAATTTTTTTTTGACACCCCATCATTCAAAAAAGAGAGATAAGCTTCATGATGAAGTAGCAAATGTTGTTGTAAAGCTTTAAACTATTGACAGTGCGCCCTCGGAAGCTCTGTGAATCCTTTATTTAATGTCAGCTGTAATGTGGCGGAAGGAATATAAAATAGTTCTGATCTGATCTGATAAAACTTAAAAAATTTTTTTTACCAAAGTTGGTGTGTGTCTTTCTTTATAAAGCCCTGCATGGGATGTTTACTTGAAAGATTGTCTGCCTTCCATAACATCTGTCCAGCTGATTCAATCCTGCAAGGCAGCACATTCTGGATTCCTTTGATTAAACAACGCTATCTGTTAAGATCACGGATGTGCGCCTTCTCTGTCCTCTGGAATGAGGTTCAAGTCCCCCCCCCCCACACACACAATCTGTGCTTTTGTTTATAAGAGCTCTGAAGATCTGGCTCTTCACCCAGGCCTTTGGCCAGGGGGAGTGAGACTCCTCACTTCATCAAGCTTGCCATCTTTTTTTAATTTTATTTTATATGTTTTATTGATTTTATTGTAATTTCCTTTTTGGTTGCGAGTCCCCCACATCTGTTAAGAGTTGGGCAATACACATTGTTAATAAATAACAAGAACCTGAAGTTCCATCCCCATTGCTTTATTCAAAAGGTTATGGTGATGGCGATGATGGAAATTTTTAATTGCAAATAGGCTTGACGCACAATATGCAGTTTTCAATTCAGTGCCTTTGTCAGAGCCTTCGGTTAGCAAAACTTCTTCTCCTCCAGCCCCCCTGCTATCTATCTAGAGACATTCTTTCATTGCTGCAGCTTTCTACCCGGTTTTTAAACGCTGCAATGTTCTTGCTGATGGTCAAGAGGCCTGCTTAATATTATTTGTCTATACAGCACAAAGGGTTGCGCTGACAGTGAAGCAGCAGAAGACTCCAACTGCAGCGTGGGAGAAGGACAATCTGGGTCCTAATATTACACTTTGTCCTCTACTCACAAAGGCTGTCAGCTTTGTGCAATACAACTTGCAAGGCTCATTTCTTCTTCTTGTGCCATATCCGTTATCGGACGTTGGCGATCCTGTTGGCGATCCTGTTTTTATCAGCAGCCGCATGAAAAAGTGCTGCTGAGTTTTGTCCAAACCAGTCCCTTAGATTTTGAAGCCATGATGTTCTTCTTCTGCCTGGACCTCGTTTGCCTTCAATCTTTCCCTGGAGGATTAAATGGAGTATGCCGTATTTTTCTGGATGTCGCATCACATGTCCGAAATATTCTAGCTTTCGTTTTTTAATTGTTTTGATGATTTCCCTTGGCTTTCCCAGGCGGCTTAAAACCTCCTCATTTCTGATCTTGTCAACCCAGCTTATACGTAACAGCCGTCTGTAAATCCACATTTCAAATGCTTCTAGTCTCTTCAGGTGGTCTTCTGTCAGAGACCAACTCTCTACTCCATAGAGCAGGATAGAAAAAATATAGCATCTGACAAGCCTGATTTTCAGTCTTAGGCTTATGTCGTGACTGCAGAAGGCTCATTTACATAAGGACAAATAGAGCACACGGTCCAGGAGGGGGGGGGATACTGGCAATGATAGGATGTTGCTGTTTCTGAGCTCATTAATGATACTACGCTTGCATAAATGCAGTGGTGGGATTCAGCCGGTTCGCACCACTTCGGCAGAACCGGTAGCTAATTTTTTGTGGCCCAGGCCCAGAATGGACTTCCGGAAGCGGCATCCACACGGAGAACCGGTTGTTCACATATTTGAACCCCACCACTGCATACATGTCCAAAAGTGTTCTTTAGGTTGTGCTGTACATCACATTTTAAGCTTCTCCCTACTATCAAGATTGTGGTTTGAGCTTGACATCTTGCAGATGCAGACCATGCTCCATTGCTCTATAAAGTTAGTTGCCGTATTGCACAAGACGTCGGGCCTTCCAGTCATCATACCCCAATCAGCAAGTGATTGAAAAGCAATTAAAAGGAAAATTAAAAGGGAAAGCCTTGTTTTCATCCTGACTGATCTCTAATTGTTCTCAGTTAAAATCTCATGTCTCGGGGACCCGTTTTTCAGCTGAAAAACAAGCACTTTCGCGTTTGCCTCTGATTAGAGAAAAATTTCATTTCTTTGCTTCTGGCTAAGGGGGGAAAGCTAGATATTTCAGCTTTAAAAAAAAAGGAGGTGCTCTCAGCAGAATCTGTGTTGATGAGAACCATACCCTGAACAGGAAGTTCAAAAGACGGGAGAATGGCATATAAGAGCTGCTCCATCTGTTCTGAAAACATATAACTGTACAGCAGAGGCCAAAACAACTGACACAGTCAAGTCATTATTCATGGGAAGACTCTGAGCCTGGCCATTTGTCAAGGCCTCAACTGCTGGGTCCATGAGCTTGCAAGCATCTCACCCAGACTACGGCCCTTGTAACTGTCACGTGTGGAGGTGAGGCTGAAATAAACCACTGGAATTTCAGAACAGCGGCAGAAATGAGGTGCAGTTGTGTAGGCTGGCCCCATTGATCCGGACTCGCATAAATTCAAAAGCATCAGGATGCCTCCTTTACTGCAAAGCAAGCCAACGTAATAAAGAAGAAAGAAAGAATAGTGGAAAATCTCTTTGGAAAAGTTTCTGCCTGCTGAATGGGAAGTGGGATGAGTTTTCAGAAATCAAACAGCTCCTTTGGACAGAAGGATTGAAGGGAAGCAAAGTAGTCAGTGAATGAAACCAATAGGAACAGGTTATGAAACAGAATGGATTTCGCATATTTAAATGCTTAAATTCTGTAGAAAAGCTAACGGGAAAGAACAAATTGGCTCTGGAGGCCTATCCCATTTGCTCCCACACCAAAATTATTTTGTGTCACAACGATGAAACCCTCTGATCGTGACCTGGGCAAAGAGCAACGAAGAGGCAAGGAAAGAAAGCAGCTGGGCCAGGAGAGGCCAAAGAGGATGACCAGAACATGGAAATAATCAAAGATAAAGACAGGAAAGGAGGAGCTTTGCTGTGGAGAAGCAAAATGAGGAAAAAGGTCAGGCAAAGTTAAAAGATAACACCACCAGAAATAGCTATGATTGAACTTCTCAAGATGGCTGAAGGCAATACCAAAATAACTGGCCATATTTCAAATAAAATTCACTTGTCTTTTAATCCAATGTCATAGGCAGGTGGAAAAAGAAAGGGGAGGTCAATGCAAAGTGATGGTGCTTTGAAGCTTACCTCTCTTTCACAACTTGGTGTCTGAGAATGTAACTTGTTGCTGCCAGGCGTGCAACAAAATCCAGTGTCATTCGTGCAAAGGTAAATTATATTTCACCTTTCGATGCAATTCCAAACTAAAACAACCTTACGGTTAAAAAAAATAGAGAATGGAATTACAGAAACCAATTCAAGAATATTTACAGAAGAAAACGAAACATCACCTTCCATTTGACACATCCTGTACTGTGGCAAACATACTATTTAGTCCTTATCCTCTTTTCTTTTATGTCTTATGAAGGGATATTTTTATAACAATTCCACACAAAAAAAATACGAAGAAAGCCTAGCTATTCTGTCTTTTTTCAAAAGAAAAAACAAAACAAAACAAAACTCCAGACTTTTAGCAGAAACAATGCTTGAAACATTTATTTTAGATAAGGATTCTGACACTATAATAAACTTGCTAGTCAAGCAATCTCTCTGCCAAAATTAAAGCTGAATTACAATGCTTTGGGGAATGTATGCACTTTTGTTTTCTTTTGCTTCAAAGGTCACTTTGGCTTCACATAATAACTGAAGGCTACTACAACAGTGCTAATGTTCTACATACGCAAGCACACATTCAAAAGCCTATTACTAGTAGTAGTAATGACCATTCGTTCAACCACTTTTTGAAATTACAGCAGCGCTGAAAGAGGAGACTTAAGGCTGGTCCTTGATATTCTGGCCATCACAGGCACCTCCGTGGTCACGTGATTGTGACTGAGCCCTTGGAAACCTACTTGTAGCAATAGCAACAGCACTTAAGACTTATCTACTGCTTCGCAGTGCTTCACAGCCCTCTCTAAGCGGTTTACAGAGTCAACCTATTGCCCCCAACAATCTGGGATCTCATTTTACCGACCTCGGAAGGATGGAAAGGTGAGTCAACCTTGAGCTGGTCAAGATTGAGGGAATCGAACTCCTGGTAGTGTGAGCAAAGTTAGCCTGCAATACTGCATTCTTCTGCCTGCGACAGCACCGCTCATGGTCATGTGATGATGTCCTTCCCTGCCAGCTTCTCACAAGCAAAGCCAATGGAGAAGCTGGCAGAGAAGGCTACAAATTGCTCAAGTAAGTCACTCGCAGCCACCCTCAGCCTTTCCACACTGGTCCACCTCCCTTACCGGCCTGCTGGCATGTTTCCAAATCATCTTGGATTCGCTTAAGAACCCATGATCCTTGCTCAATAAGGGCAATGGGCAGTGCCAGGATTGCCATCGCTAAGCGATACGGCCACATGACGTCACATTTATGGCCACACAGCTTAGCAAAGGAAATTCTTTTCCCCATTATTGTTGTTAACCCAGGACTATCTCTATACTTAGCTGAGTTCTATTATTCAAAGAAAGGTACAGTATGTTGATCTGTAATCCAATATTCAGTAAGATGGTATAAAAGGTCTTGAATTTGAATTTGCTTTCAACAGATGAAATATGCAGTTAAAAACAACATATATTTAAAGTCTATGCATATTATTTAGCTCAGAAGAAACATAAAATACATTTATGTCCTAGTTTTTAACTGTTCTGCACCAGCTTCCAGATTATCTCTGGCACAGCTATTTTTGAATAACGTGAGAGAGATATGTAGAGTACCCAGTACTTCATAATCTAGAGGGGGCTATCACATAACCTCCTCCAAGCAGCAGCACAACAAAACGTATATTATATATAAAAGAGGTATATTACAAAGACAGTATAAATTAAAAGTGGCTGTTTTGCAAAGCTTGGGACATTTTAATTTTTCTTGTTAAATGATTGTGTCACTGGGTGCAATCCAGGAATAAAATAGAACAGGGGTCTTCAAATTTGGCCCTTTTATGACTTGTGGACTTCAACTCCCAGAATTCCTCAGTCAGCGTGCCTGGCTGAGGAATTCTGGGAGTTGAAGTCCACAAGTCATAAAAGGGCCAAGTATGAAGACCTCTGGAATAGAAGAACAGAATGGAATAGAATAGAATCCTTTATTGGCCGAGTGTGATGGACACACAAGGAATTTGTCTCCAGTGCATAAGCTCTCAGTGTACATACAAACATACAGTGTATATATAAATATAAGCTCCCAGTATACATAGATAAGCTCTCAGTGTATATAGAAAAAACAAAGTCATAAATCATAAATCTGTCAATCATAAGCTACAATCACAAATCATAAGATACAAACCACAAAGTGATCAATCATAAGATACCAACAGAAGAAGATAATAGGAAAGATGAGAAGGATAATAGCAATACAGCCCTACTACATGAGTAAATATCCTTAGGCATAAGACAGTGCTGTGGGAATTAGGTGTTCAGCAAAGTAATGGCATGAGGGGGGGGAAAAAGTCCCTGTGTCTAGTTGTTTAGGCATGCAATGCCTTATAGCAGCATCCTGAGGGGAGGAGTTGAAATCATTAATGGCCAGGATGTGAGGGGATCTGTAGATATTTTCTCAGCCCTCTTCCTGGATCATGCAATATACAGGTCCTCAATGGAATGTTGTAGATGCTACGTTTCCCATGGATATCACTTTGGGGGATCTAGGGCTTATGAATTGTCTGTTGAGATTCGAACTGAAGTGCCCTCTTCCCACTCTATTCAGGTGTGGGGTAGATGGGCATAGAGGAAATCCCTTCCACAAAAGGACACTCACCGGCTTCAAGCTCAGTGACGACAATTTTTATTGCCCTTAATTGGATTTAAAAGTCTGTAAAGCAGGGGTCTTCAAACTTGGCCCTTTTATGACTTGTGGACTTCCAACTCCCAGAATTCCTCAGCCAGCGTGCCTGGCTGAGGAATTCTGGGAGTTGAAGTCCACAAGTCATAAAGGGGCCAAGTGTGAAGACCCCTGTGTTAGAATGAAAGAACTTAAGGCAGATGTAACATGGCTTGCAGCTTATAAAACTTAGGGACACTAGGCACAGGAGGGGGAGAAAGAGAGAGAGTGCAAGCTTGTGGGAGATGGTTTGCATCTATCAAAGAAAGTTACTTGGCATTAAATTCTGGGAGTTGAAGTCCACAAGTCATAAAAGGGCCACGTTTGAAGACCCCTGATGTAAAGGAACTGTAGCCCAAACTAGTTGTTCTTGGTTTTTTTTTTTTTTAAAGAGACATCATAAACTGTTACTCTACTTGACACATCTTACTCATCTTTCACTTAAAATAATACATCAAAGTTATAAATGAGACATATTGACTTTGTTTATACAACAAAGATCAGCCCTGATAGACAGTTTCCTCCCCCCCCTTCCTGTTATTTTGTGGTAAAATGGTAAATCATTATTGATTTATACGACATAAAAAAACATGCACGTTGATTATCAATCAGTCTTTGAAATGGAAGGGGGGGGGGAGTGTTTAAACTTTGTAATCACCTTATGTCTGTCTTCCAATAATCACATCTCTGTTACAGATTTAACCTGAATAAAAAACAAGTGAAGCTGAAAGGGCTTTTTTTTTTTTTTTTGAGGAACATTATATAAGATTTTAGAAATGTACTAAGACTATTTAGGCATCAGGTCCAAACTGTTTTTTAGCGGTAGAAAAGCAACTCTCACTGTTAACTCTACTGATATGGCACTTGGAGACCACATCCACAGAGCCTGCTTGCAGGGCAAAGATGTCTCACTAATAAAACATATAAAGAATGGTCTAGTTTAATGAAAAGAAGGACTAGGGGTGACATGATAACAATGTTCCAATCTCTCAGGAGTTGCCACAAAGAAGAGGGAGTCAAGCTATTCTCCAAGGCGCCTGAAGGCAAGACAAGAAGCAATGGATGGAAGTAATCAAGGAGAGAAGCAACCTAGAACTAAGGAGAAACTTCCTGACAGTTAGAACATTTAACCAGTGGAACAATCTGCCTCCAGAAGTAGTGAATGCTCCAACACTGGAAGTTTTAAAGAAAAGATTGGACAACCATTTGTCTGAAATAGTATAAGGTTTCCTGCCTGAGCAGGGGGTTAGGACTAGATCAGTGATGGCGAACCTTTTAGAGACCGAGTGCCCAAACTGCAACCCAAAACCTACCTACGTATCGTCGGGTGCTGGGTGGGCATGGCCCATTGGGTGAATGTGGCCAATTGGGAGGGTGGGGCCCATTCGGTGGGCGTGGCTGCGGTGGTAACAGCAGACTGGGTGGGATTAAAAAGTTCAATCAATCAATTCCAACTTTGCAAGATCTTTTTTTCTCCGCGAGAAGTTGAAATTGACTGATTGATCGAACCTTTTTTTTTTTGCACACGGCGGCGGAGGCCTAAAGCGAAAAGGTTTTATAAAACCCAGCTGAAGACCTAGGACTGGGGTGAGGGCGCGCGTGCCCACAGAGAAGGCTCTGAGTGCCGCCTCTGGCACCCGTGCCTTAGGTTAGCCACCACTGGACTAGATGACCTCCAAGGTCCCTTCCAACTCTCTATTCTGTTCTGTTCTGTTCTGTTCTATTCTATTCTATTCTTCCCAAGAGGACATATCAGATCCTCTTGGAAGGTGGCGTTTCCCCTCTTACAAGAATTCAAGCTTGTCCATATGGACAATCCATGGAGCATACAGAAGAAGGTTTGAGATGATATAGTCAGAGGCAGTGATCTGTTCAGCCCCAATTGTTCTAGACAAGCTGCTGTGGGATTGCTCCCAGCTGTCCTGCCCCAGGGCTCAGAGCCTGTTCTGCAGTACTCATTTGGCTATACAGGGGACCAGAATACCAGCTTCTGCAACCACCTTGTTTTTTCAAATGGGCTGGTTGACAGGTTAACCTAGAGAGGTTGAGAGTAGACCAAAAGTGACTAGTTCATCCTTGAGTTAGTGCATATAACTGAAAGGCTTGGCTATGACAATTCTACAATCCTTTCCAATGATCGCTACTGGCAGAAAAGCCCTGTAGTCCTTGCCTACTCTCCCCATGTGTCCTTAGTTTATAGTTCCCATACAAATCCCCATAATTAAACCCCTTTCTCAGACCATCTCTTCAACAACACATCCACAGAAGCATTTTGGTTGTCTATGGAGATTCTCAGTCATCCAGGTCGTGGTTGTCCCAAAGGTGATATTTCAGGGGCCAAGTGGACTTTCTTGTTTTTCTTTGAAGACACTTCGCTTCTCATCCAAGAAGCTTCTTCAGCTCTGAATAGATGGTGGGGAATGGAAGGATTTATATTCCTTGCAGACAGCTGGTCATTTGCATTCTTTTAGAGAGTCGTTGAGGCCACTTGGAGGTTTACCTGTGTCCTCAGGGTCACCTCAGTAGTGCAAATGGTTGTGGAGCCTTCTTGGCTGCAGGATGTTTTCTGCCTTGTGTCCCTTCACTGTTGAAGACAGGCGCAGGCTTTGGGGGATGAGTCTCCGTTGTCTGCATCTCAAACTGAAGCGCAAATGGTTTCTGTAGTCTGCGATGTTTTCTGGAAATCCGCTCAAAGTCCCACGCCATTCGAAGGGTGTTCATCCCAAACTGCATAGCTAAATGTCTATGGAGATTCTCAGTCACCCAGGTCATGGTTGTCCCAGAGGTGCTTTTTCACCGAGGCAACTGGACTTCCTTGTTTTTCTTTGAAGATGTTTTGCTTCTCATCCAAGAAGCTTCTTCAGCTCTGAATGGATGGTGAGGAATGGAAGGAAGCTTTGGAACAAGCATTTTGGTTGCACAAATCTGAATGATCAGTAGATGCCAGACAAAAGAATAAAAAAAAAAATCCTACATCTAAATCAGTCAACGTCACAATGAGAAAGAAAAAATGGGGGGAAACCCACCACCCCCATAGCGAACAGAGTAACCAGACCAGTGCACATCAATTAAAGCAGGGTTTCTTACAGTGGATGATGTTAGGAGGTCCTGGAAGAAAACCACCAATCCTAGTCAAGTTGTGTGCTTGTTGCAATTTTCATCAGGTGCTTCATTTTGATCAAACTCGAACGAAAGAATTACTCAGCAGAATGAAAAACTAAAGCTACGTATCACTCAAATGGTTAAAAAAAAAGCACTATTAGCGGTGATGATGAGACAACAATGAAAGGCTGCCGTTCGTAACCTAACAGTTCAAAGATTCCACTCTGCCCAAAAGCTCTTTCCCAGGAATAAATAAAATAACCTAATGATATTTAAATGTCTTCACTATGGTTCTTGTGAGTGGTGACTTTCAAGTACTATCATAATGTCTAAATTTTGCGCAATTAATAAAATGGAGCATCATAGCAAGTAGAGCAATTAGTATTCCCATTAGTGTGCATTTATTCAAAAGCTGCTTGGAGTGCTGGACAGTGAGAATAAATACACTTGCCCACAACATGTATTTCATACCACATGCCATTCAGGCTCAACAGCCATGTGTTTAAATGACATGCAGGAACGGTAGACTCCCTGTCTCCATAAATATGTAATTTGCAGTGGGAATTATACTGAAGCTTTTACACTCAAGCAATGTACTGATCGGAGATCACTGCTATTCTTGCCCTTCCTGTGACATGGTGGGATTTTGGCTGTCTTCAAAAGCTAGGGTGATTAAATTAATACATTAAGATAAATGAAACCCTTTATCGGGGAGAGGGAAAAAAATTCCAGGATTGGTTTCAACAGGAATTGGCCACTTTAGATGGATTTATTTCATAGAATTTGTCAGCTGATCCAATCTGAGCCATCTCTGGGAAGGAAAGCTGGGCACTGAATAGGATTTTTCACCTTACTTTTATTTTCTTTCTATTATTCCTATATTTGGGGAGATCCTCTGATAGGTAGACGCAGCCTCCTTTCGTGTAAATCTTGCTGCTATATTGTAAGTACAACCTTTAATTATTTATGCTGCTTTTTCTCAAAATAGTTATTTCAGGCAGCCTGGAAACATTTATTTCCAAAGCCCATCATTTTGGATTCAGCAGAAATCCGCCACTAGGCAGAGATTTCCTATTTTTGTTCCACAGTTGTAGTTCAACAAATATCACAGCTGTCTCTGCACATCCAGATCATCTTTACTCTTTGTACATTTGTTCTTTTAAAAGCAGCTCCTACTACAGGGCTAACAACTCATGTAAAAAATTTTTACTGTGTGTATCAATTAAGTTTGTGATAATAGCATCCGGAGACGCTGTTCAGAACAAATCAGATTGAGCATGTATAAATTTTTAGTGATACCTATAAGAGCATTCTTGGACTGGACTGGACGGCAAGGCGATCAAACCGGTCAGTCCTAGAGGAGCTCAACCCTGACTGCTCTTTAAAAGGCCAGATCCTGAAGTTGAAACTCAAGTACTTTGGCCACCTAATGAGAAGGAAGGACTCGCTGGAGAAGAGCCTAATGCTGGGAAAGATTGAGGGCAATAGAAGAAGGGGACGACAGAGAATGAGGTGGCTGGATGGAGTCACTGAAGCAGTAGAGGTGAGCTTAAATGGACTCCAGAAGATGGTAGAGGACAAGAAGGCCTGGAGGAACGTTGTCCATGGGGTCGCGATGGGTCGGACACGACTTCGCAACTAACAACAATAATAAGAGCATTCTGGACTGTAGCCCAGATACATCTTTTAACCCAAAGGCCAAAGCTTTATTAGACTAGATCAGCGGCCCCCAACCTTTTGGGCACCAGGGACCAGTTCCACAGAGAGAGGTGCCGGTCCACAGACGGGGGGGTGGGGGTGGTTGGGGACTCCTGGACTAGATAGCAATAGGTATTAACTAGAGAAAATTTGGACTGGCTTTAGTAGATTGTCACATTGCCAAGCTAAGAGTATGCAACTTAAGATTTTGAGCACTCAAAGGATGAATTCACCATTGCTTTGAAACATCCACATGACACCTCCCAGGCAGCCTTAACCAGCCACGAGGGGCATGGATGCAATGCACAGGTGATCCTGTTCACTTCCTCAGATCCAACAGAATCATACTATTCCCAGATTACTGGTTACGCCCCTTCCCTGGGCATCTCTACAGGACTTTCACCATGCTGGGTGTCCAACGGGAAACAAATCTGAATGATTTTACTCTTCAGATGTACAGAAAATTCTTCTGCACGGCCCTGTAGATGGGCTACTGGGATCCCTTTCCCAAGGAGTCCAGGTAACCCTAAACAGGGCCATTGGCAGCATTCTGTGGATGCAATAAGAGTGTAGAAGTATTGGCACTTTGCCACTCTTACCGCCATGAAGTAAATCTTAATAGCAACCTTAACTTGCATTCAGTTAAGTGCATTTTTCATTTCCTTCCAGTGGCACTCTAGGCATCTTTAATGTTTTTCTCTCTGTCACATACACATAAATATAAACTCTCTCTCTCTCTCTCTCTCTCTCACACACACACACACTCCTATATTTTTAAACTTTTATTTTTTAAAAATACCAGGACAATCATTCAAGAAGAATGCATGCAACCATCTTGAAAAAAGCTGAAAAATCTGCTTCACTGGACAGTAAATTTTATTTTCTCGAAAACATGGTGGCTGTCAAACTGATGCGGCCACAAAGAGAAAATATAGTTTTCTGATTTATCTGCAATTCAAGTTTGGAATCTTGTGGAGTTGCCAACTTTCTAAATAAATTTTCATTTCAGAACCATGCTGTCATTTTGGAAGATGTGAGCTACTTAAGACTGCATTCAAGCATGCATATTTAGAATACCTGACACTGTGCTAAAAATATTTGTTTTAAGGTTTCCTCTGCTTGAATATGTTGGTTATTTGGAATGCTGACTCAGGAAATTCAGTTCAAGGCAATATGTTCTGATTTTTTTCCCTTGATAGCTGGGATTTCTTAATCCCATAAACCAAGTTTTTCCACCAAATCTAACAGTTAATTACAGGGAAAAGCCTTCATCCTTATTCCCATTTTTGTGAGAAAGATTGGAATTATTGTCAGTAACAACCTGGTGTGTGTGTGTGAGAAAGAGAGAAACAGACAGACAGAGAGAATCGCTCTCGAATCTTGCAAATAGAAGATACATCTCATCATCATTCATAAAAAAAATCTTAAGTGTTACAAAATATGAAAATTCAACAAAAATTGCGGTAAATTATATGTCACTGAAGAGCAATTTCCCCTCCTATTCTAAATTTTAATGTCAGTAACATTAAAGTCACATGTCACTGTTTCTGAATGCCAAAAATCCAGAAGGATAGTTATGTTTTAAATATGCATAAATTACCTTCTGCCAGTTCTTGGATTCTTTTTAAAGCTGTATGAAGAACAAGCGGGGGAGGAGGCAGCAAAATTATTCATGAAAAAGCTGTATACGTAATTGAAAAATCAAGCGGTTTGATTTTAAGGCCGGTTAATTTGAAGAACCCTGGTGGCGCAGTGGTTAAAGTGCAGTATTGCAGGCAAACTCTGCCCACAGCCTGGAGTTTGATTCTGACGAGGTTCACGGTTGACTCAGCTTTCCATCCTTTCGAGGTCGGTAAAATGAGGAATCAGATTGTTGGGGGCAATAGGCTGATGTTGTAGACTGCCCAGAGAGGGCTGTAAAGCACGATGGGGCGATATATAAACCTAAAATGCTATGCTATCCTATGCTACGCTAATTTGCAAGCACCATGTGTTCAGGTGACCTCTCAATGCAGATGTGTTTATACTCTGAGAAACATAAATACTTAATGATATTGCAACAGAACAAAACAATTCCCAAGTCTTATTAGCCTTAACTGGGAAAGGGACACAGGCAAAACAGGACAGTCATCCATCCATCCATCCATCCATCCATCCATCCATCCATCCATCCATCTATCTCACAAAGATACACACACACACCAACTGGCTTCATGCCTAAGGAGGGACTAGAATTCATGGTCTCCCATTTTTTAACCACTACACCAAACTGGCTCTCAAATATTAATATAATATATTATTAAAGGTAAAGGTTTTCCCTGTCCAATTGTGTCCAATTCTAGGGGGTGGTGCTCATCTCTGTTTCTTAGCCAAGGGAGGCAGCATTGTCCAAAGACATTTCTGTGGTCTGTCAACGCCTCAAATTACCCAGCAAGAAGTTAGGACCGAAATTCTTAGGGCCTTTTCCTATCGTAAAGGTCATCAATCCAGTCACTGTAAAACTGAAACTCCCTAGACTTTTGGGTAAAATTCACCCTGTCTTCCACAGTAGCTTATCGGGGCTCCACTTTAAGACCTCCCCCGAAGAAAGTACCTGGGCCCCTCGTAGTTGCGGGACAGACCCATTATGAAGTGAAACATATTCTTGATTCTAGAATTTTTAAAGGGAAATTGCAGTACCTAGTACAATGGAAGGGATACCCGATGTCTGAAGCCACTTGGGTGAAATCCAGTGAGGTGAAAGCTGACAGGCTCGTCAAAAGGTTTCATATGAAATACCCCAACAAACCGAAGACTAGTCATTAATATATGCTTTTGTTTACATTACAGGATCTGTCCTTTTTGTAAGGGGGGCCGGATGTCAACGCTGTTAATATAGGATATTGTTGCATTGACAAGATATGCAGAACTGTCTGGTATTTTTGGAGTTAAATCAGATGACATGCAAAGGGAGGAGAATCATGAAGAAAGCGGGAGACTGGGAAGGGAAGGGAATCTTTGGCCTCCAGCCTAATTGGAAGACGTAAATTATGATAGTAAAGTAAGGGAGGAGTTAGCAAGATAAGACAGACGCAAGCCAGAGAAATCCAGATTCTGGCATCCGCTTTGTAATGTACCGAAGTATTATAGCAAAACTCCTGGCAAGGAATGCTTCCTCCTTCGGACCACAACATGGTCATGTGGCCAGCATGGCGCTTGGATCTTGAACCTGGGCTGTCAGCTTTCCAGTTGACAAATTCAGCATCTTTTAACTGCTGAGCTACTGTGCCCCAATATATTATTATATACACGCAAATACATAATTTATGTGTTTACATATATAAATGCATCTACAAATATCATCCACCATCCAATCGAGAACCAGTTCGGGTGTGCTGATAACTAGATAGCTATAAAGTTGTTCAAGCTTCATTTGCTAAGTTAAAATATTGTGTAAAATACGTATAGTTGCTCAGGTGCTTTCCGGATGGATTAGGGCAGTGTTTTTCAAAGTTCTCGGAGCTGAAGTCCACACATCTTAAAGTTGCCAAGTTTGAAAAAAAGTCGGTCAGGGTAAATAAATTCATGTCTCCTCTGAGTCAAGCTTGAGTCCTATTAAATTCTTTTTTTTTTTTCCTTTTTCACTTTACAATTTACAAAACAAAATACATTTTTTTCTTCCTTAACAGTACCTCTATTTCTTACATTTATTTACAGTTGGTTACATAGCTTTCCTACTTTTTTATTCTTTGATCTAACCAAACATAGCACTTGTTCCATATCTCGTAATATTCTGTTGCTTCCTTATCCTTTATTTCTAAAGTAAGCTTGTACATTTCAGCGCATTCTAGTATCTTATAAATGATCATGTCATTTGGTGGTACATTCTCACCTTTCCAACATTGCGCATATGCGATGCGTGCCGCTGTTATTATGTGTACAATGATGTATTGAAGTTGTTTTTTAATCTTTGGATTAATTATACCTAATAAAAATAGCTCTGGTTTAAATTCAATTTGTTCTTTGGTTATCTCTTGTATCCACCCCCTTATCTGTTCCCAGTAGGTCTTTGCCTTTGGACATTGCCACCACATATGGTAAAATGTTCCCTCTTTGTTTTTGCATTTCCAACAGTCTGGGTTCATGTTTTTATACATCTTTGCCAATCTTGCTGGTGCTAAATGCCATCTATGAAGTCCTATTAAATTCATGGATGTACCTAGGTCATTCTCTTGATAACATTATGGAAATGGTTTCCCCTTACTTTCTGCCAGTCTGTTTTCCCTCAGTCTAACTCATGGCTTTGTGATTCCCGGGAAGTTTCCCAACAATATTAACCCTGCTTTGTTTTTCCAGGAAAATACAACTCCGTAATTCTAGATATGGGAGGTGTTTTAGAACATTGCGAGTAGCGTGCCTACTTTGAAGAGATCCAACTGAATTTTATGTGAGAATAGCAGTAAAAGAAATTTCCTCCAAAGTGCAAAATTCTCCTTACATCTGGCCCCTACGAGTAAAGTAAAACAAGTACTATTACTGCTCAATGAAGACTTAATAAACCTTTTCCTCTGAAAATTGTTGCCAACTGACAGACTTACAATACTGCAGAGACTTGTGCATTAATCATGCGACAGGATAAACTCCCTACACATGGGGTTGTTTTCCATACAAAAATGTGGAGGCTGCCTAAATGCTGTTAAAAGCACAGCTGGTTCAAGTTAATCTGTCTCCCACATTAATTGCACAGTCAATTTCGCCAATCGGTTCTTCAATCACTGGCTGTTTCTTGAAGGAGAATGGAGAAATGTGCTAATGAGAACAAAGATTTCCATATATTAATGGAGATGAAAGGGCAAAATTTAGTATGAGGCTACCATCTGCATGTTCTCGGTAATATGCACTAAAATCTTGATAAGGGTAGTAACCAGAAATGTCTCATGTGCTGAAAAGTTTAATTTTTATTCTGAAGTTCAGGTTCAGTGAGAAAAACATTCTATGTATGTATCAGAAAACTATTCCATGAGAGCTGTTTACTTTACACTTTTTTTACATACCAGCTTTTTCCATATGATGTAAACAATCAAGTTATATTGTATTCTGTAAATGTTGTTTATTTTGTACATTTGCTATAAACAACTCCATTGGATTCTGTCTTATTCAAGCCTGGCAACATTTACAAGTTGTTATAAACGAATATCTACCACCCTATGGAAAAACTTAATAATGACTTACCAAATCCGTGTTGTTGGTCATAGACTCTCTCCTAAGTTAAAACATATGCAATAACGCACACGTAAAAAACTGCTTGTAAACTTGACTGTACAACTTTCCATCTCTCCTTCAAAGATTTATGTTATCCGAGTAGAATTTAATAAAAAAATATACATTGAGTAGAAAGATAAGTCTTAATAAATTGCAAACCAAAGAAAGCCAACAGAAAAACTCTTTCAATTAGTAGTATTTATACAAGAAACCTGATGGATCTCCAAGTGAAGAAAAGTGTACAATTACATGAAAAACTAATGATCTCTACTGAGTATGTAGATAAACAATGTGCACTTTCCAAGGGATTTGCTAACTTCAATATTACTACACAGTTCTATTTTTTAAACTAAATGTAACTGGATTAATGACACTACCCCACACTGCTCACATGAGTTATCACAGGTATTACCAAAACACAGACAAGGACTTAATGCAGCTCACCTTTTAATTAGCTAACACTCATATTAAATAAATAAAGCGTTTATTTTAGACATGCTTTAGTGGCAGTGCTAGAGAAGACAGATGCAGAAGTAGATACAATTCAGAATAAAGCATTTTGTTTGCATTGTAACATATTGGTAGAAGGTGTTAATTCTTCTAGAGCTTAGGTAGGGTAAATCAACAAGCAACAAAACTGATCACCTTCTTTCATTACCTTATTTTATTGATCCTATTTTAAAAGAAAAAAACAGTTCAAGACTCGAGAGAGCTGCTTTGTTAAGCTTAAGCTTTCTATACCATCCCCATGAAACAGCTCTCAATCCATATGGTAAGACTTCTCTATCACATTATTTTCTGAACTTGAAAAATCTATTTTTTTCTACTTGAGGGAAAAGTACCCTCAGCCTACTTGAGGAATGTTTTAAATATCAAGATATCTCCAAATGTAAAATATTGGTTCAGAGAGTGCTTGTGTTTCTTGCATGTATATTGGGAGACCTCCCCCTATGCCTGAAGATAAAAGTTTTCGATCAGTGTGTGCTACCTGCTCTAACATATGCCGGCGAAACACGGACACTAACCTCACAATCGATACAAAAGCTACGAGCGGCGCAAAGAGCCACGGAAAGATAACTGCTCGGCATCACAAGACAAGTTAGAAAGACCCGCACATGGATTAGAGAACAAACAAAAGCATACGATGCCATCAAGAGAGTAAAAGAATTGAAATGGAAATGGAAATGGTCACGTAACAAGAAGAACCGAGGGCAGGTGGATCAAGGCAGTCATACAATGGATCCCATTTGATAAAAAGTATAGGGGGTACAGGTATAGTATAGGGGTACCTTGCTCAATAGCAGTAACTGTGAGAGGGACCTCGGAGTCCTAGTGGACAATCACTTAAATATGAGCCAGCAGTGTGCTGCAGCTGCCAAAAAAGCCAACACAGTGCTAGGCTGCATTAACAGAGGGATAGAATCAAGATCACGTGAAGTATTAATACCACTTTACAATGCCTTGGTAAGGCCACACTTGGAATACGGCATCCAGTTTTGGTCACCACGATGTAAAAAAGATGTTGAGACTCTAGAAAGAGTACAGAGAAGAGCAACAAAGATGATTAGGGGACCGGAGGTTAAAACATATAAGGAAAGGTTGATGGAATGGGGTATGTCTACTTTAATGAAGAGAAGGACGAGGGGGGACATGATAGCAGTGTTCCAATATCTCAGGGGCTGCCACAAAGAAGAGGGAGTCAAGCTATTCTCCAAAACACCCGAAGGCAGGACAAGAAGCAACGGATGGAAACTAATCAAGGAGAGAAGCAACCTAGAACTAAGGAGAAACTTCCTGACAGTTAGAACAATTAACCAGTGGAACAATCTGCCTCCAGAAGCAGTGAATGCTCCAACACTGGAAGTTTTTAAGAAGAGACTGGACAGCCATTTGTCTGAAATGGTATAGGGTTTCCTGCCTGAGCAGGGGTTGGACTAGATGACCTCCAAGGTCCCTTCCAACTTTATTATTATTATTATTATTATTATTATTATTATTATTATTATTATTATTATTATTATTATTATTATTATTAATTATTATTATTATTAATTATTATTATTATTATTATTATTATTATTAAAAGCGTCCATGAAAGAGACCGAAAACAAGATGGATCAATGACATCAGCAAGTATGGCGGGCCCAATTGGCAAAAGAAAGCTCAGGACCGTATTAGTTGGAAATATGCGGAAGAGGCCTTCGTCTTGCAGTATATAGACAATGGCTAAAATGATGATGATAATGATGAAATTAAGAGACAACTAACCTTCCATTTTCCTTCAGGGTAGAGTTATTGGTGATACAGGTTCATGCTTTGTCTCCTATTGCAGGGGTCCCCAACCCCCGATCTGTGGACCGGTATCGGGCCGCGGCATGCCAGCAACTGGTCCACACAAACAAGCAAAGGCCCATCTGTGGGATGCAGGCACCACGCATTCTCCGGTCCATGGAAAAACCTTTCTCCACGGAACCGGTCCCTGGTGCCCAAAAGGTTGGGGACCTCTGTTCTATTGCTTCTTAAACTTACTGCAGCCAATCTGATTTAGCAACTAATCATAATTACAAAGTCAGTTCCGAGTGAGGGCAATGTTATTTACCTCAATTATATTTGCGGCCTTTCTTAAAAACTGCCACAAAGGGAAGCATTATTCTCTGCTCCAGATTCAGCAAAACAACAACAACAGATAATCCCTCACTTAATGCACAGGATCACAGCATACTTTCTGTTCGTCATTTTAACAATGTACACCTATTTGAAGTTCAAATACATTACCACATTTTTTTTTTAGGTTGCTGTCCCACACACATAGAAATTATGCGAAAGAAATTACCTCTGAATAGACATGGCTAGGCTTACATTATTTTACAATACAATCATTCATACATTTATTGAAAGATAGATGTTATTAAATGTATTTCGTTCCCATGAAAACAGGACATATTACATCCTTCAATTGCTGCTGTTATATTTATTTCTCTACATTAATAACTATAGTAACCAACACAATTTTAACGCATATTCTACATGCTTTTGCACACTAAATCTAATTTAGGTGACAGAATTCGATATGGAAATCCTGTATGAAAACATTGCCCGCTTGAACTAAAAGTTATCTCTGTTGGAGGCATATGCAGTGCTCACTTACCTATTATTTTCTGCAGCAAAGGTTGAAGCTCTGGTTCGTCGCAAATAGCTTGGACCAAGGCTTCCTTCACTTGACTTTCAGCCTCATTTAATTCTTTCCCAGTTTTGACTTCTCCCACTATGGAGTAAATATACACCAATAACAGAAGTAACTCTTGGGGAGTGTAATCATCCTCTGTCCTGTTACTATAAGACTTGATAATAGGTAGCAGTTGCTTCAGTGAGTTAAATAATGTTGACTCACCAATATTCTGAAAAAAAAAACCAAAAATAAAAATCCTTAATTTCACACTTTAAAATCAGAAAGTCAAGGATGAATCATGAGTCAAAGGCCTATACATTTTAAAATTATTTTAGGAGGTACAAATTCAAATGCTGCTATTACAAATCTTGATTCTCTTTATAATAAACTTTTCCAATCGGTGTTCCCCTAGGTTTTGGACTACAATGTCTATCATCCCTAGCCAGAAGGATCAATGATTAAAGTTAATAGTTGTTGCCTTGGAACATGAACAATTTCATCCAGACACATTTTCCCAGCAAAATGATTTCATAGAGGCAAAGCCCGAGGATGGAGTGCGCTATTTTATATCATTGCTGCCAAGTCCATTCATAAAATAATATTATACAGTCTCTTTAACTATTTCAAGGATAGTGTTTAAATATAGCATGATACGGCATATCTTCCTGAAGTTTCATGGCTTGGTGGAGACTGGATATAATAATTGACTTATGTTTTCCATATGGAAAGAACAAAACTAGGGGGGGGGGTGTTCTGATTTGTTTAAAATTGTGACTACTTTTTAATGGTTGCACCCAGAAAATACTTACATTTGGAAGAAAAAATATGCTTTAAAATGCTGTCTCTTTTCCTTGCATATCTCTCTCTGTCTTTGGATTTATTTATAAGAAGTAACTTCACTACCATCTCCTTAAAAGTCTAGCTTTTCTGTCAAGTCACATAATTAAAGATAAATTTATCAGAGTTGCAATCTGACTCTGCCCTTTCCCTTGGAGATGCTGGATCTATTTCATGGGAAATATGCTGGTTTATTTTAAAACTGGATACAGTTTAAAAAAAAAGAAAAAAGGATCAATCCTATTGTTGAGCAGTATTCCCCAAACTGGCACTTCCTGTATATATTGGACCCTGGTTCTGCTGTATTCTGGAATGTCAAGTTGGAGAACTCCGCTGAATGCAACCTCACACAGAGATGTTTTTGGAAGAAACTCACGGGCACCTTTTATTAAACTTGGGTGGGGCTGTCAGAGCACTAATAGAATTAATTCCATAAAATGTAATGTTGATATAACAGAGGGTAGTGAGATAATGCAGAAAAGAGCACCAGGAAGTTATCTGCAGACAGGGGCCTAGCCAGTGATGGGATTCAAATATGTGAATAACCGGTTCTCTGTGTGGATGCCGCTTCCGGAAGTCCATTCTGAGCCTGGGCAACAAAAAATTAGCTACTGGTTCTGCCGAAGTGATGCGAACTGGCTGAATCCCACCACTGGGCCTAGCTGCATCTGTTAGAACAGGGGGTCTTCAAACTTGGCCCTTTTATGACTTGTGGACTTCAACTCCCAGAATTCCTCAGCCAGCATGCCTGACTGAGGAATTCTGGGAGTTGAAATCCACAAGTCATAAAAGGGCCACGTTTGAAGACCCCTGTGTTAGAATGAAAGAACTTAAGGCAGATGTAACATGGCTTGCAGCTTATAAAACATAGGGAGACTAGGCACAGGAGGGGGAGAAAGAGAGAGAGTGCAAGCTTGTGGGAGATGGTTACTTCGCATTAAATTCACAGATTTTCTGGAGTAACATTTAAACTAAACAACAGGGACAGTGAGTTAATTGATATAGAACATTTCTGTCCCCAGCAATCTAAAATTAACAGGGTTATCAGTGCATGTAACATAGATGTTTATGTGGGTAAGAATGTTAACTTTGCTGTCAAGCAAAAAAATCAAGTTTTTAATAGTGAGTGCCATACCAAGTGCACTAATCAAACAGGTGGTAAGGAACTAGGGGTACTCAGGCACCACACAGATTATGTAGAAAATAAACACAGGGTTAGTCAAAAAGGACTCAAATGTCTATACACCAATGCAGAGTGTGAGCAATAAACAGGGTGAATTGGAAATTCAAGTAAATGAGAGTAGATTTGATATTGTTGCCAGTACGGAAACTTGGTGTGATGAAACCCACAAACATACAGCTAGAGGGATTTAAATTATTTAAAAGAAACAGACCAAATAAAAGAGGAGGTGGAGTTGCATTATATATATATATATAAGAAATAACTACATCTCTACAGAAATAGAGTACAACAATGATGAAAACTGTCTTGAATGCATTTGGGTCAATATAAAAGGGGGGGAAATGACATTGCTATAGGTGTACACCATAGGCCACCCAACCAAACAGAGGAAATAGATGAACTTTTTGCTAGCCAGTTAACTAAGGTATGTAGGAAGCACATCACAATAGTAATGGGGGACTTTAACTACCCTGACATCAACTGGGAGACAAATTCTGCACCAAGTGGAAGTGGAAGACCTGAAAAAGAGCAGACATGTTGCTACCTTGTATGTTAATCACCCTCATCTCGGTTCCTGATGAACAACAGGAAAGAGAAACAGAATGAATTTATTTTTCTTGCTCCCACTGGCTCTTGTGAGTGAAGAACTCTTTGTTAACACAGTGGCAGCACACATAGGCCTAGACCAGGGGTAGGCCACCTTGGCTCTTTTATGACTCGTGGACTTCAACTCCCAGAATTCCTGAGCCAGCCATGCTGAGGGGAAAGGGAGAGATTTCCAAGCTGAGCCATGCTGGCTCAGGAATTCTGGGAGTTGAAGTCCACGAGTCATAAAAGAGCCAAGGTGGCCTACCCCTGGCCTAGACCAAGTGATATCTGGAGGCTGAGAGAGAAAGCGAGTTGTTTCATTAAGTGTGATAGTTTTCAGGTTATTTTCAACTTCCAGTTTCTTTAAAACTAGCATTTATATTTATACCTAAAAGAAAAAAATAAGAATCTGCTTTATTGCCTGATCAAAGAGGCTACCGGGATAAAGGGCTTAAGCACGGTCTTAGTCCTTGCACTTTGATCATCTTCTGTGGGTAAAAGTTTAAAAAAGAAGAAAGAGTGACAATCTCAGCTGTAGACTATAATTTGATTTAAGGTTCTCATTTTTAAAGAATTAGCATCTTTTTCTTAGAACAAAATAAAGGCCCCTGAAACTCAGATTTTAATTCCCTTCAATCAGAATAGAGCTGGAAGGGACCTTGGAGGTCTTCTAGTCCAACCCCCTGCTCAAGCAGAGACCCTACCATTTCAGACAGGTGGCCATCCAGTCTCTTCTTAAAAACCTCCAGTGATGGAGCGCCCACGATTTCTGGGGGTAAGCTATTCCACTGGTTAATTGTTCTCACTGTTAGGAAGTTTCTCCTTAATTCCAGGTTGCTTCTCTCCTTGATTAGATGCCTAATTTTAATTTTAAATGCCTAAAATATCTTTTTCAGATATTCATAACTCTTTAAATAAACAAATTAAACTAATATATTAAACATTCTTCTGAATTAATGCTGACCACCCTCATTACCAAGGCAGTTGTCCCTGGAGAAACTCAAACTCCTTTCAATTAAAAAGGATTAAAATGCTTCGAATTGCATTTTGAAACAAAGCAGTAAATAAGGAATATAAACAAAAGAGGACAATTACATTGATTTTTGTTTGCAAAAGTTAACTAGAGAAGCAGACAAAGTGAATGGGAAACAGTGATATTTATGGAGGCCCCATGTTTTGATCATTGACATAGAATCAAACAGGGATAATGAGAATTCTTTACAATATTAAGGTCTCGAACTCTTCTTTTGGTCCTGGTTGCTGTTATTGCTGGCTGTCCTTCTCTTCTCCCTTTTGTAATTTTGGGGGAGAAATATTTTATGTGAATAAGCCTGCTGGGCTTTAGAAAAAAAATTAAAACAGTCAATAAACCAGCACTCTTAGAGTGCTGGTGAACAAAACAGAGAGTGAGGGAATTTGCCTCAAACAAAACCCATCTAGCAGTTTGTCATTAATTAGCCATCTCTAATGATTTAAGAGCTCTCAGTGCAATTACAAATCAATTAATTACACTGACCAAATAGCCCCTAAAGCACCAGATTTTTAAAAAATGACCCAAATTTCCTGCTGGTCAGGTTGGCCGCTGGTTAGACTTCTTTACTTATCATCAAGAGGTCCAGTAAAAGTAATAAAAAACCCCCTCAGTTCTGATCTTTTGAAAATGCTCACAAAAACAGCTGAATTGCCTAAGACGGCTCCAAAGAAGACTGCCACTTTGTCTAGTAAATTCCCCTCCTTTTTATTATCTTAGTATTGTCTTCAAACGGTAAGATCACTAATGTAAGAGAGAGAAAATTCCTCTTAATTTTTTTTTTCTTATCCTAGATACCATCTTCCCCTTTTCTTTCTCTCTCTACGGGTTTTGTTGGAGGTAAAAGAAAGAATAATCTGTCGAAAGCAGTGGTATCAATTTGCAGGCTTCCGCAGACTGTTTTGGCCAGTTGATAAGATATAAAGGAAAGGATATGAATACACGTTATCGTAAGTAAAGGTGGCATAATTTTGCATATGTCATGCTTCGTATGCCATTCTGATTAAGACACCGATTTCCCTTCAGTTCTGCAGGATGTAATTTCGAATTAAGCATTGAAAAGAATGTATGCAAAAGAAGCATATATTTTTGCTTATCTGAAGTTCAGCAGTACATGATTAAGTGCCTGCTTTTTCACTTGGGAGATGAAAAATTTTCACATTAAAATTTTCACATTAGACATCAGAGGTTCTCTTTGGAAATAGTTCCATTCTTGGCATTACCTATACACAAATTTTCTAATTCTGAACCAATATTAGAAATATAAACAGTTATACTCTGAAATAAAACATAACCATGCAATGGACTCCTGTAAAAAAGGATAAAGTTATTCTTGGGACCATCTTGTTCCTGAAAACAAATTAACTAATGTGTTGTTGAGATGAATATCTAGGATGGGTTGATGTGATGTGATTTATTGTGCACTAAACAACACTTTTCAATTAGGGTGGGTTACAATTATTGCCACCTCAATCAGTTATTGTACTTTGGAATCAAAGTTATACTTCAAAGTTTCCATATTTAATATCCATCCTCTGGTTTTATTAATATAAACATAAGTCCCTACTCCATTGCTTATCCCATTGGTAATGAATTTATTCCAGCCCAGCTTTGTAGTTAAATATTAGCTTGGCAATCCTAACAAAAACTGAATGAAGTTATTTGGAAAATGCCAGCTTGCCTAAGGACAAATTTGTGTCAATTTATTTACATGAATGTTCCAACTGCTATTTTAAACTAGAACAGTTTAGTTCATGAATAGTTACTTCCTATGCAAATGTGTCCATCTACTATCCTTAATATGATTAATATATCCTTGCACTTTATTAAAAACAAAAATATATATGCCAAAACAAACTTCAGAAATTATTTACTTTAAGTCAGGAAGCTATGGAAGTGAGTCTATTGTAATGTTCCATAATTAAAATTAAATAGAACAGAATTTTGGCTGAAAAAATCAATTACTTGAACAATTGTATAAAAATTCTACATGATACTACATGTAAAAAAAACAAAAAACTGTTCTTTAAACTATCCCTTATCTAACTTTACCTTAGAAGCATACCAGAATGTGAATAAATCTGAGCCATATGAAAAGGACAATTATCTTCTACATCCTTAAAAAAAATAATACGCTTAAGGGAAAGGACCATTATGAAATTCAGATAACTTTAGAATATGGAGGCGTTGTTTGAAATAGGCTCTCTTTCCTATTGCCCGATTTAAAAAATAGGGTTGAGTATATAAATTAATAAGTCACTAAAATTGAATTCCCTTCCTAAATTAAATCCAATTTAGTCTAAAGATGAAAATGTGTTTTTCTTAAAATGGGTATTCAGCAAGAATATATATATCAGAAATGTTTAATTTTCACTTTCTGGATTATTTCAGAGACAGAGAAATCCTCATCATTCTTTTCTTCTGCCCAACAGTTTTTATATTCTCCTCAGTTAAACTTTCAGCCAGCTCTGCTTTCTTCTCAAGGAAATTTGTCAGATTCTGTTGTTGATTTTATTATGCCGTAAAAGGAAGGCTTAAACAAAAATGACCCAACTCCAATAACAAATTAAAAACCTATAATTGTCAAGTACCAAGCCTTCTAAACATGCACTCAATCCACCCAACTCCTCAAGCTGTGCTAGCACTACATTTGGGGCCAAACAAACACAGTTTCTTTTTCAGCTGTTTTGCTGCTTCAGCTGTTTCATTGCCTTGGTGGCAGGCCAACAAAAATAGGATGTTAAGGCAGCACCAGAAACTTATAAAACAAGACTGGATATTATAACATGAGTATCTGCAAAAGTTACAGCAGTTTTAGTCAGTTCCACTGAAAATCCAAGGCATATTTTTCAAAGAAAAGGCTGTTAAAACAGTAAGCAACTCAGAGAACTCCACAGATAAGTTCATATAACCAGTTGCAGAACTCAATCTATATGAGACTTTACCTTTACAAACCTTTATAAATTGGTATAAACCCTTACTTGAGTCCATGAGAATGACAGGGAGCAATAATATCTACTTTAGTTAAAAATGGGTTCAATTGCATGTAGAGTTTCTACATTAGTTTCTACGTTAGGTAGGCAGACTAGGAACTGTCCATAAAGCAATGACATTGCCCCTTAGTGCAAGAGTTTTAGTTATTGCTAAAATGTATAGATTTTGGAAAGCTGATTATATTTCAACAGCTTGAAAAGCTTGATTTGGATTTATTATAGAAAACATAGTGTCCTTATTTCTAATCAAATAATAAAAAAATAGCATAACTGTATGGTTGACTGCTCTTTAGAAGGCCAGATCCTGAAGTTGAAACTCAAATACTTTGGCTACCTAATGAGAAGGAAGGACTCACTGGAGAAGAGCCTAATGCTGGGAAAGATTGAGGGCAATAGAAGAAGGGGACGACAGAGAATGAGGTGGCTGGATGGAGTCACTGAAGCAGTAGGCGTGAGCTTAAATGGACTCCAGAAGATGGTAGAGGACAGGAAGGCCTGGAGGAACGTTGTCCATGGGGTCGCAATGGGTCGGACACGACTTTGCAACTAACAACAACAACAAATGGTTGACTTATCAACTAATTCCACAATAGACACTTATTATATTCACAGCTACATATATTACATGGCTCTTTGCTCCACCCGTAGCCATGGAAAGATACATGCTCGGCATCACAAGACCTGCACATGAATTGGGTAGAGGTCCCCAATCTTTTGGGCACCAGAGACCGGTTACGTGGAGAGAGGTTTTTCCGCGGACCGGAGGGGGCATAGTTTTGTGTGCTGCCTGCATCCTGTGGAAGGGGCTTTCCTTGTTTGTGCGGACCGGTACTGGTCCACGGACCGGGGGTTGGGGATCCCTGAATTAGAGAACAAACGAAAGTATAGGATATCATCAAGAAAGTAAAAAAATGGAAATGGAAATGGGCTGGTCACATAGCAAGAAGAACTAATAGCAGGTGGACCAAGGCAGTCATAGAATGGATCCCCCTTGATAAAAAGTGTCCACAAGAGAGACCTAAAACAAGATGAATCAACGAGAGCAAGAATTGCGGGCTCAACTGGCAAAAGAAAGCTCAGGACTGTATTGGTTGGAAACATGCAGAAGATGCCTTCATCCTGCAGGGGATAGACAATGGCTAAGATGATGGTGATGATGATGAAACATTACATACAAAGTTGTGTATGCCAGGCTCATATGGAAACAGCTTTGTGGTACTGAAGCAGCCATGAACCTACTTCTGATATCCAAGTAAACCAATAATACTTCATTTGTATTTATTCATTTCTACGGTTTTATTCTGCATTGCAGTGGTAATACCATGTATTCCACTAATTATTTACTATCTCAAGGATCAAAAATCCTACCAAAATATTGACTACCGTTTCTCTGCTATTTTCTAATAATCCACTATATTGGATTTTTGCATTTTGCCATTTTCTGCCTTGAGATGGATACATATGAACAGACAGACACAAATATATTCTTTCTATTTTTATATAAGTGGGCTTCTAAATCGTATATAAATTGTCATTCCCATATATTTATAGCATTTTATACGGCTGCCTCAATAAAGGTCCATATTTCATTGAGATTGTCCACACACAATCTATGTCCATGTGCAACTCCAGCTGTAATTATGAAGGAAGTACATTGGGACCATCACAAGAAAAAACACTTTTCCACGTACCCAAAAAGAGACCTTTGGCAAAGAAGGTTTCTCCTCAGTTCTCTTAACAAAGTAGACACTTATTTTTGAACTATTAGAGAAAAGGGGGGACAAGATGGGAAGGAGAGCAAGACAGCACCCCAGAAACATCAGCTTGTACTGCAAATATTGATGATCGTAGGTGGGGATAAGACAGGGGACAGATGGGACCAGCAAAAAAGAACCCATAAGAGATTTCAGTCTCCACATTTAGCATCTTTCATTGGCAGGAATTTTTCCTACTCAGATCTTAGCTACCAACATCTCTTTTCTGAGATCATCAGTTTGGTCTAGTGCAGGGGTAGGCAACCTTGGCTCTTTTATGACTCGTGGACTTCAACTCCCAGAATTCCTAAGCCAGCCATGCTGAGGGGAAAGGGAGTTTCCAAGCTGAGCCATGCTGGCTCAGGAATTCTGGGAGTTGAAGTCCACGAGTCATAAAAGAGCCAAGGTTGCCTACCCCTGGTCTAGTGGTTAGGACAGCAGGCAGGAAAGCGAGAGACTATGAGTTCATGTCCCACCTTAGCCATGAAAATCAGCTAGGTGACTTTGGGCTAGCCACTCTCTCTCTCAGCCCAGCCCACCTCACAGGGTTGTTGAGGTGGGGAAAATAGGAGGATGAAAGTGAGTTATTTGTAAACAAAACTACAAAGGAGGGATAAATAAATAAATAAATAAATAAATAAAATAATTAATATGGATAAGGAGCACTTGAAGAAGTGAGTATCAAGTTAAAAAAAGAAAGGTAGCACGACCCTACAAAAATATCTTATGCCTAAATCATCAGGAAATGCTGTCAAGGCTTTTGATAAAAAGAGAGAACGTAGCATTAAGGTGCTGCTTTGGGATGGTTAAAAATATTATCACCTCTTTTGTAGACAAGAAAACAAGAGGCTGTAAAGTAGGATCTTGGCTGGGGTGACACAAATGGAGAAGGTTGCCAAAAAAAAAAAAGTTAAAATGGCAGCCACAGCTGTGGAGTTGGACCCCGCTCCCTTTTAAGTGTGACACACACATAAAAATGGAGCATTGACTGCATGTGGGGAACCTGTGGCTCAGAAGGTTAATACAACTGCCTAACATGCAAGCTGCCCAGGTTCGAATCCCAGAGGGGTATGACTAGCTGATGAGAGCTAAAGAGCTTGAAATAGCTATATTAGTCTCCCACTAACTCTTTGTCAGCCACAAAAATGGAGCATTGACTGCACAGCTGCAAGCACCACCTTAATTCTGTTGGTCCTCCCAGAGACTGCCCTTGACCTAACCTACCTTCACCCTAAATGTTTCGTGCGAGAGATTAAATTGCAACCGGAGATTGCCAGGCTCATGATCAACCAACCCAACTCATTAACAGGTGATTCCCATTTTATTTTCCTGCCATGTAACCGTCAACAAATGCGCCACCATTTTCCTAATGGCTGACAATGTATGAGATATCCATGCGTAGTTACAGTTAGCCCTTGACTTACGACTATAATGGAGCTTTCCCATTATGATCACAAATCAATGATCATAAAGCCGGTCACCCACGTGACTGACCTGATTTTATTACCTTTTTTTTTTACAGAGGTTGTTAAGCAAACCCCACAGTTGATAAGTGAACCAACTGTTTTGCTAGTGACCAGTTTTATGCAAAACTGGAAATAACCGTAAATGCCAGTTTTCGACAAAAACATTGTAAAACCTGTCACGTGACCCGCAGGATGCTGCAAATGGCTATAAATCTGGGTGGGTTGCCAAGCTCTCAAAATGTGGTCACGTGACTCTGGAGAGCAGAGAGCAACCATCGAAACCATATTGTAAGTACTTCTGGGGATGTTTGTTGTAACTCTGAATGGTTACCAAGGGACTGCATGTAAGTTGAAGACTAAACTTTAAAAAAAAAAAAAAACACAAATCTAGATATACTTAATTACCGGGGTGGGTGGGTAGTGGTACTGCTATCTCTATTCTCTGCCTATTCTGCAGATGTCAAATTTGAATATTTTCAGCAACCGAATAAAATTAGCAGTAGGTGGTCCACTATCTCTGTGCAAAAAAAAAAAAAAAAAGAGGTTTTAATTAACCAAGAGCTCTGAAACAGATTGTTGTGCAAATACTGGCAACCCTTCAGACAAGGGGACGTGCTGCCCTTTATTCACAATGAAAAAGTTCTTAAAGAGAGATTTTGATAAAAGATTCGCCTTCGTCCTTGCAGCCTGCATTTGTCATGTTTATGTAAGTGAGGGATATAAATCTTTTTTTCCCGAATGAACCCCACTGTTCTTGAACCAGAATGCCTGTTATAAACGGCCTGTTTCCGTTTTGCCTGCTCCAGCAACTAAGGCAGAGCCTTGCCCTGGACACACTGGAACTAATTTAATGTCTTCCAGGCTTGATCCTCCGCCTCTCCTCCCCCCCCCCCCCCCGGCTTTTATGAGTAGATTTTACACTGTGGATTACTGCTGACTTCAACAATGATTCATGTGAAAAGTGGGATTTGACTTGCTTTGCCATTGCAAAAAATGATGCATCACCAGCAAAAATGCCATCCGTGGAGGTCGAAAGGAAAACCATCCTCGGTCAAAACAGAAATGGAAAAGCACACACAAAACAATTCTACAACTCTTATGCAGGACGAAGACTTGCGGGTCTTGTGAGAAACAGGACGAGAGGTTTTGCAAATTTGCCTTGGCAGCAGTTGTGTAACATTCTATGCAACTCAATTTTTTTTTCCCTATGCAAAAACACAAATGAGTTAAAAGAGACAACTACTGAATTACAACTTTCTGTACTGCTAGCTATTCTGTCCCTGTTGCTTCCACAATGATTAACTGAACAGGACACACACACACCCCAAGCCCATTGATTAGTTAATCGCACAAGCTGGCACATCGCACACACGTGCATGTAATGTAATGCAAGGTACGTTAAGAACAATACTTTTTTTCTTGCATTCTTTAACTTTTCCCAATGAAACAGACTTATTTTTCCTTTGTGTAAGTGAAGTATGTGTACTTGTTACGAAAAAAAAACCTCATTGGAAGGTGACTGAATCCTTTGTCTTCCTTAAAAAGTAAAGAGTCAGGAGATGGCAGTATTGCACCAAGTTGCTTACATGACAAAGTAAGTTCAAGGAAGGAAAAATATTTCTTTATATTACATTTCTGTTGTAGCATAATTTTCCAGACATAATAAACTTGATGTTAAATTTCAGCAGGGGAATGCATTCTTCCCCCCCCTTGCTTTCTTGAATACTTTACTACTTAGTGTAGTAGAGCTTGATTAACCACAATGGGCAGCGAAAGGCATTAGTCACTGTTGTGTGACTGGTGTGAGAATACACACACATACACACAAACACAGACACAATCACGTTCCTTCTGACTAATACCAGCCACACAGCAGTAAGAATCTGAAAATGATTTCTAGTACAGACACACACACAGACACACTAAACACACTGCATATGTAACCTCTGAAATAAAATACGTCCTTTATACTGTAGGGGAAGGAGAGAAGCTTGCAAAAGATTTTGCACAGGCAAATATTTATAAGCGCCACAATTTCTTATGCTTTAAGTCCCTTGGCAGAAGCGTCAAACGAGGGAATGAATTGGCATCAGCCAGCGCTGCCATCACAGATGCTTTTCATTCCCTTTGAGAAAGGGAAAAGAAATCCCCGTTGCCTTGTCTTCCCAATACTAGAATCATTCTACTGGTGGCTCTCCATAATGGACAAAGGGCACATGTTCTAGCACAAACAGTCATTCTTAGTTGTGGCTTCTGCAAGGCTAATTGGCGATCTCTCTCTCTCATTCTCGGATTCCATTCATGGATCCTGTGAAAGGTAGGGAGGATGAAGGAGAATTAACGATTGCACTATGAACCCAAAATATAAACCTAATTAAAGCTTTCTGAGCCTCGGCGGCTTAGAAGATAATTAAGGAGTGAAAAAAAAGGGTTTTTTTTTTTTTTAAATGATGTTGTGTCACTGTGTGGGTTTATCATTCGAAACAAAGCAGGCATTCAATTATCGTGTGTATAATTCCAGTGATCTTCTCCGACAACAATGGTGGGCAGAGTGTTGTCAGAGGAAAGACAATAGGTGACGTTGCCAAGAAACTTTTGTCAGTGCTGTTTTACTCGGTCCCACGTAATTAATGGAGGTAAAACATAACATTTGAGCAAATGTCATTTAATCAAATGTAGCTGTAAGTCATTAAGGTCACCAAACAAACAAACAAACAAACAAAATGGAAACCAAACTTTTGTTCAGGATCCGAAGGCGCCACAAATAGCACCTCTCCTATTTTGTTATCCCAGTCGTGCACAACTACGTACATTACTAGCAGGATTTAAATGAAGACCTTGATCCATTTGCAGCCATCTAGACAGGAGGGATTCATTCCCTCCTGATTCCCATTCGTGCCAAGAATGATGAATCATGGATCCTAAATCACGCCCCAAATAATGATCACCGAGTTGTCATTATCATAGTCATACTGCAATCATTGATTGAGTGACATCATGAGGGGAAGATACTCTTTGAATGTCTTTTTTAAAAAAAAAACCCAAATCAGTTGAAACTGAGTTTATAGACACATACACAGAGGAAAAGATAAGAAGTTTTGCAATATTGGATGCTTCTCCCTTAAAACATTTTGTAGTGAAAACTGAATTTGATAGGAATTCAGAGCTCAAGGACCTCTTGTTCCTTTGTAGTTCTACTCAACCTTTGGGGGGGGGGAAGTGTAACCTCTTCTTGTACAAACAGTTAGCTAAATGGAGCAAATCTTATTTATTTTATGAAACAGTTTATCTTAGGAGTAGTAGGATACAACCTAAGGATTCCTTATGCTCTTTCCTATATCTGAGATTCAGACAAATCTCAGGCCATAAAATCTGTTCCCTTCATTTATCTGTTTCACATTTTCAACAATTTGCTGAAAACTGACATGAATTTTAAATAAATAAGCACGAATCCTTCAGAGACATAACCTTGAGATCAACTCATTAACAATAAAAGAAATACAAGTGACAGTATGTAGCCCAACAAATGTTCTTCTACATTGGTAAGCTCTTCAGGACTTATATCTTTTTGAAGTAGACCATCTATATCTGGTTCCAAATAATTATATTTGGCACTGACAGTGTACTTTAATTTATGTACAGTATAAACATTATAGATTATATGGCAATCAAAAAGCATGAGACAAACAGTTATGCAGCACAGGGACACAAAAACACAACACGACTTACTGCAACCCAGTCATTCCTAATTAGATAAAATATATTTCTGTTATCTTTTGAAGTTTTGCCTTTTCAAAACATTATCTGGAGTAAAAGTTAAGTCAAAGTTATTAAGATACACTATCAAACATAAACATATATTTTTTTTCAAAAGCCAGGAGATGTTTACCAGATGTAATGCATATGTATCTAGTCCTTGTAAATCAATGTGTCTATATAATTGACTGTCATAAAATTATAGGTAATACTAACCAGTTTAAAAAATACACATATTCAACAGAGCCAATTATTCGAATTATTTTTTCTTTCTTAAATGTCTAGCCTTTCAAGACAATCCACCTGCAAAATTAACGGTTTTCCCGCTTAAATATTATAGAGATATACCTATCAATTAACTACTGTACAAGCCGTGACTATTTGGTCATAGTTTAAGAGATATTTCCTTACTGGATTCTTTAATGCTTTCAACAATGGCAGAACTTCTAATGTACTTGAAAAATTCTTAAAAAATTAGTGAGATATTCAGAGATATATCTGCCTTAAAAATAGCCCATGTAGCACAACCCAACATCAGAAATAGAATGGATGCAACATTCTAATTACAGGAGTCTGCCAGCCCCTGTGCTAATCAGGCAGTCACTCACTCATTCTAAGTCTCTTGGCTCTGATAAGACTACTACCTAAAGCAGAGGTCCCCAACCTTTTGGGCACCAGGGACTGGTTCTGTGGAGAGAGGTTTTTCTGCGGACTGGAGAGAGTGTGGTTTTGTGTGCTCCCTGCATCTCACGGATGGGGCTTTGCTTGTTTGTGCGGACCGGTTGCTGACATGCCGCGGCCCGGTACTGGTCCACGGCCTGGGGGTTGGGGACCCCTGACCTAAAGGAAAGATTCAAAGCTAAACTATTCTAAAACCCAAATCGCAATTTCTCCAAGAGATTTAGATGCCACAAACATTAATGGAAGATAAACAATACTAGTATAGACCTGGGTTTCTCTTTCAAATGTTTCAGCATCACATTACAACCCTTTGGAAACTGGCACAAACAAAATAAATATCTTTCTGATAAGGCCAACAGACGTCCTAATGTTAAACTGAGGTTTCTTTCATACTTAAGAAGGAAAGGAGATACTGCTGCCAGATCTTATAAGGCAGGGGTCTTCAAACTTGGCCCTTTTATGACTTGTGGACTTCTACTCCCAGAATTCCTCAGCCAGGCACGCTGGCTGAGGAATTCTGGGAGTTGAAGTCCACAAGTCATAAAAGGGCCAAGTTTGAAGACCCCTGTTATAAGATATGTGTCCTGATAACTGAGAAGCCCTTAGACATCACCTAGCCCAGGAGTAGGCAACCTTGGCTCTTTTATGACTCGTGGACTTCAACTCCCAGAATTCCTGAGCCAGCCATGCTGAGGAGAAAGGGAGAGGTTTCCATGCTGAGCCATGCTGGCTCAGGAATTCAGGGAGTTGAAGTCCACGAGTCATAAAAGAGCCGAGGTTGCCTACCCCTGACCTAGCCCAAATTCTGAGGGATGCTATTCCAAAGTACGTTGTGACATTTTGAATAAAACATTCTGTTAAAAGCAAATTTTTCTGCTGCACAGTAGGGTCTGGCTACGACAGTTCTATTTTTGGCTCAAGCTTTACTTTTCCAGGGATTCCACAGTAACCATGATCTCTCTGTAAAATTCATCTCCCTTCTTGAAAACTAGAATTTAGAATGATTGATGCTAGTGCGACCTCTTACGCAAAAGCTCAGTTTATGGAATTATCAAGTCTTCTTCCCCTCCCTCTCCTTCTTTAATGTGGAGCAGTATGAAAAATTTGTGTAAATAAATAAACGCCTTGCGCAATTTTAAGCCTTGTGCTTATTCATTGCTGTGTTCAAGGCAATTAACAAAACCACAATTGTGCAAGGCCACTATATGCATCTTACAGTCTTGATCAATACAGCCTCTTTCCCAGCTGATGCCGCTCCTTCTAACAGTTTACAGTCATAAGGAAGTTTTCTGTGACCCAGAATTTTTTAGAGGCAGACTATTCAATTACGAAGCTCGACTTTCTTTTCTTTAAGCCACAGGCTTCCCTACTCTAGACTCGAAATAGCACCGCATCCTACTTCAGAAGATAGAAAATTGAAAACCTTATGGGTCATATAATGCAATGTTTGACTAAAGAAAATGAATGTGTACACAAGAGATAATTACAATGCTGAATGGGAAAGCTGACTTCAGTTGCAATTCCTGACCTATTAAAAAAAATTGGAAACATAATGGGTATAAATCCAGAGACAGATGCTTAGGAAAGGATTTGGTACTACTTCCCCCCCCCCCCTTTTTGTTTATTTTTCTTCAGTTTTAAATGCAAGAACGCTGTTGTTGAGTTGTTTTAACTGTTTATGCAGTACTGTATGTTTATGTTTGTTCCCATAAAATTATAAACAGAATACTCATACTTTAGACACCATTAGCATGGTCCAGCCAAAGGCAGGCAACCTAATTCTCTGCCTGGATATTTGGAAAAAAGCTCTCTTAAGTTCAAAAATACTTAATATAGAACGGCAGGCTGAGTTGGGTGGATTTTAGTGGTAGGGATTTAAGTACAAGCTAAACTCTCCCACTGAGTTTAATTGGACTTCAGAGAGATTTACCTAGATGAGATTGGGTCCAGTGGTTTTATTTTCTTTAAAAAATACCAAAGATCTTATAGAAGCAAACTTGGGGGCCTGGATAGTGTCTTGATGATAGACTGCCTCTCCAAAAGTATTTTTACGTGGGGCCCTAGGGCAATTTGAAATCAGCCCTGGACCAGCCCATTCTCACAATGTTGGAAAACTCTTTTACTTTTGTTATTTATTCATTAGATCTTTAGGCCTTCTAATTCTCAGGATCATTTTGAAGAAACATGAAAAGAAGGAAATAAAATACAATACTACATAGTAGACATGATCCTGATGGTGTACAAAGTGCAACCATAACTTCTTATGCTGCAGCTTCCACAAGATTTTCAAGGGCGGCCCCATGTGTAGCACATTGCAGTAGTCTAGACAGAAGGACCTGAGTAATCATTATGGATGCTGCCATGCAAGGGGCTTTGACTGAAATCTCTTTTCTGCTGCAACACCATCTAGAAACAGCTATGATGGAAGGAAGAAAAACAATGTAACGCACCATGTCTCCCATTCCTAAACCTTGAAGCTGAAGCAGCAAGATAACAGAATCAATGCTATCAAAAGCCACTATGAGACCAAGAACAGCTATGATATATGCATTTCCTCTGTCCCAGTATCATGTTGTTTGTCTGAAACTTGACTGGAAGGATACAATAACCCATTGCATCCTAGATCCTCCCTACATGTAGTCCTCACTAACAGTCATCTGTTTAGCAACCTATTCTATTCTATTCTATTCTATTCTATTCTATTCTATTCTATTCTATTCTATTCTATTCTATTCTATTCTATTCTATTCTATTCTATTCCATTCCATTCCATTCCATTCCATTCCATTCCATTCCATTCCATTCCACTCCACTCCATTTTTTATTCTACTCTAGTCTACTCTATTCCATTCCATCCCACCCCACCACCCCACTCCATTTTCTATTCTAGTCTGTTCCATTCTCTATTCTATTCTATTCTATTCTATTCTATTCTATTCTATTCTATTCTATTCTATTCTATTCTATTCTATTCTATTCTATTCTATTCTATTCTAATTCTATTCCATTCCATTCTTCCATTCCACTCCACTCCATTCTATTTTCTATTCTACTCTAGTCTACTCTATTCTATTTTCTACTCTACTTTACTCTATTCCATTCCATTCCACCCCACCCCACCCCACCTCACTCCACTCCACTCCACTCCACTCCACATTCTATTCTATTCTATTCTATTCTGTTCTGTTCCGTTCTATTCCATTCTATTCTTTCCATATTCTATTCTATTCTATTCTATTCTATTCTATTCTATTCTATTCTATTCTATTCTATTCTATTCTATTCTATTCTATTCTATTCTGTTCTTTCCATATTCTATTCTATTCTATTCTACTCTATTCTATTTTCTACTCTACTCTATTCCATTCCACCCCACCCCACCACTCCATTTTCTATTCTAGTCTGTTCCATTCTCTATTCTATTCTATTCTATTCTATTCTATTCTATTCTATTCTATTCTATTCTATTCTATTCTATTCTATTCTATTCTATTCTATTCTATTCCATTCTTCCATTCCACTCCATTCTATTTTCTATTCTACTCTATTCTATTTTCTACTCTACTTTACTCTATTCCATTCCACCCCATCTCACTCCACTCCATTTTCTATTCTATTCTATTCTATTCTATTCTATTCTATTCTATTCTATTCTATTCTATTCTATTCTATTCTATTCTATTCTATTCTATTCTATTCTATTCTATTCTATTCTATTCTATTCTTTCCATATTCTATTCCATTCCGTTCTATCCTATCCCATCCCATCCCTGTTCTATTTCTATTTCTATCCCATCCCATCCCATCCCACTCCAGTCTAGCTCTCATCTAAATCTAAGTGTAAGTGTAAGTCTAGGTCCAATTCATTGGAAGTTATGATGGCACTGAAAAAAAAAGTGACAAAAGACCAATCCCTGCACTTAAGACAGCTGCAGTGTCCCCGCAGATACATGACTGTGATTCAGGCTATTGGCAATCGTTGTGCATTTACGATGGTCGTATCATCCTACATTCATGTGATTGCCACCTATGACTTTCCCAATCAGCTTCTGACAAACAAAGTCAATGGGAAAGCCGGCAGGGAAGGCAACACGTCGCTTAACAACCATAGGGATTCACTTAATGACCATGCCCCAAAAGATAAAATTGGGTATAGTCACACGATGCCTCACTTAATGACTGCACTGCTTAAACAATACATTTTCTGGCGTAAGTTGAGGATACTTAATGGCTTGCAAGCCAATCATCTTCTCAACAAATTTCCTCCAAAAATTACTCAAATCAAACCGAGCTCCAGTTGTCTACAAAGGGCCTGTGCAACCAGAATCTAACCTAGAATTAATCTAATAATAATAATATAATAATAAAGTTGGAAGGGACCTTGGAGGTCATCTAGTCCAACCCCCTGCTCAGGCAGGAAACCCTATACCAGGGGTAGGTAACCTTGGCTCTTTTATGACTTGTGGACTTCAACTCCCAGAATTCCTGAGCCAGCCATGCTGAGGGGAAAGGGAGAGGTTTCCCAGTTGAGCCATGCTGGCTCAGGAATTCTGGGAGTTGAAGTCCACAAGTCATAAAAGAGCCAAGGTTGCCTACCCCTGCCCTACACCATTTCAGACAGAGGGTTGTCCAAATTCTTCTTAAAAACTTCCTTTAAAACTGACAGATTCAGCAGCCTTGTCAATCTTCCTCCAGTCCCTCCTTCCCTAGAAAGGATTTGGTTATGCTGTTGACACAAAAGAGGAGGATACATACTAAGAAATGATCTGACTCATGTTTGATCAGTCTTTGTTTTTATTCCTGAGTTTTCTGGAGCCCCTCAAAAAACTAGGGAGCTCTCTGGGATCTACCCACAGAAAGAGCAATTCCTTCCCAAGTGCAATTCAGTCCAAGGACATAGTATCCCCTCTATTCCAGACCAGGGGTCGGCAACCTTGGCTCTTTTATGACTCGTGGACTTCAACTCCCAGAATTCCTGAGCCAGCATGGCTCAGCTTGGAAACCTCTCCCTTTCCCCTCAGCATGGCTGGCTCAGGAATTCTGGGAGTTGAAGTCCACGAGTCATAAAAGAGCCAAGGTTGCCTACCCCTGTTCCAGACAGTGACAAGAACTCCAGGCAAACCATGCATTCAATATAGCCCCAGTCACCATTAGTTCTGCTGCAGCATGTGCAAACTGCAGCAAAACTATATATTTTTTCTTCCCCCGAGGCGCTGCAGATCTGCAAAACTGCCCTGTAATCTATTCTGGACTGGCAGGGATTCTCCTCTGGCTGAACTTCTCTCTTTTGAGGTAGGCAGCTCAAGTCATCTTCAAGTCCACTTCGGTTTTGAATGAATGACTTAATGAATTACTGCCCACACATAAGGAGTAAAATAACATAGCAGCATAAGCAACGTCAACGCCTAAAAAAAGTTACAAAGCTCAGCTTATACAGTACCTGTATAAATAGCCGTTCAAAGGCTAAAAGGTTGTCCCATTTGGCGTTCTGGGGGTCTTTTAGAGTCTGTACAACAGCCAGCGCAATCTGCAAAAGTCCACAATGATTTTCAAGAGCGTCAATTTTCTTCTTGAAAAGCTGGATATACGTGTGAAGCTGTTCAGGGGTGACTCTCCCTATGATGCAGGGGGAAAAAATATATATATATATATATATATTACAGTCGTTCTCAAGACTATAGAAATAAAGCAAATGGAAAATGTAACCCATGTCTAGATATATTTAGGGAATTGTTTTATGCAGAAAATAATATTTTTCATTTGTTCAATGATTTCCCCCCCCCTATATCATTATGGCTCTCTTGTAACACTATAAAAACGTAATTCCTCAATAATGATGAGATGCCTTTCAAGATGTAAATGTGCACATCTCCCAAAGTCCCTTCCTTTTTAAAATTATAATAAGCCACCTGTGGAAGGAAGGGAGGGAGGGAGGGAGGGAGGGAGGGAGAGAAGGAAAAGAAGGGAAGGGAAGGGAAGGGAAGGGAAGGGAGGGAGGAAGGAAGGAAGGAAGGAAGGAAGGAAGGAAGGAAGGAAGGAAGGAAGGAAGGAAGGAAGGAAGGAAGGAAGGAAGGAAGGAAGGAAATACACTAATATAGGCCAACAACAGAAAGCAGTATATCTGTGAGTCCATTACTAAGTGATGATTCTCAGGGACAACAGAAGGATGAACCCTGTAAAAAAACTGTTTTTGGTCTTCCAAAATGAATAAATCCAGAGCCATATTACAGAGGAAATCACATGCGCTGATTTGTTTCTTGATATATTATTATCTTTTGTTTTGCTTAAATATTATCCAAAATCTTAAAAAGTTTGCTTTGTTCTGGAAGCCCAACTGGGAAAAGTTAATAAGATTGCAAGGAACAAAATGTCTTGATCATTATGGCTTACATATTTCATTGACTAAATGAAAGACAAGGATGTGCATTCTTCTACTAATTATGTTAAAAAGTTATTTATGATACACCCATTTGAACTGCCTGGATCTCCTGATTTCCCTGGCACTTGACAGTACAGTGGTCCAGAATGCAGTGGTAGCAGTAGGTGTGCATGCTTTATTATGCTCCTGTGAACCATTGTTTATTAGCAGTCTTCCAGGTACAATTCAAAATACTGGTTATCTCCTATAACCCCTTCATGGCACAAGTCCAACTGATTTGAGGGACCACCTGTCTCCAGCTGTCCTATGAGATTGGGCAGAGTGAACATGCTTTGAGTCTCATCAGTTAAACCATGATGCCTAGCAGGATCCAAGGAGCATACTTAGTTATAGTATCTGCCCTCTGGATGGCTCCCACCCTGATGATATTCAGGAAGCTATTGAAGACCTGGTTATTCTCCAAGGCCTGGGTGTGGCCTGAAGATGGAGCCCTGTTGAATAAGGATTGTTTACACTGGTATGTCTGACTCAGGTCACTTAAGGTTGTTTTGGTATTGTAAAGCTGCCAAGAATCAAGAGGGAATCAGCTCCAAACTGCTAGGATGAACAAGCAAAAAAAAAAAAAAATTATTTCCCTAATAATCTATGCACGGAGTCTATTGATTCGTTCCATGTTTTGGCATGACTATCTGCCAAACGTAACTACTGTATCAGGAAATATTCATGGTATTAATCATGCTTGGAGGAAGAAGGGGGAACTTTACTACAGGCTCCCCGTAATTGTTAAGAGAATGCTGCACAAAAAACTCCTTCCTGGCTTCTAAACAGCTACGGAGAATATCGATATAGGCTTTAATTTTATTCGGCTTCATGTGCTGTACATTTTAGCTCAAAAAACAGCACGCCGTATACATCAGATCCTTTGAACTGTCAAAAACTAAAGCCATCTTGTAGAACATTTCATACTTAATATGGTTACTCAGCGTTTCTGCTCTCTTTATCTAATTTATGCTTTTTTCTTCACTAGCACCCAAGCTTCTCATATATACCGTAATAAAGGCATATAGAATAAAGAGTCATAAAAACAAATCAAGGCAGCCACAACACACACAATACTCCGTCCTCCTCCTATTTGCCTCACAACAACCCTATGAGGTGAGTTGGGATGAGAAAGACTGGCCCAAAGTCACCCACCCAGTTTTCATGCATAAGATGGGACTCGAACTCACAATCTCCTGACTTCTAGACTGGCACCTGAACCGCAAACTGGCTGTTTTGTGCTCTGACATAAAACTCTCTAGATCATGGCATCCGGCCCTCTCAATTCCTGGCAAATAGATGGGGAAGAAACGGAGGTAGTGACAGATTTTATCTTCCTGGGCTCCAAGATCACCGCAGATGGGGACTGCAGCCAAGAAATTGAAAGACGCTTGCTCCTGGGGAGGAAAGCTATGGCAAATCTAGACAGCATACTAAAAAGCAGAGACATCACCCTGCCAACAAAAGTACGTATAGTCAAGGCCATGGTTTTCCCAGTTGCAATGTATGGCTGTGAAAGTTGGACCATAAGAAAGGCTGAGCGCCGAAGAATTGAGGCCTTTGAACTATGGTGCTGGAGAAGACTCCTGCGAGTCCCCTGGACTGCAAGGAGATCAAACCGGTCAGTCCTAGACTGCTCTTTAGAAGGCCAGATCCTGAAGTTGAAACTCAAGTACTTTGGCCACCTAATGAGAAGGAAGGACTCACTGGAGAAGAGCCTAATGCTGGGAAAGATTGAGGGCAATAGAAGAAGGGGACGACAGAGAATGAGGTGGCTGGATGGAGTCACTGAAGCAGTAGGCGTGAGCTTAAATGGACTCCAGAAGATGGTAGAGGACAGGAAGGGCTGGAGGAACGTTGTCCATGGGGTCGCGATGGGTCGGACACGGCTTCGCAACTAACAACAACAAATCCATTAATTCGGGGTAGAGTCGGGTGACTGGATGGAGCTGAGCATTCCTGATGCCATGCAGAGTTCACAGTAGATATTTTTTTCTTTGCGCCCCAGGAGAGAAACATCTGCTGCTACCTAGGATTGAACTCTCAACCTTCTGAGTGGGAGGCAAGCGTCTTTACCACTAGGCCACCATGCCGCTCCATGGCTGGCTGGAGCATTCTAGGAGTTGAAGTCCACTCCTTTTAAAGTTGCTAAGATTGAGAAACACTAGGTTAAAGGGACAACATTTGTTTCACTCTCAAAAGCCATTTTACAAAGACATGCCTAAATGGGCTTTATGTAATGTTCAAACTAAATTTCCAATATGTATTTCCTCATGATGGATTGTGGTACAGAGATACTTGAGTTCCAACTCAAACATTCAAAACTGTTGGGAATATGAGGCTCATATAAATGTTTCCTATTTCCCCCTTTCACAATGTCCAAAGATGGTCACAATTTGTTCTTTTTTCGTATCTTGGATGGTCTTTCATGTTTTGAACAAAGTTCAGACATACCTTATCTCCATAAATCTGTTCTTTCCTTTGAAGTCCCCCCCCCCTCCCTATGTACTTACAACACTGGTTAAGGGATTTACAGTAGCTTTACTCCTCCCTCTTGAACAAAGGCTGCTGTACCAATATATTGTTACTGTAGGCTAAATCTGCCTTGTGCTTTTTAATGAGATCCTTTAGCCTTTTGTGTTTCATTCCACGTAGTTTACTAAGAACTAAGGAGAGCCTTTTCCATTAGTGGAGGAGGGGAATAGAAAGGAGCATTTGTTCCTCTTATCCTCCTGGTGTTTCAGCTTTTATCATTCAGCATGCCAATAAAGGGACATAATAAAGGGATTCAGGCTCCCTTCAGATTTACTGTCCCCTGTTAAAACTGCCAAGCAGGGCAGGCTAACTTCTGAAGTCAAACCATTGCATTGATGGCAAAGCATCTTTGGTTGTTCAATAATATGCTAATAGCAAAGCTTCAAACAAAAGCATTATGAATCATCACTCTCAGAAGCTTTCCATGCGTCTCATCACCAAAAGAGGACCTGAAGAAAGGAAGGGCTGGCCAAATAGCAGCAGTATTTACACTGAAATTTTTCTTCTTATTCTTTGTTTTAGGAATGCCCTTGTCATCTTTTCATCTTTCTCACTTCTCATCTTTCCTACTACCTTCTTCTATTGGTATATTATGATTTATCAATTGTTGTTTGTATCTTATGATTTATGATCTATGACTTATCACTTTATTGTTTGTATGTACCTTGAGAGCTTATACAGAATTCTATTCTGTATTCTGTATTCTGTATTCTGTATTCTGTATTCTGTATTCTGTATTCTATTCTATTCTATTCTATTCTATTCTATTCTATTCTATTCTATTCTATTCTATTCTATTCTATTCTAATTCTTCATTTCTCTATTCTATTCTATTCTATTCTATTCTATTCTATTCTATTCTATTCTATTCTATTCTATTCTATTCTATTCTAATTCTTCATTTCTCTATTCTATTCTATTCTATTCTATTCTATTCTATTCTATTCTATTCTATTCTATTCTATTCTATTCTATTCTATTCTATTCTATTCTATTCTATTCTATTCTATTCTATTCTATTCTATTCTATTCTATTCTATTCTATTCTATTCTATTCTATTCTATTCTCATTCCCTATCCCTATCCCTATCCCTATCTCTATCTCTATCTCTATCTCTATCCCTATCATATCCTATCCTGTTCTTAAGAATATTAAAAAATAGTGTAAGTGGTCCAATTCTGGATTTTGCTGATCAGGACTGAATGACAAGGACTTAGGCATTTGTTTCTAGATAAGAGATGAGCTATCAAAGGAAGTCAAGCTATTCTCCAAAGCGCCTGAAGGCAGGACAAGAAGCAATGGATGGAAACTAATCAAGGAGAGAAGCAACCTAGAACTAAGGAGAAACTTCCTGACAGAACAATTAACCAGTGGAACAACCTGCCTCCAGAAGCGGTAAATGCTCCAACACTGGAAGTTTTTAAGAAGAGACTGGACAGCCATTTGTCTGAAATGGTATAGGGTTTCCTGCCTGAGCAGGGGGTTGGACTCAATGACCTCCAAGGTCCCTTCCAAATTTATTATTATTATTATTATTATTATTATGAGATCATTTGTTGTATTTTAAGACGGTGATAAGTTACATCAGTGATGGCGAACCTTTTAGAGACCGAGTGCCCCAAAACCGCCCTCACCCTGCCCGCCCGCAGGGCCACCCACCGCCTCCACGGCCCGCCACAGATCGCCCAGGTGGCCCAGCAACGCCATGGCACCCACGCCCTCTGCCTGCACCCCGCAGCACCAACTGTGCGTGACTGGGCACGAGGGCGGAGTCTTGTCCCTGCTGCCTGGCTGCCATGTCCTTGGCTACGCTGCTTCGCGCGGGCCATGCTCGGGGAAGACTCTCCTCTGGGGGGGCCGCGGGGGGAAGGCAGGGCTGGGGCGATGGCGTGCGTGCCCACAGAGAGGGCTCTGAGTGCTGCCTCTGGCACATGTGCCATAGGTTCGCCACCACTGAGTTACACTTGTACTTGCGATGAAGGGGGAAGCCATTTTTATATATTTTTCTTTTTCATATCTGCATTTTCTATTTTTTCTTTTTATTCCTTTTTTTTTTTTAGTTTGTATTATTGTTAAATGGGAATTTTTAACCAAATTGCTATTTTTTAAAAAAAGAAAAGAAAATTCAGTTAATGCAGGAATCCCACATGGCCTGATTGCTTCACGGCTCAGCTTTGTTACTCAACGATTTCTCAGCCTGCACAATTGCTAAACCCTTTGAGGGACAGATGCTTTCCAGCAACACAATCTATTTCTTGTTATCTTTCAGGCCTCATCTACCCTTCTGAGACTTCAGATCTTTTGTATCATAACCCAAGTCTTTGAAATCCGTTGATTGTTGAAATCTGTCACTGTCCAAATTATCACGATTTCTTTGCTATATTTGAACAGATCAGACTTGCAGGCAGAGAGACATTCATGTTTTGTTGTAGCATAGCCTTATCCAAGCTGAACTTTTCCCAGTGAATCTATAATTCTCAGAAATTTCAGCTACTAACTGGGATTTCTGGAGAGTTTTATTACCAAAATATTTGGATGGCAATATGAGATTGGGATAGGCTTCAACAGCATGTCATTCCTAGCAGAGCCTGCTATGGTTTTCAAATGTTGTAATGTTATAGTTTTAATTATATTCTATACGCTTTTGAGATTATCACAATTGTAATGGAGAGAGTTGGTAATCAATGTTACAAATAACAACAAATGAAGTTGCTTCTGGAAGCAGAAAAGATTCTACATTGATTTAATACACAAGTTTTTGCTTCCCCTCCCCCCCCCCAGAATTGAAATTTTTGTAAATTTATGACTTCTTCTATTTCCATCCTCGAAATATCTCCCAAAGAATAAAACTGTGCTGCTCAAATTCGGCTCTTTATTACTAAATTCCAGTGGGACAATCTTAGAGATACATTGGATGGGATGGGATGCTAGGTGACTTCATGAAGCCCCTTGGTTTGTCCACATTTGCACAACATCTTAGATTGGGAGGAGAGCGTTTCCATCAAAGAACGGTTGCTGGAATTGGGTGTGTCTAGTTTGGTGAGGAGAAGGACGAGGGGGGACATGATAGCAGTGCTCCAATATCTCAGGGGCTGCCCCAAAGAAGAGGGAGTCAATCTATTCTCCAAAGCACCTGAAGGCAGGACAAGAAGCAACGGATGGGAACTAATCAAGGAGAGAAGCAACCTAGAACTTAAGGAGAAATTTCCTGACAGTGAGAACAATTAACCAGTGGAACAACCTGCCTCCAGAAGCGGTGAATGCTCCAACACTGGAAGTTTTTAAGAAGAGACTGGGCAGCCATTTGTCTGAAATGGTATAGGGTTTCCTGCCCGAGCAGGGGGTTGGACTAGATGACCTCTAAGGTCCCTCCCAACTCTATTATTATTATTATTATTATTATTATTATTATTATTATTATTATTATTATTATTATTATTATTATTATTGTTTTGTTTTGTTGTTATATTATTATGTTATTATTATTATTACATTCTAAGCATTTTCATTTCCATGTTCACATCATATTGGCAATGCATATTATTGTGAACAAAGTAAAAACATCTGCATAAAAGAAACCATTAACATATTTTGCCTCACATTATATACTATTAGTAGAATTGCATTTTCCAATTCTAGTTGCCCGAATTTTCTGTAGAGGTTGACATCAAGAAGAATTTATAACATCAGCATGATTAAAAGATGCTAAAGCTTTCAGTGCAGTAAAAAAAAAGTAACCCTCTATTTTTCAGGAAAAAAAGGAAGCTGCACTGGCCAATTAAGAGACTTTATACCAGGGGTAGGCAACCTTGGCTCTTTTATGACTCGTGGACTTCAACTCCCAGAATTCCTGAACCAGCATGGCTCAGCTTGGAAACTCTCTCTTTCCCCTCAGCGTGGCTGGCTCAGGAATTCTGGGAGTTGAAGTCCACGAGTCATGAAAGAGCCAAGGTTGCCTATCCCTCCTTTATACTATCTCTCCACGTGCACATTGCTATTCTTTTCTAGACTTGAAAAAGAATCTAAAACTAAAAAAGAATCTAAAAGTTGGATCCATTGTTCCCCCTCTCCAATAACAGTATATAAACAAAAGGGGTAAAACCATCAATAATTTGTAACAACTTAGATACAAGTGGTCCTCGACTTACGGACACAATTGAGCCCAAAATTTCTGTTGCTAAATAAGACATTTGATAAGTGAATTTTGCCCCATTTTAAAAACTTTCTTGCCATAGTTGTTAAGTGAATCACTGCAGTTGTTAAGTTAGTAACTCTGGTTATTAAGTGAATTTGGCTTCCCCACTGATTTTACTTGTCAGAAGGTCGCAAAAGGGGATCACATGACCCCGGGACACTTCAACTGTCGTAAATACGAGTCAGCTGCCAAGCGTCTGAATTTTGATCACGTGACCACAGGGATGCTGCAACGGTTGTTAAGTGTGACAAAGAGTCATAAGTCACTTTTTCGGTGCCGTTGTAACTTCAAACGGTCACTAAATGAACTGTTGTAGATCGAGGACTACCTGTACATATAATCCTATTTATGTATTAGAAAAAAGTATGGAGACAAACTCTCTCTAATCTTCTGAGTCATGGACAGGAAATGATCTTGTGGCATTTTGAGACGGTCTACAGAAATAGGGCATGTGAAGACTTTTTATTTCCTCTTCATCCATACGTTGCTCCCAAAATAGAGCCCCCCATTTCTTCCATCTGGAGGTAAGGATATACATTTCCATATCTCTAGATCAGGGGATATTGGTGCAATGCTCACAGAGAACAGGACAGGCTCCAAACTGTTTCCCTGCAATTTCACTTCAAAGTTCTATCTACAATATTAAAAATAATGCTTTGAAGTTTCATATGAACATTTGAGTATTTTAATGGGGGGTGGGGGGGATGTGCAGGACCAGAAATATTAAGTAGTCCAAGACACAAGAGAATCCCCTTCTTACACAAAACATGACATCCAGTTTGCTCTTTTCCAATTGCATGCTACCTACAATATTAGAGAGAGGGAGCAAAGAAATCAACGTGAAATATTATGAAGATTATGGGAAATATCCTTCAAGAAAATTCCAGTGGTTTAGGACTGTACATCCCGGGCAAAAGATTCATTATACAATTTCTCCAAGCTGATACAATACATACGTTTCAGCATATTGCTAATCATGCAGATGAATACAACTGTGTAACTGTTCTAATTCCCTTAAAGACAAAACAGATTGTTCACGTCTGCAGAATCCACAGAAATGGTCTCCATGAAACAAAGGCATTAAAAACCCTAATTAGTTCAGAAAATTTAGCTTCCTGTCCAATGAGAAACATCCCTCCTTATCAAATGAATAACCACTGTGAAGTCACGCTACTTCTAGTACATTGGCACGACAGTTAGTTAGCGGCGTTAAGGGCTCACCCATGCTCATCTTGATTGGCAAATTTTCCCGGCTTGCGGCTTCTACTAGGTGTCTTCTAACTTCCATCAACCCTTCCTTCTGTTTTAGATTCATTAAGGACTCCCACAGAGCTGTAGCAGCTGGTTCTCTGTTAACAAAAGGAAAAATGCCCAAGTTTACATTAGCATCTGTTAAAATCAAACAGGTTTTTCCTAACTTAGTGATTTCCATATTGCAGAATGCCTATGTATTTTAAAGTACAGAAATATTGCTCAACTTTTAAAACAATGGCTGCCTCGTTCTTTTTGGTAAGAGACTAGGAACTGATAACATATCTATAAGCATGGTTTTACTACAAACTGAGTGTTTAGTAACAGCAACTGAAGTCGAAGGTCAGGTTGAAAACCAATAGTTTTGATTTACTATCCCTGCTCTACTTGCCACTTAAGGACTGTTTTCCTAATTTACACTGAGCCAAAATTTCTAGGAATGTTCTTAAAGATTCTGATTTGAAAAATGAAAATATGCCGGACCGCAATTACCACGCATATGTGCTGCCTTGAGCATAAACATCACATTGTGAGGATTAGAGGCAGGATTTTTCTAGGGCACCTTTTTGGGAAGAGTGAAAAAGCAAATAAAAACTTTCCGGGAAACATTTGGCTTTTATATATGAAATGGATTTAAAAAAAAAACCTAATTTCCCTCTTGCTTGTTTTCATTTTTCAAAGACGTGAACCATCCTGTGAAAATGGACTTGGGAAGGGATCCCAGTCAGCCTTGCTTACAAAAGGGGTTGTGCATGTTCACACTGAACTTTTTGACTCAACAACAGCAAATATCAGTCCCTGTTTGAACAAATCGTGTGTGATATACCTCATTGGTGTTTTTCTTTTTTTAAAGGCTTATATAGTAATAACACAATTTACTTTTAGACAGATGAACAGACTACAATTGCATCCATCTCTAATGCAATCTCAAATTTATTCCAAAACACCACATAATTATCTTTGCAACTTCTTCATTTTAAAAAAGAATATTTGAAAAGCAAATAAATCCAGCAAGGAATACTAATTTCATTTACACTCACCGTTCTGAAGTGAATGGTATTATCGTAGTGACTTTGTTTTACAGTAACTCTTAATAAATCAACTAGGGTGACTTCTATGTGCTTTAGGTCAGGGGTCCCCAACCCCTGGTCCATGGAACAGTACCAGTCCGTGGCATGCCAACAACCGGTCCGCACAAACAAGCAAAGCCCCATCCGCGGGATGCAGGCAGCACACAAAACCATGCACTCTCCGGTCCGTGGAAAAATCTTTCTCCACAGAACCGGTCCCTGGTGCCCAAAAGGTTGGGGACCTCTGCTTTAGGTAACTTGTTAAGATAGCAATTCTGTATACAGCAATGGGGAATAATCCTTGTGAACCCCAGAAAGACCGTTCTGAATTAACCAGCTATTTGCAGCAATTCTTCTGTGTTAATTTGTAAGGTCTATGGTCAAGCTTTAGTACTTTCTGTTTAATTTAATTTTAGTTAGCTATTTTTATCAAGGAGTTAAAGGCTTTGTCAATTCCTGGGCACAAAATCCCTGCTATTTTGTGGCAACAGAATTTATGCTGTGGAACATGCACCAACTTTACATGCAGACACGTAAGCATCTTTGTTTTCCACCAGACAAGAAACAGTCTGATGGAACATATCACTTGGATTTAACCCTAAATGTCTCAGAATGCTTCATATGTACTACTGGTATGAGAGGGATCTGATTATTACTTCAAAAGACCCAGAGGCTGTGCATCTGTGTTCTGATTGACTTTACTAGAGCAAATTGACTGGGTTTTGGCTATAAAAGAATTCTGGAGGGTATCAGCCTGGGGAAAATTTTCAAAGGAAAATTCTGAAAGCACAGAAAGATCATTTTTCAGCATATTTGCCAAGTTCTGAGGTCATTAACAAAGTAAAGGGGATTCAGGCCAGGAACATTTTAGCAAATGATAGCGAGTAGTTCCCAAAGATTTTAAGGATGTTTTCTGAAGATTACAATATGTTACATCAACGTTTGGTTTTGTGCTTTATTTCAAATTATGTCCCTTGCCAACATAAATTCTGTTTCAAGTAGCATCTTAAATAGAATTTATCCTGATCTGAACTAAATGCCAACTGGAGTTTGCTGGAAACTCCCAGGAAACTTATGATAAACTGAAACTGTTTTACTGAAAAGTGGGGTTGTGTGCCGAATAGTGATTGTGATTTAATTAAATGTAAAACAAAATTGTTCTAGGGAAATATGTTTATATCCCTGTGAAATGAACTTTCCCAAAAGAAGTAGCACATATGTGACTTCTGGCATAGGCTTGTCATATTTACAGATTTGCACAATAAACCTATGTCTTAGTCAAAGTAATAAGAAAGGGATCATGATAAGAAAATACCAAAATATAACACTATCTCTGCATATACATTTCCAATATTCTGTCATTCTCCATTGCAGCCAAGAAACAAATAGCAGACAGGCCTTTCCACTCAGGAAGAGATTTGATTCTTAATTAATCTGGCAAAGCAAGGAATGAAGCTGGTTTACATCAAGCATCCAAAGTGGCAAATACAGGCTTTTAATTTCACCCATCAAAGCAAACGATTGCTTTTTATTTCTTTGGAACTGTGGGTAACATTTTTATTGCATAAAATCATTAGAAGAAAAACAAGTATATACATTACATAAACTTATCACCAATGGTTCTTCATTAAAGAAAAATACATACATTAAAAAGCTAACAAAACATGCGTATTTACTCTCCCCCCTCCCATTTATCTCTTTAAAATATTCAAATTCAAAAGATATGATCAAGTCCTCTCCCATGTCTGTTTTTACAAACAGTTGACACTTAACAAATGTAAGTAATTCACTGCTGCAAATCAGGTGTTTCCCCAATGTCATAAACAGCCACTCCTAAGTACAAAATAGTCACCGTTCTTGATGGCTTGGTAGATTCATAATGCTTGTGTATATTGACAATAATTATTCTTATTGTACGGCGAAAATACCGAATTGCTGACAGGGAAGAAAAATCATTTCCAGCTATTATTAGACAACTGGACGATGCAATGAGATGAATCTGAAAAGTAACATACTGAAGGTAATAGTGTTTGATAGATTTAAGTCAAGTGTTAAAAATGGAGTAAAAAAAAATTGTACATTATTCATAAATGAAAAAATGGATGAGGTGATCCGACGGCCTGACTGAACTGTACATCTCCAGCCCAAATGATGTAGCTGTATATGTTGCAGGATTGGGTATATCTAGTTTAATGAAGAGAAGGACTTGGGGTGACAGGATAGCAGTGTTCCAATATTTGAGGGGTTGCCACAAAGAAGAGGGAGTCAAACTATTCTCCAAAGCACCTGAAGGCAGGAAAAGAAGCAACGGATGGAAACTAACCAAGGAGAGAAGCAACCTAGAACTAAGGAGAAATTTCCTGACAGTTAGAACAATTAACCAGTGGAACAACCTGCCTCCAGAAGTTGTGAATGCTCCAACACTGGAAGTTTTTAGGAAGAGACTGGACAGACATTTGTCTGAAATGGTATAGGGCTTCCTGCTTAAGCAGGGGGTTGGACTAGATGACCTCAAAGGTACCTTCTAACTCTGTTATTCTGCTATATTGAATATGTAGCTGTATACAGCTTATATATCCACTCTGTCGTCTGCTGCTGAAGTCTCATTTCAGTGCCTGGAGGCTTGTAAAACTAAATTTCCAACTTAGGAAATTTTAGCTTCCAAAGCATCTAATAACTGTGGATATTCAAAGACAGCCATGGCATCTTGACTTAAAGGCCAAGCTGAACAAGCATCCATTCTCGGGTAAACAAAACTTTAAAGTGTTTTAAAACCAAGTGGGCCCAAATGAAAGTTATGAGAGACCAATTTACTCAAAAGCACAATTTTGCCAGCTATTTTTAAACCTCTAATGTCAGTTTTTTATTACTAAAAGGATCAGAGTTCTCTTCATAACCTAATATATATCATAGCAGCGGTTGGCACTACTGGGTCAACATTGTCTGGGATGCAAAGGATTAAGGCTAGTTACTACTTGGATCCAGAGAATGTTAGGCTGTTGGCTAGACCGGGAAGGTCATAAAGCATCCCAGTAGGCAGTATTTGTCAGGAATTTGGGTGAAGATTGTCAAATAAATTTGTAAATTACTTTAGTGCAGTCATTAACCAGCACAAGAGAATTGATATTCAAATATCTAAAGCTAAATTGACAATGTCAGGATAGTTATGAAGACATACAGATTTTTTTTTTAAAAAAAATGGCTAAAAGACAACATTAAACCAGAATATGCTAAACGGTTTGCTCAGACTTCACATATATAGCAAGAGGAAATTAAAATTAGCAATCTGAATAGTATAAACTTGGAATAGCAGTATAAAATACAAATACTATGCAAATACTTATACACATAAAGGCACACATACTCCCTCTCTCTCTCATTCACCCACATGTATATTCTGAATAAAATTATCCAATGGAAATTTAAAAATTTAAACTTCTCTTACACTGTAAAATATGTAAGTACAATAGCTGACACAGCATGTTCACTCCAAAGCCAGAGGTTAATCTTAAGCATGAGCCACTTCTGGCTATCCATACTCAGGCAGGTTTGATTGTTAATTATTCTTTGGCTGGTTGTCACATAAAAGCTTTCATCTTTATCCCACGAAGGGGCTGAATTCTGAAGTTCCTTACATCAGGCAGTAGCCAAAGCTAAAATAAAAGCCCAATAATAAATCCAACGTTATTAAAAAAAAAATTAAGCCACCTTTCCTAAAAGGCAATTACGGTTTACACAGTGACATTTTAAGAGATGTTTCTGCCAGAAAAAATAATTTAACTTGATATAGTTAGCTTGAAGTGGCATATAGAAATAGAAGTAGAAAGTCATCTTAAAACATACCAATCACCCATGATGTTAAATTCATCTCGATCACATTTATCTTACACAAAATACTCAAAGGAACACTGGACCATTAGTCTATGTCATCTTTATTTGTGACAATGCATCAAGCCTGCAGGCTCTCTGACAGTAGGTGGCCTGGCTTCCTTCAGGAGGCACCTCCTGATTATCGTACTTGCTGAGAATTTGGGGAGCCTTAGACCCAACACATGTGGAGAGGACATCATGTGGTTTTAAAAAGTTACTATGCTACTATGTTTTTTACGAAATTGCCCCTATGGGTGTTCCCCCAAGCTTTTTTTTTTAGAAAAGAAATGGTGGTGAAGCCTGACTGATGGACATATGGTAAAATAGTGTCTTTCAATTCTGGAGACCCCATTATCAAGTCTAGGGAAGAATTAGAATTAGAAGATCACGCTTGTCACTGGTGTACATATCAACGAATGAAGAAAAGATTTAAACTAGACCAAAAAGGCCATGGTTTTGAGTTTCCTAAAAATGAATTGGAAATCCTACTATGTGGTAGTGATGATCATATAATTGCCAAGGTCTATAAAATGTTATTAAAATTGGGGTATAAAGTGATGTTTGAACAATGGGAGAATATGTGGATAAAAGGCTTAAAATTCACATTAAATTATAACCTAAAAGAAAATTCCTACAAAATGATGTATCGCTGGTATTTAACGCCAGATAAGTTATCTAGAACGCATAAAGGTATTTCCAATTAATGTTGGGAATGTAAATGTAAAGAAGGGACTTTTTATCATTTATGGTGGACATGTGATAAGGAAAAAGAAATATTGGAATAGGATTCATATATTAATGGAGAAAATTCTTAAAGTGAACATAAAGATTAAACCAGAAACTTTCCTTCTGGGCCTAATGGAAAGAGACCTGGAAAATAAAATTGAAACTCTGATTTTATAGATGGTGATGGCAGCAAGATTGCTCTATGCACAAAAGTGGAAGGATGCCTCGATTCCTACTGTGGACGAATGGCTACAAAAGCTGATGGAATTAGCAGAGATGGCCAAATTGACTGTGCTGATAAAAGAAAAGAACATAAGTACTTTTGTTTCTATTTGGAAACCGCTTCTGGACTTTGTGCTTCAGGTGGAAAAAAAATGACATCGTGACTTTGGGTTTTACCAACTAGACTGATTTGCCGATACAGAAATGGCTAGTCAAGCAGGGGTAGGCAACCTTGGCTCTTTTATGACTCATGGACTTCAACTCCCAGAATTCCTGAGCCAGCATGGCTCAGCTTGGAAACCTCTCCCTTTCCCCTCAGCATGGCTGGCTCAGGAATTCTGGGAGTTGAAGTCCATGGGTCATAAAAGAGCCAAGGTTGCCTACCCCTGCGCTAGTGCATACTATTATAGAAATGTAAAAAGTTGAGATTTGATTTTAATGTCTGATTTTACTGCAACAGAGTCGGAAGCCAACGCCTTTTGTTTCCCCCCCCCCTTCTTCACACCTTTTTTGTTTTCCCTTTTTCGACTGTTGTCCCCTACTATTTGCTTTTGCGTTTTCACATTTTATGTTATAAATGAATAAAACTAAATAAAATTATATATATAAAAAATTTACTATGCTGCCACTATCCAGAGTCTCAGAACAATTTACTGGGATAGGAATTATAGCTGAAAACAGCTGGAGGGTATCAGCTTGTCTGTCCTGTTCTAAAGCATTTATTAATAATGTGTCAGAACAGTGTTGTTGCTAAATCTTCACTTCACAGCTTGACAGTAATGGTAAATGGGGTAGAGAAAAGAGAGGCACTTCCATCTTCTCTGTGGCTTGCTGAATTTGACAGGCTGTCCATTAGTTCAACCTGTCTCTGAAAACACCCATGCCCCTTTCTTTTCCCTCTTTCTGGTTAACGTAACCATTCCCAATGCATGCTTTGTAGTTAAAACGGAAGATCACAGGACTCTGAATTTTCAGCAAAGATTTAATGGCCACAATTGGGAATTTTGCTCACCCTGTGGCCAGATTTGATTTTACGACCACTTTTACAACAACTGCAAAGCAAACCATGTGGCTGGTTAAGCAAACCACATGGTTGTTAAGCAAATCCATTCTCCTGAATGGGTCTTTTTTTTGCCAGAAATCCAGGAAAAACAGTCGCAAATTACAGTCGTGTGATTTACACAGGACCCGTCAACTGGTCATAAACAAGATCCAAGTGCTCTAAAGGGTATCAAGCGAGCGTGAGGTGTGTGTGTGTGTGTGTGTCTGTCTGTCTGTCTGAAGTTTGAGGATGGGTCATAACTTTGAACAGTCATTAAGCATCCGGCTATGAAGTGAGGACTACCTGTATAGCTACTAAGGCCAAGTGTTTTTTCAGGATATCAGCTAATTTGGAACATAAATTTTATAGCACTGATTGAACTGGTGGTAGATTTTCCTTTGTCTTCCAACATTTCCATTCTGTTGTATGTAGTGCTACATTTCTCATTATGTGGCTGGACATGAACTCCATAATTCAGTACCACTTCGTTCAAATTAGGGTCTCAGAAATCTCATTCAATTTGTGTATCTACTCCTGGCTAATGGTAAAATTGACTTTGGTAGGAAGACAGTACATTGTTATGTATATGATAATCAGGGTTACCACCTTCACCTGGCTCACATCCTGAGATGCAACCCAAAAAGCCTCATCTAGCCAAATTGCAAACATGCTGTAACAATCTATTTTTATTGCCATTTCCCCATGAATCTAGCTTCATCTGATCTCAACCCTAGCTTTAGGAAGCTTTCAATCCTCCTCCTTGATATTTGTTTAATTCATACATTATCTTTACTGAAGCATGGAAACCAGCGTTTGCATTTCGGATGAAGAGAGCACATCTTTCTCCTTCGGTCCTGGCCACTTTTTACAGAGGCACGATTGAGAGCGTTTTAAAAAACTGCATCACCGTGTGGTTTGGTGGCAGCAGTGCCTCAGATAGAAGGTCCATACAGAGAGTGGTAAGGACAGCCGAGAAGATAATAGAAAGCTCGCTTCCCGTTATTCAGGATGCTGCTTATAAGCGCTATGTGCTTAGAGCTAAAAGCATTGTTAGAGACCCCACACACCCACTTTATGGTCTGTTCCTGTTGCTCCCCTCTGGGAGGAGGTTTTGAAGTATTTATAGCAGAACTACTAGATTCTGTAACAGCTTTGTTCCTTATGCCATCCGTCTTGTAAGTTCGCAGGATTCTTCCCCCCCCTGCTATGTAATAATAATAATAATAATAATAATAATAATAATAATAATAATAATAATAATAATAATAATAATAATAATAATAATAATAATAATAATAATAAAGTTGGAAGGGACCTTGGAGGTCTTCTAGTCCAACCCCCTGCTCAGGCAGGAAACCCTATACCATTTCAGACAAATGGCTGTCCAGTTTCTTCTTAAAAGCTTCCAGTGTTGGAGCATTCACCGCTTCTGGAGGCAGGTTGTTCCACTGGTTAATTGTTCTAACTGTCAGGAAGTTTCTCCTTAGTTCTAGGTTGCTTCTCTCCTTGATTAGTTTCCATCCGTTGCTTCTTGTCCTGCCTTCAGGCGCTTTGGAGAATAGCTTGACTCCCTCTTCTTTGTGGCAGCCCCTGAGATATTGGAATACTGCTATCATGTCCCCCCTCGTCCTTCTCTTCATTAAACTAGACATACCCAATTCCAGCAACCGTTCCTTATATGTTTTAGCCTCCCGTCCCTTAGTTTTAGCCTCCAGTCCCCTAATGTATATGTATACATTCGAATTAAACTGTGATGTTTCTCTGTGTCATATATGTGTATGTGGGTATATGCATAATGGTATTTTTTTTTTGAAAGCTGAATGCAGCTTAATTTCATTTTAATGTAGGCTAATTAGTGTACATTAAAAGTGACAATAAAGATTCTATTCTATTCTATTCTATTCTATTCTATTCTATTCTATTCTATTCTATTCTATTCTATTCTATTCTATTCTATTCTATTCTATTCTATTCTATTCTATTCTATTCTATTCTATTCTATTCTATTCTATTCTATTCTTTCTCCTCAGCTATATCAAGGTAGAGTTTTCATTCTTAATTATGGTGTGGACACATTCTGATAAGCTTTACTGACCATTACGAAATCAGTGGCATAGTCAAACAACTTCTAGGGAGTGGAATGAGCCCACCTCCCCCTGGCTATGTTAGAATGCTGTGGGTGCATCCTCTCTACTGTTGTCCCTGCATGCCCACTCTACTTTTGGCAGCTGGAGTATCCAGTTCTTTCAAGCACATGGGAATGCGTACTGGGTGCTGCAGCAGGAGGGAGACTCCCACCATAATGCATAACCTGGGAAGGGAGACCCCACAAGCTAACAGATGTTTCCACTCCTAATGGGCTACACAAGCTCCTGAGGTCTGTCAGCTGAAGGCATGGGAGAAGTTGTGTAGCATAGCAGGAAGGGGATTCTCCCTGCATCATGCAATGGGTAGGGTTCTGTGATCAGCCCAGATGTATCAGATGAGCACCCAGAATCTCAAGAAGGTCATAGCCCAGGGGTAGGCAACCTTGGCTCTTTTATGACTCGTGGACTTCAACTCCCAGAATTCCTGAGCCAGCCATGCTGAGGGGAAAGGAAGAGGTTTCCAAGCTGAGACATGCTGGCTCAGGAATTCTGGGAGTTGAAGTCCACGAGTCATAAAAGAGCCAAGATTGCCTACCCCTGTCATAGCCCATTGCCTGGCACAGAGGACAAAAGGCGTGGAAGGTTTTCGTATTAAAGACAAAAGAACAAAAGAGTGAAAATATTGGATTGTATCCTTTTCACAAACTTTAAAAACCTCAGCCTGACACGGCAAACAATGATCTGCTTCCCACAGGCACCATCACCTTGTGATTAATGGTATTTAAATTCCCATCAGCTCACAAAACCAAACATGCAAATCCATATTCTAAAAAGACAGTCAACACTAAGAAAACACTAAAGGGTTTTGTTTTGTTTTTTAAAGTAATTTAAGCTTATTCCCCTATTTTATTCTTACCCCTCAAGCTACTTTGATAAGAGACTCAACTTTAGCTGTATATTTTGGCACGCTCAGAAGACGAGTGATTATGATTGTGGTTTCAAATGCCAAAAACAAAAGAGTTATATAGCACAAAACCAGAGAAATTTTTTTAGTCTTTCTTCCCTGAGAGATTTGTAGAAGCATTTTTATTTGGCTGAGCTGTGCAAATGATTTCCTAAAGGTATTACTTTGTTAATAGATTTTACTAGCCTACCTGCCTCCAATAAGGCAGTCCTTGACTTACGACCATTTGTTGACCACAGCAAGAAAGGACGTAAGATTGGGGGCAACTCGTTTAAAGCCCACATTGCTTAGCAACAAAAGTTCAGGTCAGATACAGGACTACCTGTATCTGTGATACAAATAATAAGAAACTTTATCGTCAGGATCAGTAGAAGGCTGATGAGTAGACAAAATTACCTTGGATTAAACAATGTAAGCAAATGTTGGTACTTTTAAGTACAGCTCAGATACAAATAAAAGAAAAATATGTATTTTGTTTATGCAGAATTGAGTTTGAGATGGCAACATTTAATCTGAGACACATATGGAGCACGGTATAAGTTCCTCCAATTTTAAATATTTTCCTAGGCGTATAACTAGATCTGAGTGGCAAATGTTTAATTCTATAGAGAAGGTTTTTACGGGTTAACAAGTTCTTCAACTAGAAGTAAATAAAATCATTTTTTTTCCCAAAAAAGAGATTTTTCAAGAAATTTGCAAGTATTTTTCAACATTAAAACTACTTACAAATGTTGCCCGTTTTATAAATTGTAAAACAAGCTTACAAAAATTAAAAAAACAACACAATTCAGGTAGTCTTCGACTTACAACAGTTTGTTTAGTGACCTTTCAAAGTTACAAAGGCACTGAAAAATGTGACTTATTACCGTTTTTCAGTCACAACCTTTGTAGCATCCCCATTATCACACAATCAAAATTCGGACACTTGGCAACTGGTTCATATTTATCAGATTCACTTAACAACCAAGTTAGTAATGTCAACGCTGCTAACATCGGATGTTTTTGCTTTGACAACATATGGAGATGCAGCCATTTTCCTTCTTATGTTTTACTCTTAAGAGTTAGAATTAGATGATACTGGCGGGGGAGGAGGGGGAATGTGTATGGGAGTTAGTTAGACATAACAATATTGTAGCGTTGTGAGAATCAAGGTTTTTTGAAATAAGAGATGATAAGAAATGGCGGGTGGGAGAACTGGAGGGAAAGCCTGCATTTCAAACTAATTGGAGAATGTGATTTATGACTGTTAATCAGAGGAGGGAATTGAGCTTGATACTATGTGTTCAGGGGAGGGGAATTCAGATTTTGGCTTTGCCTATGTACGTGCCGATGCTATGCTACTCGAATAAAGATTCTTTAAGGAAAACAATGCCTCGAAGTTCTTTGAAGAGTTTCATCTGTCGGAACCACGACAACTAACTTATCAACTGCAGTGATTCACTTAACAACTGTGGTAAGAAAGGTCATTAAATGGGGCAAAAATTGCTTAACAAATGTCTCAATTTTGGGCTCCATTGTGCTTGTAAGTTGAGGACCATCTGTAAAATGTCACCACTTTTTTGTCATTAATTCTAATTTCAATGACACTGATCAGAAATTGTAAGGAAGCTTTGAAAATGTTTGCTGCATTATCAAGCACATTTGAAATGACACTGCCGAAGATATTTTATGAGCAAAAGAATTATGCTACGTTGATCTTACACAAGAAAGATTAGTTGAACTGATCAACTTTGACAAGGACACAGTTCTCCTTTGAGATAAAGCTAATCTTAAAATCTTTTGCAAACAAGCAAAAAAGTATTATTTTTCAGAAGAGAATACAGGCTGTGCAATCTTGTACAAGCTTTACGTAACTGGTTGAACAAACTTACAGTTTTGCTTTAATAGGGATTTCGATGATTAATAACTGTCCTTCATAGTTTAAAAAAAATCATTTGCTTTAAGAAAAGATGCATGATCACATTGATTTCTCTCTAAAATCGATGATACAATAATCAACATTTTATTGATAATTTTAAGAAAAATGTCAGTAGATGCTTACTGAGAAACAAAAGGGGGTTGCATGAGTTGATCTTAAAATATCTAATGGTCTCAATTTCTTCTTTAGGGTAACACTTTTTCTTTTTTTTAACACAAATGAATATAATGGCTAAGACATATGCTTCCAGGGATTTTGGCTTTTGCAGACAGTGGGTTTTCAACTGAAAACATCTGGGTATATCCCAAGGCTATATAACATTCCTGGAGTTCTTCCAGACTCCAATGCTAACAACAGCTTGTATGTTTGAGAGAGTGCATGTGTGTTGGGAAGCAGTGTTACTTTATTCAGTGGAAGGTAAAAATGGATTCCTGAAGCCAGAGCCTGTTTCTTTTAAGTTATACTAATGCACTCTGATTTATTTCTCTAGAGAATGTGTTTTAAATAAACACCAGAGGAGGAAATTGCACGTTTATAAAATTCACACAATTTCTCTTAAGTATTGAATATTCTTGTCCCAAAGATGCTTTTTCAAGAGGCAATTAATTGGACTGTCTTGTTTTTCTTTGAAGATACTTCACTTCTCATCCAAGAAGCTTCTTCAGCTCTGACTGGATGGTGAGGAATGGAAGGATTTCTACTCCTTGCAGACAGCGGGTCATTTGCATTGTTTTTAGAGAGTCGTTGAAGCCACTTGGGGGTTTGTCCACATCCACTTGCACCACTCAGGTGACAAACCCCCAAGTGGCCTCAACGACTCTCTAAAAGAATGCAAATGACCAGCTGTCTGCAAGGAGTAGAAATCCTTCCATTTCCCCACCATCCATTCAGAGCTGAAGAAGCTTCTTGGATGAGAAGCGAAACGTCTTCAAAGAAAAACAAGAAAGTCCAGTTGCCTCGTGAAAAAGCACCTTTGGGACAACCATGACCTGGACGACTGAGAATCCCCATAGACATTGAATATTCATGCTTGTGCTTTATATCCTTACTCTCTTTTTGTCCCAATAAGGAATCATTCTCTGATGAGTGAAACAAACAAGGAAATTAGTGTGCCAATAAATCTTTCCTGCTCAACAGCAAAAAAGCAATCAAGGAAGAAAGATACCTGTCTGGTGGGTTGTGATGATCATCCCAAAACTGTGGATTCCTGTTATTTGACTGCATAATAATAATAATAATAATAACAACAACAACAACAATAACAACAACAATGTTGGAAGGGACCTTGGAGGTCTTCTAGTCCAACCCCCTGCTCAGGCAGGAAACCCTATACCATTTCGGACAAATGGCTGTCCAGTCTCTTCTTAAAAACTTCCAGTGTTGGAGCATTCACCGCTTCTGGAGGCAGGTTGTTCCACTGGTTAATTGTTCTAACTGTCAGGAAGTTTCTCCTTAGTTCTAGGTTGCTTCTCTCCTTGATTAGTTTCCACCTGTTGCTTCTTGTCCTGCCTTCAGGCGCTTTGGAGACTAGCTTCACTCCCTCTTCTTTGTGGCAGCCCCTGAGATATTGGAACACTGCTATCATGTCCCCCCTCGTGCTTCTCTTCATTAAACTAGACATACCCAATTCCAGCAACCGTTTATACTGTGGGGTGAAACACAATCCTTTTCTCTCAGCTCTTTGAGGCAGGCAAGGTCAGGAAACAGATTCAAGAAATACCAAAATTCTACTTTATTGATACAGACTATGACAGGGGTCTTCAAACTTGGCCCTTTTATGACTTGTGGACTTCAACTCCCAGAATTCCTCAGCCAGGCACGAATTCTGGGAGTTGAAGTCCACAAGTCATAAAAGGGCCAGGTTTGAAGACCCCTGGACTATGACAAGACTCTTGAAAGCCTGAGAGTATTTTCCCTTCCCTCCTTCTTAGAAAAGGTATCTAGGGACCATTTTTAAAACCTGAGTTTAGCCCAGGAGAACAAGAAAAATGTGAGAAGGAATCTCAAGATGGCTTCACCTTGAGTAAAACTCAGGTTTTACTAGTGGTCCCTACATACTTTCTCCAAGGTGATCTCTGTGTACTTTTCTCCCTCCCTGACAACCAAGTTTATCACAAGAAAGAGAAGTGAGCAAATAAGATTTCTGAATCTGTGTTTATTTCCGGAGACCGAAACGACTGTGGATATATATATATTTTTTCAATTTTGGGGAGAAAAGTATAGAGGTTTGCTTATTTTGTGGCTGAGCCAATCCAGTTAATTCACATTTAGTGTAAAGCTGCAAACAGGAAGGACGGATCCTTCCTTAAGGGTTGAGGTTTACATCAAACATCAAAAACTCACAACGACTACAGGAGCGATCTCTCCTAGCTTCCAGCCAGAAATGGAAAAAAAATATCACTGTTTTTCATTACGTTCAGAAGAAAATGAAGCATTTTCCATAGTAAAGGGGCAAGTGAAATGGCAGATTGCTGTCTAAATCATTCACTTTTTGTCAAAACAGTGAGCCAATAGTGAGGCAATATATATATATATATAGCAAAATACACCTTAATCAGAAAAAGATGAGATGCTTATAAATGACAGATGCCAACTTCTGGGTAAGTTCCTAATTGTGACAAGATGCACAGTATACAGCTGGAGATGTCTGACCACCTAAAAGGCACACAGGTCTGCCTTGCTGTGGTCAACCAATGTCCAAAGTAGTACTTTAACTTGGCAAATCCACAAAAGGGAACAGATATCTTAAACTTGTAGCATTTCCTGCAACTCAACATCTTGTAAGCTTTGTAGAAAAGGAGAGTTCTCTGAAGACTGTTTAACACTGACTTAAAATGAATAGTCACACATAAGTACAATTCAGAAATGGCTGGCCAGGGTGCACATGCGTGGGCGCGCATTCCCTCCCCACGTGCTAGTACCCGCGGCCCTGTTCGCGCAGTGGGGGATGTGCGTGTCGTTTGTGCATGGTAAATGGGCCGCTAGCGGTGCGTGTGTGCATGCGCAGCCCGTTTGCGCATGCGCAAATGGGTGCTAGCCGCTACGTGTGTGTGTGTGTGGCCATATGCACATGGTGCCAGCGCATGCGCAGATGCGGCCGCTAGTACTGCACCAGTGGGCGTGGCCCCATTTGCGTGCGCACACGCATGCGGTAATTTGGAAGCTGCTCTCCCCTTCGGGGCGCGAGCCCGGAAAGGTTGGAGAACTCTGTTCTAGATTCAGGACACCATATGCAATTTTAAGACGTACTTTAATGTCCGTGATAACAAGATATTTATATACTTAGTTGTGGAATGTGTGAAACAACTCAGCTGCTCAAAAAACCCCAAATGGTCACAAAGGAAAAATATTTCATCTTTGCCTGCTGAACAATGCTTCTCGCAGCCAGTTTTAAGAATCTCCGTTGGCCCTAAAGCTAAGAAATGTAACTGATAATAGTTAACTTAACAATCCTCAACTGTTTTTAAACCCTTTCTTACATGCTACATACTTCTGTTTCCTTCCCTCTATTCCAGGGGTCTTCAAACTTGGTCCTTTTATGACTTGTGGACTTCAACTCCCAGAATTCCTCTGCCAGGCACGCGTGCCTGGCTGAGGAATTCTGGGAGTTGAAGTCCACAAGTCATAAAAGGGCCAAGTTTGAAGACCCCTGCTCTATTCTCTACAAGATTTAAGCAAACCCTCTATTCCAACAAAACTGATAGCCATACAGGACTTGTGTTTAACCCAACTGCCAGAAGGCATAATAGCCATTAAGGAAAGTCTGACTTTTAAGTTTGCAAAGTCAGAAGGTTAAGAATAGGCACCTGCAGATACAGCTAGTCCTAATACAGTTCATTTAGTGATCGTTCAAAGTCACAACGGCACTGGAAAAAGTGACTTATGACCGTTTTTTCACACTTATGGCCTTTCCAGCCTCCCCATCGTCATGTGATCAAAATTCAGAAGCTTGGCACCTGGTTCACACTTATGACCGTTGCGGTGTCCCAAGGTCACGTGATCCCCTTTGACGACCTTCTGACAAGCAAAGTGTCATGGTTCCGACAGATGAAACTCTTCAAAGAACTTCGAGGCATTGTTTACCTTAAAGAATCTTTATTAGAGAAGCATAGCATCGGCACTAACACAATCGAAGCCAAAAACTGGATTCCCGTCCTCTAAGCACATAGTATCAAAGCACAATTCCCTCCTCCAGTTAACAGTCATAAATCACATTCCCCAATTAGTTTGAAATGTGGGCTTTCCCTCCAGTTCTCCAGCCCACCAATTCTTATCATCTCTTACTTCAATAACCTTGGTTCACACACTAGGTTCAGTATTATTATGTCTAGCTAAACTCTCACCCAGATTCCTCCCCCCAGCATCATCTAGCTCTAGCTCTACTGTAAGAGTAAAACATAAGAAGAAAAGGGTTGCATCTCCATCTGTTGTCAAAGCAAAAACATCCGATGTTAGTTGCGTTGACACAAAGTCAATGGGGGAAGCCAGATGCACTGAACAACCGGGTTACTAACTTATCAACTGCAGTGATTCACTGAGGCAAGAAAGGTCATAAAATGGGGCAAAACATATTTAACAAATCTCTCACTTAACAATGGAAATTTTGGGCTCAATTGTGGCTGTAAGTTGAGGACTATCTGTATCAAGATACAGCTTGATACATTCTTTATTTACAGAGCATTGTTGTTCTCAGTAGATGGCAGCATTCGCCAATGAACACATAAATTCGGTCTCCATCTGGGAGCAGCCCCTTGGTCTGTTTATATTCTGTGCAAAGGCTGTAGGATCCTTTGTTCCTTAAACAAGGAGAAGAGTTAAACAGCATGGGAGGTGCTGTGTTACGTACGGCAGCACAATGCTGTATTGTCAACAAAATATAATGAAAACGAACAAACTAAACGTGGAGGCAAGTAGCTCTCTATTCCAGATGTAATCTGCAAATACTAGCAAAGCGCCTGCCCATGTACTGCATTTCTCTTAATATTTTGTTTGTTCGTTGTGGCAAAGCTGGTAGGATAATTTTTTTCGGTAATAAAAGTACGAGGAATAGGACTGAGAAGATTCTGTTTCGCATTCAGGTATAAGAATTCATCAAGAAACTTTGGACTACTTATGATCTCTCAGGCTCAAGCAATTTTACAGAATTTTTTTTTTTCTTTAATTTTTTTTTTTTTACTCTTTTATTTGTTTATAGTGTAAAATGCAAAAAAATACAAACACCAATAGTAGGAAAGATAGGGGAAGAGTGCAGAAAAGGGAAAAAGAAAGAAAAGGCGTTGACTTCCGACTCCTTTTGATGCAGTAAAATAAGATAATAACATCAAACCTCAACTTTTTTATTTTTCATGGTAATATAAACTAGCCATTTCTATATCAACAAATCTATCTAATCGGTAAAACCCAAAATCAAAGTTTCATTTTTTTTCCCACCTCAAGCACAAAGTCCAGAAGCGGTTTCCAAGTAGAAACAAAAGTACTTATGTTTTTTTTTTTTAATCAAAGCAGTCAATTTAGCCATCTCTGCTAATTCCATCAACATTTGCAGCCATTCCTCCATTGTGGGGATTGAAGCGTCCTTCCATTTTTGTGCATAAAGCAATCTTGCTGCCGCCAAGATATATAACATCAAAGTTCAAATTTTCTTTTTCCAAGTCTTTTTCCATTAAATTCAAAAGACAAGTTTCTGGTTTTATCTTGATATTCACAATTTCACAGAATTGTTATAGACATAATATTGAAAGAGGAAGCATTATATAAGCTCCTTGAATTCACACACAGGAAGGTAGAAATCTAATAAAAACACACATATGTTTAAACATATATACTCAGCAAGAGTAAGAGAACAGAACTAATATACTTGCGGTAAATTAAAAGCAAAGTGGAACAAAGGAGCAGCCTAATTACAATTAAACAAGAAGATGCACTTTAGTGCCTTTATAATTTCTTTAGTAAACTGTGGTCAATCCAACTGGAAATGAGTTGAGGTTCTCTTGTTCCCTCTTCAATCTCCTCTTGTGCAACTGACTTCAAGAAAGACTTTTCTGCCTCCATGACAGTTACTCTTATGTCCCATGACTTGCCAATTGGGATCTGCGTTTAAAGAACGACATGGAAGGTTGCATATCTCACCAAGCCTCTTCAGAAATGAGGGGGGGGGGGGAAAGGCACATCCTTTTTCTGTTTCTTTTTTTTGCTTTCGAGAGACATTTAGCAGGGCAAAAATTAAAAACAAAAAGCTTCAAGGCGATAAATACTGGTCAGAATTAATAGCTGCTTCTGCCAGAGCAAAGCTTCTGCAGAATCAGAATGAATTCAGAGGTTCAAGTCGCAAGAGAACAGGGGAGATGCTGACAACCATTACAAAAGGGCCTTTTTGCAACGTTCTTTGGAAACAGTCCTAATTCAGATTTTTAACTTTTGGGGTTTCTACCAAGAGACCGGCTAAAATTTGTCTTTATTGAGTGTAACAGTAAGAAAGAGAAAAGAAGTCTCCTCTTTGTAGTAATGTTTCAACGTAAACGTCAGCTAACAATGCAAGGGGATTAGGGTACAGAAATACATTGTACCATACTAAGCAACACACCGGTCAACACAATGGAAAAGATCAGTCTCGGTACCGATAGCAAAGAAAAAAAAAAGACTTAGCAAAGTAAAGCAAATTATTAAAAGCAAAGTGACAGTAACTTTAATTTCACACACTAGCAAAATAACTCTTAGGATCATTCGATGCCAATTATAGCCCTACCTGGAAAGGGTAGATACCAGATGTTCAACCTTGCCTCAGAAAATGGGTTGGAACATTATTGCTAATGCACCTTGGAAAATTGAGAAAGCCAGAGAATACCCCCAAAAGTCAATATGTGCTCTTTCTTTCTTTCTTTCTTTCTTTCTTTCTTTCTTTCTTTCTTTCTTTCTTTCTTTCTTTTTCTTTCTTTCTTTCTCTTTTTCTTTCTTTCTTTCTTTATATAAATAAATAAATCTATCTATCTATCTATCTATCTATCTATCTATCTATCTATCTATCTATCTATCTATCTATCTATCTATCTATCTATCTAACTATCTAATCTATCTATCTATCTATCTATCTATCTATCTATCTATCTATCTATCTATCTATCTATCTATCTATCATCTATCTATCTATCTATCATCTATCTATCTATCATCTATCTATCTATCTATCTATCTATCTATCTATATCTATCTAATCTATCTAATCTATCTATCTATCTAATCTATCTATCTAATCTATCTATCTATCTATCATCTATCTATCTATCATCTATCTATCATCTATCTATCATCTATCTATCTATCTATCTATCTATCTATCTATCTATCTATCTATCTATCTATCTATCTATCTATCTATCTATCTATCTATCTATCGATCGATCTATCTATCTATCTATCTATCTATCTATCTATCTATCTGAAAACACACAAAGAGATTCTAACAGTAAAAGTAGATCCTGGCCTTTGTATTGCTTGGGTTGATTATTCCATAAAAAGTATGTGTAAGTAACTGTGAAGACTTAAGAGCAGAACTGTTCCCCAAATGATTTTAGTATTGCAATCCATTCTGAGTTAGACTAATAGAAACTGGAGTTCACTAACTTTAGAGTGCCACATGTTGACCATCTGTGTGTCCTACGGGAACAATGGCAAACAGAATAATAGCGAGGATCAAGAGAAGGACATGCTGAATTATTGTACGGTAGGTTTGTTTTTGATTTAGTGTATGATCTTCCACATTTTGACTCAGTAGTACTTTGGAACAGACCACCAATGTAGGATATATTGTAAATTTTGCTAAAGGTAAAAGTTTCCCTGTCAGTCGTGTCTGACTCTAGGTCGGGGTCGGCAACCTTAAACACTCAAAGAGCCACTTGGACCCGTTTCCCACAGAAAACACTGGGAGCCGCAAAACTCACGCGTGTACGCATGCACGCCGGAGGGGGGGGGGCTTGATTGAAAAGTTTAATTAAAAAGAAATAGAGGCTGCTGTGCATGAGTTCTCTCTCTCCCTCTCTGCCTCCCCCCCTCTCCCTCTCTTTCTCTTCCTCCCCCTCTCTCTCTCTCCCTCTCTCCGATCTTCTGATCCCCTGGCCTGACGCTGTTCTCCGACAAGCTGACACACATTCTTATTGGGCTGGCTCTCTCCTGCCCTTGGTCTGCCAGTCCTCTTCCCCCACTCAGTGTGAGTGTGTGTGTGTGTGTGTGTGTGTGTGTGTGTGAGAGAGAGAGAGAGAGAGAGAGAGAGAGAGAGAGAGGGCTGCTGCTTCCTGTGGAGACGCAGCAAAGGCAGGAGCCCCGCCCAATAAGCTTGACAGCTTGTCGGAGAACAGCGTGAGGCCACTCTATTTTTTACAGACACAGAGAGAGAGAGAGAGAGAAGGGAAGCGCAAGTGCCTCTCTCTGTCTCTGTCTCTCTCTCTGCAAATGGCGGAGGAGGACTGGTAGCCGCAGTAGAAGGCTCAAAGAGCCACATGCGGCTCCAGAGCCGCGGGTTGCCGACCCGTGCTCTAGGTGCTCCTCTCCATTTCTTGGCCAAGGGAGCAAACATTGTCCAAAGACAATTTCCATGGTCATGTGACCAGCACGGCAATGCACCAAAGGTGCACAAAACGCTGTTACCCTCCCACTGAATTGGTACCTATTAACCTACTTGCATTTGCATGCTTTCAAACTGGTAGGTGAGCAGGAGCTGGGGCAAGGAACGAGAACTCCCCCATTGCACGGAGCTTAGATCCCGAACCTGGGCTATCAACTCTCAAGCTGACAAGCTCAATGTCTTTAACCGCTGAGCCATTGTGCCCACTTAATTTTGCTACCATCCTATTATTTCATAGCTACTTAATTAGTAGCTACAACACTGCACTGGCTGGTTATTGAGGTCAGGGTTATAAACAGTTCTGTCTAAAGAAGAAAGGCATTTTAAAATACTTTTTCAAACAAACCAAGTCTGCTTGTAACTAATTTCTCCTTGAAGAACATTTCAGCAGTAATTCTAGCTACAATTAGAAATATGACAATATTCTTGCCTTATTTGTTACCATATCTGATTGTCCTAAAAGTCCAATTATCTTTGAAAGCATTCAGCACTTTTCATCAGTGATATTTTTCTGGGTTTAAGGAAAGATTCTGCTTTATATCACTATTCTAGTCATAAATATTCATTCTGCTTATTTTTTTTAATCTTTGTAAGTAATTCCAGATGTTTTGGATAGAAATCTAAATTTTAAAAAGTTAAAATGTAATAAGCTGTAGAAAGGAGCCACCTTTATCAGCTACGGTCATGTGGAAAAGAAAGTACACCCTCTTTGAGTCCTATGGTTGAATGTATCAGAACATAGTAAAAATCATCTGGTCCTTAGCAGTTCTTAAAAGTAGGTAAATACAACCTCAGACGAACAGCAACACCTGACATATTACACCACGTCACTGTTTGTTTTACAAAAAGAAAGCCAAAACGGAAAAGCCATGTGTGAAAAACGAAGGACACCTTACGATTCAACAGCTTTGTAGAACTGAGTTGACTTTTAGCAGCAATAACTTTTAAGTAATCGTTTTCTGTATGACTTCAACAGTCTCTCACGTTGCTGTTGAGAATTTTGGCCCACTCTTCCTTACAAAGTTGCTTCAGTTTTTTATTGAGGCTTGTGGGCATTTGTTTATGCACAGCTCTCCTGAGATCCTGCCACTGCATATCAATCAGGTTGAGGTCTGGACTTTGGGCCATTGCAACACCTTCTTCCTTTTCTTTTTCAGCCATTCTTTTGTAGATTTGCTGATGGGCTTGGGATCTTTGTCCTGTTGCATGACCCAATGTTGGCCAAGCTTTTTAGCTGTTGGACAGATGGCCTCATGTTAGATTCTAAAATGCGATGGTATGCAGTGGAGTTCTTGGTCAACTCAATGACTGCAAGATGACCAGGTCCTATGGCTGCCAAACAAGCCCAAACTATCATCCCTCCACCACTGTGCTGGATGGTTGGTATGAGATGTTTGTGCTGATACGTTGGGTTTGGGTTTCGCCCAATGTGGCACCTTACATTATGGCGGACATCTCCCCTTTGATCTTGTCTGGCGAAAGGACAAGTGTTCCAGAAGTCTTGCGATTTGCAACTTTGCAAACCCTAAGCTGTGCTGCCATGTTCTTTTTAGAGAGAAGAGGCTTTCTGCTGGAAACTCTTCCAAACAAACCATACTTGTTCGGTCTCTTTTTTTTTTTTTAATTGGTACCGTCATGAACTTTTAATATTTAACATGCTAACTCAGGCTTGCTAACTAAGTCTTTCTCTTGAGCATTGCATGGTCTGAAGTTGGGGTAAATTTGCTGGGACCCACTCCCGGGAAGATCGGTAACTGTCTTGAATGTTTCCCAATTGTGTCCATTAATAATAATAATAAATCTTTATTGATTAGCCCTTGGGCCATATCAAAGTGCAAAGTTCCAGCAACAAATTATTACTAAAGTTTGATAAAATACAATTAAAAATGGAATTAGAGTAGAATACGACTTAAAAATGAAATTGGAATAAAATTCAGTCTAAAATGAAATTAAAATAGAGTACAGTAATTTAAAATATAGATAAAATACGATAAAATTATACCTTGGAGTCACCCTTGCAATCTACCCCAATCAGTCTCACATATGCAGATCTCAACCGAACCATTTTGTTGTAAGTACTGTGCTGCGTTAAATGTTATTTTCAAGTTCTGGCCGCACATGAGGTAAGTTGTTTTGATATGGGGATCCCAATGAGTCATTCGTTTGGTATATAGACCAAGGTACCTGTCTCTCACCCTCTTATACAGGCAACAATCAAATAGTATGTGAGCCAGGTCTTCTACCTCTGCCGCTCCGCAAATGTTTTCCAATTGTGAATAATCTTACTCACTATAGAAAGATGGACTTTAAATTGTTTCGAAGTGGGTTTACAACCCTTCCCAGGTTGATGGGCAGCAACAATTGCTTTTCTAAGATCATTGCTGACGTCTTCACACTTTGGCCTTGTGTTAACACACACCTCAATGCTAGAGACCAGAAAACTCCTAAAACTTCGGCTTTTAGAGAGGTAGTTACACTTGCTAATAATCAATTGATCGGGGCACTTGAGTAACAGCATCTGGCTGCTACTTAGCCTCTTCATACCTATGGAAGCAGCAAAGTTGAACTTAGTTTTTCACTCATGGCTTCTCCATTTTGACTTTCTTTTTGTAAAATAAACGATGACATGGTGTAATAAGTCATGTGTTGTGCTGTTCCTCTGAGGTTGGATTGATCTACTTTTAAGAACTGCTAAGGACCGGATGATTTTTACTATGTCCTGATATGTAAACCCGTAGAACTCAAAGAGGGTGTACTTTCTTTTTCACCTCACTGTATACCCTCTGAAATAAGTTAGAAAAAGCTTTAAAATCTGAGATTTTGAACAGCAATGTTCAAATTATTACATGATCAATCCCATACTTGATCCACGAGAAACAAGAAACCTCTAGCAAACCAATGCATAATGTAGAGTCAGAATCCCAACGCGGATGCATGCATTTGAGGTTTCAATTAGCAAGGGAATCTGCATATAAAACGTATTTCTCATGCTACAATAAAAGAGTTTTGAATCGGGATTAACTTCGGATATCCTCATAATCCTCCCTTCTCCTCCACTGCCAACCCCACTCCACATTTCAAACAGATTCAGTCTTACGTTGGTTGTGCCAAGCAGCCAGGAGCTATAATATTGCAACTCTTCTCATTAGTGTGCAGGCTTGTGAGCTCCACCATGTTGACCATCACATCACTTGTATGACCTGGTAACTTGGGAAGTATAGAAAGAATCTTCTCTGCTAAGTTGTCACCATGATGCCCAACAGCTCCTGAAAAAAAAAACACCACCCCAATGAAAAATAGTCATATATCTCTCTCGTGTAGTGGAATATTTCCTAAAACTAATCTGATCTCAACTGATTACAAAGGAAATCATTTTATAAATGGCTTTTTAAAAACTATTCCACTGTAACAGGAAATAAAATAAGAAAAAAATAAAAAAATAAATCTCAGAGGAAAGAATAAAATTTTTTTGTAAGTCTGGCAGAGCTTCTCTTTGTTCCATCTTATATCCCAGGAAAACTGACATGGGATTATTTTAATTTTTTTTTTTTTCAAGCTTTCTACTTTTCAGGCCTGAATTGCTATTTCTCCGTCTTCCCCCATCCTAAGGCCGGATTTGCTTTCAGAGTATCAGAGATCGGAGCTGGACGGCCTGAAGAGACCCTAGAAATGGGATCTTCTTCTGTCTGTTTCATTTATTGATGAATTTAATTGATTTATTTATGAATTAGACAATGGATATTGATATTTAACCATTTTAACAGTTTTGTGGAGGGGTTCTTTGTACCTGATATTAACTGCGTATGCCATCTAGAGCAGTGATGGTGAACCTTTTAGAGACCGAGTGCCCCAAAACTGCCCCGCCCTGCATGCTCCGCCCCTGCCCCTGCTCCATCACCCCGCCCTGCCCCCGCTACACCCCCGCCCCACCCACCCGCAGGACCACCCACCGCCTCCACAGCCTGCCGTAGCAGATCGCCATGGCGGCCCAGCAGCGTCATGGTGGCCATCCCCTCCGCCCGCGCCCCGCAGCATCATCTACGTGCGACGGGGCACGAGGGTGGAGTCTTGTCCCTGCTGTCATGTGCTTGGCTGCAGTGCTCCATGCGGGCCATGCCCGGGAGCGACTCTCCTCCGGGGGGGGCTGCTGATGAGGAGGGGGCCATGGGGGGAGTCAGGGCTGGGTCGACAGCGTGCGTGCCCACAGAGAGGGCTCTGAGTGCTGCCTCTGGCACGCGTGCCATAGGTTCGCCACCTAGAGTCTAGCACAGGGGTAGGGAACCTTGGCTCTTTTATGATTCATGGACTTCAATTCCCAGAATTCCTGGGCCAGCATGGCTCAGCTTGGAAACCTCTCAATTTCTCCTCAGCATGGCTGACTCAGGAATTCTGGGAGTTGAAGTCCACGAGTCATAAAAGAGCCAAGGTTGCCTACCCCTGGTCTAGCAGATATCAAATAAATGTTTAGATCCAAATATAAGTTGATAGAGGCCCATAGTTGTCATGACAGTCATGAAATCCCAACCTGCTCCAAACAGAATTAAAATCTTTACAGAGTTTTCAGCAGCAGAGTTGGTGAAATATGGTAATAAATGTTATGTTTTCCTTGGTATGGTCCTGAAGAGATTAAATATTTTCAACGTTCTTCTCCTCTTTTAACCTTCATGAGTAGCATACCTAAGGGAACATTTATCTGTTCTTCTCTCAGGTTTTAAGTGTTGCCAAAAAAAAAAAAAAACTGCTGGAAGCAATTAGTTCATGCCATAAGAGTGGGAAAGGAAAAAAACAACACACAAAGGACAAACGCCAATGCAAAATCCTACATAAGAAACAAGCAAAAGATGATGATCATCTGCCAAACAAGATTGATTGAATTGGGATTTTCAAACTACTTGAACAACAACAATTATTAAAACTTACTTCCTCAGTACAGCATAAAATGGAACGCAAACAAGATGTCTGATCTCACTGTTTCCAGAATAAATATATTTTCTGAGAAGGAGGATCAAACTTTATGAGGGAAACTACATTTGACACAGTAGCTCAACAATGCTTATTAAGATGCAACTATGCTACCAGACCCCTCATCTAGACAAAAACAGTGTTTTATCACTGGAACAAGCTGGATTTAGGAAAGATCAAGCAATTATTTTATATCACTTGATAGAGAAATCCACCCAAGGCTTTAAAATTCCATTTCATGTAATTTTTGATTTAGTCTCCAGAGACAATCTATGAAAAAAAGAAATTGGCAGCACTTACCCCGACAAGAAATTCTTACTATTGATGTATAAATTTTATAGTCAGATGTGATTCCTGTAGCCAACTAAGTGATCCAATTTCTGTAATATAGGAAGGATAATTCCTTGCACTATTTTGATTTAATGTCTATAAAATTACAGAGATATGGTATATTATTTTTTTTTAAAGAGTTCCACTTCCCTAAGCTATCTTCTAAAGAGACATATTTTGACATTTCTGCACAATGATTTGGTCATTCTTTCATGGTCAATTATTGGTTTGAGAAGAGCATTAAAAACTGTTACCAATACTGCAAAGATCAAAAATTGCTAATGCAGTAAATTATGGTTATCAAAAACTTAAAACGTTCTGACAGAAATATCTGCTAATGCCCCACCAGAGGATTTAAATAGTATTTACTGACGTCAGGGTAACTTTGACTCATCAACAATTATATTTAAAATGCATTGGACTTTCAAAAATACGTATTTGAAAAGATGAACATCAGATTTCCTTTGCTGGAAGTATTAGAAATTAGAGAGTTCATTGATCCATGATATAGTCATGAGATTTTTATAGAGTATCATGCGGTACAGGTAATCCTCGACTTACGACAATTGAGCCCAAAATTCCTGTTGTTAAGTGAGACAGTTGTTCAGTAGGTTTTGCCCCCATTTTACAACCTTTCTTACCACAGTTGTTAAGTGAACCACTGCAGCTGTTAATTTAGTAACATGGTTAAGCGAATCTGGTTTTCCCATTGACTTTGCTTGTCAGAAGGTCACAAAAGGGGGATCACGTGACCCCAGGACACGGCAACGGTGGATGGCTAAAAGAATTATACTGAGAAAGTGATATTATAGTGATATTCCAGATGTTAATGGTTTTCAGAAATATACAGTAGTGGCCAAAATTGTGGAAACCTTTTGGGAAAAGTGTACAGTAGAAATGCCACCTTTGGTTAAGTTTCCACCAATTTTCCTTCTAATTTCTTTATAACTGTAGCCTTGTTCACTTAATAATACTATTTTACATCGCTTTCTGGGCAACCAGTCAACTCTTTGCACCATTCCTTTAATTTTATTACGTTTTACAAGCTCACTAAATGAAAGAGCACAAAAAAACCCAACCAACTAGATAGCGATCATATAACACACTGACAAATGTCCTCCTCTCAGCTTCAATACATGACAATAACTGAATCCTACTGTGATCTGATTGGCTCATTGCCAAAACAAGATGACACCTGATTGGCTCTCTAAACACTCATGCTCATTGGCTACAATCAGATGAAGGAAAGCTACCTGATATCAACCTAAGCAAGTTGTGCTTCCTTTTTCTGGTTATTTGGCTATAACTTTTCATAGAATACAGTACAGATAATGGAACAAACTTTGTTGCATTACATTCTTGATTAAATTATCTTTCCATTGATATATAATTTTATGGTACTACTCCCAAAAACAAGTGGTGTTATTAGCCATCAAACCTCAAAAATACACTTTTCCTAAAAGGTTTCCACAATTTTGGCCACTACTGTATGATCAATATTTTCTACTAATCAAAGGATGAACCAGTAAGTATGAAACAGATTTTGAGACTTTATAATATTTTGTATCGATCATATTATAATATGAGGAACAGGTAGTCTAACTGTTGACTAACAACAGCTCATTTAGTGACTGTTCAAAGTTACGACAGCACTGAAAAAAGTGACTTAAAACCTTTTTTTCACACGACTGTTGTAGCACCCCTGGGGTCACGTGATCAAAACTGGGACACTTGGCAACTGGCCTGTATTTATGATGGTCGCAGTGTCCTGGGGTCATGTGATCCCCTTTTGCGGCCTTCTGGCAAGCAAAGTCAATGGGGAAGCCATATTCACGTAACCACCGTGTTACTAACTTAACAACTGCAGTGATTCAGTTAACAACTGTGGCAAGGAAAATTATAAAATGGGGGCAAAACTTACTTAACTTAGCAACTTAGTAACAATTTTGGGCTCAATTGTAGTCGTAAGTCGAGGACTACCTGTAATGTAAACAGAAGTTTTGTGTCATACTTTTGAATTTTTTTCATAATCTTTTAGGTTTATTTATTTAGTGCAGGGGTAGGCAACCTTGGCTCTTTTATGACTCGTGGACTTCAATTCCCAGAATTCCTGAGCCAGCATGGCTCAGCTTGGAAACCTCTCCCTTTCCCCTCAGCATGGCTGGCTCAGGAATTCTGGGAGTTGAAGTCCACGAGTCATAAAAGAGCCAAGGTTGCCTACTCCTGAATTTTAGTGTATGATATGGCTTTTAAGTTATTTTTTTTCTTTCAGTTTAAGTATTGCTTTGTTAATTGTATGTGGGATTTTTTTTTAGTGCAGTTAGGTGTTTGCCATTTCTTTATTCTAATTTATAAACAAAATTTATCTTTTTTTTAAAAAAAAAAAGTTCTGACTTTCACTTATTATTAATGGCAACAAATTAGTGCCGGACAAACATTTGATTACTTAGGGATAATATTCCATGCATTTGGATGGAGAAATGTTAATTTAGATTACATATAACAGAGAAGTGCTATGGTTATCGTAACCTTTTTCTATACTGAGGGAAGACATTGCATTCCTTACTTCATTCAAGACTAAGGCATGGTTATTATACAATAGGCAAATAAGTTCCAACTTTTTTTTTCAGAGAGGGAGCAATCAAAATTGTTGAGCTACCAAGTTTATTTATTTAGAAAATAAACATATAGCACGCAACTTAAATCAGTAACTTCAGGCAATTACAAGGAACCCAAAAACCAATTAAAAATAAAACAAAAGAAATGCACAATTAAGGCAATCATGATAGAATACAAGAGCTAAGACATATCACAAACCACTCACGCCCCCCAAAACGTTCATATGAGACTCCACTAGCAGCCTGGATCTAATGCTTGAGGCTCATGCCCTTTTGGAAGGCCAACAGGCTCAGAGCTATCCAACTGTGTTTCTAATGGAGACATAAGACTGGATGCCCAGATATAGATCACTATTTTTATTACTTTTTGGAAATGATGTTTAGTACAACTTGCCTGGTGGCCCTGTAAAGAAGAGAATGTCTGTTCTTCATGGAATGCAAACCATTAAAGATGCACATTTACTTATTTTTATCCCATCTTTATATTTTTATAAATAACTCAAAAACAGTGAACATACCCGTAGTACCTCTTCAGCTGTCAGCTGTCAGAAATTCAAGAGCGTTTTCTTTAGGCCAGCTTGACAGCATTTTTAAATAAACATCGGGGTTCTTACCTGTCAAGTCTAATGTCCGATCCACAAAAACGATAGAAGCTTTATTGGGTGCGTTTTTCCTCCTGACCTTGGCCTGGGAAAAATTTGCCAGATCCCCTGCAATAATCTTGCTCAGCGGTCCGATGGCGAAGCATTCCTCCCGAACACCAAGATATTCAAAGAAGGCATTGAGATCAGACACCAGCGACCTGATGGCAAGCTGCAACTCGGAAGGCAGAGCGGAGAAGTCCACGTCGCTCAGGTGAGTAATTTTTTTCTTCTCCGGCCGCGCACGATTGATCTGGGCCAAGTCCTCCGCCGTCAGAGGGAAAAGCCTGGAAAAGGCAGGCGTCACGAAGAGGTGGGGCACGACCACGGGGGCCAGAAACAAGGCGGCATGGTGCACCTCTGCCGTGTAGTTCATGCTGCCCATCCACTGGCAAAGCTTCTCTTCAAACTGTTCGAAGACGGCCAGGCTCGAGCTTTCAGTCTCCGGCCCGGTGGGGGGAGTGTTGTAGGCCTGCAAGTGGACGGTGTGGCTGACCCCAGTGAAAACCACACAGTACTGGAAGCTGCTGAGGCTCACAACGTCGCGAATGGTGTCCACCGTCCGGCCTTTCAGCAAGGTGCTGACCACAAAGACTGCCTTGGGTTGCTTGGCCCCGCCAGACTCGAAGCTGGAGAACTCCTTGACGTTGAGGGCTCCGGCTTGCAAGAACTCCCCCATTCCACCCCGGGCCCAGTGGAGGCTTTCCGCGCAAGCCGAGTCCATGAACACCACCGCCCGCTTCACCTTCGCCAACACCTGCGCCCACGCGCGCTGGCAGAAAGCCGGCCCCCCAGCTGGGGGTTTAGGAGGGGCGGCGGCGGCACACATCGCGCTGTCCCCCAAACCCTTGGAAATCCGTCCCCCCCCCCGCTTCAGTCCTCCCAAGGGCGGCGGTTCAAACGGTCTGTCCCCGGGGAAGCGGGCACCTCCCGGCGATTTAAGCAGGGCAAAGAAGCCCTCGGACCTCCATCGCTTGGGGAAACTTATGACTGGGGGCCACCGGGGGAGGGATCTGGACGAGATCAGCCGTGGAAAAGAGGCCGCGCTCGAATCCGGGATCCTCCCGCCTCCCCTCTCCGCTCCGTCTCAGGATATCAAGCGGTCCCAGCCCAGGAGAGGCCACGGCATCACCTGCCACAACACCCACCCATGCCTCTTCGCAAGGCGGGCGCGGAAAGATGACGTCTTTTTTTCGGCGCCCGACGCTGATTGGCTGCTTAAGGGTGAGCCGAGGACGGACGGACGGACTCCGGCGTCGGAAGTTTGGAGCGCAGGTGGTTAACCCTTAAATTTGCGGAGAGGATCGAGGAGCTGTAAAAGGTTGTAAGCTGGACGGCGCGAATAAGGTTTTAGGTCAGGGGTCTTCAAACTGGGCCCTTTGATGACTTGTGGACTTCAACTCCCAGAATTCCTCAGCCAGGCGTGCCTGGCTGAGGGATTCTGGGAGTTGAAGTCCACAAGTCATCAAAGGGCCCAGTTTGAAGACCCGTTTTAGGTGCTGGTCATGCGCAGCTCATTATCCTTTCTCTCTGGTCTATTTTGAGCCCTTTTTTCCCCTATCCCAGGAGTAGGCAACCTTGGCTCTTTTATGACTCGTGGACTTCAACTCCCAGAATTCCTGAGCCAGCCATGATGGCTCAGGAATTCTGGGAGTTGAAGTCCAGGAGTCATAAAAGAGCCAAGGTTGCCTACCCCTTATAATCCTCCGCTTTCTTAATCTGAATTCATAGTCTAATGGTCATCTAAAATTTAGCACAGCGTCGAATACCTAATTGCTTTCCTATGGTCATGATGGTCCAGCGGTGCTAACAATATCCCATGATTGCTTGTGTCTGAACGTGGGATGAATCACCAGATGTCATCATTATATTACAGATTCAATATATGTAGAATTGTCATTACTCAGTATTACAAAAGCAGGAGTCCTTCATTTCTGTGAAAATGATTTTAATAGATAAAAGAATTTATTTTACTTATTTTGTTAGTTATATCCCAGTCCAAAACACTCTGACGGACAAAACTGTTGAAAATATTACATAACAAAAATGACATTTGGAGGTTCCAAAGTTTTAAAATATTTATGAGTTTTCCCAACAGATTATTGTACATTGTGCAAATTAGGTAACAATGTGAAAGTGTACATCTTTATAGAACAGAAAATATTACAAGTAACAAGTGCTGAATACTTCCATGATAAGGAGACATGAAGTTTAGACGTATTGTCTGAACAGTTTAGATGGCTGTGAGCTAAATATATGCACGTTAAAGAACAGATATGATCATCATAGCTCCAAATCTTTCAGACAAACTTCATGCTATTACAAAAGCACTTGTGATGTGTGTAGTCTGAGATTAAATGTTGCTAGCATTTCTTAGCTATTTCTAACTGAACTTCAATTCCTAAAGTGTTTAGCAATAGCCATTCTGGGAGTTGAAATCTACATATCTGGTAATTGTCAAGACTGGACAGCACACTCTAAAAGATGGTAGCTTTTGTACTTTATTAACAGTAAAATTGTCTTTGGTAAAGGTAAGCTGGTTCCACATTTTTTATAAGGGAGTGCTGCAAGACTGTTAGTACAGAAATGCTTTTATTTGATCCAGGAGTCATTTCCCAAAGCTAAATTCTGTTTAATGCCAGGATTTGGCCTTGGAAAGATATAAAGCAATAAAGGGAATGTAAGTATTTACAGAATGTTAGTAACTTATTGTAGTCTGATGGTAGTCAACTGCTAACATCTGGAGATCTTCCAAAGCCAAAGAATCCGGCCTTTTAGACAGTTTTGAGTTCTGTTATTTTAGGGAAATAAAGTTAAGCAGCATGTAAATTTGAAGACAGGGAGGAAGAATGGAACAGAAGAGCAGTGGTACGCAGAAAGGAGTTTCAGAATCAAAAATTATAAAGATAACATTTAAAGGCTAAGGGTGTTGGGTTTATGTATGTGAAAGCAAAGAAACGTTGGTACAATAAAGTTTTGGTCTTAAAGCATTAGTTCCAAAATACCATGCTGTTGCTTCATAAATCAGTGCTAGGCTGCATTAACAAAGGGATAAAATCAAGATCACGTGAAGTGTTAATACCACTTTACAATGCCTTGGTAAGGCCACACTTGGAGTACTGCATCCAGTTTTGGTCACCACGATGTAAAAAAGATGTTGAGACTCTAGAAAGAGTACAGAGAAGAGCAAAAAAGATGATCAGGGGACTGGAGGATAAAACATACAAGGAACGGTTGCTGGAATTGGGTATGTCTTGTTTAATGAAGAGAAGGATGAGGGGTGACAGTCTTCCAATATTTCAGAGGTTGCCATAAAGAAGAGGGAGTCAAGCTATTCTTCAAAGCACCTGAGGGCAGGACAAGAAGCAATGGATGGAAACTAAGGAGAGAAGCAACCTAGAACTAAGGAGGAATTTCCTGACAATGGAAAGAATTAATCAGTGGAACAACTTGCCTCCAAAAGTTGTGAATGCTCCAACACTGGAAGTTTTTAAGAAGAGACTGGACAGCCATTTGTCTGAAATGGTACAGGGTTTCCTGCCTGAGCAAGGGGTTGGACTAGATGACCTCCAAGATCCCTTCCAACTTTATTATTATTATAAATACTAAGGGAATTATGAGTGCTGGTGAGTGGAAAACTTTTGATATGTTGTTTTAATTAAGAAAAAAACAACAATCATGCCTGAAAATCCACAATAGGGATTTGAAATTGAGTAATTTAATAAATCAAGACTGGTGCACCAATTATACCCAAGCATCTTTCTTGACTGTTGATCAGCTGACCTCCCCAAATATGTTTGGTCTATCTCGCCTCCAGCGTGATGTCCGTTTAAGTGCGCGGCAGAGAAGTCAGAGCAAACCGCCCTGCCAAATGGAAATACATTTCCCAGAATGCCCCGCTTCAGGCTGGGCGGTGGACCGACGCACCCGGAGGCTGAACGCGTTGGGCCCGACTTCCGTGCCAGAGCCTTCAGGACGCCGCCCGATCGCCTCAGGACTGGGAGAAGATTTATGGTTTGGCCTAACTCTACCTGTGTAGAGCCTCTCTAGGCTTTCGGGAGAAGCCGACGCCGACAGCGCCCCGCCTCTGTCAGGAAGAGGAGGAAAGGCCGCTCTCTCTCTCTCCGTCTCTCTGTCAGCCGTCGTGACTGTCCCCGCCGCCGCCGCCGTTCTGCTCTGCTCTTTTCGTTGCGACGCGAGGGGGGGGGAGCTGTGCGCAAGCGCGCTGCGTAGCCCGGTCTCGCGCTGCGGGCCGGTGGAGCGCGTGTGCTGGGAGGGGGGGAATCGGCCATGGCGGCGGGCGGCGAGGTGGAGCGACTGGCGGCGGAGCTGAGCGGGGCCGGTGCCGGCGACGAGGAGGAGTGGCTCTATGGCGGTACGGCTCTTATTCGCTGCTTTCTCCACGCTCTCGAGCCCCCGCTCAGTCTCTGTGGGGAATGGCTGTGCCCGTCGCCCCCACCCCGGTTGAAGAACCGGGCCGGGCCGGGCCTCCCCTGGAGGGGCGCGGCGGCGGCGGCCTGCTGGGGGACGAGGCCCGCATCTCCCCAAGAGGCCTGCGGGCCTCCAACAGGCCGCGGAGCTGGCGGCTCGAGTCGCGTCCTCCTTCCTAGCCCGCCTTTCTCTAGCGGGGGCAGGTTTGGTGGGGAGGAATCCTGGGGGTTGAGGGAGCCCCCTTCAGACTCTGCACACCCTTCCTGAGGAAGAACGGGGGGGCTTCTCGGGGTGGAGGGCCCAAGATGGGTCTGGGCGTCTATCGAGGCAGCTTCGAGTTTTTAGGAAACGGCCTTTTTTTGAGGCATCCTGTCCTTGGGAAAGAAAGGCGGGTAGAATTCTGACCCCCCCCCCCCCCGTTATCTGCAAGGATGCGATTTCGCCTCTGTGGCCTGAGGTGGTGAGCCAAAGCTTTGGACTGTCCCGAAATTAAAAGTTGTAATCCTGTGTGTGTGTGTGTGTGTACATACATTACACACACACACACACACACAGGATTACAACTTTTAATTTTGGGACGGTGTATGTATGTGTGTGTATATATGCACACACATACATATATACATATATATGTGTGTATGTGTATGCATCTCTATATTATATATCTATCGGACCCTTTACCATAGATAGATGTAGGTAGGTAGATAGATAGATGATAGATAGATAGATGTCCCTCTATCATCTATCTAGCTTTCTATCCATCCATCCATCCAGACAGGTGAGATAGATGGATGGATGGATAGATAGATATCCCTCTATTATCTATCTAGCTTTCTATCTATACAGACAGACAGGTGAGCAGCTTCCATATATATTCCTAAGCAAACACTGAGACAATCTAGACAGGTGAGCAGCTTCCCAATCTCCCCTTATATATGTATATATATATATATGTGTTGGAAGGGGAGATTGGGAAGCTGCTCACCTGTCTAGATTGTCTCAGTGTTTGCTTAGGAAACCACATCACTTTAAATATATTTGAGTCGTGTGTGGTTACTGATAAGGATATTTCAGACTTGGTTAGAAGAATGTGGGTTCAAGACGAAATGGAAAGATAATTCATGAAGCTAAAGAGCAGGTTATGAAAGAAAGAACACAGATTGTCCTCGACTTACAACAGTTCATTTAGTGATAGTTCGAAGTTAACAATGGCACTGGAAAAAAAATTTTTACACTCACGACCGTTGCAGCATCCCCGTGGTCACGTGATCAAAATTCAGATGCTTGACTCATATTTATGACGGTTGCAATGCTTGGGTTTACGGGATCAGTTTTTCGACGTTCTGACAAGCAAGGTCAATGGGAAAATCAGATGCACTTAATAACCATGTTACTAACTGAACAACTGCAGTGATGCATTTAACAAGTTTGACAAGAAAACTCATAAAATGGGGCAAAATTCACTGAACAAATGTTTCACTTAGCAGCAGAAATTTTGGGCTCAATTGGACTACCTGTGTAGATTGCATTAAATTGTATAGTGTTTAGAGAGTGCAGTGTCAGCATATGCAACCCAGATTCTGAATTAGCAGCAAAGAATATTTCCTGATAGTAACTACATGTTCAAATAAAAAATGTCCACGAACATTTCCTTTGTAGGATTAACAGTAAGGATTTTTGTCCTTCTATTGGATCGTGAGTTTGTCTGGAATTTGAAGAGCCATGAAGTTAAGGGGGTTCTGTAACTGCAAAGATTATGTAGAATTAGCATGAAAATAAATGAATGTATTTTCTACAAATCATTAACTGATTCCGGTTGATACTACTATATTGAGATACAATTTTGATTTGATTTTGTTATTTCTTGAAGATGAAAATGAAGAAGAAAGACCAGATGAAGCAGCTGCTAGGTGAGTATTTTTATAACATTATTTGTGAGGTGTAGAGTCAGTTTTATTCCTATTGTTCAGTTTTGAATTGAATATTTAGAAGCGGCTGAACCCACATTTCTGCACTTGTCTTTAGGGTTTATTTTAAGAGTTTTATACTGTTTTTCTGAAAACAAGCAATTGATAAGACATGAAAAATAATTTAAAATTTTTGCAGTATTAGAACTGTGTTAAATCAGTTTTCAATACACTAAAATAATGTAAAATTATATGAGAAATGTCTTAACCTTTTGAAAGACGAGAGTGGCATCCAGTCACGAGTCACTAACAGTGAAATGAATGACATATCAATTTAATCAATAGAATAAATTTTTCTAAAAAAACAAATATCAGTTTTATTAATCAAATTGCCCATCTCACCAAAGTTTTGGAGTCACAAAAGCAAAATCTTTTTGGGCCTGTGCACATGAAAGGGTCTCCATTAAGGATTTAAAGTAGTTTAAATAATTTCATGGTCACATGTAGTTACAGTAGACGAGCACGTGTGTAGCTCAGGGATGGTATGTCTTGTTAAAACTGTGTTATGAACTGAAAATTATTTAATTACCGTATTAAGTAATGCCATCTATGCTAAATTTATTTCAAATCCTAGTTGAATTGGAACCTTATGGGCTGAAAAAAAAGAATTTTAATGAGCATTTTTCTGATTTACTTTTGTAATTAATATGATAAATCAGTGTTATTAAAATCCTATTCTACTCTGGCCTTGTGAGTAGAATCTCCTATGAGTAAAGTCCTCTTATGAGTGGAGTCCCTCTTGAGTGTCAATACTGCAATTGTCTAGATATGTCAAAACTAAAATATACGTCATTTCTAAGCTTTAATTATATATAGGGTACAGAATATCACTGTTGTATACTTCTTCACACAATCTGTGCTCTACAAGTTTTTTAACGTGGTTACTTTAATACTTTAATAATGGGGACAATGAAAGAGATAATCATGTATAATATCACTGAAATCACATTAAATTAAATGAAACAAAGTATTACTCTGCTTAATTACTGAATGTATCTTTATTTCCCAGAAATAAAAGTTTTGCTGAAAAAGAAAGTTGTTTCTTTTCCTAGCAAAACCATAATTCAGAAAAACATTAGTATTTTCTATCCAATAATTTAAATTACACTTATTTTTTAAACCGGTACCAGTGCCTGTAAACCAGCTAATGTCTTTTATTTTATCTTTTAAGTGTTCCAACCCCAACGAGAAATGAAGAAGACACAGCAGCTGAAAATGGCGTAGTAAAAATGGTATTCCTTATAAAACAAGAACTAGAGACATCTATATAACATTTTTTTAAATTTTGAGCAAGCCATTCATGAGGACCAATTGGATATAGACTATGGGTGTAGTAATTTGTTAGGGGTGGGTCTATTTTGGAAACAGAATGTTTGGGGGGAACATCTTCCATACCTGTAATTTTATTGCATCACTTCCAAAATTTAAAAAGCTTCCAGGACAATCCTAGATTGGCCTAGTACAGAAGAGAAACTTATTTATTTCTTTAGCATTCCCTGGAACATTTTGTCCCCAGAATGGAACATTTTGGACATCCCTATAATTTATGTTTAACTTATTTTATTAGACTTCACTATGTGATAAATCCAGTCTGGAATGCAAATGTTATCAGTACTGAAATTGTCCTCAATCTGGAGCGTATGAGGATAACTTTGCACATCTAATACTGAGTGATTAAATGATGTGCTAGAAAAGAGCGCAGGACTTTCCCCAATAGCTATTATCGGTTTGAGATTGCTGGCAGATTTCTTTTCACTTGGTGTGTGTGTGCCCTGTTTGTAGTGTTCCAAGTACCACTGTGCTTAAAAGGTTTGAGAACACCTTGGAATGTTCAATATTATTGCATGAAATATGACCTAAAATGGATCTGTTCTCCACAGAAGTCCTAAAACCTGATTAAAAACAATGAGTCACAGACATACTTCATTTCTCTATTGAGGAAAGTGATCCAAAGCTGTAGATTTGTGTACGGCAAAAATATGTGAACCTTTACTTTCAATAACTGGTGTGCCCTCCTTGGACACCAATAACAAATGTTTTTGATAACTGTTGATCAGTCCCTACACATCAGCTGAGAGGAATTTTAACCCATTTCTCCATATAAAAGAGTTTCAATTCAAGAGGTGTTGGTGAGCTTTCTTGCATGAACTGCACACTTTGGGTCTTTCCACAACATTTCTATAGGATTATGGTCAGGGTTTTGACTTTGCCATTGCAAAATATTTAACTTCTGCTGCTTTAGCCATTATTTGGCTGTACAACTAATGTATTTGGGGTCATTGTCTTGCTGCACGACTCACTTTGGGTTGAGCTTTAGTTCACAGACAGGTATCCTGACCCTTTCTTGTAGAATTTGCTAGTGCAATTCAGAATTCCTAGCTCCATCAGTGGGGGCAAGCCATCCTGGTCCAGAGGCACCAAAGCAAACCCAAACCATGATACTGCCACCCCCATGTTTCAGAGATGGGGTAAGGTTCTTACGGTGGAACACAGAGTTTGCCTTTTTCCAAAAGGTAACCCTTTTCATTAGATCCCCCAAATTCTTTGTTGGTCTTGTCCATCCACAAAAGATTCTTTCAGTAGCCTTCTGGCTTATCCATGTGGTTTTTCGCAACCTATAGATGGGCAACAACGTTCTTTTGGGAGAGTGGTGGCTTTCTTCTTGCAATCCTGACAAGCTTGCCATTATTGTTCAGTGTTTCCCTGAGTGTGGTCTCATGGACACGACATTTGCCAATACAAGAGACACCTTTAGTTCCTTAGATGTTGATTTGGGGTTCTTTGATGACCCCCTCTGAGCATTGCACATCTTGCTCTTGGTGTGATCTGGTTGGTGGACCACTCCTGCGGAGGGTAACAATGTGTTGAATTGTCTCCTTTTACGTGATCTACTTGATAGTAAGCTGGTGGCATTTAAACTCTTTGGAAGTAGTTTCATAATCTTTTCTAGCCAGGTGCGCGTCAACAATTATTCTCAGAAATCTCTCTTGTTCAAGCCATAACATATTTCCACATAGCTGTGTTGTCAATATGTTGTTGTTGTTAGTTGCGAAGTCGTGTCCGACCCATCGCGACCCCATGGACAACGTTCCTCCAGGCCTTCCTGTCCTCTACCAATATGAGACTTTGATAATAAATACCCATAATCTTGTTTTTCACTTAAGGCAGGACCTGCCATACTCAGACTTGATTCTCATCCCATTGATGGAAACACCTGACTTAGTTTCCAGTTTAAATGAATTGATAATCCTAGAGGTTCACATACTTTTACCACGCACATATATGTAGCTATGGATCATTTTCGTCAATAAATACGTGATGATTTTCATTCATTTCTTTAACCTTGGTCCTCCTTATTTACTGTTAGGGCTTGTGTGGAGAGTGCATCGTACTTTAGATCATATTTAAGCAGTAACATTGAAAACTCAAAAAGTGTTCAGAAACTTTCAAGCCCTACTATGCATAGCTACTAGTGTTTCAGATTTCTTGAGGGTACAATTTGAACAGCTAAGAAGTCTCCCCATTTTCTATTTCTGCATGCAAATAAATCTCTTCCAACACGGCGTTTTAGTTTTTCATATTAAAAATGTGTACCAGAATTCTATTTTGCTCATTGGTATCTCAACAAGTGAGTGCCAGTTTGGTCTAGAGCAGGGGTCTTCAAGCTTGGCCCTTTTATGACTTGTGGACTTCAACTCCCAGAATTCCTCAGCCAGGCACGCGTGCCTGGCTGAGGAATTCTGGGAGTTGAAGTCCACAAGTCATAAAAGGGCCAAGCTTGAAGACCCCTGCTCTAGAGTTTAAGGATTCTGGATTAAAAGCAAGAAACCTGACTTGTAGTCCTGTCTTAAGACACAAGAGACTGCCAAATGAGCATAGGCCAGATACTTGGTTAGTCTAAAGAAGACAGCATTGGCAAGCCACTTCTGAAAGCCATATAATAGGAAGGAGTCACGTTTGACTCAAAAGGAAAGAAAATGCCTTCACGTGTAGATGATCTTGTTTGTGCCTTGCAAATGTATCTTGTTTGTGGCAAGTAGATGCATTTTTCCTACCAAGCATTAGAATTAAATTTAAAGATTCAAATAACCAACATTGAAAATATTATTTGTGAATAGTTCACCTAATGGTTTTATTTAGGTACATGATAGGAAAGCCAATTAACTTAATGAACGCCGATAATTATTTTGAGTGGATGTCTATTAACATTTTTATGTACAGCATTTTGAACTTAACGTTTATACTTGGCCTCTTATTTTGCTTCACTAATTTTGTAGTGGTAAAATTTGCTTGCGTTGAATAGCAAGTCATTGAAAATTAATCATTGATTTTAATGGTGGAGACGTGTGGCCTCCTTTTTTTTTTAATCTGAGCATGTACATTTTGTTTTCCTGGCTCTGCAAGTTTGGATTATACAGCATATTTTTGAAATGCTGTACATTTGCAATAATATAGCTGCCTTTTCAAATAGTGTCAAGAAGGTTAGTTGAGTTGTATGTCATTTCTAATTATGGCCTTTTTTTTTAGAAGGTGGCAGAGGCCGAAGATGACAGTGACAGCGATAGTGATGATGATGAAGATGATGTTCAGGTCACTATTGGTGATATTAAAACAGGAGCACCGCAGTATGGGTAAGTTGTTAACCCTAAATCATTTGGATTTCAGGATCTGAATTAAGGCAGACTTATGAAAAAATCCCTTCCTTTGTTACCTTGAAGCAAGTAACAGTTGCTTCCAGCTAAAGGACCCTATCCCTTAAAAGCAAAAAGAGCAAAAACCAAAATCTACAGTATTCTACAGTATTTTATTTTGGAGTAAGCTCTATTTTACAAAATCTTGAACTAATAAGCAAATAAATATTGTCTTATACCAGTGATGGCGAACCTTTTAGAGACTGAGTGCCCAAAAACTGGCCCCACCCCCGCTCCTGCCCCGCCCCCGCTCCACCCTCACCCCGTCCCCGCGCCCCGCATCATCAACTGTGCACGATGGGGCATGAGGGCAGAGTCTTGTCTACGCTGCCTAGCTGCCATGTCCTTGGCTGCGCTGCTCCACGTGGGCCATGCTCGGGGGCGACTCTCCTCCAGGGGGGCTGCTGGTGAGGGGGTCGCAGGGGGAGGCAAGGCTGGGGCAGTGGCACGTGTGCCCACAGAGAGGGCTCCGAGTGCCGCCTCTGGCACCCGTGCCATAGGTTCACCACCACTGTCTTATACACTAATATTTCTACACCTTAAAATATCTCCTGTTCATTTCCTCATCTTTAGTCAACATGCTACCAAAGTGCACAACTTAGTTTACCATGGTGCTCTAATACTTCACCTTATCTGTATAATTTGCCAATTATCTATCTTTGCAGGTGTTCACTCTCTTGTCTTATCAAACGTTGCTATCTTGTTCTTTGATACCGCAGATTTCAAAAAACATATGAGTAATGGCTTTATACGATTTGTTGTTCATTGTAAGTCATTTAGGATTTCAGCCTCATCTACATAGAAAAGCACATTCACATCCCTAATCAACATGCCACTTATGTCATCATAAACATTCCTTACACATTTATCACACCTCCTTCTCATACTTCCATGCTCAATGTTTGGAGCATATCACTCCTGGTTTATATCAAGCACATGCTGCCCTTACCACATGCAGAAAGTGATCTTATATTTGTATAAAATACTTCGTAATTCAGCCCTATTCATTTGCTGGGAAATGCTTAGCCAGGCAGTGAGGAAGGCTCAGGCAGGGAGTTAGCCTCGAATTTTTGCATAACTGCAAGACATCCAGGACTGCCTCCCCCTCCCATTTTAAGCTCCATGGAACCTTATCTCTATCTATCCCCCAAGGGAAGGCGAGAAGTCTGGGGAGATTAGTTTGAACTCTCCACCTACGCATGGGATTGTTTGCACCTGACATTATATCACGTGCTTTCTCTACATCGAACGTGTAATAAGCATCCCTTTTTCCCATTCATATATTTCTCAGTGAATTGATCAGTACATCTTAAATAGATACACAGGGTAGTTCCTCAAACTTGACCATTCGGTCAGTGACCATCCCAGGTTACAAGGGCACTGAATGAATAGTCCTTGGAGTTTCCCAACAACTCTGTGGTCACGTGATTGCAGTCTGGGTTCTTGACCACCTGTTCTCACATACCCGTGAAGACCATATGATCGCCCTTTGCAACCTTTCCTGCCAGCGTCCCCAGGACAGTCAGTGGGAAGGCTGACGGGGAAGGTTGCAAGTTGCTGGGCAACCCTCCCCACCCACTCACCCTCTTTACACATGTCAATCACTCCTGTGCCCCTGCAGAACCTCGCCTGCTGTCGTGTGAAGGATGCGGAAAAGATGCTGCCCTGACCTTATCTGACCTGCCCTGTGCCTCTTGTGCCCTCTCTTGTGCCTTTCCTGACCCACACAGCCCTTCTCGTCATCCTTGCCTTCCCTCTCCAACTCGCTCTCTGCACTTGCTTGCACCCAGCAGCCATCCAGCAGCAGCCATCTGCATTCCTGCGGGCCTTCCTTCTGGATTCCTTCTTGCTTCATTCCTGACAGCGCATTCATTACCAAAGTTTTCTAAGTCATTTTACCCGTTTCCTCACAAAAGTTCAAAATGGGCTTTGCCATTAAAAACACCGAAATGTACTTTTCAGTGGAATTTATAGAGTTATTTATTAGGAGCCGTGGTGACGCAGCATTGCAGGCTAACTCTGCCCACAGGCAGGGGTTCGATCCTGACCGGCTCAAGGTTGACTCAGCCTTCCATCCTTCTGAGGTTGGTCAAACGAGGAGCCAGATTGTTGGGGGCAAGATGCTTAAGAGAGGGTTGTAAAGCACTATGGAGCAGTAATATAAATCTAGGTGCTATTGCTAAGTGCTATTTCAATTAGTGTCACTTTTAGAGAAGTCTAGTGCTATCTATAAAATTCATTTTTTTTTACTTTGCTGTAATAGATTTGAGGAGAGTTTTATGCTCTAAAAATGCTAAATTAATTACTTCGTGTTATATCCCAAATCATTTTACAGTTTTTTGAAACTTCAGCAATACTTGTCTCAGTTGATAATAAATAATGTTTCTTTGAATGTAAATGAAGTAGAGAGGCACCCTACACAATCAATGCGAGTTAAGTGTGGGGTTTGCTCCCTTTTTACGGCATATACAGCAGCTTGCCTGTCAGTTTCGGTCGTATAAAACTAGCTTAAATACAAGCGACTGTATATAAACTGAGAGCAAATGCCAAGTTCACTAGCACTAAGGATGTTACCTAGTCGAGTAATGAACTGCCTGCCAGCAAACAGCCAAGCTAAGAGAGCACCAACAACTCCAGTGTTCAATCTGAGCTACGTACATTATTTTCTATTGGGATCAGACACAAGTAAAAAGAGGGGGGGAAAACAGTAAAAAACCAAGATGGAAGTTGCGGCTGTGTTTCCAAAATACGTTCAGCGAAGTGAAGCAATTGCACATTCCTCACTTAATTGGAAGTGCTGGAACTGGTAAGCGGTGTGGCCGTGGGACATTGTGCTTTACAATTATGTCTGTAAGTGGTGGAAATTAAGAGTCCCAATTGTCACTGTTACCCAAGGACTACTTGTATGTGCATGTATGGAAAACTGAGGGAAAACTTGAATTGTCGCTTCTTTAACGCTTGTGTGAGTGCACACCACTGCACTTCCGAACACTTTTTTTAACCATTTCCTCAACCATCTTGTTCATCTTTTACCCTTTACTATAAAAATGTTATTTTTTAGGTATGGAGCAGCACCAGTGAATCTCAATATTAAAACAGGAGGGCGGACTTATGGATCCTCTGGTAAGCATTTGCTGTGAGTTCAAAGAAAGAAAATGGGAAAAATATTGCTATGCTCTGGACTGCAGTATCTCTTAAGATCATTTTCACAGTGTAAGAGAATGTTTATAAGAACAGTAACTATCAGGCTCATGAGTGCCATTATGCAGGAAATAAGCACCATAATTTCACTATAGGAACTTTTAATAATATGTATACGTATCACATAAAATAAGTATTCTTTTTTTATAGGCTCAAAAGTGAAAGGAGTTGATCTTGATGCACCAGGAAGCATTAATGGTGTTCCGCTATTAGAAGTTGATTTGGATTCTTTTGAAGATAAACCTTGGAGAAAACCAGGTAAAAATTTTTTGCACAGAAATAAATAACATTGTAAAAAACATGTCGTTGAAACTCCAGAGGTGAGCAGAAATTTGATTGCCTTGTTTTAACTAAACGCACGAAATGCGTTCATAATTCCTATTTCAGGAGAAATTTAATCACAGCATGTTGTAGACCCAATACTTGTAATAAAGCTACTTCCAAGAGGTAGGGAAAATATAAGTATTACTCAGTTGGATTTGATGCATGAAAACATGTGGGTGCATGTTTTGCATTTTTACCTTTTTAAGTTTTTTACTCAGAATGTTTTGATTTTTTTTTAGCTACTTCGGCTTACCTAACATAGGAAAAAGTGCCTCCCCTTTGAAGCACAGCTAAGTAATAAAACATAGCTAAGTGGTTGTGGGAAGTAAACAAAAGAGAGTGCTGTAGAAAAGAGGATCTTTTTTCAAAATGGTTATTCAGCCGCCTTTCATTTTGGAAAACCAGTAGCCAGAAAGCATTGTGGAAGGCCGGATTCTTCCACATTTTTATAGTAGTTGCATTTAACTCCTAGAATGTTTGTGGTTTTCTTTTAAGGCGCTGATCTCTCGGATTATTTCAATTATGGGTTTAATGAAGAGACCTGGAAAGCTTACTGTGAAAAACAAAAGAGGATACGAATGGGACTTGAAATTTTACCCGTTACCGCAGCGACAAATAAAATTACGGTAATGAAAAGAATCTCTTGTTTCACCATTGTAGAACCATTTTCCTTCCAAAGTTAGACTCCACACACAGTGTTAGCAACCCTTGTGTGGTTCAGCAGTTCATTCCCTTCCTTCCTTGTTCCTATCATCCAGCCATTTTGCTCCATTTCCTTGTTGGCCTCTGTGTTGGTAATGTGGAATCACCAACTGCAACTAGCTTGCAACCTGTTGTTAGTTGTGATGTAGCCCATCAGTCCATAATGTGGTGTTTTAATGGGCGATGTGTTATTTAACTTAGGCCGAAGACATTGCTATGGAAGTAACGCCAGGGACAGAGATTCCAGATGGCACATACAGTCTTTTTAAGGTGAATGTTGGTAAACTTTCCTTAGTCACTCTAATTACTGTTTGCCATACCACTTCCAAGTTTTGAGTCTAAACACAAAAGTGGGCGTAGCTGGTTTTTCCCCAGTTTTTTTAAAAAATGCGTTCTCCAGATGTGCTGCATGTAGAATCACTTATTTTATCTTTCTTGTTACAACCCTATGATTTGATGGCATAATGTACTAACGATTGCTGTGACAGTTATGTGTATGCTGCATTATTTTAGTGAGATACGTCGCTCCGTTACAGATTTCATGTATCGTTTTTGGTCTTGTATTTGATCCTTGCTTTCTCTCTCTTGGTGGTCCAACTCAAAAATGAAGTTCAGGCAGAATTTGGCTGACTGAAGAAATTATTCTCCATGTAAGGATGTGCCCAAAACAGAAAATGTGTGCAGTTTTGAATCTGAAACAAAACAAAGGCAACCATAATTTTCTGAAAGTTTTGCCATTGGGGGAGGCATAGTGTGATGGAAATGAAACCTGGAATGTTTTTATTATTTTTTATTTCTGCTAAAGCAAAATGTACAGGATGCAGGCTAATGTGTGCCACACTTATTCTCTTGCCTTCGTGTAGCTAGCATTGCTGCATATCCCATTGTGCACCTCATCCTTTTGCAGTGTTGTCTTTTTTCCCCTGGACTGTTGCTAATAGCCTTACTCTCCCTGCCTGAAATACTACTTCCAGTAACAATCATTTCAGCCCATATTCAGACAAAACAGCTCCATAGCTGAATCAACCACCCATGTCAGTGATGGCGAACCTTTTAGAGACTGAGTGCCCAAACTGCAACCCAAAACCCACGTATGCATCGTCGAGTGCTGGGTGGGTGTGGCCCATTGGGTGGGCGTGGCTGCAGTGGTAATGGCAGACTGGGTGGGACTAAAAAGTTCAATCAATCAATTCCAATTTTGCAAGATCTTTTTTTTTCCCTGCGAGAAGTTGAAATGGACTGATTGATTGAACCTTTTTTTTTTTTGCACACGGCGGCAGAGGCCTAAAGCGAAAAGGTTTTATAAAACCCAGCTGAAGGCCTAGGACTGGGGCGACGGCGCGCGTGCTCACAGAGAGGGCTCTGAGTGCCGCCTCTGGCACCCGTGCCACAGGTTCGCCACCACTGACCCATGTTTTTAGACTCAAGCCACCGAAAACAACTGTTCTATGAACAGTTCATGTACAAATACTTTCGCGCATCCCTCCCTTTGTATATAAAACATCATTAGATTGTCGTAAATCAGGATCACAAACTTGATTAAGAGCCATAGATAGTAATCGCCAACTTCTAATATGCCCTAGAGGACTTTAGTTGTTAGGCTCAGTGGCATCGTGAAGCAGCAAATTCTAGATTTTTTTTTGAGTGCTTCTAAGGCTGAAGACAATTCTAGACAAGACCTTGTTGTGGTAGAGTTTGAACTCTCTGCTGGGTTGAGAACTGCTTCATGCCAGTGTAAGAAGTTATCAACTAGATACATGCTTATCATTGACTAGGCATTTGAGAATGCCTGAGGAAAAAAAATGCACATCAAGTTAATATGTGTCACTTACATGATATGAAGAAATGGATGATAGGTATTTAGAAACCAATATATTTTTGAGAAAATTGTCTTAATTTTGCCATAAGGCTAATATTTATTTTTTACACTAACACACAACAGTTTAATAAAACACAGCAAGCATACAATGTGCTTATTTTTCCATGAAGAAAACCTTCAGTTGTTTTGTTTCATTGTTTTAATAAAATGCTATTTTAAAACACAATAGAAAAGGGATCTCGTAGAGAATGTTTTGGCTGCTTGGCTCCCAATTATTCTTTTTTATTCTCCTGCCTGTAATAGGCTGGAGTATTTTAGCCTTTTATTACTTAAAAAGGAAAACAGATGTAAATACTGACAGTTAGTTTAACATCTGTAACCTTCTTGCTCAGGTTACATATTTTATGTTCACAGGGGAATATGTATAGAAATTTTGGATAGGGAGCCATGTATTCAATCAGTGTGTGCAGTATTTGTTCAACATTTGATACTGAAGAATTGATATAAGGTAAATATAAACAGAGCTAATATGAAGATTTAAATTGGCCTCCTTTTGTTACTTTTTTTTAAAATCATGTCTATGTACTATTTTATTTGTACATATTACCTAAGAGACTTTGGTCAAGGCTACCTCATAATTGAGGATTTGAACCACCTTTTCTACATTCTACATTCAAGTCCAGATTTATCAACATCACAGGTGTCTGAGCAGAGTTGTGCTTTTCTGTAATATTCCATAACGCTACAATGTCCATTCATGCTTTTCACTAATGTAATCTGATGAAAAATGTGAAAACTATCAATTGTTGTTATATAGAAGTAGAACTCTACGTATTCTAATGCTCCATCATAACCTGTTAATCACTTTATGCTTTTCCAAAATAGGCATAGGATGATAAACTCTAGTGCTCTTAAAGGGCTAGAAAAGAACATTACTATAGTTTACAGTGGTTTTTTTTTTTTAATATACAGTAAGAGCTATGAAACTTCCCCCAACTAGTATTAGTGCAGGATATTTTGCCTATCTTATTCAAAACAATCTTTTTTAAAAACAGAAACTATGCTTATAACCCTACATTATTTTTGCTTCCCCGTTACCTGAGGAGCAATACATTCCCCCCCCCCACTAATAACCAATTGTTTAGGTTTTATTTGTCTATTATGCATACAGTTCAATTTGCTTTGCTTAATAGCAAGTGGAAGTTATTGTGAACCTTATCAGTCTTCAGGAAAATATTAGTCTACATTTTTAGGCTTTGCTTAATATATATATATATATTTTGCATGTTTGACTTTTTGATGCTTGAGAAAAGTAACGTAGGGAGTGATGGAAATAGAGCACCAGATGCTTAGCTACTTTTCCATAGATATGCCATGTGGAGCTGTTTTCCTATAGTGGAGCTGAGTTTGACTATTGGTTGGTTAAAAGTACTCTATAATTCTCAGTTTTTATTCCTATTCCATATTGAAGAAATACACTTTTGTTAAACACTTTGCAGGGGCTGAAGCATTAAAAACACAAATCATTGGTGGATTCAGACTGTTGCTTTGATTCCCCCCCCCCCCCCGCTTCATAATACTACAGATTAAATTTTAAATTTCCCTCCCTTGTTCTGAAAACGATTTATTTTTTCAGGGTGGCTATTGGAGTTTTTGAGAAATGACATTTCCTTGGACAAATGAAATAGGGAGGGATTTTGAATGGAAGCCACAATAACCAGTTTGCTAGTGTGAGCATTTTTATTTAGGAATTACAGAATTGTGTTGCTATTGTAATTTATTGGAAGAGATCCTTTATTTTGCAATAGGTAATGCTAATGAAGAAACTTTATTCCCAAGGTGCAGCAGGGCAGAACTGGAAACATGGAGAAAGAAATAGCACTTCCACCAGTCAAAGCTGAATTTACATCTCCCCCACCCTTATTCAAGACAGGAGTCCCATCAAACAGGTCAGTTGGTTAGTCACATTTTTGAACAGCTGAAGACAGAAAATGTTTCCAGGTTGCCAGCATCCCTTTTTAAAACTGAACAAAACATCATCGCCTTCTCACATCTTGTGTTTTTCATCCTTTGGTTGTAAATCTTGATATAATTTGAGATATAGACTGTCAGCGGCAATCAGTAGTTTGCAGAACCTCTGAGTTGGTAATCAGTGATAGTCAACAGGGATTATTTGCATCTAAATAACATGTTGATGCTATTTTAAGTATGTTTAGAAGCCAGTTGATTTTTGATTATATTTTACAAAGGTTTATACTATGCATTTATTTTGGGTTGAGGTCACTACTTTGAATTCCATAACGTTACTTCTATATTGTTGAGCATATATAAACAAACATTGCCTAGCAGCTTAAACATAAATATCTATAATTTTTGTGGTTGGGATAGGCAAGGCTCTTGTATTTGATCAATTAAAAAAAATGCACATTTAGTTTTGAAGAGGTCATAAGACTTGCCTATCATTGGCCAAATATATAAAGTCAATACGTATTGAACATGTAGTTGAATGACATATTAGGTAAGGCAAAGTAATACAATCAGAAAAACGTGAAAAGAATTATATTGTTTTCCTTTTAGTCATTATTTTCTTGCAACCTGCTTAATTTCTTTCATGATGACTTTGCTGACATTCTTATTATTATATAATAAGATAGTTTGACCACAAGCTCATAATCCTGTTGAATCCTATTGAAAGCTAACAATCCTGTTTTGTATGATATACGTTGGCCTCTACTGAATTCATTTGGATTTTCTCAAATAAATGATCCTAGTTCTTTGTGTGATGAGTTTTTTTCAACTAGATGTTGGGGGGGGGGGAGTTAGAGCATGGTCAAAGATTGAGCGGCCTTCTCTGAAGCCTGCCTGCTCGTGAGCCAAAATATTCTCAGTTTTGATCTAGTCCACGAGCTTGTTATAAAATGTCTGCTGTATAGTTTGCTGACCACAAGGGAGGTTGATGGGAGGTTGATGTAATTGGCAGGTAGATCTCTGCCTCCTCTTTTGTGGATGAGGATGACCAGAGCTAGGCCCCAATCATTGGGGATCAGTTATTGACGCAAGTGAAGCCAGAACAGGGACCCACCTATCTAGATTGTTTTGGATCACCTCTGCTGAGATAAAAATCATTTTCTTCAGGAACTTTCTTTAGTTTCAGGTGTTTCATCAATTTGATCATTATTTTTACTTTTTAAAAAATTGTATTTACCTTTATTTTTTACTTTTGATTAAATACCCTGGTTGTTCTGGTCTGTTTTATCTTAAAATGTTCTTAGCAGATCAATCTGATTTCATTTTTCTTTCCACAGCCACGTACTGCTTAATAGTCTGCACAGTACGCCATACTATTAACTCTAATCCCTCTTAGATATTTTAGAAAATATATTAACTGATCTCTGTATTCTGCTTGCTGGTCTACGGCCGAATAAAGATGGATTGATCAGGGATTTTTGTGTGTGTGTGTCCCTATAAGTAAGGCAAACACGAGTATTTGTATTACATTACGAATATTGAAAGCACTGGCCATCTTTTTATATATTGTCCTTTTCTTGGTGTGTGTGTGTGGTAGGGGGGGAGAAATGCCAATTTCTACTCATATGAAAAGATTGTAGAAATTTCAGATGGGAAAAAATTGATATTTATCAAGCAGTGCGTTATTGTAAAAAAAACCTCTATATTTTAGGTCCAGGCCCAGCATTTTAAAAATATTATGTTTCATTCCTGGATTCTATAAATGTTACAATTCTTTTGCCATGTTTTTTTTATATATATATATATAGTTTTATATATATATATATATATATATATATATATATATTCATTCAGAGTATATATATATATATATATATATATGATTGTTTCTATCTGTGTTGATGCTAATGGTGAATCAGAGTATCTGAATTGTTTTTCTTGAAACAAAACAGAAAAATAAACCAAAAGCAAATCAAAGCTTCTTTCTCTGCATCTGTACGGTACGATAAAGCCAGCTCTATTTGGTTATCTTGCTGGAGAAGTCAATAGTTTGTGTATTTGTGCTTTCACTTAGATCAGGGGGTCTTCAAACTTGGCCCTTTTATGACCGGTGGACTTCAACTCCCAGAATTCCTCAGCCAGGCACGTGTGCCTGGCTGAGGAATTCTGGGAGTTGAAGTCCACCGGTCATAAAAGGGCCACGTTTGAAGACCCCTGACTTAGGTTAATATGAGATGCAGATTCCACTGAGTTAGTGAATATTGTTAAAGCATCTGTAGACCACTATTAGAATGATCCTGCCTGCCGGAATCACAGGAAGATGCAGCTGGGGGGCAATTAATGTGAGAGACTGAGGGCAGAAAATAGTGTCTGATAATAGGAAAAGGTAGAAACATAAGAAAAGAAAGACCTAGAACAGGGCTTTTCAACCAGTGGTACGGGTACCACCTGTGGTACATTGGCACCTGGCAGGTGGTACGTGACCATCCTAGAAAAGTGGTAGCGGGGGAGGGGAATGAGCTGAACCGGTGGCAGCACCACACAAGCCTGAGCGAAAGATGGCTGGAGCTGCAGGGCTCAGCGGAAGCGCCAGGATCAGTGCCGCTTTCCAGCTGATCGGCGCTTCTTTGGGGCTGTCAGGGCTCAGTGGAAGCCCCAGGATCAGCACCAGGCTCCAGCTGGAAAGCAGCACTGATCCTGGCCCTTCTGCTGAGCCCAGAAGAAGCACCGATCAGCTGGAATGTTGCAGCATCTCCAGGGTCTTGTGATTTGCATTCAGATGCTTGGCAACTGATTCATATTTATGACGGCCACAGTGTCCCAGGGTCATGTGAAGTGACCAAAACCTGCTGCAACCACCCAGCAGACGGGGGGAATAAATACCAAACACCTCCCCACCCCACCCCCGCTGCCAATCCTCAACAGAAATGTTCACAACAATGAAAACCTCGGACAGGAGGAAGAGCGCCACCGGGCGGGCAGGCAGGTGTCTTGCTCAGCTGTGGCTTGGGGGGCACTTTTTTCAGTGCCATTGTAACTTCGAACAGTCACTAAGCAAACTGTTGTAAGTCGAGGACTACCTGTACTTTATTACTTTTTTCCCCTTTTTTTTTTTGGGTCAAGTTTTTGACACCTTGCTAGGCGACTGGTGGTACTCGGATGTTGCCATATCCTAAAAGTGGTACAATGGGTGAAAAGGTTGAAAAGCCCTGACCTAGAACATTTGTCTCACCAGAAACAGTGCCTCCTCTCAGTCGCAGATGGGCCCTGCAGTCAGAAAAAGCAGTTCAGGCACTGTGAAGTGGCAGGCTCGATATGGGAGGGCTGAGTCACCTGAACTAAGGTAAGAAAAATTTAAAGCACGTGGTCTTTTAAAAATAAAAAATAAAAAAAAATTATAATGCCGTATTTTTTCCTCAATAGATGGAATCAGACTGGACTTGGGTACCTAGCCTGTTTTACCAACACTGATTTGGAAGTATAAACACAGATTAATCACGCTAGTAATGCCCAACTAGATTCAGGGAATTGTGAGGAGAGTATTTTATACGTATACTTCATTACAGAATTGGAAAGTATTGAAATTGAAAATATAATAGTATTTCTGGATTAATTTCATCAAAGCCGGTTAGGATTTTTCCTCCTTTTTTTTTCCACGACGATCATAAAATGAAGACATAGAAGACTGCTATTTCGCTTAGGAGTAGCAAATTTCATGATTACCGATTAATTTTTAAATTATTTTCTGCCCCAGGATTCATCCTGTAATTTTTTAATTCTTACTCTGCTGGTAATTCCTTTATCCCCACTGTAAGTGCTGTTAAAGTGTCATACACGGCTTTGCTTTCCAAATGAAATACTGATTTCTACCTGAGAGGCCGTACTTAATGATAGGAAAATTGCAAGGTGAATATGGATGTGCCATATTCTGCTAGTCTCCAGTTGCTGTTAATTTGTTCTGGAGTCCTTTTGCTTCTTAGGCTAAATGCTGCAGGACAGAGATTGTTGTTGTTAGTTGCGAAGTGGTGTCCGACCCATCGTGATCCCACGGACAAAGTTCCTCCAGGCCTTCCTGTCCTCTACCATCTCCTGGAGTCCATTTAAGCTCACGCCTACTGCTTCAGTGACTCCATCCAGCCACCTCATTCTCTGTCGTCTCCTTCTTCTCTTGCCCTCCATCTTTCCCAGCATTAGGCTCTTCTCCAGCGAGTCCTTCCTTCTCATTAGGTGGCCAAAGTACTTGAGTTTCAACTTCAGGATCTGGCCTTCTAAAGAGCAGTCAGGGTTGATCTCCTCTAGGACTGACCGGTTTGATCGCCTTGCAGTCCAGGGGACTCGCAGGAGTCTTCTCCAGCACCATAGTTCAAAAGCCTCGATTCTTTTGCGCTCAGCCTTTCTTATGGTCCAACTTTCACAGCCATACATTGCAACTGGGAAAACCATGGCCTTGACTATACGCACTTTTGTTGGCAGGGTGATGTCTCTGCTTTGTTGGCAGGGTGATGTCTCTACAGTATGCTGTCTAGATTTGCCATAGCTTTCCTCCCCAGGAGCAAGCGTCTTTTCATTTCTTGGCTGCAGTCCCCATCTGCGGTGATCTTGGAGCCCAGGAAGATAAAATCTGTCACTACCTCCATTTCTTCCCCATCTATTTGCCAGGAATTGAGAGGGCCGGATGCCATGATCTTGGTTTTCTAGGACAGAGATTAGCTTATTTTAATTGTGAATTCCAGAGGGAAAATACTATTTGGTTTGTGGTTGCTTCAGCTTCGTCTTGTGCAGGCTCACAAGCTTGCTGGCTTTGATGGTCTCTTCCAGAAGGTCTAAGCTCTGGTCCACGGCCTAACATTTCTGTGCTAAAAAAGCAGCAAAAGATTAGTGGTTCCTGTTGCTTTTGTATGGTTGAGATTTAAAGAAAAGAGCAAGAATTGTTTGCAGTCAAAGCTGCCTTTTAAATCACACCGTCAAAAGGGCAAATGCCAGTGTAAGCCTTGCTTTCTGTGTTCTGGTAAGGATGCCCAGCCTTCTACAAAAACACACTTCCTAAGAGCAAACAGCCTCATAAGTAAGCCAGTGAGGGGTTATGTGCTTTGATATTTTATGCTAGGGATGAGTTAACTCAAGGGCAAAGATTTTTTTTAAAAGCAGAATTGCAAATCTTTCAAACGAAATAAAAATTTGCAGTCCTCAGGACTTCCCAAGATTGTAGTGTTGAAATGCCATCAACGTGATAGTTTTAAACGAAAGAAAATACGTAATAGGTGTGCAGAGTCTTTACTGGGCTTATTCAGCCCTAATGCCCAGCCAGCCTTCTGAGAAAAAAACAAAAAATACTGCAAAAATTAGTACCAGCCCTCTCCTGATGATGTCAACAGGAGTCACAACAACAACAAGAAGAAGCTGAAGAAAGGCTGATTCCCAACTAAAAAACAACAGTTGTTTGCCTCAGCTTATAGAAAGTTTGATGAGTCTGATTCAGGATATTCATAAAAAGAAAAGTCATTCTTCATGTGCTCTGGGCAATATTTAATATAGTGTTTCCGTCTTGCTGGTATAAAATATTGGCTACTAATAGGAGGAAGGGTGGAATTTACTGTATTTTACAGAGGGCAATAGAACACTCACCTTGCCATAATGTTTAGCAGTAGTATGATCCATAGCATTATAGTCGTAAGTCAGACACAATCTATTTTTACGTTGGTTTTCATGAATTTCATATAAAACTATGAGAAACTTGGATAGTCAGACGGACAATGTCTACATTTGATAAATAGATAAAATTAACAATTATATAATTAGGGATAACAGCTTAAACTTTCTAGTGGGCAGTCTGCCTTTTATGCTTGCTGCATTTCTCTGCCTGTTGCTGGTGGAAAAATGCAGTTTAATCTTTTCCCCAGCTTGTGATGCCTGTCCCCTATGGCAAACTAAAGATATTTTTCTAATATTTAAACAGCTGTATGAATAATTAAACATTATTGGTCAAGTTTGTTGCATGTTTATATGAGATGTTTTTGAAAATATTAAGATATTTAAAGCTTTGTGTTTAGTAGTTATATGATTTTTTTGCTCAAAATTAACATGTCGATTGCCTCTTGTTTTAATACTTTTAAAATCCTACATTGTTGCCAAAATATTTCACTTCTTCAGCTTTAGAAATGTAAAGGTAGATAGTGATTTTTAAATAACAATTAGGAATTGAAAATGTAGACAAAATTATATGTATGTAATTTACAATTGATATTCAAATATTTGCTATTTCTACCTCAGCCAGGTGAATATGGCAGTTGAGAATAATTCCTGAGAAATAGAAAGGTTTTATATGGCAGTTTGTGTCCTTTTTGGAGAAATAGCATTTTAGGTTTATTTTATTTGTTTTTGATGAGAGACAATACTGTTAAAAATGTATGGGATTCATTTCATTTGCTTTAGCGAGGTGGAAGTTGTAGCATTTTGTAGAAAAACTACCTGCAACGTAAGTTAGAGGCTTGATTTCTTTGTGTCTTTGTCATAAGGACGTATAATACGGCAGATTCGGTAAAAAAAAAAATTGTCATTGCATCAAAATCTTTTGGAGATGAAGCATGGCTGTCCTAGCTAACTGTATAGAAAGAAAAGGATTGCTACTATTAAGTTTTTGAATGGAAGTCAGAAATCAAGGTTTTGGAAACTATATCTGACTTGCTAGGATGAATTACCTGTGCCTACTTTGGGTCAAAACTTGTTTTAACAGCAGAAGCATAGAAACGTAAAATCATAGGGCTGGAAGGGACCTTGGAGGTCTTCTAGTCCAACCCCCTGCTCAAGCAGGAGATCTTATACGATTGTTTGCTAGCAACAATCCTGATTAAAGCAGATCTGTAAATTATTTTTTCTTGGGGATTTTATACTATTCATTACAGGAGCCTTCCATAGCCTGATGCCCCTCAGAGGTATTGAATTTCAGTTCTCCAAATTCCTGTCTAGCAGTGCTGGCTAAAGATTGAAATCCACATCTGGAGGGCACCAAATTGGAATAGCTAATGTAGAAAAAAAAACTATATTTCCTGTGCTTTTATAAGCCAAAATAAATCCCTATTTTGTGACTCTTACACAGTGCTTAAATTTTTCAAAACAATTTTTATGAAGAAAAAAAAATTTGCACTTAGTTCCATGTTTTATGAAGTAATATTTTGCGCTTCCTTTTGCAGACGACTACCTGGGGTAATAGATGTGATTGGACAGACCATCACAATCAGCCGAGTAGAGGGAAGACGGCGGGCCAATGAGAATAGCAATATTCAGGTTTGTTTTTAATAAATGTAAAACAAAATAACCTCCACCCCCAATTCCAAAAATACATTTCCATCCTACATCAGTAGAGAAGATTCAATCAGTTTATTACAGCCGTAAGGCCAGACACAATCAAAATGTATAACAACAGTAACAGTCTTACTTCCATATTTACAAGATATAAAACCACCAAACAATCAATATAATATAATCCAAAATTCTCAAAGTAAAACCCCCTTAATAGTGGTGCGACGTATTGTGCAAATGGTGGCACAAAATTGGGCAACCTGAATTGATATTTTCGGATCCTTATCCGAAAGTAGCAACTTCAAATAAAATTCATATCCCCTGCCTGGAAATTTCTTCAATATCGGATATATAAGAATCTGTAGAGAAGATGAAATTACACTATGTGTTACAGTTGATATGTAAAATAAAATAAAAAAAAAACTCTAAATATGACTCACGATCAAGCCATGGATGTATTGTATTCATTAGATACCTGGAATAGAAGAAGTTGGAGAGAATTTCAGGTTGAAAGATTTTGAATCTGCTTCTAGTGAAGGAATCATCCACGAAAGTGTGTCATGTGTTCATTGCCGTCCCCCAAAGATGTAGGGCAGGGGTCTTCAAACTTGGCGACTTTAAGACTTGTGGACTTCAACTCCCAGAATTCCTCAGCCAGCCAGGGCTGGCTGAGGAATTCTGGGAGTTGAAGTCCACAAGTCTTAAAGTCGCCAAGTTTGAAGACCCCTGATGTAGGGGCTTCTTTATGCAATATACCCCTGATTGGTGGCACATGCCATAAACTAATTTGAGCTTTCTCTTTCAAGGGTTTATTGCAAAACATTGCTTTGCCTGCCCCTCCCTCCCCGAGCTCTTGATTAATCCATTGAACAGAAATGGACAAATGCAAATGCTAGTTAGATGTAGAAGGCCCCTAAGAGGAGGAAAGTGTATTTTCTGCTCCCTTTTGTCCAAAGGCAAATATAACATTGGTTTTATTTATAGGTTCTGGCTGAACGCTCCAGCAGTGATGTAGACAACAATTTTTCCAAGCCGCCTCCGTTTTTTCCTCCAGGAGCTCCACCCACCCATCTTCCTCCACCTCCATTCCTTCCACCGCCTCCATCCGTTAGTACTGCTCCTCCTCTAATTCCTCCTCCAGGTAAAAAGAAAAGTGGGGGGGAAAAGGACAGTGTTTCAATCACAATATTTGCTCCTCACCTGTACCTGAAACCACAATGTTGTATATGTTTACAATTAGACATGTTCTAGCAAAATTCAGTTTATTTGGAACTGTTAAGATTCTATGTGGCTTCTAAGAATTGTTTCTCTTGAAGAGGGTGTTCTCGTTTCTGAAGTAGTTTTCACATTTCTCCTCTTTTCCTGAAAGATCATAATTATTTCTGTGCTGTCCCTTCTAAGAAAATGGTTCCTGCTCTTTGGAGGATTTCATTCAGCGGTAATTTGCTTCATGTGGAATTGGAACTAACATAAAGTACAAATGATGTTATTGGACTAGCTGTCTTCTGATCACCCCCTTAAATTTAAAATGGGACGGCATAAATTGTTGGCTAATTTAAATCACTTTATAGCCCTTGTTAGGTACCATGCTGAAGGTGTTTGCAGAGTGCATTTTATTAGTAATTTGCTTCAATTTTGGACAATCCAACAATTATTATTTTCCCACTACCCAAATTAATTATATAGAATGTAAAACAGAAACGGCAGCATAATAGATCATAATCAATAGAAACAACAGCCGTAAAACAGAGCATTTGAACTTGCAGTAAGCAACTGACAAATTAGTAATAAAAAATTGGGTGGAATGTGCCCAGAAAATTAAGATGCTCACTTGGTTCCAGAAAGATCATAACGTAGGTGGCAGGAGATGAGCCCTCTAGAGACAATGTTCTGTAAACAAGGAAGCACTACTCAAGCCACTTTCTTGTGATCATCTGGCCTGTTTGATTTGGCAGGAGCAATTAAAGCATAGCTCTCCAGATCAATATTGGTGAGTTAGTTAACACAGATAGCATATTGAAAGGTAGACTAATGAAATATAGTATACTTTCCTTATAGTTCACACCACAGCTGCAACAGTAACGTATCATAGTTGAGTGTAGTTTTCTGAGAGCTGGCGGATAAAAGAAAAAAATAAAATTCATAATTATTTCATTTAAAATAAAGTAACGTGATAAACAATTGTATAAACTGCTGTATGTTAGGTTTGGGAAGTAAAATAACCTCTTTAGAATTCATAAAATGAACATTTACATGGAATGCTTTCACCTGTAGTTAGTGTCAATCTAAGGTTGGATTACAAACTTAATTAGAAGGAAATCTGCTTATTTGAATGTAAGATTACACTGATGCATCTAAGAATTTGAGATCATTCAGTATTTCTTCTCTTGCCTGTGTTCTCTTCCTTCCCTCCCATGATTGCGTGCTTCTTTCCCCAAAATGCAGATTAAAATATTACCTCTATCTATTTTTGTCAAAACAGTAGGAAACTTCTGTTTTCCTGACACATTCATAGCCTTTGTCACTGTGTGCTTAAATATATTGAGGCTGTACAAAAAAACCGGAAGGAGCAAAACTACACATTGTTCTGAAGTAGAATCCTGAGCATCTGCGCTCAGGATGAACTTCACTAAATTAATTTCACATACTGTGTAGCTTTTCTATTTAGATCATAGTAATTGTCTTCTACCAATATAATTGACCAGATAACAAGCTTGTCACATAATTAGACTGGAATCTTTTGAATTTGAACAGCAACCATTATTTGATGGGGGGTGGAGTGGATTTCAGCATAACTACAGATAGTCCTCAACTTACAACAGTGACATTTAGGGACCATTCAAAGTTTCAATGGCACTGGAAAAAAGTGACTTATGACAGTTTTTCACACTTATAACCGTTGCAGCATCCCCGTGGTCACATGATCAAAATTCAGATGCTTGGCAACTGACTCATATTTACCACGGTTGCCGTGTCCCAGAGTTATGTGATCCCCGTTTGCAACCTTCTGACAAGCAAAGTCGATGGGGAAGCCAGATTCACTTAACCGAGTTACTAACTTAATAACTGAAGTGATTCACTTAAAACAACTGTGGCAAGAAAAAAATCATAAAACGGGGCAAAATTCGCTTCACAAATGTTTTACTTAGCCACAGAAATTTTGGGCTCCGTTGTGGTCGTACGTTGAGGACTACCTGTATATCTAAACTTGTAACTGATCCGTGAAACCTGAGGCAAAAGTGAGGAACGAGAAAAACAACAACACACTATTCTAAAGTTTTTGGGGAGGCACGAAGTCAGATTTTTATTGAAGTTCGCTCGCTCACATCTGCATGTGCGGTCAATTCATCAGTCAAGCACATCGTGGAAGCAGGAGATGCCGGTTTATCACATGAGCCTGCCTTGAGCTTTTCCTTTTTTTTTTTTTATCACTTGTAGTTTCATACACTTTGAAACAATTGGGGGAGTATTGTAGCATTGGCTCTTTCAGGTTTGCAGCATTTCCTCTTCAAAGAGCGAACCAAAATTAAAATCTGCCCATTCCTCCTCTAGCGGAGCAGAGAAGTTTCTTGTCAGTTTCTTGTTAGCCAATATTAACTGGAACCTCTGCCCGGAAAGTTTTCATACATTCCAATATAAAACATCCTTACGACGATCCTTTGAAAAGGGATTTTTTTTTTTCTTTGAAGCTCTGATTCTGTGTTCACTTAGCTTATTTGTGATGTAAATATCTTTGGAGACCGGAAGAATTTCTGTTGTTTAAAAATATAAAGCTAAAAAGCTGACTAAATATTACTGAGAATAGTACTGAATGGTACAAAGAAGCAACCGAGTTACGTTTTTTAGGATTTATGTACAAAGTGGGCAAAACAATTTAATCAACGGAATTAACTCTGTTATGTACTTGTTCCTACGACATTTTATAATATGAATGTGGTCTATGGTCTAATTCCCGTTCTCTCAAAGTAAATAGTCAGGGATCAGGCATTTCATCATTGCTAAAGTTAGTTTTATCAAACAGCCCTGATTGGTATGATGTGGATTATTCTCTTGTTGTTTAAGCTCTTTTAATGAGAACCGTATGGCCCAGTTGACATTAACCTGTCATTTTACATTTTGAACTTGCTGTCTTGTCTATTAACATTGAGGATATAAAGGCACAGGTGGGTTTTTTTTTTCCATTGAAACGTGCTTGTGTATTCTTACAAAGAACGCTTAAGATGTTATTTTAAATTAATATTTTTAGAGTTACCTTTTTATAACATGTTTATTATGAGTAACATAATTTCCTGTCTAGATGGTATGGTCCCTGGAGTTTTTAACAATACATATATATATTGAAAGGTTTTTGAAATATAATCAGAAAACTCTCTTAATTGTATTGTGTCTTCATTATTTAAATAATGTCATCATCTACTCTTGCTCCACAGATTTAAAGTCATTAATGTGGAAACAGGGCCAGTACATTTGTTGGGCAGATATTTTATCGTGGGTGCATGCGGTAGAGTTTTTTTATTTGTTCATTTATTTGCATGGACATGGCCACAAATGATCAGGTTCTACTGTTTGTGTAGATTCACACAGAGAACCTTTCTGGACTGAAACCAATACGGATTGGTGATAGAAATTAAGTCACCACCAATTCCTATTGGTTCATTAATAATATGTTGTTGGCATGGATGCCATAGTGCCAATATGGGAACCGCAATATGGGAATGAGACAATATAAACTCATTGCTGAAATGATTGGGTGCATTTTTTTTGTTTTAGGTATACCAATAACTGTGCCACCGCCAGGTATATTTATTTATTTTAAAAGTAGCATGAAACTTAACTGTGAATTCCTTTTTGGTATAGGGACCATTTGAGTATATCCCACTTTTTAAAAAATGCACTCAGCTTTCTTTGGAGGATCTCATTAATACTGATTTGAGTTACCAGCTTGCTCAAAGTAGTTGAAGAATTAGAAGAAGAACCTTAGAATATATTAAGTGTACAGAAATTTTAAAAAAATAAAAATAAACTAAACAGACTGTTTTATTTTGGCATTATTCTATCATTTGTTTGCTACAAAGTTTTACTAAAAGTTGCTGCGTTGGTTTATTGCTGGGACACAACTAATTGCACTAACCTAATTTTGACTTAGGTTTTCAATGTAAACCAACCTTTTAATTAAATATTTCAGGCTTTCCTCCCCCACCTGGAGGACCACCACCTTCCCTTATACCAACTATAGAAAGGTAAATTTTAGTTTGTAATCTGACGTCACGAGGACTTGGTTTATTTTAATAATTGCCATGATGTGAATTTGAATAGAAACACTGTTTAATATATTTTTTTTTACCGTTTGGATTCCCTGGAACTGAATAGAAGCCTGCTTTATAAGGTTGTGGTTTTAGCAGCCACTTTGGGGTAGGTAGAACGAAGATCAGGGTTACTTGGAAAAGTTGTAGAGATGACGGGGATATGGACAGTACAGATAAAACTATTGGGGAAAGCAAATAAGATTTGAAGTGTGAAATTAGATATTAGTTGAGCAACTCTTATGCATTTGGTTTCCTTCTTATTAGTTAAAAAAGCTTGGGCCCAGAATGACTAGATAGAAAAGAAATATATTGATGTGATTATTACTTGTAGAAATATTAGAAAACTTTTATACTCAATTATCATTCATTAAAACAACAAGAATTGTATTAACTTAAGGTTGGTAAAAGAAAACATTATGGGGAAAAGAGGAAATCAAGTAAAGTTATCATGTGGATTACAGATTGTAGAAATTAACTGTTAATGAATGTTTTTTTAAATGTAAACCCAGACAACGCACTGTTTACCGAATATTAAGGTGATTATATTAAAATATTTATAAAACATATTTTAAAAAAAATAAAAAATAAGAAAGCTTGGGACAGGACTAGACAAAACAGTAATAATCTGCCATATATATATAATATGTTTTTTAACCGTTGTAAATTTCTGATTCAGGGAAATGTAACCTGGATGCTAGATGTTTTTGGGGGCTTTTTTATTGTTGTTCTTCTGGAAGGTCTCTGGATTCTACCTGGTAGAAACCTTGACCCCCTAAGTGCAGCTAGTCCTTGACCTACAACTGTAATTGAGTCCACAATTTCAGTGGTAAGACATGGCAGTCATAAATCAAGTTACCATGTGACCACATCAGTTTTAGGACCTTTCTTGTGGTAGTCATTAAGCAAACGTAGTGGTCATAAAGTGAACCCATAGCTAAAACACCGTGGAGAGCTTTTTGCTGGAAACCAGAAGTAAATGCCAGTTTCCGGCAGAAATGTCGTAAATTGTAGCCCTGGGACCCCCCCCCCAAACAGCTGTAAATGTGGGCCAGTTGCCAAGCACCCAAAATTAATGATTAATTTTCTGGTTTAATATAATTTATGATTTAATACAATTTAATGATAAATACCTCCTAGAATAAATGAATAAATAAAAACAACCAGTGAGGGTAAAGGTTTAACCCAAACTACATATATTAATTGTGATCTGAATCAAAACTTTTCTCTGTTTTAGCAGTGGGAGGATTGGATTTGGCCATAGAGCCAGATCTATTTTACCTCACCAGCTGGCTGAATGATAATCAGGGAAAAAGATTCAGTGTCTTTTCTAATGGAAGAGCTGTTTTTCCCATGTTCTCTTCCGTGTAGATAACCATTTTGTTTGGTGATGCCTTCCTAGTATAGTTGGCTGCCTCAGTCTGATCTGTAAGATGGAAAGACAGGATATGAACGAAGCAGGACAGTAGTATTTGTAGGAATATTGGGCTGATAGGTCAAAGATGAATACATCCATGTTAGTATGAACAGAAAGCGGAGAATTGGGTCTGTGGCTTGCCTTAACATGTAGTTTCCTAAGGCTTTCTGTTGCAGAATGTGTAGAGAGGTGCAAAAATAACAATGAGGCTGTGCGTGAAGGACCCAAACAGACTTACTTCCGACCCTCACCCCTTTTATGAAGATAATCACAGGGAGCATAGAAGACACTGATAAACCTCTTTATGCATGCAAAGATGGATCAGGTAGCTAGTTGCCTTAATTCATTCCTTCAGAGCTGAAGGCATAGTATGTTCAGAGCACTGTCATCCAATTAACAGTGGCAACCCATACTGATTTAATACAGCATGTTGAAGATTCATCATTTTCTAGGCTTGCAAACAAACGAACAATTCAGTAACTGGACCTGTAATGCAATAGAAATTGGTTAATTTGAACAGAAACTCAAATATGAAAGAGGGGTTGATTTATTTTTATTTCCCAACAGTGGACATTCCTCTGGTTTTGATAGCCGCTCTGCTCGTGCATTTCCATATGGTGGTGGTAAGTGTCTTTAGTTCACTGCTTGAAAATGTCACTTGGCTTGGCTGTATTTTCATATCTAAAATTTCTTACTGTCTACAGGAACACTAATAATCTAATATATTATTGGTTTCCTAAGTCTGTCTTATTACGTGTGGCATCTTTCATTTGTCAAGCATCCGTTAGCAGGCACCAGTCTCCTGCCATATTGTGAGGGGGCCGTGGGGAGAGTCAGTTATCTGAAAATACAGGTAGTCCTTGACTTACATCCATTCTTAGTACCGAATCTCAGTTGTTGAGCAAAGTGGTAGCTAAGTAAGATGCCACGTGACTGCTTTTCTCAACAACCGTAATCCCGGCGCTTCCTAGTTGTGGTCATTAAGCAATCTTGTAGGTCGTTCAGTCTTGACTTTCTGAGGAAGCTGGCCGAGAAGGTAGCAAATGGCGATAATAAGATTGTGGCGTGCTTGACAACTGGTCGTAAATGGAAACAGGTTGCCAAGCACCCAGGTCACAATCACATGACTGCGGGGGGTGGGGATGCAACGTTTTGTGACGAGCAGAAGTGTCGTGCAGCAGGTTGCAAAGTATCCTTTCTGAGGCTGTCCTAATTCTGGATCATTGTTAACACAAATGGTTATAAGTTGAGGGCTGCCTGTATATTTGTAGCATGCTATATAAACGTTAATTACAAATATTTTTTCCCCTGAAATTATTTATCAAATTTAAAAGCTGCCCATCTCCTTCACAGAAGGACTGTGGGTGATGTACAGATAACATGTTAAAAACAAAAAGTGAATGTAAAAAAAATTAAAATAGAAGCAATGATAGTAAATGTCAGTATTAAAAGGTAATTAAAAGGCAGGGGAGAGCATTCAGGGCACTAATCAGTCCCAGGGATGCCTGTTCCTCTGTGAACTTCAAGTTAGATGGCAGAGCCAGGTCTTCAGACATTTTCAAAAGGCCAGGAGATTGGGGGCACAACTTGCCTTAGGTTTTCTACTTTTCAGTAAACGATGGCCGTTGCATGGAAAGACAAAACAAAATAGAACCAGTATCATCATAGCGCAAGAAGAAATGCAGGATTGGCATATCTAAGACTCATGAGCGTATCCACATTTTAAAAATTGTATTTGGCTATTCCATTTTGCTTTTGGATTGTTGTCGGAAGAATTCAGAAACATTACCTTGAGCAGTCTGATTCAATACCATTTAGTGCAAAGATCTGTAATCATATTTTACAAATAGATGCTTGAGAGTTCTAAGTATGTCTAGGTCAGTGGTGGCGAACCTGTGGCACGCGTGCCAGAGGCGGCACTCGGAGCCCTCTCTGTGGGCACGCGCGCCGTCGCCCCAGCCCCGCCTCCCCCCGCAGCCCCCTCCTCACCAGTAGCCCCCCTGGAGGAGAGTCTCCCCCGGGCGAGGCCCGCACGGAGCAGCGCAGCCTAGGACATAGGCAGCAGGGACAAGACTCCGCCCTTGCGCCCCATAGCGTGCAGATGATGCTGCGGGGTGTGGGCAGAGGACGTGACTGCCATGGCGCTGCAGGGCTGCCTGGGTGATGTGCGGGCCATGGAAGCGGTGCGTGGCCCTGCGAGCGGGCGGGGCAGGGGGTGGGCAGGGGCGGAGCAGGCAGGGCGGGAGGCGGAGCGGGGGGCAGTTTTTGGGCACTCAGTCTGTAAAAGGTTCGCCATCACTGGTCTAGGTTACAGAAGAGAAGGATTGGGGCAGCTAATGATAATTGTCTTCCAGTACTTGGGAAGAGAGGTCAGCCTGTTCTCCAAAGCACCTGAGGGCAGGACCAGAAGCAATGGATGGAAGCTTGTTAAAGGGAGATCCAACTTAGATGTAAGGAGAAATTTTCTGACAGTGAGAACAATAAATCACTGGAACAGCTTGCCTTCCAGCATTATGGGTGCTCCATTGCTGAAGATTAACAACCATTTGTCTGGGATGGGATAAGGCCTCCTGCCTTAAGCCAGGGGGTTGGACTAGGAGACCTCCAAGGTCCCTTCCAACCCCATCTTCTATGCTGCCTTTTGAATAATAGAAGAAGCTGAGAATATTCCGAGTAACACAAAGTTATCTTTCCTCGAACTTCTCCAGCGTTTTGAAAAACACTTTATTCTCCTGTTTAAACCTAAATGTTTTTCCCTCTTGTGGTTAATAGTGGTAAGGCTGAGGTAAAAAAAAAAAAAAAGTGTTCTTGGCATTCTTGTTTTATACATCATCTGTATTTTTTTTTTAAAGTTTTGTTGTTAACAGGGAAATCATTTGATGCCTTTTCATAACACGTTTCCAGTTGAATGTTATTCCCGTTCGAAGCTCTAATGTAGATTCTCCCCCTTTTTAAATTAATTAATTATTTATTAATTATTTAATTAATTTTTAATTGAACGCAGTTCTTCTACGGCATTGCAATTTCATTCTAAGTGTAGTATTTGTGAATCTCCCCACATTCCTGGTCTAAAAACTGTATTGGTGCCACCCTGTTTGGCAATAGTGGGAAATTTATGCTTCTGATCGAAGAAGGATTAAAAATTCCTGTTGTTCGGAAATCCCCCTCCTTCAAAAAGGAGAAATAAGTGGCTGTTCTTGTCCTGCTCACTTTCTACTGTTAGGGAGGTATCTTATGAGAAAATTCAGTACCTTTTAAATTAATGGTTTTGTCCTAAACATGTTGTTCAGGGCGATTATCTGTGTGCATTTTTATGAGGGTGACTGCTAAAATGAAATAGTAGAAAGAAACCCAAATGCCTTTGTTACGTACAAATTCTGGATACCTCAGAATCGGACCTTTTGAAAGTAAGGTTTATTGATTTCCATTTTAGATTGTAAGACTGGGATTTGCTTCCGAATAAATACGATGTGGTAAACAATGGTTTAGTATTTGGTGTAATAATTTCAGTCAATTATTTGAAAATCTTTGCAAAGCAAATAATTTCTGAGGTGACTAACGTTTTAAGCAGTGATCTGCAGCCGTTTAGAGCAGGCATGTCAAACTGCCGGCCCGCAGGCCAGATGCATCATGACGAAACCGCGGCCACCCCATTGCTGGCAATGGGGGAAAAGTTGCAATACGTCGTGCGACATCACGTGATGTCGCGAGTTTGACATGCCTGGTTTAGAGCATCAGGCAGCATCCAGAAATGCCCCTGAGCACATAGAAAGAATGTCTGTATCCTTTTTTGGATACATTTTGTCTTTTTCAGGAATGGATGTGTCCCCACAGACTCCTGATAATAGGAATTATTTTGTCTTCAATTTATAAACAATAATTGGGACAAGAATTTCTGTCATAAATCAGTGTGGTCGTAAAAATGACACATCATATGACCAGACCAATTTTATAACCATTTTTAGTATAGTCATTATATGAATCATGTGGTCATTAAGTGCATTTGGCTTCCTGAATTAACTTTGGAAGCCAGCTGGGATTGTCACAAACTGATCACATGACAGCAAGACATTGCAGCCATCATACATGCAAACCACTTGGCAAGCACCAGAATAACGTGACCACGGGGGGGGGGGGTGCCGTGGTCATAACTTTGAGGACAGGTTGTAAGTCACTTTTTCAATCATCACTTCGAACTGTTGCTAAATCAAGAACAGTTGTAAATCAAGGACTATCTATAAGGCCAAAATGAACAAATGTGATGTTTGAAGTAACTTTTCCCACATATTTATGCATTTTCAGGACCTAGAGACTAGCAACCTCTCTTTATTAGTGTGTTGGTTTGGTTTTAAGTGCTCAGTGCCTAGTAAATTGGTTTGGGTGAGTACTGAATGAAAAACTGTTTTTATCCCAAGCTGAGAGCAAAAGAACTTGGAATATTTTGAACAAAGTCTGTTCTGGCAGGAGAAACCAAAAAACAAACAAATCAAGTTTCTTCTCTAGGGCTACAGGGAGAAATCAAAATAAGTATCTGTTTTTGTCCTAAAACAACACAAAAAGGTGATACGATCATTTGTCTTGAGTGCTGCTGTTACTTCATTAAAAATTGTCAAGGAATATTTTCATTTTTTAAAAAAAAATGAAGGCTTTTCAATAACGTCCTTTTTGGTGCCTCTGTACTGTCTGCCTCAAAGCTGTGTTCTGTCACGAAAGAGCAGCAATAGGTTCCCTTCAAAACAGGCCGCAAGCAACTATAAAACTAACACCCCTTGAATTCTTGGCTTCAGATTTGCTTGAAATGCACTCTTTTGCTATTATATTTAGTGGTTGGAGTAGGCTGCGCTCCTCACATAGAGAACCTAGTGACAGGGCTATTACATTGCAATCTGCGAATTACAACTACTTCATGCCATTTAAAAAAAAAAAAATAGTAAATTTGCTTTCTAGGCAGGCAACAGTTGCCTTATTTTCAAAATGTCTGTCTCTTTAAATGTGTTCCTAATTTGAATCTTCCTCATCCTTGCCCACCGTCTCCCCTCAGTCAGTTCCAGTAATGCTGCCGATTTACGAGCTATGGTATTCTCTCTGTCTTCCTGCCTAACCAACAAATGCTAATTTACAGATGTCAGAATACTCAAAACAAGATGAAATAAGCCTCCCCCCCCCCCCATTTTATCCTGGGCCTAAGTCGAAACTCCAGAATATAAAGTGTTCAGAACATTTGAAACACACCTGCCAAACTTGGAACATTTTGCAGATATCTGGGTCTTGTATCCTTTTAAGTTCAGAAAAACAATTTAAAAGAAAGTAAACAAGTGCAGCTTACAATTAACAAAAGAACACAAACATGACTTTTAAATATAATACCGTAAAATGAGGAAAGCGATGCTCATATTGGCAATACTTTTGAAATAGCTGCTGGATGTAGAATTCACAACTAGGCAGGGGAAGCCATTAATTTATAAGCTTTATTCAATCCATCACTCAAGGTGGGTTTTACAGTTAACCTTACGTCCTAGCCTTCCTTTTTATAAAAAGGGCATCATCCCAGTGCGATTCATTTTACGCTTTTCAAATGTTTTCAAACTTTTTTGTTTTCTAATACTGGAATTTTTTTCTTTAGTCACCTTTCCGCACCTTACAGGTTCTACCCCATCGTGGACTAGTCTCATGGACACAACCAAACAGTGGGATTATTATTCCAGAAGAGATAAAGACAGAGAGCGTGAGAGAGATCGAGACCGAGAACGGGATCGAGATCGTGACCGGGAGCGTGAGCGGACCCGAGATAGGGAGCGGGAGCGGGAGCACAGTCCAACTGCAAGTGTGTTCAATAGGTGGGTATCGGGACCAAATCCAAGGTTTTGCAGTTGAGAGTTCAGGGCCTGCTTCAAAAAAATGTATTTCAAAATATCACGTGCAGCTGTATATTCTTAGGGGACACGGATTGGCCTTTGTTTTTCTTTTCTCTCTGAAAGCCTAGCCAGCTCAATTCAAATTCAAACCAGAAGTGCAAAAATAAAAATACTACATACAAGACTCGCAACTAAGATGGTGAATTTTATTAAGTCACAGGAAGGAGTGGAATCACCTCTTCGAAATACTACTGAGACCTATTCTTTTACCCATTTGTAAAGAGATTTGTGCTATTTTTAAATAATTCATTCTTTTCAGCTTCAAAAAGTGCTACATGCATTAAGCGTTGGGTTTCAAATATATTACCATAATGTTTGTTCTTACAGAGGCTTAGTGCTAATGTTCTCCACTTGTTATGTTTTGTGTTACAAATTACAGGGTCAGTGTCTTGGGCATTAAGATCAATTTAACATCTGTTTCTTGGGCACCTTGATTGAAAGCACAAAACGATCTGGTCATTCAAGGGTGCCGAAATGATCCTTAATGACTTCCAGGCCTGGGGAACATTCTGTGTTGCTTGCAGACTTCACCAAAAAGGAAGGAGAAGAACATTTTCCTTTCTTTTTTTAAATCCGACTAAATTATCTGACATCTGTAGCAAAACTGCTGTCCTACGACAGTGTGAAGAGCCAGAGCGCGCTTAGTTTAGTAAAATCATCATCTGTGGAATAATAAGAGAAAATGGGAAGCTTGAGAGTCACAGATCGTTCAGGTATGATATCCTGGAACAAAAATGATGAGTCTTTTTAACAATTTTTCAGTGCCTTATGAAATTGGGTCGAAGATTTAAAAACAATGCAATTTTGTACCTCCGTGAGTGACATGCACTCAATACCTGTGAGCAGGTATTGAGTATGCTCTGGTAAAAGATCAAGTTCACCTGGGAAAACTTTGTGGAGCCATGGTGTAATTTTATTGGTAGGGCTACTGAAGCGGTTTGCCATTGTTGATGTCAACTGCCACCTTATGCTTGCTTGTGTGCTTCGTAACCATGCGGTGACAGTCTGCCATGAACTCTGGGGAGGGTGGATGGGAGGGGGGAATGCTTGGGGGAAATTGAAACTAACTGCTGTATTCCCCCAAGACGCTGCTTCAAGGTCACCCAGCTGGGAAAAGAATGCAGCTGCATACCAGCCTAGGCTTGAAGTGACCGTTCTGAAAACATCTTGCTGGAACCTGATTGGTCAAGGGGGAGGGGGGTGTCAGCGATGGGAGGCAGTTAAGGAAGGGAAAAGTTGGACTTAGGGATTTTGACACGCGATTCTCAGTTCTGGTTACGCATTACTGCAATACATCTGACTTCTAATAAAAATATACCATTCCCAACAAATGGAGCCAAGGATCGTTTCTATTTAGAGGTTTAAGTGCTGGCCGGTCTAACAGCTGTATTGTGGTCTACTTTTTCCCAGCTATCCAGAATAACCTGCAACTTGGGATTTTCTTCTGTCTGTCTGTCTGCCTGCCTGCCTGCCTGCCCCTCTATCTATCTATCTATCTATCTATCTATCTATCTATCTATCTATCTATCTATCTATCTATCTATCTATCTATCTATCTATCTATCTATCTATCTATCTATCTATCTATCTATCTATCTATCTATCTATCTATCTATCTATCTATCTATCTACCTATCTACTACTACCTACCTACCTACCACCTACCCTACCTCCCACCTACCACCCACCCACCACCCACCCACCCACCCACCCATCCATCCACCCATCTGTTTCTCCTTAACTTTTGAACCCAGACAAGCCCAAAGCTGGCTGTGTGGTGTCTGCCCCAGCTTTAACTTGGGGAGAGTGCCATGTCTTGAAAAAGCCAGGGGGCTTTTCTTTCACTCTGCCTTCTGAAGGCCAAAACACCCAAACATTTTGTGCATTTCAGTAAAAGGTAGCGCCAGCTGTTACTGATACCTCATGTTGTTTCCGTACGTTGCGCGTCCCTGCCTGAATCGGCCTTTCAGAATTATTCTTTGTGGAAGGTCGAAGGCAGACAACAGATTCCCGACAATAATCTCTCTGTGCTTTGGGTGCGTACGGGAGAAGCCAAGAGTTGCTAACTTTAGTTTGATGTGCACTGCTGGAGGAATGTTTTTTCTTCTTCTCAGCGATGAAGAGCAGAGATACAGATACAGAGAATATGCAGAGAGGGGCTATGAACGACATAGGACAAGTCGAGAGAAAGAAGAGCGGCACCGAGAACGGAGACACCGAGAGAAAGAAGAGACGAGACACAAATCTTCACGGAGGTCAGTTGCTGACAAAGCTATCAAGTCGGGTTTTTTTATGGGTGGTGCCTAAAATAAAAACATTGGCTATCCTGGAGCCATGGTGGTGCAGTGGTGGGAATGCAGTATCATAGGCTAGCTCACTGCTCACTTCAGGAGTTCGATTCCGAGTGGCTCAAGGTTGACTCGGCTGTCCATCCTTCCGAGGTCAGTAAAACGAGGACCCAGATTGTTGGGGGCACCAGGCTGACTCTGTAAACCGCTTAAGAGGGGCTGTAAAGCGGCATATAAGTCTTAAGTGCTATTGCTAATATCTCTTCCCCCACACACACTTTTTTTTCCCTAGTGAAAAATGAAGTCCACAGTAGTAAAATGTTTTAACTAATCAGAGATTTGACTCTAGGTGATAGACTCGGAATCTGTTTTAGTTTGATCATGTGAACTTTTTAATGAAAGGTTCAGTTCATTCGTCTCGGTGGGCTTGTTGAGAGCAGGCGGAATCCCTGGGCAGTGATGGGACCCACCGTCCTTGGGGTCTTTGGCCGCTCTTTGTAACAGCGTCCATTTGTTTCAAAATCTGGGCCCAATCCTTTACCTTGACTCTGGAGCGACTGACAAATAGAGCAGCGGTCTTATTGATGCCCTTTGCTTATTTGTCAAGTGAAACATTTCCACTTGCTTACCTCCCTTTGCTAATACAGGTAGTCCTTGACTTAACGATCGCAGTTGAGTCCAAAATTTTCTGTTGCTAAGCCGGACAGTTAAGTGAATTTTGCCCCATTGTACAAGCTTCCCTGTCACAGTTGTTAAGTGAATCACTGCAATTGTTAAGTTAGCAACACAGTTAAGTGAATCTGGCTTCCTCATTGATTATGCTTGTCAGAAGGTTGCAAAAGGTGACCCAGAGACACTGCCACCGTCATAAATATGAGTCAGCTGCCAACTGTCTGGATTTTTGTCACGTCGCCACGTGGGGATGCTGCAATGGTGATAAAGCTTGAAAAACAGCCACCAGACACTTCCCCCCCCCCACTGCTGTGGTAACTTCAAATGGCCACTAAATGAACGCTTGTAAGTCAAGGACTTAACCTGTAAGCTTAGAGCTAAAAATGAAAAATAAAAATCCCAAGAATTTCTCAAGAACACGACCGTACAAACAATTTTAGGTCTCTCTTTGTGAATGGAAATCCTGTGAAAGTTGTGACTTCTCATTTGTAGAAAAACCCTGGCTTCTTCACTGCAGACATGTGTTTCATTTTAAGTATAGTTATTGGTGTCAAAGGGTGCTGCCAGTTTCTGCTCAAAATAAACAATGGCAGATGAAAATCCCAGAGAAGCTGAATATCAGGCTTTTTCGTCAGTCCCTTTCTGGTTTTGATTTGATGATGAGGGAGGCTTATTAGATGACATCATTGCATAGACTAAATAATTAGTTTTATAACACGAAGGGCTTGAGAAGCAGGGTGATGGCACTCGGTCTGAGACTCCATTAAATCTGTGTTCCTTTTTCTCCCCTCTTTCTTCCCCTAGTAACAGCAGGCGTCGCCATGATAGCGAAGAGGGAGAGAGCCACAGGAGGCATAAACATAAAAAATCAAAAAAGAGCAAAGAAGGAAAAGAAATAGGTAGCGGTGAACCCGCCTCTGAACAGGAAAACACGGAAGCTGCCCCTGCAGAGTAGGCCTGTGGTAGTTTTGCCTACTTGCTTATATTAATGCCAGAAATAGATTGCTCTAAATCTAATTATTTTTCTGGGTCTTAAGATGTTGCTCTTAATCTTGTTCTGTTAGTAGAAAAGCATACGTTTAATTTGAGTTTTTGAAAATAAAGAGTGAATTTTTCCATGTTAAAGCAGATCGCTTTGTCTTTATGCCATTGGAACAGTGAAGACGTTACGGAAAGTGGTGCTTGGTTACTGAGATTCCTTGCATTTAATCTTAAGATTAATCAAAGTGGAAAATGCAGAATTAATACAAAGGCTTCTCGTATTCAAATAAATATTTCACACATGGCTGTTCTTCTGGGCACTCAATAGACCTGGGGTCCCCAACCCCCGGTTCATGGACCAGTACCGAGCCGCGGCATGCCAGCAACCGGTCCGCACAAACCAGCAAAGCCCCATCGGTGGGATGCAGACAGCACACAAAACCACGCACTCTCCGGTCCGCCGAAAAACCTTTCTCCATGGATCCGGTCCCTGGTGCCCAAAAGTTAGCGTATCTTGGCTGGAAATCCATAATGTGTCAAATAGTATTCCGGTGCGATGTCTCCTATATTTGATCATACTGGCCTTTTTGTTGGTAGTTCAGTATAGATAAACCAGGAAGATTTTGGCTTTATTCTTTGCTTATACTGCTCCTTACCTTCGCCACTAGGATGCTGGTTTAATAGTAATAATAATAATAATAATAATAATAATAATAATAATAATAATAATAAAGTTGGAAGGGACCTTGGAGGTCATCGAGTCCAACCTCTTGCTCAGGCAGGAAACCCTATACCATTTCGGACAAATGGCTGTCCAGTCTCTTCTTAAAAACTTCCAGTGTTGGAGCATTCACCGCTTCTGGAGGCAGGTTGTTCCACTGGTTAATTGTTCTAACTGTCAGGAAGTTTCTCCTCAGTTCCAGGTTGCTTCTCTCCTTGACTAGTTTCCATCCATTACTTCTTGTCCTGCCCTCAGGCGCCTTGGAGAATAGCTTGACTCCCTCTTCTTTGTGGCAATCCCTGAGATATTGGAATACTGCTATCATGTCACCCCTAGTCCTTCTTTTCATTAAACTAGACATACCCAATTCCAGCAAACGTTCCTGATATGCTTTAGCCTCCAGTCCCCTAATCATCTTTGTTGCCCTTCTCTGCAGAGCCCAAGACAGAATGGAAGGATAAAAACGGAGTAAAACAGAACACTCAAATGAAATGGTTGATTTCATAAATTTGAAAGTTTCACATACCATGAGTATTTTTGTCCTTTTTTAATTAAATTAATTTGGCCTTTTTAAATTACAATTAATTTAATAGTAGAAATAAAATACACAATTATGATAGATTAGAAAAAAACACTTTTTTAAAAAACTGCTTTTAACAGCACAAAAAGGACTTTCATAGATCCATTCAGCTAGCCTCCTTCTGTGTCTTGCATTAGATGCTGTCAGCGTAATCATTAGAAAAGTATTTCATCACTTCAAGGTTTCTGAAACCACTTTCAAATTAGGTAAAGTTGTTTCCTTCTTTATAGCTAAACAGCAGGTGAAACATAGATATAAAAAACAGCGTTAAACATATTACAATAAGTTGTGTACCTTGATTTTACACCAGTAGCTTTCCATAGCTTTAAGAGAGCATGTTTTTTTTCAAACCTCCTATGGTGCATTTTAAGACTGTTCTACTTATATAATGCAAGTTTATACTTTGCTACCCAAAAAAAAAAGGTCCAGTACACAGGAATTCATTTCTTTCCAATTGAAATACATCTTTATAAAAAGGTGCCAGGCCAGGATACAATAGTGAGAGTAAGTTTCCCCTTCAGTTCTTTTAGCATCCTTGCCAAAGAAGCATGCGCCATTCCTGAGATATTCCTGCCGTTCACTGCAAGGAGGATGTCGCCACACCTGGTAGGGGAAAGAGGGAGCAAATAAAACCAGGTTAGGCCCATCTGCAATTCCAAGACCGTTTTCTTTATTTTGCAAAAGTTTGATGTTCTGAATTGACAAAGAGTTCTCATATTTTTTAAAGGAGCTTTCCAAAGAGTATTTAATCAAACCTGATCACCTCAGTTTTGCATCAGGACCCAACTGTTAAAACTTAAGAATCACTTCAGATGTTCTTTTTATTGCCTGGTGTAAAATTGAGCCTATTGTGATGCATAATCACTCCTTTGGAGGACTGTTTCTTTCGAAGCCATCGGTCAGTCCCTTTCATTTCCTATAATCGCCATTATGATATTTTGCTCGTTGAGGATGACGTTTGGCATCATAAGAAGGTTTTGCCTACTTCGCCCAAGTGAGTTAGAAGAGATTGTGAAGATATGCCTGAACCTTAAACTCACATGTTGTTATTCACTGGATGCAAAATTTAGGTCACACATTTATTTCATTTATAAACTGCCACATCTTCAGGCAGTTCACAGTTATAAAATAGAACCACCTGTTCAGCAGTAAGGTAAGGCTTATATTAAAATCGCGTGACACACTTCTGACAATGTCACAGTTCTCATAGCTTAATTTGTCAACAATAATGCTAATCTTGCTTTCAAGGGGAGGGATCACCCCAGATGAACAATGCCCCACATTTCCTGGCAGCGGGACGCTACTTTGCTCCCTGGTGCGTGTATCCTCCCCATATGCCTCACTTATCAATTGTTGTATCAATTGTCTGGTTTAGCACAATTATGTTTCCCAGGAAACAAAAGCTCAAGTAAGCAGGATTGATTGTAGTAAAACAAGTTGTTACAAAAGAATTCAATTGCTCTGTATAAAATGTTAACTCCTTTAATGCTAAAATCAATGTTCAATTTCTGGTGCCTATTTCTGCAACCTAGCTAAAGAACTTAGCAGTGATTCTCTTGGGTAGGAGATAACAATTTCCATCCATTCCTTGTTTGGTACAGAACACCAAACATTTGCAAACTAAGTGGTATTAAGAAGAAAGCAGGACCCTTATTCATTTTAGATTGTGTGAGAACTTTACTTCTATTCAAAGAAGAAGGTAGTTGGTATAGGGTAGCTTTAAATCTGATCACAAATTTTGCTATGAATCAAAACGTTCGTAGACTAGTCCCTTCTTAGAAATGGTGCAGATGTTAAGGGAAGGATCCTTGGAAAACAAAAGTTCCTAGATCCAGTCCCTCTAATCCACAAATAAAAATGGGGAGCATTTTTGTTAACTATTCTGGAAAAAAAGGTTTATCAACATAGACAGTACAAAGCATGGGCCTATTTTGATCAAAGGCAGCCTCAGATACAAGACACAATTTGCTTTTAATCAATGTTTTTATTACCTGATTCTTCCATCATTATATGCTGGAGTCCCTTCAACAATGGATTTGATAAAGAATGGTTTGTTTCCACTGTTTTCTTCATAACCTCCCACTATACTGAAGCCAAGACTTCCTGCTGTATTTCTTCGCAATACAATTTCTTTGCAGCTGTACAAAGACCTACAAAAAAAGCATTCCATTTAAGTTATATTTCTACCTTAAAGTTAATATAGATGTTCATTACTTAACATTTTGCTTATTTGCTTCTTAGCCATAGCAGGCTGTAAATGATCTGGATGCCGTTCAGATAAAGATATATTTAGTACAGCTGTTATCGGCTTATAGGTAGACCTCAACGACAGTAATGGATCCTGGAATTTCGGTTGCATATTGTGATGGTTGTAAGTTGCAGCATCCATGTGACTGACCCATTTTTTTTTTTTGCAGCAGTCATTAAAGGAACCCATTGCATGCAATGGGCTCTTTGCCGGAAACGAAGTAAACACCAGTTTCCAGCAAAAAAAATAAAATATTGCAGTCACATGATTGCAGGACGCTGAAAACAGCCGTAAATAATAGGCCAGTTGCTGAATGTTCAAAATGCAATCACATCGGCGCAAGGGAATCCAGCTATCAGCTTTGTATCCAGATCATAAACACCTTGGGGGGGGGGATGTCGTAATTTCAAAGGGTCGCTAAGCAACCAGTTGTAAACCAAAGACTACCTGTAATTCAGGATTCTGTGTACCGCAAAAGCTTGTAGCATTACACTATCGACCTAGCTGATCAAGCTTCCCCGTTGTAATTCCTATGTTTGTCCTTTAAAAGTAGAGGCACTCGGAGCTTTTAAAATTTAAAAATGAAAACACTGTTGTTCAAGGCAACAGATTTTTGCTCTGTTCTGCAGGATTTTTTTATAGTACCGTAGATTAGGCCCTTGAGAACAACAAATATTCACCTGCTGGCAGGATATAAAGTATAATGTTTGTATAATAGCTAGCTGGCTTTTAATGTGAAAAGCAGGTGCCTGTTAGCTCTTTTTCGTGACTCTAGTTTTATTCGTTTACCATCTGTGTGTGGTTTTTAGCATTCTGAATTCCACTTTTCATACAGTTGTAAATGCACCAGATTTGCCAAGATCACGATCCAATGTTGTCCAGATTTCACTATTATTGATAGCTATTGTTGTTAGTAGGAAGTCACAAGGTTGTATCTAATCACAAGACATGTATTGACTGCTAGCATTTTATTGTATTTTCTAAACCAGGGGTCCCCAACCCCCAGGCCGTGGACCGGTACTGGGCCGTGGCATGCCAGCAACCGGTCTGCACAAACAAGCAAAGCAGGCAGCACGCAAAACCACGCACTCTCCGGTCCGTGGAAATACCTCTTTCCACGGACACGGTCCCCGGTGCCCAAAAGATTGGGGGCCTCTGTTCTAAACAACAGTATAGTTCATTAAAATTGGAAACTTATCAAACATTTGGGAGACAATCTGTGCATGATAATCTAACAATTCTGCAAGTTACAGGGAGGCCCTCTCCGAAATGAGCCTCTTGAGTTTGGGGGCTTTTGAGTGTTGGGGCCTAATCTTAAGAGTGAGGAGAAGAAACAACAACTGTTTATTAGTCTGGTATGCCACCAGACTATACCAGACTCCTTGCTTATGACAGTAAAACAGAAAAAAATTAAAAGTCTACAATACAACGTAAACAATGCAAAGCATTAAATGCACCCAACCCCCTCATTTCTAAATGGCCTCTGAAGGATTCAGCTTTAACCAACTTTGAAAAGGCAACAAAGCAGACAAATGTTTTCCTGGTTTCAGCCCTTCTCCCACGTCACAAAAAAGAAAGTTGGTGTGTGTGTGTGTGTGTGTGAGAGAGATAGACAGACAAATGTATGCAAGTGTAACTGCCATGTTCTCTATAAACGAAGAGAAAAACCGATAGGATCATGATTCACTTCCATTTTGGCATCGGGGTAATGAAAAGTGCACAAAACACCACAGTCCGGTCTCTCTGAAAACTTGAGACGTTGCAGGCAAGTTGCAATGAATCAGAGCAGTGACACACTCAAGGCTCCTGAATCCATGTGTTTTGGAGATGGCAAAAAAAAAAAAGTCTAGGTCTTTTAATGGCTGGAATTTGCTTGGGCAATGCTTCTGTGCCTTCAAAGCGGAAGAACTAAACCATTCCATTGAGATGGAATGTCTGAGTTGGTCTTTAGTGAGTCATTGTTTAGATGTTCTTGTAGGGTGTTGCATAAGTGAAGTACTACATGTTCTCCTTCTAGCATGGGTAAAACAAATGCTGCTACAGGACGTTCTGGTCAATAAAATTCATGTCGGAGATTGAATTTTGCTTCGCTGAGTCCTGGGCGATAGAAATAGGTTACGTAGAGAAAACGAGGAAAAGAATCGCTTATTCTGAAAAGACCCAGGCAGATATAATATAATAATATAATAATAATAATATAATATAATATAATATAATATAATATAATATAATATAATATAATATAATATAATATAATAAATATAATAAATATAATATATAATATAATATAATAATATAATAATACAATATAATAGAATAGAATAGAATAGAATAGAATAAACAACATAACATAATGTAATTAATATAATATAATACAATACAATACAATAAATATATAATATAATATAATAAACAACATAACAACAATGTAATTAATATAATATAATATAATTAATACAATACAGTATAATTAATACAATACAATATAATATAATATATAATTAATATAATTAATATATTAGTTTCTATAGTGTTATAGGGAAAATACATCCTTTGACAGACACCAAAGCACTGCTGTTCTTTTGTTAGTAACATTTGTGACTCCCTTTCATTTTGATAATTTTGCTTAATTTATACTTTTATAAAGAACATGGGGGGGGGGTGTTAAAGGTTCCCCCCCCCCTTCCACTGGAGTTTTAAAGCTCCCCTGGGAGGGGGGAAATTGTGTTTGGAAAGGGCAAAGTGAAATAAACATCTAGCAAATGTGTGACCTATGCCGAGCAGCATTAGCTTTTGCTCACACTCCCTACTTCCAGCCTAATTTCAGATGGATGAGAATGGCAAGAGGAATTGCCAGCGTAATTCTTTAGAACATCTCTCTTTCACACTTGTTTAGTTGGGGGTGCAGCCTTGAATCTGCATGAAGGGAAGGCCTCTCTGTATCAACCTCCAGATGACTGTATATGAAATTCCAGTGATATTGCTGCATCCCCAAAGGTCTTCTCGTTCTAACTGTAGGAGAAGCAACAGGCCCTTTTCTTTTTCTTCTAAATTGCCTTCTCCATCCCTTGTCCTCTAGCCCAGGGGTAGGCAACCTTGGCTCTTTTATGACTCGTGGACTTCAACTCCCAGAATTCCTGAGCCAGCCATGCTGAGGGGAAAGGGAGAGGTTTCCAAGCTGAGCCATGCTGGCTCAGGAATTCTGGGAGTTGAAGTCCACGAGTCATAAAAGAGCCAAGGTTGCCTACCCCTGCTCTAGACAGGTAATCCTCGACTTACGACCACAATTGAGCCTAACATTTCTGTGGCTAAGTGAGACATTTGTTAAGTAGTCTTGTCCCGTTTTACAGCCGTTCTTGCCACAGTTATTAAGGGAATCACTTCAGCTGTTAAGTTCATAACAAAGTTGTTAAGTGAAACTGGCTTTTTCCCATTGACTTCGCTTGTCAAAAGGTCATAAAAGATAAATCACATGACCCCGGACACTGGAACGGTCATGAGTCAGTTGCCAAGCACCTGGATTTTGATCATGTGACCATGGGGAGGCTACGATGGTTATAAGTGTGGATCATAAATCGCTTTTTTCAGTGCCGTTGTAACTCTGAACGGTCACTAAATGAACTAGTGTAAGTTCAGGACTACCTGTACTGCAAATCTTTCTTTTTTTGTATTGATTTGTTAAGTGTCCTTGTTTTTGAAGGCGCCTTTGGAAGGACAAATCAGCCCACGTTAAATAATTCACAAAAAAGATTTCCAGCCTGAAATGCCCAGTTAATAGGATCCTTATTTCTCCCAAGACAGTTCAAGAACGAAAGAAAAAAGAAAATATCCTTGAGGCCTATTTAACCTTTCTTCAGCTTTCGCTGGACGGTCAGTTGCCCTTCCTAGCACAAAGTGGGAACTCCTTAAGAGGTTACGTTCTTAGACAAAGGGGAAATGAGTTAATGTGTATTAATGTGATGCATATTCTGGTAAAAAGACCTGCCTAAAGGGCTTCCAGATGTGGCGCGCAAAACTCAGAAAAGCAAGAATGGGGAAAAAATAAGGCGGTCAATACAACTCACCAGGCAAGGCTGAAGGATGTGATAATCTGTTTTGTTGAGCGAGTGAATCCAAATACTGGGTTCTGAGTGTCTAATCAAACAAGCAAGCACTAATAAGAAATACACCTCTGTTCCTGTCAATTGTAATCAGCTTTTGCCTCTTTCCTCTTTCATCTGAATTTTTGAAGACCAACACACCAATGCAGCATACTAATTCCCCTTGGTTTTCATACAGACTGTGGTTCCTTTCTGTGAGTGGTGCTGCAGCTGGAGATATGATTACAATGAATTTCCTGTTTCCAAACCTGCTGACATGGTGGTTAATTTTCCTTCTGTAAAAGAGGCCATAGAGAGAGGGGAAGGATGGAGAAGCCAGTACATGTATAGTTTGGCATGGGAAGAAGGAGCCCCAGTAAAATTTGCGGCTGGTGTTAAGAAAGCAAAATCTTTTCTTTGAGGATACGGGAATTAAAGTACACACACACACACACACACCCTTCCAAATTTTGCGCAAAATAATAAGCCAGACAAAGTTGCCCTCTTTTGAACAACTCTATCCGTGAACAAGGCATGTTCCAATAAGGCAGGAATAATGAAAGTGATTTTGCCATCTATTGGTAAATATCATGCAACTTGTTAAATTTCCCCAGAAAGCTATAAGGTAATGTTATTTCTTTATTATAAAATAAAGAAGATAATTATTGAGCATTACCACATTTCCTGTCTGAAGGATGTGTGCTGAGGACAACATTTTTGTTACGCTTTTAAGCCAGCATTTAAACTATTTAATCTGATCCTTGCTAAGCTTGCTCTAGCTTGGGTGTCCCATAACACCGGGGGGAGGGAGGGGGGTTAAAGGACCTTGTGAAACTCCAGTTACATTTTCCAGCAATGAATTGACTGATTAAAGGTAAGCTTGCTAGTAATTAAAAGGCCAGGGGTTCTCCATTTGTGCTTTGCACTATTATAAGCCTCTGCGCTCATATGTTAATATTTCTTTTTTGGGGGGTCTGTATTCTTTGTTTGTCTCTTTCTCTCCAATCCTTCTATCCAAGACCCTTTCTTAAGTATTTACAGAATCTACAAACTCTTTAAGTCTCCACTGAGTTCACCCCAGCTTCTGTTGACTTCATGGACATGTTCATATAATTCTCCAGATCTGACTCTGCTTAAAGTCTCATCAATATTTCTTTTTTTCCCTTTCTCTCTTAACCCTTTGATGTTTTTCTTGGTTTTCACATTTTTTCCCCTTTCCCATTTCCAGCTCTCTCTTAAGAATTCACTTTTATTTGCAGTACTCACTTCTTCTTAAATTTTAGTTTCTTTGCTTCCTCAATTCTACCCAGTCCATTTTAATTCTCAGCTCTGGTTTATACCTCTCATTTATAAGCCAGTAGTTTAATAGGGAAAATGAATAAGGTAAATTCTATTTATAGTTCAGGCTGATACTTGATGGGCTTCATAAAGTCGCATGGAATGTAGAACTAGGTAAAAGGTAAAGGAATCCTTGCAGATTTTACTCCATTAGTCATAGCCAACTATATGTAGAACTGTAAAACTCTAAACAATTCTTATCGATAAATAGAAGGAATCCTGATATCGGTCTGGGGGTATTATGTCACTGGAGGCCTACTCCAATGTGTCTTGATCATTTAATCACAATATACATTTCACATTTTCACAAGCATATTTTCAAATGTTTTCTATCAACTGATTTGCTATTGAACATATATGCTACAGAGTTATGGGATGGCTTAGATAAAGCAATGGGGAGTATTATTGCAAAATACAAGCAAACCTTATTGGACTTCATTTTGAAGAGACAGACCTATGCTGAATCAGATCAAGATCTAGTTTAATGAAAAGAAGGACTAGGGGTGACATGATAGCAGTGTTCCAATATCTCAGGGGCTGCCACAAAGAAGAGGGAGTCAAGCTATTCTCCAAAGCACCTGACGGCAGGACAAGAAGCAATGGATGGAAACAAACCTACTACTAGATAACCTACTACTTGATAAGACAACCTACTACTTGATAAGATAGAAAAATGTGGGTGAGACAGCATCACCATCAGATGGATTTGTATATGGCTGACCGGCCATACTCAGCGTGTGGTCCTCAATGGAACTGCATCTACATGGAGGGATGCCCCAGGTCTCTGTTCTGGGCCCAGTGCTCTTCAACATCTTCATCAATGATTTGGATGAGGGGCTAGATGGGGAACTCATCAAATTTGCAGACAACACCAAGCTGGCAGGAATAGCCAACACTCCAGAAGATAGGATTAACATACAGAAGGATCTTGACAGACTTGCACATTGGGCACTATCTAATTAAATGAAATTCAATGGTGAAAAAAGTAAGGTTCTACATTTAGGCAAGAAAAACCAAATGCACAGGTATAGTATAGGTGGTAACTTGTTCAATAGTAGTAACTGTGAGAGGGATCTCGGAGTCCTAGTGGACAATCACTTAAATATGAGCCAGCAGTGTGCTGCAGCTGCCAAAAAAGCCAACACAGTGCTAGGCTGCATTAACAGAGGGATACAATCAAGATCACGTGAAGTGTTAATACCACTTTACAATGCCTTGGTAAGGCCACACTTGGAATACTGCATCCAGTTTGGTCACCACGATGTAAAAAAGATGTTGAGACTCTAGAAAGAGTACAGAGAAGAGCAACAAACATGATTAGGGGACTGGAGGCTAAAACATATAAGGAACGGTTGCTGGAATTGGGTATGTCTAGTTTAATGAAGAGAAGGACGAGGGGTGACATGATAGCAGTGTTCCAATATCTCAGGGGTTGCCACAAAGAAGAGGGAGCCAAGCTATTCTCCAAAGCAGCTGAAGGCAAGACAAGAAGCAATGGATGGAAATTAATCAAGGAGAGAAGCAACCTAGAACTAAGGAGAAATTTCCTGACAGAACAATTAGTCAGTTGAACAACCTGCCTCCAGAAGCTGTGAATGCTCCAACATTGGAAGTTTTTAAGACGAGACTGGACAGCCATTTGTCCGAAATGGTATAGGGCAGGGGTGTCAAACTTGCAGCATCACGGGACGTGTCGCGACGTATCACAACCTTTTTGCTATTGCTGGCAATGGGGTGGGTGCGGTTTCGCCACAACGCATCCGGCCCATGGGCCGCCAGTTTGACACCCCTGGTATAGGGTTTCCTGCCTCCTCCTCCTATTATTATTATTATTGTTATTATTAATCAAGGAGGTTGGACTACAAGACCTTCAAGGTCCCTTCCAGCTCTGTTATTCTGTTATTCTGTTAAGAGTTTATTATTATTATTATTTTTGCAGTTTGTACAAGCCCCAAAACAGAACACAAGTGCTCGTGAACCTTCCTATTTCTTCCCCTGCTACAGGGATTAAAATATGTGCAATGTGAGAAATAATTTGCAGGTATTATACTGCTATAGCTAGACATTGAGAGCTTTATTCTTCATGAGCTTCATTACTCTCTTTTAAAACAATTTAGGTGAATTGGAGATTCACCACCAACCAAACCTTGCAACTTCTCATAAAGAACAACAGCTTTTCTTTTAAAAAATAAATAAAATAAAATCTCTACCTATTTACCAATTCGGATGCTTTTTGAGAAATACCTGAAATATTTCTGAGGAGATGTAATGTTCCCCCAAAATGGCTTAAAAATAATCCTTGCATGCATGTAATGTATAACTGAAACAAAACCCGTAAACACTTGCCTTTCCAGTTCACAAGACACAGTACAATATTATATATTTAGGTAAATATGAAGAAGGCTGAATAAAACAAAAGGTTTGTGGCAAGTCAGTTAGAGAGTCTTGTGTAATTAATTTGCCTTATTTTATGGGCTCCTGAAGTTCAGCTTGAGGGTAAATTTAATAGTGTGTCATCCTGGCAATATCTCACTTTAAAACTTCAGGTTGAGACAAATGTTGTAATGAAATATAAATCATATCCCAAGAAGACATTTAAATGCATTTTATGAGTGGGTAACAAACTATGTGGTTTTGTTTTATTTGTTTTTTTTTTAATTTTTTCAGACCAAAATATAACACAGCTGCTTCTAGCCCATTAGAACAGTTTTTTTAAGGCTGGCTGAGGGTGAATTAGGAAAGTGGTTTGGACAATTTCACCACCACTGCGTGGAGAGCTTTTTGAACATCTGGACAAAGACAAACAATTTAAAACAACCTAGAACTGAAATGGTGCCTGTGAAGTCTGCAAGCTGGATAGATGGTGTGCAAAGACACAGGGTGGTCCAGATCCTAAAGCTGGGTATTCATGTAGGATGCTCTATGGATGCACAGGCAGTCCTCGACTTGCAACAGTTCATTTAGTGGCCGTTCAAAGTTACAACGGCACTGAAAAAAGCAACTTATGACTGTTTTTCACACTTAGGACCGTTGTAGCATCCCCATGGGCACACGATCAAAATTCAGATGCTTGGCAACTGACTCATATTTATGACGGGGTCGTGTGATCATATTTTATGACCTTCTGACAAGCAAAGTCAATGGGGAAGATTCACTTAACAGCTGCGTTACTAAACAACTTCAGTGGTTCCCTTAACAATGGTAGCAAGAAAGGTTAAAATAAAATGGAGCAAAATTCACTTAACAACTGTCTCACTGAGCAACAGAAATTTTGGGCTCAATTGTGGCCGTAAGTTGAGGACTGCCTGTAACGCATAATGTGTAATGGCTAGGCCAGGGGTAGGCAACCTTGGCTCTTTTATGACTCGTGGACTTCAACTCCCAGAATTCCTGAGCCAGCATGGCTCAGCTTGGAAACCTCTCCCTTTTCCCTCAGCATGGCTGGCTCAGGAATTCTGGGAGTTGAAGTTCACGAGTCATAAAAGAGCCAAGGTTGCCTACCCCTGGGCTAGGCCTATTAAAAAGAAAAGAAGCGAGCAGTTCAGGATCTTCTTGCTCCCTTAAACTAGATCAGTATAGATCAGTGATGGCGAACCTTTTAGAGACCGAATGCCCAAACTACAACCCAAAACCCACTTATATATTGTCGGGTGCTGGGTGGGCGTGGCCCATTGGGTGGGTGTGGTCCATTGGATGGGCGTGACTGCCGTGGTAACGGCAGACTGGGTGGGACTAAAAAGTTCAATCAATCAATTCCAACTTTGCGAGATCTTTTTTTTTCCCCGCGAGAAGTTGAAATTGATTGATTGATTGAACCTTTTTTTTTTTTTGTACACGGCGGCAGAGGCCTAAAGCGAAAAGGTTTTATAAAACCCAGCTGAAGGCCTAGGACTGGGGCGACGGCGCGCGTGCCCACAGAGAGGGCTGTAGCACGCGTGCCGTACGTTCATCACCACGTGTATCGATTGTCCATCTATAGTTACGAGAGATAACAGCGTGGGGAAAGCAGAAGAGATTTCAAAGAACCTGGATTTAACTAAAATATCTGTGCAGGGCATTAAGCTGAGCTAGTGTCACGTAAGTCTCATAAAACAGTTTCTTTCAGGGCCTTTTGCTTGAACTCACCTTGGCAATTCAAGCCACATCACCCAGGAAGGAGACCACTCACTCTGACTTGAGGAGCTCAAATTGGCATCGCTCAATAAGTCCCCGTTTTCTCCTTCTGTGGTTTCACACGCTTTCAGTTCTAATGCTTTGAACACCACTGACGAGGAGACATTTTTCAAATGGGCTACGGCCTCTCCACGGCTGACACCTGTCAGATCAATTCCATTCACGCTGAGCAGAATATCTCCTAGTGGACATGAAAAACAAAATAGTGGAAACGTTTTTCATTCAGAGCTATACTCACTCCTCTGAGGGGGGGCAACTCAGGCTGTTTATGAATTGGATAGTTGACCACTGATCTCACATACGTTTTTAACGGAGAGCCTGGTCCCGCATATTAATACTATATTTTTATTCGGGTTTTCTACATACTTTGCCCTGAAATCCATTTGTAGAACAAAATTGTCACCATACAGCTTAAGATCTTTTAGTTACACTATCAGAGCTATTGGAAATGTGCATAAGATCTACATTTAGTTTCCAGATCCAAAAGTTCAAGAAAATTAGTTTTGGACATTTTTTTTTAAACTCTGGGCTTTAGTCAACCATCTGCAAAATGAAAACCAATTGTTTTGGGCAAAAGAGATGTGTGTACAGTCTGGAATGAACGACAATACATCTGTGGCCTTTGACTATTGCAACAGAATATGCATAAGCGTGCATATTCTGTATCTGTGTCGTAAACAAGTTAAAATGAAGTGTTTGTGAACTTTGCTGGTTCGTGTCTATGGAGATTCTCAGTCATCCAGGTCATAGTTATCCCAAAGGTGCTTTTTCATGAGGCAACTGGACTTTCTTGTTTTTCTTTGAAGACATTTCCCTTTTCATCCCAGAAGCTTCTTCAGCTCTGACTGGAGCTGTCATATCCCTCCCCCTCTGTTGAGAGAGGGCTGTTCAATTTTGATTTTGACAACATCTATCTCCAGTCTACAACACAGTCCTTTCAGCAGTTCCAAGAAGGCTCCACACCCATTTGCACCACTCAGGTGACCCTGAAGACACAAATAAATCTCCAAGTGGCCTCAATGACTCTTTAAAAGAATGCAAATGACCAGCTGTCTGCAAGGAGTATAAATCTTTCCATTCCCCACCATCCAGTCAGAGCTGAAGAAGCTTCTTGGATGAGAAGCGAAAAACAAGAAAGTCCAGTTGCCTCGTGAAAAAGCACTTTTGGGATCTGGTAGTTTGTCTGTTTTGGTGCTTTTTAAAATATTACTATAATTGTTAGGATCATCGTGACTAATTCTAGATTGCTAGGTTCTTGGAAACTGCTAACCTAGAAATGCCAACTAATCTGCAAATGAACATTATATTTGAAAAATTCAAATATGTAAAGCTAATTTGTCTAGTATGTTCACTAAACTCCATGTGCTCTCATTAAAATAATTAAGAACTCTATGGTTGGCATCCTATAGCCATTAAACAAGTAGTTGACTATTATTTATTTATTTATCATATTTGCATATCCTTATATAAGGTTAGGGTCCTTATATATTTGAAGGGTCTAATGCTGACTAGACAATACTATTCTGAGTGACATATGCTAGATTGTATGAGCTAACTGATATATAATCATGCATCTTGCATATGTTTAAGATAAAAGAGAGACCAACATCTTTTAGTGGGTATTCATAGTTTGAATTTAATCATAATTAATTATGTTTCAAGATTTTAGTGCACACAAGCCTGCATTTAAAAATTGATATGCAGATAGGTGAGGGAATGACATAACCTGCATGTTAAAGTCCCCCCCCTTTGTAAACATGGCTAATTCATAGCACGCTATCACAAGAATGATGTGCAAGCTAACATTTGTGAGCACTGAAAACAAGTTTAAATGTGGGTAGAACCCTGAAAAAAAGTACCAGGTTTTTACAGATACTTGTGGCATCTGGAACAAATTATAAGGTAATTTCATCTCTGTTCTCAATTTATCTCCAGCCATTTTAGATGGTGACTCCCACTTGGGAATAGGTCATGCTGGAACTGGATAACATACGTAGACGTCGGTGTAAAAAATTAAGCTAAAAGCTGACAGGAAGATCCAGATGTTATTTTTAATAATAGCAGAACTATTCAACTATTCAAAATTCAAAATTAAATTCCATTCAGTTCAACGGATCGGCCTGTCGGTTCAGAAGTGTAAAAACACAGCATTTGGTAATTTTTTTTATAGATGCTATCTGAGGTAAGATCAGACTGAGAGATAGTGAATGACCACTTAGTACCCAATTAGTTTTACAGCAGAACGGGGAGTTGAAGGGGGTCTCCACGGATCTAATCCAAAACTCCCATCACTATACACACAGTGACTCATTTCTTCCCCAGCTTTGACTTCCCCTTTTTCATGGGAAAAATCTGGAGCTTTAGGGAAATTAAAATCCTCACTGAAAATAATGCCATGAAGTTATGTCAGAAGTGGATGTGAGTGCGTGGAGATTGGTGTTTCAGGAGCCTTGTTTCTAATAAATCAGGAAGCATCTCCCGTTTTCCTTGGGCCACATCTGGCTGTTATCTTTGTGTGTGTGTGTGTGTCAAATAAGACCTTGTTTCCTCGTGCCAGTAAGTGTAGGAGGTGGGTCGTGGCGCTGATTCTGCAGTCTTTCAAGCAATCAACACATTCCCTTATTAGTTCCCATCTGAAAAGCAGGATTCTCCCAAGCCACAACTTACACGTTAGGAGACAAATCTATGAATAGTTTGTTTTCTCAGTCCAGATAATGAATTTGGTTCTTTAAAATTGCCCACTTGGTACCACAAGAGGAAATTTAGAGTAGTTGCTGTTTAAAAACCTATGTGTTTTATGAAGAGTTAGCAAATTGTATTGTATTTTATATATATATATATATTATTGGATTTTTATAGGGGTGGGAAGGTTATATCAAAGTGCATAAGAAACAACGTGGAGATGGGTACATCAAACATCGAAAAGAAAAATCACAGATATATAGCTCAAATTAATTCATTGAAGATTCCCTCTCTATTTCCCTCATATAGTATTACATATTCAAATTAATACATTTCTAAATAAACTTCAAACAATCCTATCAAACATCAATCACATTTCAATTAAATTGTATTGTATTTTGAAGTCTGGTTTCTCCTCCCCCCCCCCCAACCTTCAACCAGAGCATTAAAAAGCCATATTGTCTGCCAATTGTCTGAAAATTGCAGCTCTATGCCCTATTGTTATTTCACTGGTAGCATTTCAAAATATTTTTTATTTATTTATTGTGGGCTTCTTTGGGTTGTAACAAGATTAATAGTTTTTCTTCAATGAAATAACTTTTTTTTAAACTAAACCAGGGGTGTCCAGCCTTAGCAGCCTTCAAGACTTGTGGACTTCAGCTCCCGTGGCTGGCTGGGGAATTCTGGGAGCTGAAGTACACAAGTCTTAAAGCTGCCAAGGTTGGACACCTTTGAACTAAACTAAGCAGAAAGGAAGAAGAATGCGTGTCTGTATTTAGCTCCCCTTAAATGTAGAAATTCCCAATAAAAATCATAATTATTTGTTCTTATTTGTACCTTTATAGGTTTACAGCCACCCAGAGTCATAACAAATTAGGAAGGCCTAGAAATCCAATAAATAAATACACACCTATCATTTTCCAGAACTTAAGTCTTAAAATGACGGGAAATATAGCAGAAGGGAAACCTCAGACTATTTTCCCGGATAATCTATGAAAATATATATTCAACCACAGGCTTGTAAATGACTTTGTTTAGTGTATATTGGACTTTACTGATTTGATATGTAGAATTTTATTGTAGATGAGCTAGGGAACACTGCAATTAGGTTAGCATTGTTCTCGTTATTCCAACTTATTTTCCCCTGCTTTCTCTCATCTGTATCAACAGTCATCTTAGCAGAAATATCAAATGATGCGTTGAAAAGCAGTTGAAGTAGAGTATATGACAATATCTTAGAGCAGGGCTTTTCAACCAGTGGTACGGGTACCACCTGTGGTACATTGGCACCTGGCAGGTGGTACGCGACCATCCTAGAAAAGTGGTAGCGGGGGAGGGGAATGAGCTGAACTGGTGGCAGCACCGCACAAGCCTGAGCGAGAGATGGCTGGAGCTGCAGGGCTGTCAGGGCTCAGCGGAAGTGCCAGGATCAGCACCAGGCTCCAGCTGGAGCTCGGCGCTGATCCTGGCCCTTCTGGGAAGAAGCGCCGATCAGCTGGAATGTTGCAGCATCTCCAGGGTCTTGTGATTTACATTCAGATGCTTGGCAACTGATTCATATTTATGACGGTCACAGTGTCCCAGGGTCATGTGAAGTGACCAAAACCTGCTGCAACCACCCAGCAGACGGGGGGGAATAAAAACCAAGCACCCCCCACCCCACCCCCGCTGCCAATCCTCAATAGAAATGCTCACAACAATGAAAACCTCAGACAGGAGGAAGAGCGCCACCGGGTGGGCAGGCAGGTGTCTTGCTTGGCTGTGGCTTGGGGGGCACTTTTTTCAGTGCCATTGCAACTTCGAACAGTCACTAAGCAAACTGTTGTAAGTTGAGGACTACCTGTACTTTATCACTTTTTTCCTTTTTTTTTTTTGGTCATCACGTTTTGACACCTTGTTAGGCGACTGGTGGTACTCGGATGTTGCCATATCCTAAAAGTGGTACAATGGGTGAAAAGGTTGAAAAGCCCTGTCTTAGAGCAATGAATTGATGAGTTTATTCATTCATTCATCCAAGAACAGTAGGTATCTCAAGGAATCCTAATCAGAAAGATGATATCCAGCCTCCTAGTTATTTTCACTCATCTATCCCAAACCTTAATGAGCATTTAATAATAATAATAATAAAGTTGGAAGGGACCTTGGAGGTCATCGAGTCCAACCCCCTGCTCAGGCAGGAAACCCTATTCCATTTCGGAAAAATGGCTGTCCAGTCTCTTCTTAAAAACTTCCAGTGTTGGAGCATTCACCGCTTCTGGAGGCAGGTTGTTCCACTGGTTAATTGTTCTAACTGTCAGGAAGTTTCTCCTCAGTTCCAGGTTGCTTCTCTCCTTGACTAGTTTCCATCCATTACTTCTTGTCCTGCCCTCAGGCGCCTTGGAGAATAGCTTGACTCCTCTTCTTGTGGCAACCCCTGAGATATTGGAATACTGCTATCATGTCACCCCTAGTCCTTCTCTTCATTAAACTAGACATACCCAATTCCAGCAAACGTTCCTGATATGCTTTAGCCTCCAGTCCCCTAATCATCTTTGTTGCCCTTCTCTGCACTCTTTCTAGAGTCGCAACATCTTTTTTACATCGTGTGACCAAAACTGGATGCAGTATTCCAAGTGTGGCCTTACCAAGGCATTGTAAAGTGGTTAATACTTCACGTGATCTTGATTCTATCCCTCTGTTAATGCAGCCCAGCACTGTGTTGGCTTTTTTGGCAGCTGCAGCACACTGCTGGCTCATATTTAAGTGATTGTCCACTAGGACTCCGAGATCCCTCTCACAGTTACTACTATTGAGCAAGGTACCCCCTATACTATACTTGTACATTTGGTTTATTACAGCTTATATTTAAAGTCCTCCCCTTGGTATATTTCATGGATAAATACCATAATATCCCAGGCCCTGGTGGCTTTGTCCATGTAAATCAGGGAAGGTTGAGCCAATGGATACTTCCTTCTGCCTGCTAAATTTTATTCTAACTCTCATGAAAGGCTAATCCTGCCTTTATTTTTTTTAAAAAAATAAATAAATCCCAAGGCATCAATTTTCCATTCAGTATTAGTTAGCAAAGAATCATAAAGTTATATATTTTGTTGGAAAAGTGTAAGACAAGATTTTTAAAGTACAGGTAGTTCTTGACTAACGACCACAATTGAGCCCAAAATTTCTGTTGCTAAACGAGACATCTGTTAAGCGAGTTTTGCCCCCATTTCACAACTTTTCTTGCCACAGTTGTTAAGTGAATAATTGTGGCTGTTAAGTTAGTAACATGGTTGTTAAGTGAATCTTGCTGGTCAGAAAGTCACAAAAGGGGATCACGTGACCCCGAGATACCGCAACCGTCATAAATATCAGTCAGTTGCCAAGCATCTGAATTTTGATCACGTGACCCTGGAGATGCTGCACTGTTCATAAGTGTGAAAAATGGTCATAAGTCACTTTTTTCGGTGCTGTTGTACCTTAACAGTCACTAAAAGAAGAGTTTTAAGTCGAAGACTACCTGCATCTTTGTTTTGCTTAAGTATACTGCTTTACTATTATATTTTATCTATTCATCTGTGTTTTATACTGATTGTACTTTGGGTTGCCCTACTCTAAGGCTATAATAAAGTTTTCATTAATTCCTAAGAATTCAGATTGCTTCTACTCCAAGAATAGGAAGAACCATTTTCAAACTAGCAAATTGGCCTCACTAATGATCAGTTCTGACTACGCTCAACACATTTGTAACTACTAAGGGCTAGAAAAAAAAGAAGGACCTAGTATGATATAGAGCAAATTGTCAGATTAGTCTAGGAAATTCCTCTCTAGCCAAAAAGTTTGCTCTATTACATTCTAATAAATGGATACCTCACAGTTTCTCAGTCTGTCTATCCCTCCCAATTTGGGGGTGGGGTGTGTGTGTCAAGAATATCTAGGACTTCTTGGAAGATAAGCAAGATACCCCTATAAAGAATAAACAAAGGAAATGTGTTGGGGTTTTTTTGATGTAATATTTCAGCCTGATTTTTTTACGATAGGGTTGGCTACTCTTTCCAACTTACTTCCTGGTAAGATAGAAAAATGTGAGACAGACAGCGTCACCACCAGATGGATTCATAACTGACTGACCAACTGCACTCAACATACAGTCCTCAATGGAAGTACATCTACATGAAGCATGCAATGGGACACCCTAGGGTTCTGTCTTAGGTCCAGTACACTTCGGCATCTTCATAATTAATTTAGGCTAGGAGAGAGAAGGGGAACTCATCAGATTTGCAGATGACATCAAGGTGGGGAGAATTGCCAACACTTTAGAAGACAGACTCTTGGCAGACTTGAGCATTGGCCCTATCCAACAAGATACAGTTCAGTGGTGAGAAAACCACCTAAACAGAAAAAATCAAATGCGCATGTATAGAATAGCATTACCCTAGTTCAACAGTAGTAATTGTCAGAGAGATCTAGGTGTCTGAGTGGATCATCACTAAGGAAGTATGAACCAGCAGTGTGCTGCAGCTGCCAAAAAAAACCCCCAATGCAGCCCAAAGATGCATCAACAGAGATAGCATCAAAATCATGAGAAGTGATAGTACCACTTTATATTGTACTAGTGAGGCCACACTTGGAATACTCTGTCCAGTTCTGGTCATCATGATACAATAAATAAATAAATAAATAAATGCTGAGGCCCTAGAAAGAATGCAAAGAAGAGCAACAAAGCAACTTATCTGGAGACTAAACTGTATGATGAATGGCTAAGGGAACTAAGTATGTCTAGCCTATCAAAGAGAAGGATCGGGGCGATATGATAGCTGTCTTCCAGTACCCAAGAGAAGAGGGGGTTGACCTGTTCTCCAAAACACTTAAATGTAGCACAGAAGCGTTGCTTGAGCAGGGTCCGTAAGATTATCTGGGACACTACACATCCTCTTCACGACCTGTTTTCCTTGTTACCTTCTGGGAGGAGGGGGCTTCGTGGTATCCGTAGCAGAACATCCAGATTCAGCCATAGTTTCATTCCATACAGCATTAACCTTGCGAACTCTCAAACTTCCTCCTTGCGTTATATATTCAAGATGGACAGTATTTAATATTTATTTGCTATGCATATGTAGGGATGTGGGTCTATATATATGTTGTACATAGTATGTTTAGGCGTGTGTCATGTATATGTTTCACTTTGAGAGCGGGCAACTAAATTTCATTTTTGATGTGTGCCATTGTGCCCACAATATAAAAATGACAATAAAGGTTATCTTATCTTATCTTATCTTATCTTATCTTATCTTATCTTATCTTATCTTATCTTATCTTATCTTATCTTATCTTATCTTATCTTATCTTATCTTATCTTATCTTATCTTATCTTATCGTAGGACAAGAAGTAACAGGAAGAAAATCATTAAAGCGATCCAACCTAGAACTAGGGAGAAATTTCCTGACAGGGAGAACAATCAATCAGTGGAGTGGCTTGCCTCCAAAGATTGTGGGTGCTCCATCGCTGGAGGTCTTTAAGAAGAGACTGGATAGCCACTTGTCTGGAATGGTATAGGCAGGGGTAGGCAACCTTGGCTCTTTTATGACTCGTGGACTTCAACTCCCAGAATTCCTGAGCCAGCATGGCTCAGCTTGGAAACCTCTCCCTTTCCCCTCAGCATAGCTGGCTCAGGAATTCTGGGAGTTGAAGTCCACGAGTCATAAAAGAGCCAAGGTTGCCTACCCCTGGTATAGGGTCTCCTGTTCGAGCAGGGGGTTGGAAGACCTCCAAGGTCCCTTGCAACCCTGTTATTTTAATATTCTGTGTTCCAGTGATCCAATGTAGTCTAATTTAACCTCCCCAAGATTCAACAGTAATGACAGAAGAAGACCACATAAAAGCTGTTCCAGCTAAATATATTAACAAAGTATATAAAGAAGACTGAAAAATGAAATTTCTTTGAGCTGAGCTAGATGGATTCCCATCTCAAAATACACTCTGAACTCTAATGCAATCACCTGTTTTTATCCGGCCATCTCTGCTGATGACTCCACCCAGTTCCACGCTTAAGACATAAATAGGTAGATTCCATTCCCTGTGTGAAGATAAACAACCTCCTGCCACTGTCATTCCCAGGGACTCTGCATTATCTTTTCGGACAATCACCACTTTTTCATGACAGGTAACCGCATGAAGGACACTCTGCAAAGGACAAAAAGCAAACATAAATTCAGTTGCTGGGCAAAGGACTTCTCTCGGGTTAATTAGGACCAGTTGATCATTCGTTCATTTGTTGTTCCATTGCACACCTTCTTAACTGACTTTCCTTCACTATCCCTGCCATATAGTTGTGGAAAAGATGATGACAAGAGTTTCACAACACACAATTGCTTTCCTCCAAGAACAATTGTAATGGCTACATAATATCAGCACGAACAAAGGTGAAACCAAGACTGAAAGTCCCCCCCCAAAAGGTTACAAAGTAGAAGCTAAACTCCCCACCCCCTAAATGTGTCATAAATCCCAATCCCCAATTAACACCGTTGGCGGGCTCTCTAACGGTAGCTCCAGCCTGCCAAACATTAAGGCAACTTGACCTTGGTTCTCACAAGAAAGTTATTGTTATGGCTAAGCTAGAAGAATGCATCTCCCCCCTCCCATTGCTGTGGCAACCGAAAAACGAAGAAAGATGGCTGTAGCCAGAGTAGTTTTGAAGGTTTGACATCCATCTTTTCCTGAGATCATGTGCCAGCTGTGGAGGGCAGCCACCCACACTCACAAAAAGATACAGCTGCTTTGAGGTGCTCCTGACATGCTAAATTCATGGCCAAATAAACCGTTAGATCACATTTGAATCCTGATTTTTGCACACTTTACTCACAGGAAATAAGGGTGTCAAACAGGATGAGAATTTCTTGGGAAGAACACCTGACAACACAAATATCAGATGATTTTTAAGATTCCCTTCAGTTGGCATCTTGTCTCATGCACGGTGTAGAAAGGTCTGATGGCTTTAGGACATTGCACAATTCAGTCCAAATGGGAGTTAATGAAATCTGGAAACACAATCACTCAAGTGCCTCACAGCTTCTCTGATCTTTGGCGCTGGACAAGTCAATGTTTACAATTGTCACTGGCTTCAGAGCCAGGCTCTTTCCTCATAGAGGCAGGATGTCTCTTGTTCCACGCCAAAAGGGACGGCTGAACCACTTTATAACAACAAATGATGTTGAAGGCTGAAGCTTATTCTTGGCACTGGATATTAGAAACCTGAAAGCAATATTGGTCCCACATTTACATCTGTGTTCTAGAATTTTCTAATCAGAGAGTTGGCTCTCAAAGTAAGAAAAGGGGGGGGGATGAGGACATTTAAATCCAATTATCTTACAAAGTGGAAATATTTAAGCATGATAATGGCCTATATAATAACCTGGATGATTGTGCAATCAATTACTTTATGCCTCTGTCACACAGGTGTCAAATCAATAGTGTAAAGAAAATAAGAGAATCACTTAAATCAGGGGTCTTCAAACTTGGCCCTTTTATGACTTGTGGACTTCAACTCCCAGAATTCCTCAGCCAGGCACACTGACTGAGGAATTCTGGGAGTTGAAGTCCACAAGTCATAAAAGGGCCAAGTTTGAAGACCCCTGACTTAAATGATTCCAGCAGGAATCAGAAGATATGCACTAGATAGTAGAGAGCTGTGTAAAAATTCTGAGGCAACTTTAGAAGCCTTCTTCAGCTTCATTCATCAATTTGTTTAGCAGTTGTCTAATACTTTTATTTATAATGTTTTTAGGCATGATCTGTATACAAAATTTCTAGATTTGTAAATATCCATGTGACCACTAAGTGGCAGCAAAGACACACAGGAAGCCATAATCCTTTACTAACAATAATACTAAAATAGCCAATGACATATTTATAAAATCAGTAATAACAAAGTAAACAGTGCCATGGACCCTGTTCTGACAAATCCAGAAATGTTTCTAACACATATTTTAAAGGCATGCCAAAAAGCTAAAACCTCTATGACAGGGGTCTTCAAACTTGGCCCTTTTATGATTTGTGGGATTTTATACTGTATATTGTCTTTAAAGTATTCTTTTTTTTTTAAAAAAAGAAAGAGGCAGACTGGTTGGCACAGGTGTGGTGAGGCGATCAGAAAAGTCAATATGGCACCCATGCCTGTGTGATCGAAACCCTGCCCCTTTTCATGCAACACACACAGACAGGCACAGAAATAAACACACAAATGCAGTGGGCTTAGATTATATGAGTATGGCTACCATCTTAATTTTTTTCATCTTGGCCCCTGCAGTGCTACTTCCTGTTGGAAGGTAGAAAATAGATACATCAACCTGTCAATATATACAATATGTACAATATCCTATTGTGTCTCTGTCCCAAGCAGAGTGCAGTTTGAAATAAAGCACTCAAAATATTTGATGTCTGATGTCATTGCAGCATCAGCAAAGATCATTTTATTTGTCCAGGCCTCTGATATACTGATTATTTAAAATCTTGGGTTGATGACATTTTCTGCAGCTTTTTAATATGTGGATTGGGCTTTATGTGTCAACGCTGCTAACATCGGATGTTCTTGCTTTGACAATATATGAAGATGCAGCCATTTTCTCTTTAACCTGTGTGTTACTTTTAGAGTTAGAATTAGATGATGCTGCGGGGGAGGGGGAAGAATGTGTATGGGGATTAGTTAGACATAACAACATCGCATACTTGAAGAGTATTCTTCAAGGTTGTTTGAAATAAGAGATGATAAGAAATGGCGGGTTAGAAAACTGGAGGGAAGGTTTGCATTTCAAACTAATTGGAGAATGTGATTTATGACAGTTAATTGGAGGAGGGAATTGTGCTTTGATACTATGTGTTTAGGGGAGGGGAATTCAGATTTTGGCTTCGACCAGGTACGTGCCGATGCCATGCTACTTGAATAAAGATTCTTTAAGGTAAACAATGCCTCAAAGTTCTTTGAAGAGTACCATCTGTCGGAACCATGACATCATGTTTTTAAGCTATTAACTGGTTCTGGAAATATTGAACCATCAGCAAGATGGATGGATGGACGGATGGATGGATGGAGAGAGAGAGAGAGAGAGAATCTAAGAGAATCTAACTCTAAAATTAGAGGTAAAGTTTGTCTAAGAGATGTAATGCCACATCTTGTTTTAAAGCAATTTGATGTTAAGAAAAGATAACAGCAGGTGTCAATGTTTTGTTGTTGAAAGGTAAAGTGGGAAGAGACCAAAGAACCCCTGTATAAGTTGAGTTACTACTGCAACCTCCTTCTTATTTGTCACACTTAAGATACCAGAATGAATTTAGCACTGGGAACTGTAGTATAAGATCCAACTCTGCTGTCTTTTGACTGGAATTATAATTCAGAACCCCAAAAAGGGAGTGTAACAGGGATATTAAAGAATTTGAGCCTTTCATGCTTCCTGTTGATAGAGGGCATCCTTTAGATGCTATAAAAATAGGGAAAAACTCACCCTCCAACATCCCTCTCTTGATTATCATTAAAATTAAATTAAGATTTAGGATTATAGTTCTGTTCATCTTCTGCCAGACTGCAGGAATTTCTAAAGCCGCTATGAAGTCTCCCCTTCCTATTTTGTTCCATACGAAGGAAAAGCAGGTTAGCTTCTCACTTTTAAAATCATTAACGTGGATTGTGATTTGTTGGAAGGCACAGAGCCCTGCAGGATACACACACACACAGAACGATTTGCTATGATTTTTTTCCCTTTTTCTCCAACTCTGCTTTCTCCTCCGCTGTGCTCTTCCTTCTCCTCATTCAGAAATCGGCAGTGCTTCCTCAAAGTATATAAACAACTGCAAATCTAAAAGGCCTTCTTTTGGACAATGCTGTCCAGAGGTGATACTAAGGGACATTAATATATTAGTCAGCCCTCACCAGGGCTCTTTCATGATATAAATCAGGAGGAGGAGGGGAGGAGGGGGGGGGAGGAGGAGGAGGGCAGGCCTCACCTTGTCAAAAAGGAAGGGTAGATGGCTACCGTGGCAATCCCAGCCAGTTTCCTGTAAAATATCCGGGGTCTGTCGCCTGGTTTGCCTGGAAATGCTGAAGTGAACCAGCCTCTTGCTAGCCTGCATATTGAGATACAGAGAGAAGCCCCCCTAGTTAACTGGCTGAATAACCGAATTTTTAGTTTGCGGAGAAAGACGCGTTCACAAAATGGCTGTGCTCATTTTAAAACGATTTAAGAAAAAATGCTGTCTGGATATATAAATGTAAAGTTGTGGCAACAATAAAAACACGGTGGATTTCCCCCTTTTCTCTGCAAACGCGGCAGTTTGCAGTCTTTGCCTCAGACAAATGTTAATACCATTTCTCAGATCTGTTCTGAGGAAGCTCTTTCAAACCTACCTGTATCAACTGAGCTGCAGTTTCTGGGCTTCCGTGCTGTAGGTCATGTCCGTTAATGGCTAAAACCTTATCGTTCTCTTGAAGTTCCCTGTCACGGGCAGCAAGGCCTCCTTCCAGCAGGTTGAACACGAAGACTCCATCTTCGTTGGCCTTACGGATCAACTTGATGCCCAGCTGTTGCTCTGGGTTGCTTTTCTTCAGAGTAATGTGCAAATTCTCATCCCTGTGGCAGGGAACATCAGGGAAAAGTCCAGAATTCCCACAATGGTACCTTTGCTCTCTGAGCACAGTGAGACGGAGAACTTGACAAGGTTGTCTCAGGACGAACAAGGCGTAGCTGTGAGGCACACTTCTGATATCTATGCCATTGACCTGGAAGACAGAACTGTAGGTCAGCCATATCTAACTGAGGCTAAACTACATCCAACCATGTTGAATACTTAGATCAGGGGTCTTCAAACTTGGCCCTTTTATGACTTGTGGACTTCAACTCCCAGAATTCCTCAGGCCAAGTTTGAAGACCCCTGACTTAGATGATTTCTTATTGCAGTGACAGCTTCCATCACAGCTCAGGTCTGCCTCATACAATGCACCTTCTCTTAAACACCCATCCCTCACAACTTTCTTCCTGTCTTGCTGATTATGATGGCTATTTTTTATTTTATTTGTTTACTCGTCAACGGAAAATTACAAATTCGAAGGAGAAAAATTAAAAATTAAAAAGTGCCCTTATGCACACTTCCTTAGGGACCTCTTAAATATGGGGGTGAGGTCCACAGAGGTTAAGTTAGAATTAAAACTGTGAAAGTTACCGACTGAGACAAGTGAATCGGGTAATATATTCCAGACTTTGACAACTCAGTAACAAAAATGAATTTTTTATTTTTTATTTTTTATTTTCCTTAGACTAGTCCAGTAGCTCCTCGCTTATCCTACTCTGCCAGTCTGCGGGAACACTGTTTTCTGTCCAATTTCTTCTCTAGAATCTATATCTATCCATATGCAATTGCTCAACGTTATTTCGATTACAATGGGAACTGCTTACCAGTCTTCTAAATTTAAATAAAAGGCACTTTGAGCTTTTCTCTTGGTTTCCAGACAGGACTTCTTTCTCAAATTTCTTCTCTATTTATATAAAAAGTCATTTCCATTTTCAATGTGGTCACTTCCTTTCCTGGATTTTCCATCAACTGTATTTGTTGGTCAATTGAGTCCTCGGCCTTAATATTTGGTTGTCCCGCTTCTTCTGTTATCTTCTGCATGGTTGGTTCTTTGGCTGTGGTCAAAATTTGGCATCTAAGCTGGCATCTTGATCTTTTATTTTAGGTCTTATTTTATCACAAGCTAAAAGAATGGCTTCATGTATTGCTTTCAACATAGAAAGAATCTTTTTCCAGACAGGAGGTCTAATCCAACTGATACTTGAGTGAGTGGGAGTTACCTTGCAGAAGGTCTTGGGTTTAAATGTTCGGGAAGTCACGTACTGTTGAAATGACTCCCAACCCAAACATTTCATACCCATGATTTGTTTAAGCTGTTTTCGTATATTTTGCTAGGATATTTTCCCCTACCTCTGAGTGTGCTTCCAATGCTATTAAGAAAAATAAATAAAAGATCTAGCGATACAGTTTCACGGCATAGCAATTAACTCTCTGAGAAGGTTCTGTCAAAAGTAACTTTCTCCCAGCAACTACAGTTATTCTACTCGGCAAGAAATAATAATAAAAAAAGATGTAAAGAAGTTTCAGCAATAATGTTGGAGACAGAGGTAGATGGAGTATTTCTAAATCCCCTAATCCTAAAGAAATGTGTTCACGCTGCAGTGCCAGAGAACGGGTTTATTCTTCTATACAGGTAGTCCTTGACTTACAGCCACAATTGAGCCCAAAATTTCTGTTGTGAGACATTTCTTAATTGAGTTTTGCCCCATTTTACGACTTTCCCTGCCACAGTAGTTAAGTGAATGACTGCGGTTGATAAGTTAGTAACCTGGTTGTTAAGTGAACCTGGCTTCCCCACTGATTTTGCTTGTCAGAAGGTTGCAAAAGGGGACCAGGTGACCTTGGGACACGTCAACGGTCATAAGTATGAACCCGTTGCCAAGCGTCTGAATTTTGATCACATGATCGTGGGGATGCTGCAAAGGTCATAACTGTGAAAAATGGTCATAAGTCACTTTTTTCAGTGCTGTTGTAACTTGGAACAGTCAGTTAATGAACTGTTGTAAGTCAAGGATTACCTGTATACTGCCCCCCTTGATTTTTGAAACAGTAATTGCTTATTGTCACTCCTGCCTCAGTTCCTTCCAGATTGGATTACTGCAAAGTGGTCTACAGCAGAGGTCCCCAACCTTTTGGGCATCAGGGACCGGTTCTGTGGAGAGAGGTTTTTCCGTGGACCGGAGGGTGTGTGGTTTTTTGTGCTGCCTGCATCCCACGGATGGGGCTTTGCTTGTTTGTGCGGCCAGGTTGCTGGCCTGCCGCGGCCCGGTACTAGTCCACGGACCGGGAATTGGGGACCTCTGGTCTACATGGAGTTGCCCTTGAAGACCATCGGGAAGTTGCAACTGGTCAGAAAGCAGTGGCGGACACAGTTCTGGGTGCCCCACGGTTTTCCTGAGTCACATTACTGTGGTGTGAGCTGCCTCAGTTTCTAATTGTTTCCAGGGGGCAATTAGTGCTGATTATCAAGTTTAAAGCCCTACATAGCAGAGGTTATATGTGGGAATACCTCTCCATCAGATAGATTGGATGCGTTCCAGCCCAGCCCTTTGGAACAGCTCCCCACTTGAGATCTGAGGAGCACCCACCCTTTTAGCCTTCCAGAAGGCTGTGAAGATCTGACTCCTCCCACAGATATTGGGGTAGGATGGATCTGAGTCAGGAGGTGGATGGTTTCTGATAGGAAGAATTGTTTTAATATTATTCTGTCTTTATTTGTTCTTGTGAATGGTCTAGGACAGAGGTCCCCAACCTTTTGGGCACCAGGGACTTTTCTGGGGACCGGAGAGTGTGTGGTTTTGTGTGCTGCCTGCTGCTTTTTGGGTGGACCGGTTGCTGGCATGCTGTGGCCCGGTACTGGTCCACGGCCTGGGGGTTGGGGACCCCTGGTCTAGGACACTATGTGAGTAGACCATATCAGTTCTTTTAATTACTCAACAGGATTAATATGCTGGAAACGTCAACCAACTCACATAGTTCTATAACAAGGGATTGTGTCTGAACACAGAAACCAATGATGAACCATGATTTCCATTATTCAGCCATTATAATTCTCCATACAAGAAAAAGACGGATTAGTTCAAAGTTACAATGGTACTGAAAAAAGTGACTTATGGCCATTTTTCTCACTTACAACCGTTGCAGCATCCCTGTGGTCATGTGATCAAAATTCAGACGCTTGGCAACTGGCTCATATTTATGACCGTTGCAGTGTCCTGGGGTCACGTGATCCCCTTTTGTGACCTTCAGACAAGTAAAGTCAATGGGGAAGCAAAGATTCGTTTTAACAACTCTGTTGCTAATTTAACAACTGCAGCGATTCACTTAAGAACCGGGGCAAGAAAGGTCATAAAATGGGACCAAACTCACTGAACAAATGTTTCACCTAGCCTCATAAATTTTGGGCTCAATTGTGGTCGTAAGCTGAGGACTATGTGTAATTATACTAAGAGTAGCCACTATCTTTGTGAGAAGAAAAGATATTGTACTTTTTCTTTTCTTTTTTTCTCCCTATCAACTTTCTTCAGAGTTGGAGTGACTGTTACCAATGGGGTAACACATGAGTCCAAAAGCTCGAAAGAATAAACCTCTGGTCCCGGTGACCAACCTGGATTGGATCTTGAAAGATCAAGTGTACTATCATTTGCACAGAAAATGAAGTTTGGTTTTTATAGAAAGTCAACTTATGTGAATGCTCCAACACTGGAAGTTTTTAAGAACAGACTGGACAACCATTTTTCTGAAATGGTATAGGGTTTCCTGCCTGAGCCGGGGGTTGGACTAGATGACCTCCAAGGTCCCTTCCAACTTTATTGTTATTGTTATTGTTATTGTTATTGTTATTGTTATTGTTATTGTTATTGTTATTGTTATTGTTATTGTTATTGTTATTGTTATTGTTGTGGTTGTGGTTGTTGTGGTTGTTGTTGATCATTGCACAGTCAGCCAGATTTTCAGACTGGATTTGGCATTTTTATCTACCTATCGAGTCCTTACCAAGGACCTGGGATAGGCAGATGTGGATGTTTGATGGTATTACAGATATCGTCGCAGGATGGAAGCAGTTCCTAGTAAGGCCGCCTTTTGCAATTGACTAATGGCGAATCTGTCAATGCCAATGGTGTTCAAGTGGTGCTCCAGTTGTTTTGGGATTGCACCCAAGGCGCTTGCGCTTGCGCTGCTGCTTCTTCTTCTTCTTCTTCTTCTTCTTCTTCTTCTTCTTCTTCTTCTTCTTCTTCTTCTTCTTCTTCTTCTTCTTCTTCTTCTTCTTCTTCTTCTTCTTCTTCTTCCTCCTCCTCCTCCTCCTCCTCCTCCTCTCCTTCCTAATCCTCCTCCTCTTTCTCTCTTCTTCCTCCTCCTCCTCTTCTTCTTCTTCTTCTTCTTTCCTTCTTCTTCTTCTTCTTCTTCTTCTTCTTCTTCTTCTTCTTATTATTATTATTATTATTATTATTATTATTATTATTATTATTATTATTATTATTATTATTATTATTATTATTATTATTATTATTATTATTATTATTATTATTATTATTATCCAACTAGCTTCTGTCTGGATTGTTCTTCAAGAGACCTCCATAGGCTTGATGACAGAACAAGTCTATCTTAATGACTCTGTATAAAAAAAAAGAAATGCACCCTTTCCATTTTACCCTCTATCACTGCTCTTTTAGAGCCTCAGTTGTTTTCCAAGCCAGACCTCAGACTAGAAGCCCTTCTTGAAAGCTGGGCCTACAATTCTTCCAGCCTCTTTATTCCCCGCCCACTTCCTTGAACTTTTACCTTCAGGATCATATCTCCTGGCAGTAGCCTTCCATCTTTGAAAACGACGCCGTCTCGATAGATGTGTTGAATGATGATGTGAATCAAGGGCGTTTCGCTGCCACCCACTACTCTGATGGCCAGGCCTTCGTGGGGATGGCGGCGGTTCATCTTAATACTGGTAACTTCACCATCTGGAATGAGATGATATAACCTTGGAAAGGCTGAAACAGATGCAGAAAAGGGTTGGGTTTGAAATGAATGCCTTTTGTTCTCTTTTTTTTTTTTTTAACGCAAGAACATAAAACATGACGCACGTCCACAGCTGTTTAGAGTTAGATTTCGAGAGATCTGGTACTTACTAAAAGGTGCACAGGTCAACTTATGATCACAATTGAGCCTAAAATTTCTGTTGCTAAGCGAGACTGTTGTTAAGTGAGTTTGCTCCGTTTAACGACCTTTCTTGCCGCAGTTGTTAAGTGACTCATCGTAGTTATTACGTTAGTAAGTTAAGGAGTTCTTAAGCGAATCTGCCCATTGACTTTGCTTTTCAGAAGGGCGCAAAAGGGGATCACGTGACCCCGGGACACTGCAACCGTCATAAATGTGAGTCAGTTTGCCGAGTTTCTGGATTTTGATCATGTGACCATGGGCAGTGGTCATAAGTGTGAAAAACGGTCATAAGTCACTTTTTTCATAAGTCACTGTTGTAACTTCAGTCACTAAATGAATGGCTGTAAGCCGAGGACTACTTGTACTATGACAAAGAGCAATTTCATGTTCAAACAATGGGGCACAGCAGAACTATATTCCAAAGTGATTGCTTTAATATTTATTTTTGTATTGATTCAATATAGAAAAAAGAAGAAAAAGGAGAAAAAAAATAGAAATATGCAAAAACCAATAGAAAAATGAAACACTATACAGCAGGGGTCCCCAACCCCCGGTCCGTGGACCGGTACCGGGCTATGGCATGCCAGTAACCGGTCCGCACAAATGAGCAAAGTCCCATCTGTGGGATGCAGGCAGCACACAAAACCACGCACTCTCCGGTCCGTGGAAAAACCTTTCTCCACGGAACCGGTCCCTGGTGCCCAAAAGGTTGGGGACCTCTGCTATACAGTAAACACGTCATACGTTACATAAAATAAATAATTCTCCCTAGTTTTCCCTACTCAGGGTAGGAAAAGCATTAGTAATGCATGTGATGAACATGGAGATCGTGGTGGGAGCTTCAAGAAGTTGCATGTATGATTCAGCTCTTACACGAATAACGCTTTTCATGATCAAATTCGAAACCACTCATTAATTTCAGTGCAGCCATTCTGACATTTGGCTACGAAACGACGCTATCATGACCAACAAGGGTTTCCTAATCAGTGCCAGAGTCAGTCTTAAGCCCAAGATTCTATTTATAGCATCCTTATCTACCTGAATCTGGTAGATTTTAAATCTCCTCATTTACTGCTTTTTCCAGCAAAGGAAAGATCCTCCTGGCTATTGCATATTTTCCATTGCCTCCTTAAACTTCCACTGCTTACGTGGGGATAAACTGCAAATGCCACCTTAGATAGAGATAGTTTTTGTCCTTTGCTGTTTCTAATCTTACTTTGTACTTTTTCTGCAAATGTTCATATTTTTTTCCAGGAGGGATATGAGATGGCTGAGTCTGTCAACAATGCCAAGAAAATGCCAGGGTTTTTACAAACACGATTTGGAGAAATTACTTCTGATTCACACAAACACAGCATCTCTATGAAATTGTTTATTCTATTTGTCTCCCACCCTTATTATTTTTACAAATCACTGAAGGTGGTGAACATATCCAACACACCTTCCTATTTTCTCCATAACGACAACCCTGTGAGGTGGGTTGGGCTGAGAAACAGAGAGAGACTGGCCTAAAGTCACTCAGCCAGCTTTCATGGCTAAGGCAGGACTTGAACTCACGATCTCCTGCTTTCTAGCCTGGTGCCTTTATCGTTAAACCAAACTGGCTGTCCTAGTCATGAAATTCATGAGAGTAGCAGAACTTTTTTTTTCAGATGTAGTTTTGAATTTTCTTTTTTTCCCCTTAATTATATTTCGCCAATACAAATCTTTTGAAATCTACCAGCACCTTGAAAAATTCTGAGGCCAGGCTTAGAATATTTTACTTAGATTTTTCTACCCCCCACCATCATCTCAAATCCTTACTTGAAGGCAGATTACTATAAAGTCAGAAGAGTGGGTTTGCCCTCTGGTTTATAGATCAGGATTAACTGTGCTTTTTCCTGATTTTTCTTGAACCTGAAGTATTATGAAGGGTGGGCAATGAGGGAAAAACTAGCCAAAGTGTAAAATATGCCCTCACATATGAGATTGTACTAAATTAACCATGGCATTGACATTTTTCATCGAACATTTATTGCTGCAAGAAAATTTTACTACTGTGTTTGCCTAAAGATATCAACTGCTATCTTTGCTGGCATGGAACAGGATGGCGCAGTGGTTAGAATGCAGCATTGCAGGCTAACTCTGCCCACTGCCAGGAGTTTGATCCTGACCTGCTCAAGGTTGACTCAGCCTTCCATCCTTCCGAGGTCAGTAAAATGAGGACCCAGATTGTTGCGGGCAATAGGCTGACTCTGTAAACCACTTAGAGAGAGTTGTAAAGCACTATGGAGCGGTGTATAAATCTAAGTGCTATTGCTATTTCCAATTTTTTATGTGAAGCAGATTCCATTGGGATGAGGGTAGGATTTTACTAATTCCATTTTTTATCTATTTCGCTGATGTACTTGTTTCCCCCCCAAAAAAGAAACAGTTTGCAAGAATTGCTTGAATGTTACTGTTCTTTCATTTGAGTAAAAAAGAGTATTAAATGTACATTTTCATTTTGTTTAATTTTATTAATTCCAGAGGTTTTTTTTTTAAAAAATCTCTTGGAGAACTGTGATAGGCTAAAAATGTATTTGTAGTTTTAATTAAAAATAAAATAGCTCACTAATTACATCCCTTCTTTTTTCAATTCCTTTGCTATGTAAAAACAAGCTAAGCCAATGACTAATCTTGTGCAGCAGAAGCCATACCAGATTTCTTCACTAAGTTAACTTATCTAGGTATTTATGTTCTTATCACCAACTCATTGCCTGCTTGACTAGCATTGCCTGTTTACAGAGTTTTGCCATATTAGGACAGCAACTGCAAACCCTATTCAGAATTAAGGCTATTAGGCCTTGTCTGGGAGCCTGTAGTTTGACAAATCCCACAGGGGTAGGCAACCTTGGCTCTTTTATGACTCGTGGACTTCAACTCCCAGAATTCCTGAGCCAGCATGGCTCGGCTTGGAAACCTCTCCCTTTCCCCTCAGCATGGCTGGCTCAGGAATTCTGGGAGTTGAAGTCCACGAGTCATAAAAGAGCCAAGGTTGCCTACCCCTGCGAATAAACCATCATGTTCTACTTTTGATTCTTTTTTTTTCAATCATCCTTTTTGGTTCACACTCATTTACGTATTCTTACCACCTGTTTGTTTTAAAAAAAGAAAAGAAATTGTACAGTTCCAATGAAATAAATGTGAAGTCTCCGTGATTCTAGATCTAGAAGACCATTTATAGAAAAAAATGGTGACAAAGAATTACTGCAATGCTCATCCTCAAGTTATTCTACTTTTCACTGGCATACTCTCAGTTCAGTCTGTCCTTCTTAGTGGATTTAGACTATCTTCCCCAGGAAATTATCAGTGGTTTGTTGGTTTGAAATATTCATCACCTAATTATTATCTGAAAGGTCTCATGGTGGTTACAGTCCACAACAAGGCAGGGCATCCTGCTTCAAAATGGTCCTTTTGGAAGGATTGGTGGTATGCAGCTTCTTCCTCAAAAATGGACAGCACAACTGCTTATATTTCTGTGCTTGTCTGAACCCACGGAGAACCTCTACTGCCATGTCTTCATTTTGAAAAGTGCAAAAATGAATCAGGGGAAGAGGAAGAAGAATGGATCGGTTTGATCCAGAGTAATTTTTTTTTTAAGAGAAAAGGGCTGAGATTAACATTTTCACTCTCATTCCCTCCTCAAAACTTTAAAGCAGGGGTCTTCAAAAGTGGCCCTTTTATGACTTGAGGACTTCAACTCTCAGAATTCCTCAGCCAGGCACGCTGCTTTAAAGCCTCCAACTATTTCTTCAGTGTTGGCCATGCAGTTTTCACCCCCAGAAACGGTGGCCAGTAAGGACCAAGTAGGTATCTACTGAGTTTTCATCTTGAAAAAGGTATGCAGAATTGGACCTTGTTAGTTCTTGGGTGAGAGAAACAGGATTAATTGAATCTAAAGTTTAGATAATGTCTAGAATGAGAAGCTGAAAATAATGGGCGATAGTGAAAGCTGCAGCCAAAATCTACATGGATATATCCATGAAGTTACCAGAAATTAAGCTCACTTCAAATAGACTTTTCTTAAACCCAGCAACAGTCTACTTGCAATCAGAGACAGTAAGTTAAAAGAGTGCTAGTGACACCTTCTTTGTACTATCCTCCACATGTAAAGAGCAGCTGTTGGTAACAACAAACAATATCTTGCTATGCAATGGATACAGAAATGACTCAGAAATAATAATAATAGCACTAATAGCACTAATAGCACTAATAGCACTAATAGCACTAATAGCAATAATAATAATAATAATAATAATAATAATAATAATAATAATAATAATAATAATAATAATAATAATAATAATAATAATAATAATAATAATAATAATAATAATAAAGTTGGAAGGGACCTTGGAGGTCATCTTGTCCAACCCCCTGCTCAGGCAGGAAACCCTATACCATTTCAGACAAATGGCTGTCCAGTCTCTTCTTAAAAACTTCCAGTGTTGGAGCATTCACCGCTTCTGGAGGCAGGTTGTTCCACTGGTTAATTGTTCTAACTGTCAGGAAGTTTCTCCTTAGTTCTAGGTTGCTTTTCTCCTTGATTAGTTTCCATCCGTTGCTTCTTGTCCTGCCTTCAGGCGCTTTGGAGAATAGCTTGACTCCCTCTTCTTTGTGGCAGCCCCTGAGATATTGGAACACTGCTATCATGTCACCCCCTAGTCCTTCTCTTCATTAAACTAGACATACCCAATTCCAGCAACCGTTCCTTATATGTTTTAGCCTCCAGACCTCTAATCATCTTTGTTGCTCTTCTCTGTACTCTTTCTAGAGTCTCAACATCTTTTTTTCATCATGGTGACCAAAACTGGATGCAGTATTCCAAGTGTGGCGTTATCAAGGCATTGTAAAGTGGTATTAATACTTCATGTGATCTTGATTCTATCCCTTTGTTAATGCAGCCTAACACTGTGTTGGCTTTTTTGGCAGCTGCAGCACACTGCTGGCTCATATTTAAGTGATTGTCCACTCTGAGATCCCTTTCACAGTTGCTACTATTGAGCAAGGTACCACCTATACTGTACCTGTGCATTTAGTTTTTCTTGCCTAAATGTAGAACTTTACTTTTTTCACCATTGAATGGTGTATGTCTACTTTGCTTGTTTCCAGTTGCACTCAATATGAATAGATGGCAACTGAACAGGACTATCTTTGTAAATAAACAATAGTCTTTAGTGTAGCTGGTTTGACATGGGGACTTCTTAGGTTGGACATGGCTTAGAAATTTTGGACTGCTTTGTTCCTTGGTGGTTTCGCCTTTCTACATAGACCTCGATAAAAAGGATGAATCTGGATTTTTACTCTTGGCATACGTGTATAGTGTATATAGTGTCAGATAATGTATGTCTACACATAAATTGGAACTAGGTCAACAGCTACCAAAAGGAAAGCTAAATTAATACTTGCAGTTAAACATTTGAACTGCAGCTGACCTCAGTGAAAACATGAAATAGGAAGTATAATTTTAGAAACAGCCTACTCCTGAACCTTGACAAGATTAAATGGATACCAATCATAATGGATGCAGATGACTCCAGAAAGTAGATGCTAACAGCTGACAGCCAAAAGGCATTTGGACCCTATTTAAGTATTATTCTCTTTAAAGTCTAGCTCAACAGGAGTTCTCTCTATAAAACCATCAATTGTGCAAACAGCAGAGCTATAATAGGGCTCAGTTTTGATCTGCCATTGATTCTTCAAAGCAGATGGGCAACGTGTATCATTCACTTGAGGAGCTGAACGTTCAAAATGTGTGGATCTGAACAAAGCTCTGGTTTTCCTTTGAATCACTTTGTGGTCCAGCTTGTTTGCCCAATTTCTTAGCATATGTGCAAGTTGCCCATAAACTCAGTATTAGTTCTGATAGACCTTGGGCTGTAAATCAAGACCACACATCCTGCTTTGCATACATGCAACTAAAGATTGAATGTGGGCATAAATTCACTAAATGTTCAGTGCATGTAGGAAAATTATTTCTGAAAATCTTCAGTGAATTGTTTTCTTTTCCTTTTTTTTTTGGTAAAATTCCTATTAATTACAAAATTGCTATAAGAAATTAAAACTAAGCTAGGAACTTAGCATTTAATTTTCAAAGAAAGGCCACAATAAGGTGGAAAACCGTAGTTGGTTTTGGATGATCAAAAAGATGGAACATAGAATATAGAATAATAGGGTTGGAAGGGACCTTGGAGGTCTTCTAGTCCAGCCCCCTGCCCAGGGCAGGAAATCCTATACCAGTGATGGCGAACCTTTTAGAGACTGAGTGCCCAAACTGCAACCCAAAACCCACTTATGCATCGTTGAGTGCCGGGTGGGTGTGGCCCATTGGGTGGACGTGGCTACGGTGGTAACGGCAGACAGGGTGGGACTAAAAAGTTCAATCAATCAGTTCCAACTTTGCAAGATCTTTCTTTTCCCCCGCGAGAAGTTGAAATTGACTGATTGAACCTTTTTTTTTTTGCACACGGCAGCGGAGGCCTAAAGTGAAAAGGTTTTATAAAACCCAGCTGAAGGCCTAGGACTGGGGCGACGGCGCACGTGCCCACAGAGAGGGCTCTGAATGCCGCCTCTGGCACCCGTGCCATAGGTTCGCCACCACTGTCCTATACCATTCCAGACTTTCTTTGGGCTTGATGGGATGGATACATGTAATCATAGAAAGAATAACAGAACAGAATAATAGAGTTGGAACAAATCTGGAGATCCTCCAGTCCAAATCCTCCCCCCCCCCAACCAGGAGACCCTATATCATTTCAAACAAGTGGTTGTCCAGTCTCTTCTTAAAAGCTTCCAATGATGCAGCACCCAACAACTTCCAGAGGCAAGTCGTTCCACTGTTTAATTGTTCTCACTGTCAGGAAATTTCTCCTTAGTTGTAGGTTGGATCTCTCTTTAATGAGCTTCCATCCATTGCTTCTTGTCCTGTCCTCAGGTGCTTTGGAGAATAAGTTGACTCCTTCTTCTCTGTGATAGCCCCTCAAATACTGGAAGATTGCTATCATATCACCCCTAGTCTTCCTTTTTGTTAGACTAGACATTCCTAGTTCCCTCAATCATTCATTGTACAATTTAACCTCCAGGCCCCTAATCATCTTTGTTGTTCTTCTCTGCACTCTTCCCAAGGTCTCAGCATTTTTTGTATTGTGGTGACCAGAACTGAATGCAGGCTTCCAAGTGTAGTCTCACCAGTACAGTATAATGCAGAACTACTGTATCACTTCATGTGATACTATCCTAGTTTAATGATACTAGTTTAATGAAGAGAAGGACTAGGGATGACATGATAGCAGTGTTCCAATATCTCAGGGGCTGCCTCAAAGAAGAGGGAGTCAAGCTATTCTCCAAAGCACCCGAAGGCAGGATGAGAAGCAACGGATGGAAACTAACCAAGGAGAGAAGCAACCTAGAACTAAGGAGAAATTTCCTGACAGAACAATTAACCAGTGGAACAACCTGCCTCCAGAAGCTACGAATATTCCAACACTGAAAGTTTTTAAGAAGAGACTGGACAGCCATTTGTCTGAAATGGTATAGGGTTTCCTGCCTGAACAGGGGGTTGGACTAGAAGACCTCCAAGGTCCCTTCCAACTCTATTATTATTATTATTATTATTATTATTATTATTATTATTATTATTATTATTATTATTATTATTATTATTATTATTATTATTATTATTATTATTATTATTATTATTATTATTATTATTATTATTATTAGTATTAGTATTATTAGTATTATTCATTATCATTATCATCATTATTATTATTATTCATTATTATTGTTGTTGTTGTTGTTGTTGTTATTGTTGTTGTTACTATCCCTTTGTTGATGCAGCCTAGCTAAATGTTCTAGGTTTCTAGGCTAGCACGGGAAGTAAAAGAAATAGTGAAAGGGAAGAGCAACAACATCTGTACCACTGTGCAGAAAATTATCTAGGTGGATCCAATATGTATTCAGCCATTAAGCTTCATTCATGGGGGACGTTATTATTTTACTAAAAAAGAAATCACACAGTATGATCTAAATAAATAAGTTGGAAAAAATGATTACCTGCTTCTGAAGCAATCAGATTTTCAACATTTTCTCGTTCCCGTTCAACATGGTTAGCCACACCACTGCCACTTTTTGTCCTTCGAAGGACATTGAGAGCTCTGTTTATCTTTTTAAAAGATCTGCTTCGTACAGTAGAACGCTCAAACTGTGAAGCTGTGGCTAAAGAGGAAAACAGAATATTTAGGCTTGGGCTGAATACCAGAAAAATCTCATTTATTCTAAAGGCTGCTAAATGAAGATAACCTAGAAGTAAGAAAACCTTTAACCTTATTCCATCATTGCACAAGAGCCTTAGTATATGTTAGCCAGTGGAAAGTCAGTGAAACATAGTAGCTTGGTGTTAGAAATCCTGTTTATATAAAGCACCACACAGAGGAAACAAAGAGCACAGTCACCATGTGCTTTACAGCTCAACTATTTTACTGTAAATAGGAAACAGGAAACTCTACTTAGAACAAAAGAACATAGAGTATATATACCATAGATCCGGACTTGTAAATACTGCCATCTACTGGCTAAATACTATTATAGTTGTTGCATAAAAATACATTCCAACAATGAATTCCAACATTTGAGTATTAGACTTGGACAAAAAGTGGGTTCAAGTTCACACTTGTTCAGTGGGTGTTGCCAAGCCACACCTGTCTTTTAGGATACTGTACCTCTCTCTCATAATAGTCATAAAAATGAAGGAGAATGCTATATAAAACTGCGTGGAGGAAACTGAATGGATGAATGAATGAATAAATGAATGAATGAATGAATGAATGAATGAATGAATGAATGAATGAATGAATGAATAAATAAATAAATAAATAAATAAATAAATGAATGAATGAATAAATAAATAAATAAATAAATTCCACACTAATTTCCAAAAGTAATGTCTTGCAATGACATAGTAGAATATTATTTTGACCATCGTCAATAGAAGGATGGGAATATATGCTACAGTCAAAGTTACCAAATGTGTATTTAAAATATATTAAATTAAGAAAAGGTCCTTGGAAAGAAAGTTACGATACTTCCTCCAAGTGCACTAGAATAGCCCCTTATCCTTCATAACAATTCCACAAATTTCAACACAATTCTTTGAATAATATATGTGAGTATTATGGATGTTCAGGAATTCTGCTTAGTCTGCATTTCTAAGTGAACTGATCAGATGTGCAGCTCCAGAAAGTTAGAAGGCAGATCTGGTTTGCATTTTGTACTTCTCCAAGTTTTGGAAGGCAATTCTTAGCTCAGAGAAACAACAACATTCAAATAAAAAAAATGTGCATTTCAACTGTTAGTGGCATTTGGAATGAACTTTCAGTTTGTCCAGTCTTTTGTATATGCAACAAATCAACTTGGAAGAGGGTGTGACCTCTTCGAGCATGATTCTGAAGACCCATAGGGACTATTATCCAAAGGAGAGGCTGCCAAGTGATTTATCTATTTCTTATATTGTTATAAGAATGTCTTCAAAAGTTCATAGGGGTTTTCCTTCATTTTATTCTCAGAACAGCCTTGGAAAATGATTAGGGCTAAGAGAAAATGTAACCAACCCAAAATCACTCAGTGATTTCCCACAGATGAGGGTTAGTTTGAATCTGAGTTTACCCTGTCCAACTTCTTAAACCACCACACCATATTGCTTCATACAGTATATATATAAGCCTATAAACCAACTTTAGGCTGTGTAGAAAACTGGAAAGAATGATGTAGTGGTATGTGATTAGGCTTAAATAAATTAAAAATGTATTTTATATTGTTAGATGTCAGATAGAAAGCATATACCGTAGAGCAAACAGAGAAGAGGGCATCGTACAATTAAATGCAAATTTCTTTGTAATGTCTGAAAGGTAAGAGGAGACCTATTCTTTCAAAGTTTCAAATGTAGTTTTAATGCTAGAGTCCATTTGGTGTACAGATAGTCCTCAATGTAGGACCATAACTGAGCCCAAAATTTCTGTTGTTAAGTGAGACATTTCTTAAGTGAGTTTTGCCTCATTTTATGAACCTTTCTTGCCACAGTTGTTAAATGAATCACTGCCGTTGTTAAGTTAGTAACATGGTTGTTAAGTGAACCTGGCTTTCCCACTGACTTTGCTTGTCAGATGGTCACAAAAGGGGATCACATGATCCCAGGACGCTGTGACCATCATAAAAATGAGTCAATTGCCAAGTGTCTGAATTTTGATCACAATGATCATGGGGATGCTGCAACGGTCGTAAGTGTGAAAAATGGTCATAAGACACTTTTTCCAGTGCCGTAACTTTGAACGGTCACTAAATGAACTGTTGTAAGTCAAGGACTACCTGTTAAGGCACCAGACTAGAAATCAGGGGACTGAGTTCTAGTCCCATCTTAGGCATGAAGCCAGCTGAGTTTACCTGGGCCAGTTACTCGCTCTCAGCTCTAGGAAGAAGGTATAGAGCAGGGGTAGGCAACCTTGGCTCTTTTATGACTTGTGGACTTCAACTCCCAGAATTCCTGAGCCAGCATGGCTCAGCTTAGAAACCTCTCCCTTTCCCCTCAGCATGACTGGCTCAGGAATTCTGGGAGTTGAAGTCCACGAGTCATCAAAGAACCAAGGTTGCCTACCCCTAGTATAGACAATCCTCCCTTCACACTGGCGATTGGAATGGTCTTAAAACGCAACATCAAGTGAATGCATTGACTTACAGCCATCCCAGTTGCAGCCATCCCAGTTGCCAGTTGCGTCATTAGATGAATCCTACAGTCGCCGCACCCTGTTGTCACGTAATTGCCATTTGTGACTTCTTGCTGCCTTCTCCAACAAGCAATTGACTTTGTTTGTCGGAAGCTGTCAGGGAAGGATGCAGATGACAATCATGTGACCACAGGATACCACAACCATTGTAATTGTGAGCCAGTTGCCCAGTACTTGGATCATGATTACTTGACCACGGGTAAGCTGTGATGGCCACAACTAAGAAGGAACAATTGTTAAGTCCCCCTTGTTCAGTGCCACTGTGATTTGGAATGATCACGGAATGATCGGTCATTCAGCAAGGATATCTGTAAAGGCTAACCATTTCTGGCAATTTTGCCAAGAAAAAGACCTCCAAGGTCTCTTCCAATTCTGTTATTCTCTATTCTCTTCTCTATAAAGGGATTTGCTTCAGAAAGTTGCTAGGAATCAGAATTGACTCAAAAGCACACACAAACGCCCCCCCACCACCCTTTCCTGGATCCTGTTTCATATATAAAATAATACAATACATTTATAGACTTAAACATTCTCAACCTAATTAAATCAGCAGTCATTTTCATACATGGATATAAGTATTTGATCCCGAATCATTTTTCTTCATGGAATAATTACTTCCTTCTCTTGGGTTTTTTAGTTTTAAATTCGTTTCTATTTTGGCTTATAGCTGCACATTTTGCACGTTTATAATGTACTGTGTTCCATATAAATAGTGCAAAATGTTTCCTGGCCTACCGATTTAAGCAAAATGTGGCCATTTAGAAACAGGCTTGCTGTGTCCAAGATGCTTCCCTGCTGGGGCTCTTACTTCTAGATTGCTGGCTTATATAAAGACGGGTGGGATTGGTTCCTGGTGAGTTGTCCTCAAAGTTGGCATTGAAGGCAGGGTTAATTAGCCCTGGTTCATCTGTCATTAAGGCAATTGTGGCGGCAGCAGACAACTCAGATCCAAGGGCAGGTACTGTTAAAGCAGCATTCAAATCAGCAGATCCAGCTGGCGAACTTCTCTTTCTCTCCTTGGTGAATCCATAGTGAGAAGCCCCTTTGCACCTAAGGAAAATTAAAGACGACAGAACTTAAACAAAACAAAAACTGCTCAAACGAATGGAGACAGGTAACTTCTTTCAGAAAGTCAAAATTTGGGGGTGGGGGGGAGGAAAAATGAGACCGAACTAGTTTCCCATTTTTAGTTTCCTGCACCGTGCCCAAATGAAGAAGCATTGAGAAGTTTAGCAGATTACACAGATCTACTTTTATCCAACTGTGAATACAAACGAAGTAGATAGAGGTCACAGAGAGAGAGAATGTCTGAGGACAGAATTGCAAAACAAATATATGAAGGGAGAAAGAACGAATGGGTCAAGAAGAAAAGGAAGGGACTAAAAAAAGTTGAGCTTGAATGGAGTTGCCAAATTCTTGGAAAAAGGGAGAGGTGAGAAGTTTAAAGAACAAAAGGCAGCTTGTGAAGAAATGGTGCACGAATGTAAGCGGAAGCAATGATAATTTTCAAGGCAGGCAAAATGTGAAGAACAGCAAATGATGGTGTAAATTAAAATCTAGTCACATTTCTTTTCTTTTTCTCTTATCTCCCTCCCTTTGTTTATTTTTCTTTCTTTCTTTTTTCACTCTTTTCTCTGCACTTTGAGTAAGGGTTGACTCTGAAAGGGAGTTGTGTGATGGACAGGCAAAAGTATGTTATTATAACCAGCAAAGCTTGAGGGCATGACATCTTTTCCGAGGCTTTAGCAGGAGTGGAAGAGCAGGGAAAGATCCATCCAGTAAGGAGGGATTACGTGATTAATTCACACCGAAAGCCTCCTTCTGCTAAAGAGATCGATTCGGGGAACACAGGCCCGTTTGTAGCTGTGGTTTCACTGGATCGGAAACAGAGAGACTCAGCTACCCTGGCAGGTGACTGATCCAAACAAAGGAGAGGGTTATAATCAGTGTTTTGTCTCTGGCTAATGAAAGAGGGGCAGTGTGTGGCAAAAAGGCTTGATTGCGTCAGCTGATGTTTGAGGAAAGAATAAAGCCACTCATGCTGGGGGTCGCCCAGTCCCCCACCATGACAAACAGGGACTGTGGTAGCAGCCGTGACTTCACCAGGAGCCTGACAGCTGCCCGTCAGATTTGGGATTCCCAGTGTTTTTCCAAAAGAACTGTTCCACAAACAATTGGAAATAAATCTGTTGGCTTTGCAGAATTAGAATGCAGATTTAGTCTAGCTAACGAAGGACCCTTCCCCCCCCCCTCAAAATCAAATGCTTATTTTTTTATGCTTCTTATTTCTTTCAACTTTTCAAATCACAAGCTTTGTTCTTCGTGAGGCTTCTATGTCTATTAGAAGCTGTAAAATATACACAGTCGTTATTGCTCACCCAAATTCTTCTTTCCCCAACACAGATTCTTAGATCCTGGATCCAATTTTAGGCCAGTGGTTTGCACACTTACTCATTAATATATTCAACTTTCAGTATAAGTATTCTTGGGATGGCAAATTTAGACAGCACACTAAAAAGCAGAGACATCACCCTGCCAACAAAAGTGCGTATAGTCAAGGCCATGGTTTTCCCAGTTGCAATGTATGGCTGTGAAAGTTGGACCATAAGAAAGACTGAGTGCAAAAGAATTGAGGCCTTTGAACTATGGTGCTGGAGAAGACTCCTGCGAGTCCCCTGGACTGCAAGGCGATCAAACCGGTCAGTCCTAGAGGAGATCAACCCCGACTGCTCTTTAGAAGGCCAGATCCTGAAGTTGAAACTCAAGTACTTTGCCCTAATGAGAAGGAAGGACTCACTGGAGAAGAGCCTAATGCTGGGAAAGATGGAGGGCAATAGAAGAAGGGGACGACAGAGAATGAGGTGGCTGGATGGAGTCACTGAAGCAGTAGGCGTGAGCTTAAATGGACTCCAGAAGATGGTAGAGGACAGGAAGGCCTGGAGGAACGTTGTCCATGGGGTCACGATGGGTCGGACACGACTTCACAACTAACAACAACAATTCTTGGGATGTACACCAGGTAGATATTTAAGCAGCAAGTGCACAGAAGCAGCAGATAATAAGATAATCTACTAGACAGAAACCACCTGCAAAAAAATTGCCTTGTAGGCAATGCAAATATCTGATGGGCTTCCTGTTGTGATCTCAAGCATCTGCAAAGTTGATCAGGAAGTTCATGGATGCTAACTGGCCCTCAAGCTTGAAGGGAGTTTAAAACACTAGCAGTTTGTAACTGGACCCCCAAAATAAACCGATTGCCACTAAATATATTTAATAAAAGAGTTTCCACTGAAAGGTCCTAGTCAAGATACTAATAGCCTTGTTGGAACTCTGCAACGTTTCTAATCAATATTCAACATTAGCAGTGCAGATAGAAAACAGCATTTGGGAGAAATAAATTTGTTGCAGAGTTATCTCTATAGATTAGGGGTCTTCAGACTTGGCCCTTTTAGGGCTTGTGGACGTCAACTCCCAGAATTCCTCAGCCAGCGTGCCTGGCTGAGGAATTCTGGGAGTTGACGTCCACAAGTCATAAAAGGGCCAAGTTTGAAGACCCCTGCTATAGATTCTCAAGGAAACTCCTTGGAGTGTTGTCAAGATATAAAGAGACTATGATAATTTCCCCCTAACTGTGGGCAAATGCAAATTACATGGCTCCAAGGTAGAACAAAAAAATACATGGTACCCTTACATTTACCCTGACCTAAGTTGAACAATGTTAGTTAAATTCTGGGAGCCACATAAAAGATATTCCAGAACACAAGCTACTTAGGCTGGAAAAAGTTAAGTCCAGACAGCAGGATATATAGTCTCTCTTCTATCAAGGATGGGAATACACTCACTCTTGTCTTTTTGTTTTGTTTTGCAGATGCAGAAATTGTAATTGTTATTATTACTTGGATTAATTCATGTATTCTTCATTCGTTAACTTGTGTTTTTTTTAAGTTTAAATTGAGAATGACGATAAGTGAAATACACCTTAGAGTTCAGCTTGATTTCTGGTGATCACAAGGACGTGACTATGCAGTTTTCTTGACAAAGGGATGCATAGATGTACAATGGGATAATCTTCTGAAATATTTGGTTGACTTTGTAACCCCTAGACCTACAGCCCTGGGGGCTTCTTAGTAGTTTCATAACAAATTATTATGTACATCCCCACCACAAAATGGCTTTCATAGCCTATGCATTTACAATCAATTTGTTCACAGTTTGAGGAATTTGTCTGATTATGCTCTTGAGACACGTCAAACATTAATTGTCCACTTAATGAGAGCCACATCTGAAAAAATGGCCTGTCCCTTATTTAAGCCAATGCAGCAATTCAGAACATTTTTTCCTGCTTGTAGTGCATTCAACTTTTTAACGAGTCTCTAATGGGCTTGCTGTACTTTGTTGGTTATATTCACATAGGCATCTAAGGTACATTAAACATGAAACATAGAAGTCTGAAGTATTAGGATTTCCTCTAACTCTTCTGATAAACCTTAGCATTAATTTTGTTAGGACCTCAAAGAGATCAAAGAACACCTTATCTGATCTGGGATCCAACTGTGTTTTCTCTGACACAAGTGCTTTAAGTCAGCTGGAGAAATTGGAGCAACGTTTCTCAACCTTGTCAACTTTAAGGTGGGTGTCTAAAGGTTGAATCATGGCAACTGGACCAAACTTCGTTAATCTAATCCCCATTTTAAGGAGAAACCCCTGAAGTTGGTGTGGCAAAAGCTGGTACATTCCAACAATTTTCTGACTCTCTGCCTAACTAATTTTGCTCTGACTGATGAAGTTGCTTAGATGGGCAATGAAACATCTCAGATGAACAAAGTTTGGCCCAGTTGCCACGATTCAACCTTTAGACACCTTTGGCCTGGATGATTGAGTCTTCATTGACATTTAAGATGGGTGGACTTCAACTCCCAGAATTCCCTAGCCAGGCTTAAACTTGCCAAGGTTGAGAAACAATGCTCTGGAGGGACATAAGCTTTAGAGGTTAGGAAGGCTAAGTGCTGTGTATTTTGCGATGTTTCGGGAGCCAGATTTGATTCCTTTTCTCACTTGGTGAATTGTGAAATCTGAATTCATTAATATGCTCTGAGCCAAAACTCATTCGTGGACTACCAGGATTTTTCTTTTTGTTTCAAATTTTATTAATTAATCAAAACATAATTTACCAAAAATACAAAGAAAAATAATAATGGTAAAATAAGGACGGGAAAGGGGAAGAGAGGAAAGTGTAGGGTAGAGGGGATAAATTTTTAAAAAAGCATTAACCTCCAACTCCATTTGGTGCAGTAGAATAAGGTAATAACATAACACCTCCAATTTTTACCTGACGTTATAATATATACTAGACATTTCTATAACAACAGACCTATCTAATCAGCAAAACCCAAAATCAGTTTCATGTTTTCCCACCTCAAGCACAAAGTCCAAAAGCAGTTTCCAAGTAAAAGCAAAATTAATTGTGTTCTTTTCTTTAATCAAAGCAGCCCTCTCTGCTACCTCCATCAACTTTTGCAGCCATTCATCCATTGTGGGAATCACAATGCCTTTCCATTTTTGCGGATAAAGTAATCTTGCTGCCATGAACATATATCACATAAACCAATAGGGCTTTGGGGTTGAAGATTTAGAGTCCCTGATAGGGCTTATTTCCCGTTTCATTTACAAGGCACGATGCCCTAGAAACTATCCATCCTTCCTAAACATTCCAGAAATTCCAGTCTCAATACATTTAGAGAACACCAATTTGAATAAGGCTTCTATTAAGTCTGCTACTCATATTATCTCCACAGTGTACATAAGATACTAAAGATAGAAAACTGACATGGATATGGGGTTCCTTATTTTCTTCATTAAGATAAGATAAGATAAGATAAGATAACCTTTATTGTCATTTTTATATTGTGGGCACAATGGCACACATCAAAAATGAAATTTAGTTGCCCGCTCTCAAAGTGAAACACATACATGACACACACCTAAACATACTATGTACAACATATATATAGACCCACATCCCTACATATACATAGCAAATAAATATGAAATACTGTCCATCTTGAATATATAACGCAAGGAGGAAGTTTGAGACTTCGCAAGGTTAATGCTGTATGGAATGAAACTATGGCTGAATCTGGATGTTCTGCTACGGATACCACGAAGCCCCCTCCTCCCAGAAGGTAACAAGGAAAACAGGTCGTGAAGAGGATGTGTAGTGTCTCAGATAATCTTAGGGACCCTGCTCAAGCAACGCTTCTGTGCTATGTCCTGGATGGGAGGGAGGGAACTGCCAATGATCTTTTCAGCCATTCTCACCACTCTCTGCACCGCCTTCCTGTCTGAAGTAGTGATGCCTCCAAACCAGACTCCTAAACCAGGGGTAGGCAACCTTGGCTCTTTTATGACTCGTGGACTTCAACTCCCAGAATTCCTGAGCCAGCCATGTTGGCTCAGGAATTCTGTGAGTCGAAGCCCACGAGTCATAAAAGAGCCAAGGTTGCCTACCACTGCACTAAACTAAACTTTTACTCCAGCAGAACCTTGTTTAGGAAGAATGGTGAAACAAGTGTTCTACACGCTCATTTGCAACCTCTAATATATATATATAGTTATGGCTCAGAAACTCCCAGTACACTATGCATTGAGTCTAAAGAGTATGGCAATATTCTTTCTATCTTTATGGATTTCCATGTTATCTTTTAGAAGGTAACTTACTAGTTAAAGAACTGGTACATGAGATATATTTTTTGCAACAGATTACTAAGAAGGAAAATAAAATGAAGACATATATACTTAGGTGTGGCTGCTTATGGCTACAACGTTTCCACAATTATTATGCAGCATAGGAAATGGGAGATATTAAAACGATTGTTCTTAAAATATAGCAGCTTTCTTTTCCAGGATAAATTGCCAATATAATCTGATGGCTCTTAATATCATGCATATTTGGACCTGAAATTATGCTATTAGATAATCCCTGAGGTGGGGTGGGGACTAGAATGCTAAATGATTTACTTTGCAATCCAGAGAGATGGTGCTACTAAGTCTACGCTTTTTGTAGGAAGGCCTATTTTAGCCAATTTATCCACCCAGCAGAAGAAATAGAACTTGGAAGTATTCCATATGATAGAACAAGAGTTTCAAAAGCAATTTGTACTGCAGGAAGAACAGAGAGAAACTATTCAAAAAGTCAAAAGTGCCCAAGGCCTCTGGGTTGTCACTATGGATGTCGCAACAGCTACAATCCTATACTTAATTGTGTTACTATCCACCAACCCACCAACCATTGACAAAGTCTGTCCATAATGCACAAGGGGCTTCCCCATTGACTTTGCTTGTCAGAAGGTCACAAAAGGGATCACATGACCCCGGGACACTGCAGCCGTCGTGAATATGAGTCAGCCATCAACTGTCTGTATTGTGATCACGTGACCATGGGGATGCTGCAACAGTTGTAAGTGTGACAAACAGTCATAAGTCACTTTTTCCAGTGATGTTGTAACTTTGAATGGTCAATAAATGAATTGTTGTAAGTTGAGGACAACCTGTACATAAACTTTGGGCCCTCTATGGCTGCTATTTCTCCTCCAGTGCATATGTAAAGTCAGAGGCATTTGTTTCTATATTTAAAAATAAATCATTATGTCTGAACCCAGAGCAACAGAATTGGCTTCTTTCCTTGAGCCACAGTTCAGATTAACTTACTCTACCATTCAGAGGTAAAGATAAAGCATTTTAACTTCTTGGAGAAGAGAGGAGAAGAAAGTGAGTATCACTCGAGCCCAAGGTCAATAATTTTATTCCCTGACTTAGTGTCACTAGCACCATTAATACTATCAGAACTATTTTGCAACTACAATAGTAATTATACTCAAGAGTAAGGCAACCAAATATGGCCACTAGATGGCTGCAACGAGATAGGTAAGATGTGAACTCTGTGTCCACCTTGTGGTCATCTAAAGTTTTGCAGTCCGGATCTAGTACCCGGCTGCACAAACAAGCAAAGCCCCATTCACGAGATGCAGGCAGCACACAAAACCACGCACCCTCCAGTCCGCCGAAAAACCTCTCTTCACGGAACCGGTCCCTGGTGCCCAAAAGGTTGGGGACCTTTGCTTTAAGGAATCTTGTTATAAAAGTTAATGGGTTTCTCAAAGCAGAAGCACTGAAAAAGGGGAGCACAGAGCTGTTGTTGTTAAAGTTGTTGTTAAAGTTGAATAACGTCTGGAGAACTTTCTCCCAATCCTTTTTTAAAGAACGCCCAGCCCTATTAGAAAAACTATAATCTTCCCTTCCAGATTCCCATTGCTTTTCTGGGCAAAGTTCTGGTAGCCACATCAGCTTTAAATTCTCCTTAGTACTCCTGGGGTGGGTATTGTTAACCGGACTTAACAGCTTAAAATGCTGTAGTTTTGGCCCTGAGGAATTTTAGAGGTGAGACTCCAGATTCCATTGATATTCTGGCTTTGCTCCCTTGAGAAGACTGAGATAGCCTGAGGCAGATGACTGAAAACAATTGAACACTGTCTTAACACCTCTGCATTTGAGAACATGGTGTTAATAGCCTCCCAGAAGTCTGGGTTTACTGACATTTACCTCTGACCTTTGTGACCTAAAAGCCTCAGACCTTAATCACCCCACTGGCTCTTTTTGGTATACCCATTACAATGGACAGCACATCCCGATGACACACCAGCCGTAAATAATCTCCACTCCACATTGAATTCTGCCAGGGGTTTTTGTTAAAAAATTTAAAAGTGCTCAGTCAATTGACCACAGTGACCGGTGTGAAGGAAGCGAGATGGATGGAAAGGAATATTGGCAGGGAAGATTTCTAATTAAAACATAAAAAGGATCGGTTAAGACAGACAGTGATTCTTTTTGACCTGTTAAATTCACAGACTGACCTTTCACGAGGTAAAAAAAATATCTTTCTGAGGAAAATGAACGGCAGGGTGAGCCTATAACCCTGACACTGTGGGGTGGGCTTGGAAGTCACTTCCCCATCTCAATTATTTTTGGTTTTCAGCGCTGAGTTTTCTGGACCTCACTACCAGCCTATTGTACACCTTAAAACAGTAGACCTCTGTTCCTAAGGACTTGAGAATACATCATAAGTCGATTCAAGGTGCTCCATCTTGTAGCATCTTATGGAATCTACTCCATAAGTAGACTCAAGTGCTCCATCATTGGAGGCTTTCAAGAAGAGTCTGGACAGCCACTTGTCTGGAATGGTATAGGACAGGGATGTCAAACTGCCGGCCCGCAGGTCGGATGCGTTATGCCGAAACCGCATCCACCCCATTGCCAGCAATGGAAAAAAAGTCGTGATACGTCATGACACGTCACGTGACGTTGCGAGTTTGACACCCCTGGTGTAGGGTCTCCTGTTTGAGCAGGGGGTTGGACTAGAAGACCTCCAAGGTCCCTTCCAACTCTGTTGTTTTGTTCTTCTGTTCTTCTGTTAATTTGAGAGGAGGTGGTTTATTCTCAAGGATGCAGGATTCTTCTCAGGCAACTTATTTATTTAGGCTACAGAATAAGCTATAAAAAAAAAAATCTGTTCACTAACTTTTCAGTTGAGATATTTACCATGCAATCAAACTTGCTGAAATCCAAACCTATATACTGTATATAATGAAACGTAGCAGTTTGGACTACTGTTTGGAGCTAGAAAAATTTAACAAAATTGAATTCAATATTTGTTTATGTTGTTGTTGTTGTTGTTGTTGTTATTATTATTATTATTATTAGTATTATTATTATTAGTATTATTATTATTTCCTCAGGGCTTTGGAATGGTTAGGTCAGGGGTAAGCAACCTTGGCTCTTTTATGACTCATGGACTTCAACTCCCAGAATTCCTGAGCCAGCATGGCTCAGCTTGGAAACCTCTCCCTTTCCCCTCAGCATGGCTGGCTCAGGAATTCTGGGAGTTGAAGTCCACGAGTCATAAAAGAGCCAAGGTTGCCTACCCCCTGGGTTAGGCTATATATTCAAATATATAAATAAATATGAAGACAACTGAGCAAAAATACCACATGTAGAGATGTGTGCCAAGTACTACAAATTACAATCTTTACATATTTTGTTTTGCAAAATGTCTCTGCATTTCAACTACCAAAATACTTACAGCTGAATGCAAAAATGAACAGTATAATTCTGTTGGCCAGACGGAAGGCAACCAGTTAATAACCATCTAAAAGTGTACCATATTCTGCAAATCTTATCAAAGCAGCACAGGCTGGTTTTTGACAGGAAACACATTTTTGAACCTTGTTTTTTCATCCGAGGTAGTGGTTATCTAGTCAATGATAATTTATCCTAATTAACTGGATTATCACATGCCGAAAACCCACAATTCTTTCCAGGGTTGTTACAATTAAAACCAAAGGCCTTCAAGTGACCCTAATTTCTTATTTAATCCACTGTAGACTGGTTAATATGAAATTATAGTTAACTGGAAAAAAAATCCTGGCTTCTAATAATAGCACTTTAAGAAGAAAGGAAATAACGTTTATGGACGAGGATAGATTTCATCCTAAGTGTCTGTGAGGCATGCGTAGTGAGAAGAATGATGGGATGCATATTTTAATGCTGTCTTTCAAATGATGTAAGTTACATACTTGCATCAAGATGCAATTACATAATTATGACATTTGCATAATGAGTGTCATGAACCTATATGCCATTATTTCCACATTAGAATAGAATAGAATAGAATAGAATAGAGCTGGAAGGGACCTTGGAGGTCTTCTAGTCCAGCCCCCTGCTTGAGCAGGAGAACCTATACCATCTCAGACAAGTGTCTGTCTAGTCTCTTCTTAAAAACCTGCAGTGATGGAGCGCCCACGATTTCTGGAGGCAAGCTGTTCCACTGGTTAATTGTCCTCACTGTCAGGAAGTTTCTCCTTAATTCCAGGTTGCTTCTCTCTTTGGTCAGTTTCCAACCATTGTGGCATCTTCTAGATGTCTATGAGCACTGTGGCTATCTTTCTTATAAAAGCAAAATACAGACAGTCCTCAGCTTACGGCCACAACTGAGTCCAACATTTCTGTTGCTAAGCGAGATGTTTGTTGAGTTTTGCCCCCTTTTTTGACTTTCCTTGCCACCATTGTGAAGTGAAGCACTGCAGTTCTTAAGTCAGTAAACAGGTTGTTAAGTGAATCTGGCTTTCTCATTGACATGGCTTGTCGGAAGGTTGCAAAAAGTGATCACATAACCCCAGGACATTGCAACCGTCATAAATATGAGTCAGTTGCCAAGCTTCTAAATTTTGATCATGTGACCATGGGGATGCTGCACCAGTTGCAAATGTGAAAAACGGTTGTAAGTCACTTTCCTCAGTGCCGTCGTAACTTTGAATGGTCACTAAATGAGCTGTTGTAAGTCGAGAATTACCTGTACTGTATTATATGACTATGCATATGGGGATGGTAGTAAGTCTTCACATAGGCTCACATACCTTCTTACTCTGTGATCGTACCAGAATTACCAAAACGCACAAACCCAACTGTAATTTTCAGCAATGGCCAATCCTCAAGGTAAGAAATCCAAAATCTGTTTTTCTTCAGAGGGATAAGATTCTTGTGTCCTATTTTCAAACTTTATAGATCTTTCTTCGGTTTCAATATCTCCTGTGTAGTTGTGAGGCATATACATTTTATGTATTGGCTTGCTTTCTTGGTGACTTTATTGAGCAAAGTAAAAAAGAAAGATAAAAAATAGGGACAGAATCAGTACCAAAAAATGCTCCTTCCTTAATGTTTTTGAAAAGTCTTGCAGGGTCAAGTATTTACCATTGTTTATTTGAAAAGCTTCACAGGTGAACAAAGCTATTTAGAAAATCAGCAATTGAGCCAAAAGGTGCTTTTTCAAAAGGCAACTCGACTTTCTTGTTTTTCCTTCAAGACATTTCGCTTCTCATCCCAGAAGCTTATTCAGTTCTGACTGAGTGGTGGGGAATGGAAGGATTTATATTCCTCAGAGTCATCTGATTGTTAGCACTCTTTCTGAGAGTCGTTGAGGCCACTTGGAGATTTATCTGTGCCCTTGGGATCAGCTGAGTAGTGCAAATGGGTGTGGGGCCTTCTTGGAACTGCTGAAAGGACTGTGTTGTAAATAGGAATAGATGGTGTTCGTATCCCTCCCCATCTATTGAGAGAGGGCTGTTCAGTCTTAATACAGATGGCCTCTTTGACCCCTCATTCAATCCAGTGGTCTTCTCTGTCCAAAATGTGGACTTTGCTGTCTTCAAAAGAGTGACCTTTGTCTTTCAAATGCAGATGGACTGCTGAATCTTGCCCTGATGGGTTTGTTCTCCTATGTTGTGCCATGTGTTTGTGAAGTGGCTGTTTTGTTTCTCCAATGTACAGATCTGTACATGTCTCACTACAAGATTACAAGATTGCCTATCCCTAACTTAAGCCTTGTTTGGAATATCACATTGCTCAGTTTGTGTCTGGCTGTTTTATTCTTGGGGTGGACGCAAACTGAGCAATGTGATATTCCAAACAAGGCTTAAATTAGGGATAGGCAGTCTTGTAATGCTAAATGTTTCTGGATTCCAACTTCCATTACGCATAATGGCAATGGATTGCGCAAGGAATAAACCAAAACATCTGGGAACATCAGGTTGATTATACATAGGATATGTTTTTGAGGCTCACAATATACCAACTTCCATCAATGACTGTTTGGGCCTGCTATTCCGTTCATGGCTGCAGGCCAATTCTTGACAGTATTTGTTGATTTTGATGGGTGCTTTTATTCTTTCTTTGCACACCACGTACATCAAGCAGTGGGTGCATTGAAGAATGTTCAAAATAAATCCAGCTTGTGTTTTGTAAATAGTGCTGCAAATTTACATCAATACAGATGGTTAATCCTTACAAAATGATCAGTGTTTACATAGTACACAAAGATTACACTACAAAAGACTATTCCTTGTAATGTCTCAATTAAGCAAGCTTCTTTTGAGAAACCTAGATATTCTTTTAGGGAGGAAAAAACATGTCTCTGTTCTCATGTGAGCCAACAAAAAGGGAGAGAACAAAATCCTTAAACAACAAGAAGGATACGCAAGCATGGGACAAAGATGTTTCAATCGGGACTGTCAGTCAGTAGAAGAAGAAAAGAGAAAGAAATAAAGAGAATGAGAGATCCTTTTAAGAAAAGTAGACATCACAGGAATGTTTAAAACTGCTATAAAGATATTGCTTTTAGGAACAATTTTGGAAGAAAGCTAATAGGGGTAAATGAAATTAAAAGAAAAGACTTGGAACAAGACTCTGCAGACTGAAAAACAGAAAAAGAACAAATAAAGATGGACCAGTGGAAGAGCTGAATCCTAGTGAGACAAGATCACAAAGAACAACAATTCTTTTACAATTGTCCCAAAGGTGCTTTTTCAAGAGGCAACTGGACTTCCTTGTTTTTCTTTGAAGATGTTTCGCTTCTCATCCAAGAAGCTTCTTCAGCTCTGACTGGATGGTGGGGAATGGAAGGATTTATATTCCTTGCAGACAGCTGGTCATTTGCATTCTTTTAGAGAGTCGTTGAGGCCACTTGGAGGTTTATCTGTGTCCTCAGGGTCACCTGAGTGGTGCAAATGGGTGTGGAGCCTTCTTTTGCACCACTCAGGTGACCCTGAGGACACAGATAAGCCTCCAAGTGGCCTCAACGACTGTCTAAAAGACCAGCTGTCTGCAAGGAATATAAATCCTTCCATTCCCCACCATCCAGTCAGAGCTGAAGAAGCTTCTTGGATGAGAAGCAAAACATCTTCAAAGAAAAACAAGAAAGTCCAGTTGCCTCCTGAAAAAGCACCTTTGGGACAACCATGACCTGGATGGCTGAGAACCTCCACAGACATTCTTTTACAATAAAAATCAGAAAGTTAAAAGTTCTTTCCAGAGGTAATGCATGGTAGTGAAGACTGGACATTTGAGGAGTGATACTTTCAAGTTATTTATGGATTTGGAAACAGTTACTGAAAATATAGTGGGCTGAAAGAGCCACCAATCCATCAAGCCTGAAATAAATAAAAGTCTGATTGCTCCCTTGGGGTGATGATTAGCAAGCACAAGGCATTAACATCCTTTCGGCTTGTGATATAAGCAGATGATGGACTAGAAAAAAATGAGTATTCTTGGCAAGAGTGAGGGAAGCAGAGAAAGCAAAAGTTAAAAAAAAAGAGGAAATATAACAGATAAGGTGGCTAGATAGAATCAAAGAAAATACAGAAATATCCTTGGGGGAAAAAAGTAAATTATTACTGGACACCAGGTCAAGCAAGCACATAATTGTCCTTGCATTTCTTCCGTCCTTTGCCTGACTTAATGGCACCTAGAAACTCAAAGTAATACAATCCCAGAACTTTCTGGGATGTGGACAAGATAATAATAATAATAATAATAATAATAATAATAATAATAATAATAATAATAATAATAATAATAATAATAATAATAATAATAATAATAATAATAATAATAATAATAATAATAATAATAATAAAAAAGTTGGAAGGAAACTTGGAGGGCATGTAGTCCAAACCCCTGCTCAGGCAGG